>OY747707.1:9700000-10300000 GCA_963556495.2 Valencia hispanica | reverse complement strand
TATACTAAAAGTCAATTAAATGTATCAGTATAATAAGAGCGAAATATTTTTACATTTAAAGCTCCATATATATATAACACTGGTAATAGGCAAGGTTTTATGTGCAGATTAACACGTCTGAAATCTCCTGTATATGCTGAAATAGAACGTATAAACATATGGTAAAGACATCTTCATCATCAGGAAACAATGAATAGACAGTTTTCAGGGTTTAAGCGTGGTCAGATCTATGCTGTGCAGATAGCATCTAACTCCACACACTAAGGTGCTGCTAACATGATGGAGGGGCGGCCATGAGGACTTCTCGTTCCTAGCTGAAGCAACTTTGAGTTATTTCTAGAAATAACAAAAATCAAATAAAAGACAAAATCTAAACAGAAAATGGCTAAATACACTGCAGTGACTATGCAAGGTTGTAATAGATATATTTTTTAGTCTTCTGACTAGCATTGTTACGTTTTTAAATTAAACTGATTTTCAGTTCCAAATCAAAGACTTGACTTATAAAACTCCTCAACTATTAAAACGTTTTATGTGAATTTTCAATAAAAGGGTGGGGAGTTTAAATCTTAAAGGAAATTCACATTTTAAAATTCCTAATGTATGTCATGTTTTAAATTTTAAATGACAGTCAACAATATATAGAAACACTTGAAGATGTCACCTCAGCTGATCATAAACTGTACAGGAATCACCTATTGTGTTTAGGATCTTAGGATCTGTGTTTTTTTTTTATTTGAATCAGTAGGAAATGATTTTAAAACCCCTAGATGAACTCCAAATAAAAGAAATCCAGATAATGAGATGTTTAATGTTAATTTAAAAAGGAAGTCATCACACATTTTCATTATTTCATGGTTCTCCTTTGTTCTCAACAATGTCGTACCCAATCAGTACCAATCTGGACAAAATTAAAAACAATTATACCAACTCAACCATTAAAACTTAAAGGAAATTATTTTACCCTAAACCTTTTTAAATAAAGTTTTGCCAGTCATTGTGTTTGAACTGATTCATATAGTAAACTCATCCCTCTTATCAGGTAGGCCTATTTCCCCCCATGCTTTAAGATTAGCAGTTATCAATGAATTTCAGCCAGTAAAGCAAAGAGTTCTTCATTATTTTAACTACGCTAAAAACGCACAGATATGTTCACAATCCAGGAAAAGTGAAAAAGAAACCCTTTCAACGTGCCCGACCAATCAGAATGAGCATTTTCTCTTTCACATCATAATTAAAACTACATGTCACAGCAGTTTTTATGATACTCCCTAATTTGTTTGTTTTTCAAACTGAAGTGAAAGTAAAAGTGAAAAGGTTATCTACCCCCGGAACAAACTAACGTTTATCAGGTCAACTTGATAGAAGAGTTAAACTCTGGTTATTATTTGTTTTAGTCCCTCAAACAGTTTAAATGAATTATAAGGAAATTCTTTTATAAGAATTTGGCGTTTATAGGAAGATGGAGCTGTTTGCTGCGTTTGTGTTCCTCCTTTACGGTAAGATCTTTTTCCTCTTTCTAAGCTTGAGTTTATTCACTTCATCTTATTTTATCCCCGTCTTCGCAGTCAGTAAAGAAATGATTTACATGCAATAATAACTGTATGTGCAGAGTGGTATTTTGTATGTTCTTGTAGTCTGGTGATTTTTTGAATACTGTTTTTATTATTTATGCATTGCATGTCTGTGGATACATTTGTGATTGCTGCTACTGGATATAGATTTCCCTCTTCGGTAATAATTAAGTGTTTATCGATCTAAATATGTGTTGATTGTAACTGCGTCATCCAGAGATATGGCGTCGTTGTAACATTATGTTTTTGGAGGCGTTTAACAGCATGTGGTCGGCCCTCTGTTACACATTTCAGTACAGGGCAGAAGTTGCCACGCCCGGGGGTGTTTTTAACACTTTTCCCTGTGGCGGGATTCACCACCCAGACCTTTCTCGTAGTTTTTAATAAACGCTTCTCTGCCAGAGCGGTGAAGTTAGTTTTGTATTAGAGTCCAATGCTTCTTATGCCGGGTAACGTTGCAGAGACAGCCGCTCGCTCGACTTCAGGTACTCGCTGCTGAACGCAATGGTTCAACCTTAGGGACCATCAGCAAATTTCAACTCGGCCGAAACACGCAAATAAACAAAAATGAAGTAAAAACAAAACAAAATCCATCAGGTCATGTGATTTAGAGACTCAAAATCACAACTGAGCATACTAGACTAGTCAAGTTAGACAGACAGAAGGCATATATACCGATGTTTAACATATTGTATAGCATCTATTAATTTATATTAATATTTTTATGAAAGATATGTTTTTCTTAATATCTTAAAAGGTCATAGGTCCCAAACAATGCCTTATTGTATTGCACTTCACTAATGAGCCACAGTTTTACAACCTTTTAAATTATGCCTGTTTTTGTAACATTTTTATGGAAAATAGTTTTTCTTCAATAGCTTCCAGGTAATAGGACCCAAAGACTCCAAATCCTTGCTTAATTGTGTTATGTTATATACAACCTAAGAGATCGTGCCCCATGTGCTCAATATACGTAGTTACTACATTTTGCTACACAAAAACTGCATTTGCATTTCAAATGTGCACTCCAAACTAGTTAACTTCCAACAATACTTAGTTCAGTTGTAGTACTTTATTTGCACAAAAAACAAATCAAATCAGCTTATTTATAAGGCGCCTTCACATGACAAACAGCCAAAACAAGGCGCCGTACAATTGGTCAACATAAAATGAAACAACAAGGAAAAGATCACATAATAAAACTCCAAGAAGCAGTGAAACAGAGTCGCAGGCTGAATCCAAAGCTTGACTATAAAAATACGTTTTCAGAAGTTTAAAAAAAAAATGCAGAGTGAAGTTGACCGGCGAATAATCAGTGGCAATGCATTCCATAGCTTAGAAGCACAAATAGAGAAGGCAAGTTCCCCGTGTAGCTTTCTCCTCGACCTCGGAACCTCCAGGAGAAGCTGATCTGCCGACCTGAGGCAACGTGTTGGCGTGTAGGGAATAAGAAGCTCTGAGACATATGCCTGCGCGACGCCATTTAGGGATTTAAAAACAAATAAAAGAATCTTAAAATTTACCCTAAAACGCACTGGCAGCCAGTGTAGGGAAGCCAAAACAGGAGTAATGTGTTCCCTCCCACGTACTCCAACCAGGACACGAGCAGCAGCATTTTGAACCAGTTTGAGACGTGAAAGGGACACCTGGCTAATTCCGAATGTGAAGGAGAAACACCGTTCCTCTACAATAAGGAGGCTGAGACAGAGCGATTGTCTTGCAAGCAAGGGTAGCAGCTCATGCAACCTGGCACTTGGAGCGTCAACTACAAGGAGGTTGCTGCCCTGCTGGGTTTATTTATACAAAGTCACAAAAAAGTCACACAACAATGTGGGTGTTATATTCACACAGTTGAGGACAGCTTCAACAGATGTTTCTTATAGATACATTATGTGAAAAAGGGTATGAGATAGTACAGAGTGTTCTCCAGAGGGTGAGAACAGTAGAAGAGCAAGTATATTTAGAGAGAGACAAAGAAGAAGTCATACTCTGAGGTTATATGTAAGGCAGGTCATTTTGGTTATAGGATAGAACCAAGCAAGCACTATATGATAACAGTAGTCAAGTAAATAAAAATCCTTCTAACACCGAAATATAAGGAGTTACAGTAATTCAGCCGGGTGGTAATAAAAGCATGGATCACTGTCTCAATATGTTTTTTAGATAAAAAAAGGCTTCACCTTCACCACCTGCCTTAAATGAAAAAAAATGGACTTTTTCTTCACAGAATCATATGTCTTATAGACACTGTGCCTGGAGCCAGTTTCTCAACCATCACATTGGATCTCCAAAAGTTAAAGATAAAAATATATTTGTTCATACAGCTTTATTTACCAAGGTATTTATTTACTTGCCAGTTGGCTTCCCAATCACCTTTAGAGCAAACTCTGATGTACTTGTCTGTAATTCCATTCCCAATTCCAGTCAGTTATAGGAGACCCAGAGATAGTAGGCTAAATGTAAAAAGCCAGCACACATTGCACACTAATTATTCTAAACTAGACAGACAGATGTAGTAAATGTTTATGTTGTTTGTACCATACTGTATAATCGCTTGTTGAGTATAAAGTTGTAACTCAATATAAAATATAATATCAATATAAAATAGAAGACCGTTTAAAATCTTGTAAAAACTAGTGTACATAATACAAAATAAATAAGCTCCTAATTTCGCTACAAGAAATAGTAAAGGAGTCACTTAGAAGACATATCTGATGGAAAATATTTTTGCATTATTTAGTATTTTTATTGGCTCATGTCCCATTGAGGAAAAATACATTTCTTGAATATCAACATTTTAAGTCAAAATGTATAAATTTTGACTTACATTTTAAGTCAAAATGTATAAATTTTGACTTAAATTTTGACCCCCTCCAGCCCACTGGATGAAGACCCAGATTATGTTGTGTTTCTTTTTATTTCTTTGTGACTACGTATTTTTGGAAGTAGCGATGGTGGAGAGGAAAAACTCCCCTTTAACAGGAAGAAACCTCCAACAGAACCAGGCTCAGTAGGAGCGGCCATCTGCCCTGACCGTCTGGGGGTTTGAGAAGACAGAGCAGAGACACAGAAGGAACAGAAGATCTGATATAAGAGAACTTTCTATGTTACAGAAAGTAAAAAGTTGATAACATGACACAGTGAATGTTCAGTTACTGGGAGCATCATCCCAGTCGATGCCCCCCGTCCAACAGGGCATTGCAGCCAAGCAGGATACCAGACCAGGTATATCTTCTATGGAGAGAAAAACACTGAGAGAAAACAAAGTTAACAGTCAAAATAACAGAATGTACTGTAATACAACTGGAGAGTCGTAGGAGAAAAGGAAGTAGCAGAGTGAAGAAAATTGGTAAGTCTGTCCTCCAGCAGTCTAAGCCTATAGCAGCATAACTACAGAGATAGCTCAGGATGACCTTACCCACTCTAACTATACGCTTTATCAAAAAGGAAAGTTTTAAGCCTGGCCTTAAAAGTAAACAGAGTGTCTGCCTCACGGACTAAAGCTGGGAGCTGGTTCCACAGGAGAGGAGCCTGATAACTAAAAGATCTGCCTCCCATTCTACTTTTAGAAATCCTAGGAACTACAAGTAAACCTGCAGTCTGAGAGCGAAGGGCTCTGTTAGGAACAAAAGGAACAATTAGATCTCTGATGTATGATGGAGCTTGATTATTAAGGAGGATCTTAAATTATATTCTGGATTTAACAGGGAGCCAATGAATGGAAGCTAAAACAGGAGAAATGGGATCTCTCTTTCTAATATTCATCAGAGCTCCTGCTGGCGCATTTTGGATCAACTGGAGGCTTTTAATGGCCTTTTGTGGACTTCCTGATAATAAAGAATTACAGTAGTTCTGCCTTGAAGTAACAAATCCAGCGCGGAGCCGCAAGGAGACGCTTTACTTCACCGCTAGCAAACTTTCCCCCTTTTTGGTTCAAACCTGCTGGACCAGGAAAAACTCCCTCTTTTAAACTTCGAAGTGAACCGGCCGAGCAAACAGACTTCCCGTCCGTGTAACCAGGGAGTCCGCTGGCCTCTGAGCTCTATTATAAAACAGGCCTGAGTCCCTCAGCGCCTAAAAGTGGACATTCCGCTTTCCGACCTCGATTTTGCGCAAAATCGCTCCTTTAAACTGGACACACTCAAGTCGTTCTACACCCTTCGTCGTGGACTGTGAAGAGAGTCAAGTAGGATAAACCTGGTTTATTTCTGTGTGGTCTGGGTAGAGGAGAGTTAGGTCTAACGGGTTAATATATCCTGTTTTCTGTTGGTTGAAATAAGTTTGTGAACTTGTAAACCGCTGTTATTCTTGGTTGTCTGGTGTCACTGTAGGCCGACCCTGAATGTTTGCATGCTTTGTGTTTTTATTATTTTACTTTGGTTGCAACCAGAAGCAGTATATTATATTGTATTATTTCCCGGCTTGTTGTATTGTCCACTGTCGATCGGCCCGTGTCTGTTTAGACAGGTCGCGTGGCCTTCCGTTGTTCCCCTTTCTCTGTCATCCCTGTTTCTTTTTTCCAAGCCACCATTGCAATTTAAACTAGCCTTTGTTGAATCGCCAAACGGTCTTTCTTTGTCCTCCTTTGTGAACCGATTGCACCAACTGATAAGGCTTGGGTTATTGATCGTATTGAGGGTGTAAGCTAAACCCCCCCTCATTCGCTCGCTGTCACCCACACACACACACACACACACATGCCCCCTTCCCTCGACGTTAACTTTGTTCTATATTTTTGCATGCGTTAGAATAGATGGAAATTATAAATTAAATGTTTGGCTGTAAGGTTGATCTATTTCATTAATAAATTCCCTTAATTAACGAGAAGTTTCCTGTTCTATTTCAGTGTGTGCTGTAAAGTTTGTTAATCCTCGCGGACGGACTTGCCCTTTTAGAAACACTGACCGTCAGAAACACTGACGGTCTGGTTTAATTAAAAGTATCTCATTTATGAGATTGGTGCCCCGATGATCTTTAATAAACAGGTTAAACTTGAACGTCATCAATTATTATATTAATATTAATTTATTGATTATAATTATTGATGCTCAGAAAACAAGATATACTTTTTTTTAAATTAATAGTTACAACAACCTGCAATTGGTTCATTGGATAAACGCATTCCCGATTCCCAAGAGGCTTTGCCACACACACACACACACACACACACACACACACACACACACACACACACACACTTAAAATGTGATCCGCTGTGTAAATCCTTTGCTGGCCAACCGGGAAAAGTCCCGGTTGTCCCGATTGCCACTCCGCCTCTGCTGTATATTAGTAAAGGGGTCATTAATCTATATAGCAGCACAAATTTGAGCTATTAGAGTAGAATTTGCACAAACATTTTTTTTAAATGACACAAATTACAAATGTGCTCCTTATACAGTCTAAAAATCATCCACAGAACACTAGGGATGTGTACCGAAACCCGGTATTAAATTGTCCCCGGGGCTAATTCTGACGGTCCACCCGGACCAATAAGCTTCAGCCTTATCTGTCCTCTTAACGGTAAAATTAAGTTCGTATTCATGTTTTGCAGGAGATATAAACACAAGCCAAACACTGTATTGCAGCCCACTCCTCCTTAACGAGCAAGCGCGCTGCGGGGACGGAGTGGCGACTGCTGCACGCTCACGTGTGTGTTCGTCAACTCATCCGAGCAGCAGCCGCGTGGACGCGCTGATGCCAGCTGCGCCAATGCGCTGGACTTGCTGCAGGGCAGCTTGGCGCCCACTTGATGCATAGATACCATAGACATGCATG
Organism: Valencia hispanica; assembly: GCA_963556495.2. Lineage (NCBI taxonomy): Eukaryota > Metazoa > Chordata > Actinopteri > Cyprinodontiformes > Valenciidae > Valencia > Valencia hispanica. The sequence continues at coordinate 10,292,651 of OY747707.1, read as the reverse complement.
TAATCCTATTGAAAGCCAGGAGGGCCAAAAACGCGCGAAATTTCGTGTGTCTTTCACACGTAAACAACGCGCAAACAACGCGCACTTTGCGTGTGAAGATAATCAACACGAAAACAACGCGTTATTGACGCACAAACACGTACTTTACGTGTAAGGTTATGTCGCTTCTGATTGGCTTCCAAGACCATGGGATGAACCACTACAACAATCAGAAAAGGGGGGAGCTCAGCAGATCACAGCAGGCTGCAGATAAAGCTGTTTTTGTCATCTGCTAGAATCTCCTGAAGGTGATATTAAGAGGATACTCCATCCCGATCATTTTTAATATTTTTTAAATTTTAACAAAATGATTTTTACTTTTACTAAATATTTATTTGTAAATCACACGATACCTGAACGCAAATAGCTATGTGAGCACTGAGGCCAACACTGATGTTGGCCTCAGTTGTTGAATGTAACAGAAAAAGACACACATGTACACGCTGCACGCAAATTTGCACATATCAGCTGACCGCTCGCTGGACCTTGTATGTTAGTCAAGCTGCCTTATTTGCCTCTGCAGATCAGCCTCATATTTATGTGTTCTCTCCCTGTTTCATCACCTTCTCTTGCGCTGCTTGATGATTTACTCCAGCTGCGCTCGAGTTTACTGAGTCTGGGGACATCTATGATTGTGTGTGTTCCTGTATCAGTGTTGGCCTCAGTGCTCACATAGCTATTTGCGTTCAGGTATCGTTTGATTTACAAATAACTATTTAGTAAAAGTAAAATAATTTTGTTAAAATAATTTAAAAAATATTGAAAATGATCGGGATGGAGTATCTTAATATCACCTTCAGGAGTTTCTAGCAGATGACAAAAATAGCCTCATCTGCAGCCTGCTGTGATCTGAGCTCCCCCCTTTTCTGATTGTTGTAGTGGTTCATCCCACGTCTTGGAAGCCAATCAGCACCGACATAACCCTACGCATAAAGTAGTGTTGTTAATGCGTCATTAACACGTTGTTTACGTGTTGTTTTCGCATTGATTATCTTCACACGCAAAGTACGCGTTGTTTACGTGTTATTTACGTGTGAAAGACACACGAAATTTCACGCGTTTTTGGCCCTCTTGGCTTTCCATATAATCTAGCTGCCCTGCTGCCTGGACGCGCTGACCGGTGTGAACGTGCCATTACAGATACGATGGCAGAGCGAACGAAAAGATCCAAAATTTGGCTTCATTTTACAAAAATAGATGCTGACAATGCATGCTGTCACATATGTAATAAAAGCTTTGCTTGCAAAGGCAGGAACACAAGTAATTTGACCAAACACCTTGCCAAAATACACCAACTACAAACCGAAAGATGCACGGTGTTTGACCGCCGGAGTGCTGCAGCAACAACAACCCCTGAATCAGCAGGTATGTATGTATGCAAACCAAACACGTGAAGAATGGACATAAGTTTGCCATTTTATTCTTACAATTAATAAATGCTGGATATTTTGAACAACAGCTTCCTTCTTATCAAGTTGAAGGTTTTATCTTAAACTACAGTTCGTTTTTTGTGTTTTTCCCCCTTTTGTTTTAGTCTTTCAAAAAAAAAAAAAAAAAAAAAAAAAAGTACCGATAAAGTACCGGATCGATAAGGAGTATCGTTAAGAGTAGTAGTATCGATAAATCCTTAACGATACCTATCCCTACAGAACACGCTACGCAGACAATGAATATTCCAAACTAGGGTGTTTTGACCATGCGCTATGCCCTCAGATTTTCAAGCATTTCCTCCAAACCAAGTCACTTTAAATGGGAGCTCACTTCTAACAAATGGGAAATGCTCTGTTTAGCCACCCGCAGTCTGGTCCGGGGATCGGGTGTGCCAGCCATGGTGTCATAAAAAAGTTTGACGGTAATATGTAGTCTGTTCCAGTCTTTATCAGTGAGGTCAGCTGCTGGGTCTACTGGGCTGGTTCGTTCTGTCATGTTTGGTAAATTTAAGGACCCAAAGGCAGCAAAGAATAAAACTTAAATTATTTATTTATAACAAAAACAAGGATCAAAACTTACAGATCTAGGAGAACCAAAAATGCAGCGATGAAGGGGAAACAGGAACCAGACAGGGAAAGAATGTCGACGAACCAGATAGTTGTGACTGAGGACTGTATTTATACTGAGGGGAGTGTGAGGATGTGAGCAGAAAGAGCTGAGGACTAATTAAGGCAAGGCAAGGCAAGGCAATTTTATTTGTATAGCACACTTTCAACAGCAGGGTAATTCAAGGTGCTTTACATGATTTGGTGATTTGAAGGAAACACATAAAAGAAACACACATTACACATGATACACAATAAAGCAAGAGAAAAATAAAAAAAAGCAAGAGAGCATGAACACATTTCATACATATAACATCAAGCATTTACTCAAAGGCAATTCTAAACAGATGGGTTTTTAGTCTCGATTTAAAGCAGTTCAGAGTTTCAGCAGCTCTACACTCGTCAGGAAGTCTGTTCCAGATAAGGGGAGCATAGAAACTGAAAGCTGCTTCTCCATGTTTAGTTCTGAGTCTAGGGATGTTTAGTAGGCTAGAGTTGGAGGACCTGAGTGGTCTTGGTGGTTGGTACCATGACAACAGGTCTTCAACATATTTTGGTGCTGAGCCATGCAATGATTTATAAACTAGTAAAAGTATTTTAAAGTCTATTCTCTGAGCTACATGGAGCCAATGTAAGGACTTTAGAACTGGGGTGATGTGCTCTACTTTCCTGGTTCTAGTGAGGACGCGAGCGGCAGCGTTCTGGATCAGCTGCAGCTGTCTGATTGACTTTTTAGGCAGACCTGTGAAGATGCTGTTGCAGTAATCAATCCGACTAAAGATAAATGCATGGAGGAGTTTTTCTAGGTCGTGTTGCAAAGTCAGTCCTTTAATCCTAGAGATGTTCTTCAGGTGATAGAACGCTGACCTTGTTATTGCCTTTATGTGACCCTGGAGGTTCAGGTCTGAGTCCATTACTACACCTAGGTTACAAACCTGATCAGTAGTTTCTAGCTGTATTAATTGAAGCTGTGTGCTGACTCTTGATCGTTCCTCCTTGGGTCCAAAAATAATCACTTCAGTTTTGTTCCTATTCAGCTGGAGAAAGTTATGGCACATCCATCCATTTATTTGGTCAATGCATTGATTTAGGGTTTGAATGGGTTCAGAGTCACCTGGTGACATTGTAATTTAGAGCTGAGTGTCATCTGCGTAGTTATGGTAGCTAATGTTATTGGTCGCTATAATCTTGCCTAGTGGGAGCATGTAGATATTAAATAAGAGGGGCCCCAGGATGGAGCCCTGGGGCACCCCACATGTGATTTCTGTTCGTTCTGATGAAAAGTTTCCTATTGAAACATAGAAGTCCCTGTTCTTTAGGTAAGACTCGAACCAGCCAAGTACTGTACCAGAGAGTCCGACCCAGCTCTCCAGTCGTTCCGGGAATTAAGGGAAGCGGTTGCAGCTGAGAGGGAGTGAGGAGGTGAAACTAATTAGCAGCTGGGATGGAAGGCAGAATGGAGGAGGCTGACTGACGTTTGTTTGGGAAGGAGTGGAGACGGAGCTTCCAGGAGCCGACCGGTATACAAATCAGCGTCAGATAGGAAAAATTAATTGTAAAAGGACATTTGTCGGAAAAAAACACAGTGTTATCGAATGGAAAAAATAAAGGACTTGGGAATATTTTGATGCTCAGAAGAAGAGGACTGGAGTTGGAGGAAATGCCAAAATCAAGATGAGGAGGACAGGCATCGGCGGGTAGGCACGGCTGTGTAGTGAATGAGAAGGAGTGGGGAGATATAGAGGAATATGAAAGTGAAGATAGTATGGAAATGAGTTTTGGACAGGATTCGATGAAGGGAAAGAGAGGTAATAATTCAGATGGAGAAAAAACCAGGAAACAGAGAAGGGTCGTGCCAAATGAAAGTGCAGAAGAAGAGGAATGTGAATTTAAATCATATTGAGATTCAGTGAGGGAAATGGAATAAATACAATGAGCCCGGTTAAACTAACATCTATTTTGAAGAATCAGGTAGGGGATATAAAATTGGCAAAGGTTTTGAGAGATGGAAATTTACTAATTGTTTGCAAGACTGAAGAACAGAGAGAAAAGGCTCGGAAAATAAGAGAGGTGGGGAAACACAAAGTGATTAGTATGAGTAAGATGGGAATGGGGGATCAAGGGCCAAAATGAGTGATTTGGGGAATACCTGTGGAGGTATCCATGGAAGAAATCAAAAATAATATAAGAGGAGCAAAAGTAAAAGATGCTAAAAGATTAACAGAGTTCCGGGATGTGATAAAGAGAGAAAAGGAGGCAGTCTTGTTAGTTTTTGAAGGAGAAATTTTGCCATATCGAGTCTTCTTAGGTTGCATGTCTTATGCTGTGAGGGAGTACATACCAAAACCTATTATATGCTTTAACTGCCAGAGATTTGGACATACAGCAAATATCTGTAAAGGGGAAAAAGAGGTGTCCTAGATGTGGAGAGAATCATGGATTCGAAGAATGTGGAAACAAAACAAAGCCAAAATGTTGTAACTGTGGAGGAGAACATAGTGCTGCTTATTTTCGTTGTCAGGTTATGAAAAGAGAAGTTCACATTCATCAAACAAAAGTACAAAACAAGATATCTTATGCAGAGGCAGCTATAATGGTTGGGAAAAATACAATAAAAAGAGCTGGAACTCCAGTGGAGGAATCGTTTATAGAAATGGGAAAAGAAATGGAAGGAAAAGTCTGGATAGATTTGAAAAAGCTTGTTACATTCATTGCGGGAGTAATTAATGCAACAATGGAAACAAAATCAAAGACAGAAAGGATTCAAATTATTGTGAAAGCTGCTGCAAATCATTTAGATTTAAATGAGTTGTCGTGGGAGGAAGTTAGGCAAAATCTCAGTGCACGATCAAGTCAAGAAGATGGAGGCATAGGTTAGTAATGGTTTTAATTTTACAATGGAATGCAAGAACTCTAATAGCAAATGGTCAGGAACTTAAAAGATATATAGAGCAACAAATAGAGAAACCAGATATAGTATGTATCCAAGAAACATGGTTAAATAAAAAATTAGACTTTAAATTATTTCCATATACTGTGATTAGAGGGGATAGAGAAGATGGCATTGGAGGAGGGTGTGCTACTTTCATTAATAGTAATTTAAATTATAGAGTTATTAAAATGGGGAAAGAAGAAGAATTTATTGCAATAGAAATCTATACATATAGTGGTCAAATCTATATAATCAATTACTATAATCCATGTAAGAAATTAGATTTAGATAATCTCAAATTAATAATAGGGTGTGAACTTAAAAATGTTTTGATATGTGGAGATTTTAATGGTCATAATACATTATGGGGAGGAATAAAAACAGATGCAAATGGTACAGTAATTGAGGAGTTAATAGATTATTTAAATTTAGTGTGTTTAAATGATGGAAGAGGAACAAGAATTAATATTAATACAGGTAGCACTTCTGCAATAGATATTATTTTAGTTTCTAATGAGTTGGCGGGGAAATGCGAGTGGAATATACAGGATAGTTCTTTTGGGGAGTGATCATTATCCAATTTTTATTAAGGTTTTTGGATTTAAGGAGTTAAACATCGGAAAAAGAGAAGGAAGGTGGGTATTAAAAGCTAATTGGGATAAAATCAAATATATATGTGAAAAGAAATAAGATAGGATAAATATGAAAGAAGATGTAGAAATAGTGGAAATTACTTTTAGAAATTTAATTAATGAAGCAGCTGAAATAACAATTCCAAAAATTAAAGGGAATATGAAAAGGAAAAATGTGCCTTGGTGGAATGATCAATGTGAGAAAGCAATTAAGGAGAGAAATAAAAGTATGAAAGAATTGAAAAAGACTCATAATTTTGATAATCTAATAAATTACAAAAGACTGCAGGCAGAAGCAAGGAAAGTTATAAAACGAGCTAAAAGGGAAAATTGGAGACGTTTTTGTGATAAAATTGGAAGAACAACACCAGTAAGTGATGTTTGGGGAATGATAAAGAAGATGAAAGGAATATACAGAGAATTGAGTTATCCAGTGCTTAAAATGGAGGATGAGTTAGCTGTTAAAAATGAGGATAAAGCAGAGATGTTAGCCAAAACATTTGTTAGAGTAAATAGTAATGATAATTTATCAGAGGATAGAAGGGTTAGAAGAGAAGAATCTAGAAAGAAAAATGAGGTAATAAGTGACCAAGGAACGTTTTTATCTTTGATGGATGTTCCTTTCACTTTAGTTGAGTTAGAGCTAGCATTGGGGAAAAGTAAAATAACGTCTCCTGGTAGAGATAAGATCAGTTATGAGATGCTTAAACATTTAGGAAATAAAACGAAGATTTAATTATTAGAATTGTATAATAAGGTTTGGGAAGAAGGAAAAATACCAAATAATTGGAGAGAAGCAGTAATAATACCTATAATAAAACCAGGAAAAGATTCAAGTAAACCAGAAAATTATAGACCAATAGCTCTTACATCGCATATTGTAAAAATAATGGAAAGAATGATTACAGAGAGATTAAATCATTTTCTGGAAAGTAGAAATTTAATAACAAAATATCAGAGTGGTTTTAGGAAAGGTATGGGAACAATGGATCCAATAGTTTATCTTGAAAATGAAATTAGGAAAGCAGAAAAAGTAGAAAACTGGTCTTTTGATTGGGGTTTTAAGTTTTCAGTAGAGAAAACAAAAAGTATGGTGTTTACAAGAAAGAGAAATGTGCTGATCAATCTTAAATTATATAGAGAAAAGCTTGAACAAGTTAAAAGTTTTAGATATCTGGGAGTGGTTTTTGATACTAAACTAATTTGGAAGGAGAATATAAGTAAAATTGAAGAAAGGTGTAAAAAAGTAATAAATTTAATGAGATGTTTAAAAGGAACTGATTGGGGTGCTAGTGCCCTGGCATTAAAACAAATTTATATAACAATGATTAGATCAGTAATTGATTACGGTAGTATTGTATATAGTTCTGCAAGTAAAACTTTATTAAAAAAGATTGAGATTATACAAAACCAGGCGTTAAGAATATGTAGTGGAGCAATGAAGTCAACACCAATAGCATCTATTCAAGTAGAAATGGGAGAAATGCCGATAGATTTGAGGTTCAAACAAATATTGTTAAATTATTGGGCTAGTTTACAGGGATGTACAGAAAAAGATCATTTGGTTAGAAAAGAAATGTATTTATGTAGGAATAATGGAAATGATAAATCTGAGAGTATGGTTGGGAAAGCAAATAGATTAGCAGAAAAAATTAAATTAAATAATATACATTTTAAAAAGAAATGTATGTATTCAGTTACTCCAAAGTGGATTTTCCCTCATTGTAATATTGATTTTTATAATAAGATTAAAATGGAACAGGAAAAAGGTAAAGGAAATTGGGATAATATTACATCTGAAAGATTAAATAATATACATAAATAATTTATTCCAATATTTACAGATGGATCAAAAGACTCAGGAAAAGAGACCACAGGTTTCTCTTTTTGTATCCCAGATTTAGAGAAATATATAAAAATCAGAACTCCAAATAATTTTTCAGTTTTTACGGTGGAAATTTTAGCAATCTGTTTTAGCTTACTTTGGATAGAACAAAATAGGGTGAAAAAATGTATAATATGTACAGACTCTCTTTCAGGATTATTGTCCATTAAATCAGTGTCAAATGATACTAGACCGGATATTTTATTAGAAATATATGAATGTTTGTTTAGATTGAGTAAATTAAAGATATAAATAAGATTTATGTGGGTTCCAGCTCACAGAGGGGTTGAGGGTAATGAAATAGCTGATTTTTATGCTAAACAAGCAACTAAATTAAATAAATAGATAGAAATTCCATATAGTGTTAAAGAAGTAAAAGCAATTATCAAAAAGCAGATATTGAATGAATGGCAGGAAATGTGGGTAAAGGGAGAAAAAGGAAGGCATTTATTTCCCATACAGGGAAAGGTAGGTAAGATGAGAAATATGGAAATGAATAATAGAGATCAAAAAATAATAACAAGGTTAAGGATGGGACACCCAGGTTAAATAGCACTCTTAATTTAATAGGGAAACATCCGACAGGTTTTTGTGAATGCGGGAAAGATAGGGAAACGGTGGAACATGTGTTATGTTTTTGCAGTAAATATATAAGGAATAGAAAAAGGTTTAAAGAAAAATTAATACTAAAGGAATATGAGGAATTTAATTTAAGGATTTTCTTAGGTGGGGATAATAATATACATAAGTTAGTCTTGGAATTCCTTAGGAAAAGTAGTTTAATTAGTAGAATATAGTTTTTCTTTTGTTTTTGTTTTTTAAGGATATTCCTACTCTGACTCACACTCCTACACAGTAGGTGGCGGTAATGCACCTTAAGTTGGATGCCACCCGCCATTTAAACAATAAGAAGAAGAAGAAGGCAGAATGGCTGGGAGACAGAAAAACTCTAAACTAAAGATAATAAGTCTAGGAAGGGAACCTAGGAAACACGAGAGAATGAGGAAGAAATAAGTAAACTATCAAGAGGGAATAAACTAAGGAAACAAATGAGGACACAAACAAAAGGTGAAAACATCTAAGAGCAAGAAAATACAGAAGCAAGGAAGTGCCAGAATAAACTAATAAAGACAAGGGATAACCTAACATGATTAAACAAGATAAGGAAAAGAACTAAGTCAAAACAAAAACAGGAGGGAACAAAACAAGAAAGCAGATTGGGGTACAGAGGGGAAGGAAATTAAGTGGAAGGAAAACAAATAAATCCACAGAGCCTGACATTTGTCAGAAAACACTCACAAAGCGACTAGTTTGAAGTGTATACATTTTTAAGCCTGAAGCTTGCAGAGGTACTTGCTGAGCAAAATAAGAGAGAGTGGGCAGGGCTTCCTCTGTTGCCGGATGTTTTAAACAATGACGGATCGTATCGAGAGAGTGGCATGGCTTTATTTGCTAAATAAAGCTAGACAACGTCATCTTCGGACCCATCAGCGCCTTTTGTGGATACACCTCATTCTTGAGAGGCATTCTGAGTTTGGAGAGTTTAACCATTTGCTCCAGGAGCTGTGTATGGATGAGCACAAAGCGTATGGGCTCTAGGCATGGGCCGGTATGAGATTCTGACGGTATGATAACCTTAGGCAAAAATATCACAGTTTCACGGTATTATGATTACACCTCTAAAATGTGTATTTTGAATGGCTGTATTTTTATTTTTTTTAAAGAAAAAAACTTTTTACTGAGGCAGATATGGTAACCAACTAGCATGCTCAGATAAATTATCATTAGCATGCTAGTTACCACATCTGCGTCAGTTAAAAAAAAGTTACTAAAGGATATAGATGAAGAAAAGATAAGATATGGTAGTTACCATATCTGCCTCACAACAAACGCAGGTGCGTGGGGGCGGCGGGGGGCAGGGGCGCTTTACGCTGCAGCTTCACACGGCATGAGGGACCTCTACTTTCTCCCTGATGAGACGTCACATAAAAAAACCCGGCAGGAACGGTATGACGGAAAATTTTAGTGGTTTTGAAACCTTAACTTTTTCATACCGTGGGATACCTTGAAACCGGTAACCGGCCCATGCCTAATGGGCTCAATATAAGGTCATAAAGTTTGCACATCATTTCACAGTTCACCTTCATAAATCAAGTTTTGCAATCTCATAGAAAATATCTTCCCAAAAATTACAAGTTTGCAAATATGCTTAAAGAGATTTGCATGGTTGTAAATAAAGGTTTGCATTAGAAAGAATAATATGTTAATTTGCAAACATCCTGTTTTGAGATGCGCAGCATAAAACTGCGTGACAGACTCTGAAGTTGCGGTTGCGAATTAGGTGGGCTATTTTTTGATAAATCAAATGTAACCGTTTTATTGTCAATTACGTGAAACATCAAATATGACATGTATTCCCACAGCATCCTAAATAATAGCCCACCTGATTCACAGAGGTACTCTCGTCATCGTCCATACTCCCCTTTAAGACTTTGGAGCGCTATGGAAAGACAGGAAGTGGCCTGCTCTCTGATTGGACAATGTGATCTGTCACCATCCAATCAGAGAAGTGTGTAAAGACCATGACAAAATTCGCCCTGCGCTGGTCCGCCTGGGGCTCGTCACGTCCTTTGGACGTCTTGGCTTCGATCTCCTTCATGTCTGCATTGATTCCTGGGAGACGGATTGATGGCTGCTCACACCAGCTATCGAACACTCTTATGGAGAAACCTTATATGCACCAGCATGCTAACACAAGACACATGGATGTGGGGTCTCTGGTGTTTACAGATATATTCTTGGGCTGAGGTTATCATTACTAGATCTTGATTAATCGGTACCATGAGCTTTTCAGTAACATTGTTGTGTTTTATATCCATTTTTGTGTGATGTGGTTATGTAGTTCTTAGTTCACGATGTTTGGTTTGTTTTGTGGATGTTCCTTTTTCGTTTTTTTTGTTTTGTCCTGTGGGTGTGGAGGAAGACTTTGATGTTTTCCTGTGTTTTCTTTGTTCCCCTTCCTCTTGTATTTTCAACTCTCCCTCTCTCTTTACTTTTTGTTTCCTACCTCTCTTCTTCATCTTCTTTCTTTCTTCCCCTTTATTTTCTGTCTCCGTGTCCATAACATCAGAAAATAAAACCCACAGCAATTCATAAAAGATTATATATTATTATATAATATTATATAATATATATATAAGATTATATATTATATATGTATAATATATGTAATGTATTATAATTATATTATTATAGATTCATAAAGATTTCTCACACTTTATTAGATAGATCCAGGGGTGGACTGGCCATCTGGCATACCAGGCATCATCCCGGTGGGCAGTTGACCCAATGTGGGCCGTTCGGCAGTTTTTTTTGTTTTTTTTCCTCTCTCTAAATTCCCTCCAATTGGGCCGGCCAAATGGCTACAGAGGGCTAGCAGTAAATTCCCACCATCGACACATATTATTGGTATAAGTTTGTCATCGTCAATCAATCATGGGCTGACAGCCTATGAGAGCCCTGACAGTGCTGTCAATCACAACACAAACCAGGGTGGGCGGGACCTCATGACATGGGCCGGAGTGGTGGGACAGGATACTGCTGAGCTGAAAATGGCGCTGAAAAAGTACGGCTCAAAAAGCTGAAATCTCTGGAGGTGGAAGCTGCTAAATGTTTAAGGTTGACAGACCTATTTGGTGCCGGGGTCACCACCCCAGCAGCCGGTGCTGCTGCGCGAGGAGACGAGCAAGTGGAGACATCCATTGACAAATCGCTCTGTTTGTTTTTTTTCAGTTCATAGCATAAAACAATGGTCGAACGTTTGGTGTATATAGGTATAACTGATCTCAAAATTATTCGTTTTGAATGTTGGGAAAAACGCAATTAAAGATTTGCATTAGATAATTCAATGCAATGTGAAGTACAAATGACCCTCAAATCCCTCGTTTAGTTTTTGTGATTGGTCATTAATTTAAACAGGCATACCATTTTTGGACATTTTTCTTTTTACTTTTTCTTTTTTTGGGGCTTGTTCTCTCACTGCCTCCACTTCACTTTTTGGCTACTACTGAGACGTCTCTGATTTGAGTATATCATGTGTCTTATAATGTTTTATGAATTCATACTTGATTTATGCCACCCCTAGTCATGACCTAACTTCTGTTGTTCTGTTGACACTATAATGAATAAATACTGTGATTGATTGCCATAGCTGTCAGTTTTAGTCCTTGAGTTCACAGTTTTGTGCTTTATTTGTTAACTGCTATCAAGGAATATGATTCTCATTTGTACTCTAGTTTGCATGAGAGGAGATGCTGCGAGATTTGTGGACTTTTATGTAGTGTCGGCTGATAATGTAGTGGGCTGGTCTGGACAGAAAATGCCAGGGCTGAATATTTGTCCCAGTCCACCCCTGGATAGATCTCTTCTCAGTTTTTCAAAGTCTCAAGTTTAACATTTGGCAGCAGTAGGCATGAGTCGGTTACCGGTTTCAAGGTATACCGCGGTATGAAAAAGTCAAGGTTTCAAAACCACAAAAATTTTCCGTCATACCGCCCTTGTGGTATAAGTGTATTTAAAAAAATTTTTTTTGATGTAACGTCTCGTCAGGGAGAGACGATGAGAGATGGATCTCTCATGAAGCTGCAGCGTAAAGGGCGCACCGCCCACCCCCCCACCTGCGTTTGTTGTGAAGCGCTGCAGGCTGTGTGATGACTGAACTTTTTCCACCGTCTCTAAGCGGCTGTTTGGAAATACTAAAAAGCCAGACGTTCACGGCTTGGAAGAAAAAGGTCGCCTCCAGGCAAAACGTGCTTGAGAACAGTGGCAGCCCAAGGAGGCTATACATTGAATATGATAGCGCATGTTCGGGAGCACCATCCATCGTTGTATGCTAAATTCAAGGTAAAGTTAATGCTGTCTTGAAATGAATGAGCGTATTAGTGTCTGACATTAGTAAAAAGAACTTGTTACCTTGGGAGATATGGTAACTACCTTTTCTTCATCTCTATCCTTAGTAACTTTTAAACTGAGGCAGATAATGGTAACTAGCATGGTAATGATGATTTATCTTCGCATGCTAGTTAGTTACCATATCTGCCTCACTAAAAAGTGTTTTTTCCTTTAAAAAAATACAGACATTCAAAATACACATTTTAGAGCTGTAATCTGTTGTAACTATTAATAATAAGAAGTTGTTGTCTGGTTTTCTGAGCATCAATAATTATAATCAATAATTTAATATTAATATAATTATTGATGACGTTCGAGTTTAACCCTTTTTTTTAAAGATATAGGGGCACCAATCTCATAAATGAGATAATTTAAATTAAACCAGACTGTCAGTCTCTCTGAAAAGCCGTAATTCAACCGCGGGGTTAAAACAAACTTCACAGCACACACTGAAATAGCACAGGAAACTTCTCGTTACTTAAGGGAATTTATTAATGAAATAGGTCAACCTTACAGATTACATTTCATTCATAATTTCCATCTATTCTAACGCATGTAAAAATATAGAACAAAGTTAACGTCGAGGGAAGGGGGCGTGTGTGCAGCGCTGTGTGTGGGAGACAGAAGTCGGATGAGGGGGGTTCAGTTTAGCACACTCAATGCGATAAATAACTCAAGTCTTATCAATTGGCGCGATCGGTTCACAAAGGAAGACCGCGTGGCAATTCAACAAAACGCTAGTTTCCTTAGCAATGGTGGCTTGGACAAAGGAAACGAGGGCGACGGAGAAAGGGGATCAACTGAGGCCACGCGACTTGTCTAAACAGACACGCGCCGACCGCAGCAGAGAATAAAAAAACAAGGAAATAATACAATATAATATACTGCTTCTGGTTGCAACCAAAGTCACATAATAAAACACAAAAAGCATGCACATTCAGGGTCGGTGTACAGCGACAGACGACCAAGAATAACAGTGGTTAACAAGTTGACAGACTTATTTTAACCAAGAGAAAACAGATATTAACCGTTAAGACCTAATTCTCCTCTACCCAGACCAAAGATATGAACCAGTTTAATCTTACTTGGTGGGGGCAGCTCTCCACAGTCCACGACGAAGAACGCAGAAAGTGTCCAGTTTAAAGGAGCGGTTTGCGCAAAACCGAGGTCGGAAAAGCGGACGTCCGACTTTTAGGCGCTGAGGGACTCAGGTCTGTTTCAATAGAGCTCAGATGGCCAGCTGACTCCCTGGTTACGCTGACAAGGAGTCTGTTTGATCGGCCGATTCACTTCGAAGTTTAAAAGGGAAGTTCTTCCTGGTCCAGCAGGTTTGAACGGAAAAAGGGAAAATGCTAGCAGTGGATTAAAGCGTCTCCTCACAGGCACCGCTTGGGGACCAAAAGACCAAGATTTCAATCTTCGCGCTGCTTTTATCAACTCTGTGATGTCATCACTGGCCACAGACCAATGAGAATGGGTTGAGGGCAGCGCAATGGGTGCTGGGAGATGCAGTTCGTTCAGTGAAAGGATGCTGGGAGATGCAGTTCGTTCAGTAAAGGCCATAGTGAAACCGTGATATTTTTGCCCACGGTTATCATACCGTCAGAATCTCATACCATGCCCATGCCTAGGCAGCAGCAGAATTCTTATATTGTTTGTACCACAGAGTATATTCGCTTGATGAGTATAAAGTTCTAACTTAATTCTGCATAGATTTTGGATTCAAAAAGCCACAAGTTTTTACATATAAATATATCACTATAAAATAGAAAATAATTTGAAATCTTATAAAAACCAGTGTACATAATACAACATAAATGGGTTCCTAATTTACCTACATGAAATAGTAAAGGACTTAATTACTTAGAAGACATATCTAATTTGAAATATTTTGCATCCTTTGGTATTTTGTAGGCTTATGTGGGATTGAGAAAAATAAAATTCCTGAATATCATCAACATCTTTGAGTCTAAATGTAACTTCAAGCAAATAAACTTTAAAAATCTATAAGTGTAATAAGTGTAACTGTCAGAAGTAGGTTTAACAATCAGTAAAGAGGAATCAATCTTTATACCTGCACAAACTTTAGCTATTAGATTAGAATTTGTGAAAACATCTTTAAAATGACCCTAAATATGAATCTCTTGCTTGTAGGGCTTGTATGGAAAATAATTTTGTCACGATAACATTTTTCATATCAGTCGATATCGATAAATATCATGGCAAGGCAAGGCAAGGCAAGTTGATATGTATAGCACAATTCATGTTACAAGACAATTCAAACTGCTTTACATAAAACATCAAAAGCATTACAGCAGGGTGCAGAAAAAGGAAAAGTACAGGAATAAAAAGCATGATTTAAAATGAGAAAAAAATATCTTAAAAGAATCTTGAAAGAAGCCGTGCAGATTTAAAACTCAGAATAAAAATCTAATCAAAAGCAGCTGAGAACAGGTGGGTCTTTGACCTGGATTTAAATAAACTGAGTGTTTCAGCTGATCTGAGGCTTTCTGGGAGTTTCTTCCAGACATGTGGAGCATAGAAGCTGAACGCAGCTTCTCCATGTCTGGTTCTGACTCTGGGAACTGATAAAAGAGCGGATCCAGATGGCCTGAGGGGTCGAGTAGGTTCATACTGGGTCAGGAGATCACTGATGTATTTTGGTCCTAAACCATTCTGAGCTTTATAGACCAGCAGCAGAACTTTAAAGTCTATCCTCTGACAGACAGGCAGCCAGTGTAAAGACCTCAGACCTGGACTGATGTCACTTTTTTGGTTTTGGTTCATGATATAAAACAAATCTTTATTTTTGTCTATATTTAACATTCCCTGGCACTATTGGGTGGGCTGACATAACTTTGAACTATTGAAACCCAAGAAGTGAATTGGGGATTTTTTTTCCGGATTTTCTCGATTTTTGCAAAAATTCGATCTTCATGAACAGAAAATTCAATTAATCGATATTTTGTCCAGCCCTAACTGCTTTTACAGTCTAAAAACCATCCAAAACACACTATACAGGACAAGGAATGTTCCGAATTATTTTTTGCTTCTCAATCTTCTCTCTTGGTCTCCGCTTTGCTAGGCAAACTGTTTTTGCCACCTGTTGTTTCCCTGCAGATGAACTTCCACACTGCTGTCTGCTCAGCTTGTAATATCAATCACGCAATCAGGATATCATCTTACAATGTTCTTTTTTGTTAGCAAGTCTGCTCTGGCACACATGGTTAGCCAGCTTCTCTATATGACAGGTCTGAAATGCCAAAGACAGGAATCATTTTTTTTTTTTTTTTTTAAGAATACCTTTTCGGGAGAAAGAATGACCATTTACTGGAAGGCCCACTCTCCATGATGCAGAGCTTCCTTCTGCTTCTTCCTCTGATCACACTGAGCCTGATTTTTTTTTTCTCTAAAAAATAGTCTGACTTTAGAACCCCGTGGATTCAACAGCTTGGTAGAGAAAAACAGAGTGTTGGCCTTCAGGCAGCTCCATGAGCATCAGCTCAATCGAAAAGCTGGAGTGCTGGACAGACAAAGTAGGGATTAAGCAGTTCTACGGACCTCATCAAACAGTCCAAACTTTGACACTGTGGATTGTTTCAAAGTTGTCAAACGCTGCATGTGTTTCTGCAAATGCTGCGGGAATGTTTGTCTGCTTTTCAAAACTGTAAAATCAGCTAAATCTCAGTTTATCTCTAACCTTGTAACAGCCACAGACCCCAGGTTCTTTCAAAAGTTTTTTTTCGTATTGTTAACCCAAGCAATGACGCTTGTGTTGTGCCTTCACAGAGCTTATGTGACATATTCCAGGCTTTTTTCTCAGATAAAGTCCTGAAGATTAGGTCTTCTATTTCCCTTCTTCATATTTCAGATCGTAGTTCTTTTCCTCCATGTTCTACATCCTGGTGCCAATTTCAACTTGTTTCCTTGGAGGAACTATCACAAATTGTTAATCAAATAAGACCTTCTTATTGCCCCCTGGACTGCCTTCCACCCTTCATGTTAAAAAAGGCATTCAACAGTGTTGGTCTCTTTATCCATAAGTTAATCAACACTTTTTTTTCCTCAGGCTGTGTCCCGCAGTGTTTTAAACAGGCCATTGTACAACCACCTTAAAAAAAGCAAAATCTTGATCAGACCTGTCTTTCAAATTGTAGGCCAATCTCTGAACTCAATTTCCTATCTAAGGTCCTTGAAAAAGTTGTACACGCTCAGCTCCAAGATTACTTGTCTTTAAACGGCATTTCAGAAAAATTTATATTTGCTTTTAAGCCCCCCATAGTACTGAAAGTGCTCTTTTACGAGTTTTTAATGACCTTCTTTTAATCTTTGATTCTAGCAGTTTGGCGGCTCTGATTTTATTGGATCTGTCGGCTGCCTTTGACACTGTTGACCACAAAATTTTGTTATTCCGCCTGTAGTTGTGTGTTGGTCATAGAGGCACTGTCCTTCAGAGGCTTAAATGATACCTACAGAATATGTCGTTCTCTGTCAATTTGGGCCCTTTCACCTCAAAAAACAACACCTGTGACGTGGTGTAACTCAGGGCTCTATTTTGGATCCAGCACTGTTTTCTCTGTACATGCTCCCATTAGGTTCCATTTTGACAAGTCACATTATGACTTTCCACGGCTTTGCTGATGACAATCAAATTTATTTGCCACTCAAACCTGACAGAGATGCCAACTCCACAGGTTTATTACTGGATCGCTTAAGGACATCAAACAATGGAGGTCTATCAACTTCCTCAAAGTAAACGATTAAAAAACTGAGATTCTACTTTTTGGCAATCCTGATCTTTTCAATGGTGTTGTTAGTCCCCTTGGCCCTTTTTCTTGTTTTTTTAAAACCCTGTGTAAAAAAACCTTGTAGTGTTCTTAGATGGTCCTTTTAAGCTGCACAGACAGGTGAGTGCAGTAGTCCAGTCACGTTTTTACCATTTAAGGCAGTTAGCCAAGGTTAAGCCATACCTTCCTGCTGATGTCCTTGAGCATGTTATTCATCTGTTTGTTTCCTGCCGGCTGGACTACTGTAACTCCCTCTACCTTGGCCTGGATCAGTCCTTGCACTGTCTTCGGCTAGTCCAGAGTGCTGCATTCCGCTTTTTTTTTTTATCCCTTCATGGCTATGACCTTGCCCCATCCAAGCTGTTAAACGTTTATGCTCCCACCAGAAACATGAGGTTTTGGGGTTAGAGGCGTCTGGGGGGGGGGGGACCCCCGGGGGTGGGATCACTGGGCGGATGGAGCGCTGGACGTCGTGGCCGGCCTGGGGTTGGGCTTTGGGTGGTAACTCCTGATGGCTGCATGCGGTGTTTTAGGGGGGTTGCACTGGCGGACATGGGTTACTGGCCTGGTGGCCCTGCTGCGCCTGGGTAGGGTCTGGGGTGGATCTGGGGATTCGGGGCTCTGGGGCGCAGCGCCCCCTAGCTGTGGTCCTGGCTGGGGGTTGGCCGGCGTGGGGTCTCTGTTGCCTGTGGGGGTCGGGGCCGGCCGGCATGTGCAGCCGGCTCTCTCTTTTTCTCTGGACCGATTGTCATCGCCAGTCCCTGTATGGCGTCTCGCCTTGTTTGCTGGTTGGGGTGCCTGGCTGCTGGTCGTGGCAGCTGGGTGGCATTTCTGGGCCGGATCAGTCCTTTTTCGCACTGGACTTGACTCCTGGGTCTTGGTCTTTGTGCGGGGCGCTGGGATCGGGCATTTGGCAGGGTTCGGTCGGACTTGAGGGTGGACTGGCCGGGTGGTGGGCGTGCAGGGCAGGTGGGTGGGGCGCTGGGTTTGGTCTCCTGCCGGGCCGTTGAGCAGCAGTGGTCGCTCCACAAGGAATGGGGCTGGTGGATGTCGGCCTGGTGGGTCGGCTGCCCGGCACATCGGTTTGCTCCAGGTCTGGGCAGGTACGTCGCCGTGGTTCGGGCTGCGGGGGCCTCCGGTGTGCGGGTGGCGCTGGGGGCCTCCTTTGCTGGCGGGGAGGCTGTTGCTGTGTAGCGACAGGTGCTCTCCCCCTACGAGGGCACTTGGACAGGGGGGAGGGGTGTGTGGGAGAGGCGAACTCAACCTGGGTGTCTAGTGTCTTTTGTGTTTTGAGAGTAGAGCAAATGTCAGGGTGGGTTTAGTTCCCCTTCTGGGATGGGGCTGGGGGGACTGCCTTGGGGTCCGTGGGGCTTTGTGGTGCTGTGGCCGTGGGCCCCGGGTCGAACGTGCCATGGCCTCCCTCCCCTGGTGGATCCCGGTGAACAGCAGTGCCTATTGGGGTCAGTGGGGGAGCTGGCTCCCTGGGAAGACATTTTGTCTCTCAGTCCTTCCCTCCCCATCCCTGGACACCTCTGTCCACCCGCTCCATCACTTTACCACTCATATAGGGTCTTGGGGCATGGGCACATCACTGGGGTGCGAGGAGGGGCTTCCCTCCTCGCTATCACGTGGCTTCCTGGGTCCAGATTTTAATGTACAACTTAGACACTCCCACTTATAACATTCTCACGCGACACATATGTAGGGACTCATACTTTTCGGCATCCAGAGGGGGAGCGGTTCAATCAGCTTCACCTCTGGTGCCGGTGCCCACTGTTAAACCACATATAGACACTGAGGGCTCGGGGTGGGGGTTGGGGGATGTGTGGCTGCCTTCCCCACATCCCACCCTTCTGTTTTAAATGCACATTATAACAACACACATCAACACCATACTCGATTGGGAGGATGGAGGCTAGGGGTCTTTTCACACCCCTGTTCACTACGGCCATCAGGGGTTGGGGTCCGGAGGAGGAACAGGCGGTCTGGTCGGGGTCCTGGGCTGTCGGGCTGCTTTGCCACTGTGGGGCCCTTAGCGGTCTGCTTGTCACCGTCCTAGAAGGTAGGGGGTCCATCTCCCGGGTCCGGAGGCTGGTGGCTCTACTGGGGCATCGGTACCTGGACCTGGGAGCATAAAGTGTGTATGGGGTGTGTGAGTGAGGGTACAGCGTCATTTTTTTGGGTGTCTTGGTGAGTCAGTGAGAATGTATGTGTTTAAGAGGGAGGGAACATATGACTGTGTCTGTATGTCTTTGTCTACCTGTCAGGTTGGATCTTGGTCTGCCCCCTTGCCTGGCGCACCTCAGGCCTTACACTTAATGGGGGGCCTATTTCCCCTCCGTCACTCCCCGCCGGTGACGGGGGCCCCTGCCTGCCGGTGCATCGGTGGTCAATCCGGTTCGGACCTGGTGGGTGCCTGGCCGGGCCTGGGGGGGCCGGTGTGTCGATCGGCCGATGCGCTGGGCCGATATATCTTCCTTTGGTTGGTTGGGGCACCTCTTTTAGGGGTGCCAGATTTGGGATTGTTGGGGGGTGCCTGCTCGGCGGGATGCGGATCCGGCGTCTCTGCTCGTTCGATCACCTGTTCTGTGCGCACCGTGCGTGGTCGGTTCATTGGCGGGTTGGACCGGCCCTGGCCCTTGTTGGATGCCTGGTCTCGGCGCTCTGCGTTGCGCGGGATCTGGACCCGGGAGCTGGTACAACTGGGTGTCCAGATGCTGGCTGAGACTGGCCTGCTCAGTATGAGGGATTGCTGTGGTTGGAATTCTGCATCAACGGGGTGCAACTGCAAGTCAATGATTTGATGCAATCCGCTGAGATTCCTAAGATGGAAATCTTTTAAACTGATTGGAATGTTTGTATGTTTGTATTGAAATTACTTTTCCTGTAAAGTGCCTTGAGATTGCATCTGTTGTGAATCTACGCTATATAAATAAACTGAATTGTATTGAATTTTAGTAAACTATTTCCTGTTTTTAAATGTGCTTTATTAATAACTTGTATGGGAGGTGCTGAAATAATGAAATTTTCTGAATTTCAAACACACTGTAGAGTTTTTCCCTATTTCTTCATAATGGTGCCAAAATAATAATGTGCAGAAAATGATAAATGTCTTGGATTTAAATGTGTTTTTAACGCTGATTTAAAACATTCGTTTTGTTTATTTGTCCTTCCAGCCTCTCAAGATTCTTTGACTGTAAAGGTGCAGGTGCGGGAGGGAGCACAATCTGTCATGCTGCCCTGCCAGTACAATCAAGTATTAGAAGAGATTGTCACGGTGAAATGGAGCCGCTCTGATCTTAATCCCAATATTATTCATCAAAGGCGAGAAGGAGATGACCTACATGCACAAAATCAGCTTTTCAGTGGACGAACATCAATGAGACATGATGCTCTTGACTCTGGTAACTTCAGCCTCACTCTGAGTAAACCCCAACTTTCTGACGACGGACACTACATCTGCAGCATGATTGATGATGAACAAGAAACAACACTTTCAGATGTTCAGCTGCATGTCAAAGGTCAGCTATCATTGCATTGCCTAACAGCATCCCCAATTATATATAATATTAATCACATGGTGAATTATAGTAAAACAAATCTACCTTGATGTGCTGAATTTATGAAATTGAATCCACTCTCTCGATTTTTTTCTCTATTCCTTTATAACGCCGCCAAAGTAAGTCGAAAAACTGAGACAATAATATGAGAATAATATATTATTAAATTGTCGAAAGATAAAAGTCTTTGATTTAAATGTATTTATTTTAACACAATGAGTTAGAACATGTTTTTTTCTTTGTATTTCCAGCCTCCCTGGATTCTTTAACTAAAAACGTGGAGGTTCAGTGGGAACAATCTGTAGTGCTGCCCTGCCAGTACAATCAAAAATTAGAAGAGATGGTCACAGTGAAGTGGAACCGCTTTGATCTCAATCCCAGTATTGTCCATCAACGGCGAGAAGGAGACGACCTACAAGCACAAAATCAGCTTTTCAAAGGACGAACATCAATGAGACCTGATGCTCTAGACTCTGGCGACTTCAGCCTGACTCTGAGTGAACCCCAATTTTCTGACAGCGGTAACTACACCTGCAGCATCATTGATGATGAAGAAGAAGAAACAACGCTGTCAGTTGTTCAGCTGCATGTCAAAGGTCAGCAATTTTGCTCAAGAAAGGCATATGTCAAGATGGTATTCTGGTTGATGGCATCCTGATTGCTCGATATACCTAAAGAGCAACTCACTCCCTAATCAACTTTTTTGTTGATAAATTGTATAAATGAGTGTCTAATAGTGGTGTCTACATGTCTGGTCCGTATTTTGGTATTTTAGTATTTTAGTACATCATGGTAAAAATAATTATTTTTAGCCTAAAACTGTCAATGTGGCGCCCTCTTCAGGTTAAAACTTTGTACTTCACTTGAATTTGAATCTGCAATGCTATTCTCTCTGTGGTGAGCTACCCTGCCGCTAAGGGGCATGAAAGCAACTGAGTCTCCGTTTACGGCTCCTCCACAGAACCTCTTTCCCTGTCCTTGCTTTCCTCTGGTGAGGGAGATGGAGAGAAATCCTTCACCTCAAAAGATCGCTCTGAACCAAAGAAGCTTGCATCTCTATTGCTCTCCATCTTTCTTGCTGTCTGTGTCTGTGCCACTGCTGCAAAGATTTGAAGATTGAATAGTAATGTATGAAATTGACTTGAAACTGTGTCAGTTTTGTTTTAATATTGTCTTACAAGGAAGGGAAGATCCCTCTACATCCAGCATCTATGTTTGTTTGTGTTAATGCTTGAAAAATTGTTATGATCATGACTGTTTAGTACACGTCTCAAGTGATGGTAAATCCATCCATCCATCCATCCATTTTCTTCCGCTTATCCGGGGTCGGGTCGCGGGGGCAGCAGCCTAAGCAAAGAGACCCAGACTTCCCTCTCCCCAGCCACTTGTTCCAGCTCCTCGGGAGGAACCCCAAGGCGCTCCCAGGCCAGCCGAGAAACATAGTCCCTCCAGCGTGTCCTGGGCCTTCCCCTGGGCCTCCTCCCGGTGAGACGTGCCTGAAACACCTCACCAGGGAGGCGTCCAGGAGGCATCCTGACCAGATGCCCGAGCCACCTCAACTGACTCCTCTCGATGTGGAGAAGCAGCGGCTCTACTCTGAGCCCCCTCCGGATGACTGAGCTTCTCACCCTATCTATAAGGGAGAGTCCAGACACTCTATGGAGGAAACTCATTTCAGCCGCTTGTATCCGTGATCTCGTTCTTTCGGTCACCACCCAGAGTTCGTGACCATAGATGAGGGTAGGAACGTAGATCGACCGGTAAATCGAGAGCTTCGCCTTTTGGCTCAGCTCTCTCTTCACCACGACAGACCGGTAGAGCGCCCGCATAACTGCAGATGCCCCACCAATCCGTCTATCGATCTCCCACTCTATTTTTCCCTCATTCGTGAACAACACCCCCAGATACTTAAACTCCTCCACTTGGGGAAGGACCCCATCCCCGACCCGGAGGAGGCACCCCACCCTTTTCCAGCTCAAGACCATGGCCTCGGATTTGGAGGTGCTGATTCTCATCCCAGCCGCTTCACACTCGGCAGCGAACAGCTCCAGCGAAAGCTGTAGATCATGCTCCGATGAAGCCAACAGGACCACATCATCTGCAAAAAGCAGAGACCCGATCCTGAGGCCACCAAAACGGATCCCCTCAACGCCTTGGCTGCGCCTAGAGATCCTGTCCATAAAAGTTAGGAACAGGATCGGTGACAAAGGGCAACCTTGGCGTAGTCCAACTCTCACTGGAAACAAGCCCGACTTACTGCCGGCAATGCAAACCAAACTCTGGCACCGGTCGTACAGGGACCTAACAGCCCGTATCAAGGGGCCCGGTACCCCATACTCCCGGAGCACCCCCCACAGGGCCCCCCGAGGGACAGGGTCGAACGCCTTCTCCAAGTCCACAAAACACATGTAGACCGGTTGGGCGAACTCCCACGCACCCTCCAGGACCCTGCTGAGGGTGTAGAGCTGGTCCAGTGTTCCACGGCCAGGACGAAAACCGCATTGTTCCTCCTGGATCCGAGGTTCGACTATCCGTCGGACCCTCCTCTCCAGAATCCCTGAATAGACCTTACCAGGGAGGCTCAGAAGTGTGATCCCCCTGTAGTTGGAACACACCCTGTGGTCCCCCTTTTTAAACAGGGGGACCACCACCCCGGTCTGCCAATCCAAGGGAACTGCCCCCGATGTCCACGCAATATTTCAGAGCCGCGTTAACCAACACAGCCCCACAACATCCAGAGCCTTGAGGAACTCCGGTCGAATCTCATCCACCCCCGGAGCCTTGCCACCGAGGAGCTTTTTAACGACCTCGGTGACCTCAGCACCAGAGATTGGAGAGCCCAACCCCAAGTCCCCAAACCCTGCTTCCAGATTGGAAGGCGTGCTGGTGGAATTGAGGAGGTCTTTGAAGTATTCCATCCACCGACCCAAAACGTCCCGCATCGAGGTCAGCAGCACACCATCCCCACTGTAAACAGTGTTGGTGGCAGACCGCTTTCCCCCCCTGAGACGCCGGATGGTGGACCAGAATCGCTTTGAAGCCGTACTGAAGTCGTGTTCCATGGTCTCTCCAAACTCCTCCCACGCCCAAGTTTTTGCCTCAGCAACCATCCGAGCCGCATCCCGCTTGGCCTGTCGGTACCTATCAGCTGCTTCAGGGGTCCCACAAGCCAAAAAGACCCGGTAGGACTCCTTCTTCAGCCTGACAGCATCCCTTACCGCCAGTGTCCACCAGCGGGTTCGGGGGTTGCCGCCGCGACAGGCACCGACCACCTTGCGGCCACAGCTTCGGTCAGCCGCCTCGGCAATGGAGGCGCGGAACATGGTCCACTCGGACTCGATGTCCCCCGCCTCCCCCGGGACGTGTTCAAAGTTCTGCCGGAGGTGTGAGTTAAAGCTCCTTCTGACAGGAGACTCTGCCAGACGTTCCCAGCAGACCCTCACAACACGTTTGGGCCTTCCAGGTCTGTCCGGCATCCTCCCCCACCATCGGAGCCGACTCACCACCAGGTAGTGGTCAGTGGACAGCTCTGCCCCTCTCTTCACCCGAGTGTCCAAAACATGCGGCCGCAGATCAGATGAGACGACAACCAAGTCGATCATTGAGCTGCGGCCTAAGGTGTCCTGGTGCCAAGTGCACATATGGACACCTTTAATGCTTGAACATGGTGTTTGTTATGGACAATCCATGACGAGCACAGAAGTCCAATAACAAGACACCACTCGGGTTTAGATCGGGGGGGCCATTCCGCCCAACCACACCCCTCCAGGTCTCACTGTCATTGCCCACATGAGCGTTGAAGTCCCCCAGCAGAACAAGGGAGTCCCCAGGAGGAGCACTCTCCAGCACCCCCTCCAAAGACTCCAAGAAGGGTGGGTAATCTAATCTGCTGTTTGGCGCGTAAGCACAAACAACAGTCAGGACCCGCCCCCCCACCCGAAGGCGGAGGGAGGCTACCCTCTCGTTCACCGGGGTAAACCCCAACGATGGTAAATATGTTTATCAAATTTCCTGGGGTGTTCTTGACTAGTTTGTGCAGTGTAACGTTGCACAGAGGCAACAGTGGAATGCCAATGTGTCCTTTTCACCCTTTGGAGTTGCTATTAATCTTTCAGCAGAAAATCAAAGCTCCATCAAAACTTCTCAGTTTTAGTGAAAAAATCAGTTTGCCAAACAAAACTGTTCAAAGTAATCCAAAAAGGAAAAATCATGCATCATGCACAATAAAGTGCTACTAAGCAAATGATCTCATTATCCTGCTCAGAGTTTCTAACAGGTGTATGATGTCCAATTTTTTTGGAACCTGTAACAAGATGTAACCAGTCCAACAAGCAAAGATAAGACACTAGATCAATGTTTTAGGACTGTGGGGAGTGTGCCACATTTGTTTTTGAAATAAAAAGCTCAGTGTAAGTATATGTGTATGTTTGGGTATATGTTCTTAACTTATTAGTTTTGACTATGTTGTTCGTGCATTTTTGTGTGTCTTGTCTTACTATGCACAGTAAATGAACAAAAAAGCCTATATATTACTTTTCTGTATATACATAGGATGATTTCCTTCAAGAGAAAATTGTTGTGACTCAAGGTGATGAATCGATTTGAGTTTTTAAAATTGAACTATTTAGACAAAATGTGTTGTTCTAAATATGTAAAGTATAAAGATATGCCTTATTTGTTTGCCCTTGAACAGTCATTCTAAGGTGCTTCATGAAAGAGAAAAACAAAAACAGTACTACAATTTCTTACCAGTGTTCAAAGACAATTGTATTTTAACTTTTAACGTAAACTCTGAGATATGTAAAGATAATTGATGATTAAGAAACTGTTCAACTTTAAAATTATGAGAGATACGTACTGGCTGTGCATGTCTAAGATCTAAGTGATCTTTATTTTTTTCCATAGAAATTCCAATTTGGGCCATATTTCTCCTGGTTCTACTGGTTTTGCTGGGTCTTATTGTTGCTGGCAGCCTTTTCTTTCATTTTCGACATAAATTTAAGTCAGGTAAGTCCCTTTTCCAACAATATTGATGCTAATATTTAACATGCTGAAGTTTTGTGTTTTCCTTTGAACGGTTGTGTGGATTCCAGACAACGAAACATAAGCTTACAGGGAAATACACTGCTCAAAAAAATAAAGGGAACACTAAAATAACGCATCCTAGATTCAGAATGAATGAAATATTCTTATTAAATACTTTGTTCTTTACATAGTTCAATGTGCTGACAACAAAATCACAAAAAAATTATCAATGGAAATCAGTCAGGCTGCCTCTGGAGAGCACATGGAGGGCTGTGCGGCCCCCCCAAAGAAATGCCACCCCACACCATTACTGATCTGCTGCCAAACCAGTTATGCTGGAGGATGTTGCAGGCAGCAGAACGTTGTCCACGGCGTCTCCAGAATTCGTCACGTCTGTCACATGTGCTCAGTGTAAACCAGTGAGCCCAGCACAGGGCGCCATTAGCGAATTTGCCAATCTTGTTTGTTTTTTTTGTTTTTTTAAATCACCAAATCATGTAAAGCACCTTGAATTACCCTGTTGTTGAAAGTGTGCTATACAAATAAAATTGCCATGCCTTGGTGATCTCTGGGAAATGCCAAACATCCTGCATGGTGTTGGGCTGTAAGCACAACCCCCACCTGTGAACGTCGGGCCCTCATACCACCCTCATGGAGTCTGTTTCTGACCGTTTGAGCAGACACATGCACATTTATGGCCTGCTGGAGGTCATTTAGCAGGGCCCTGGCAGTGCTCCTCCTGTTCCTCCTTGCACAAAGGCGGATGTAGGGGCCATGCTGCCATGTTGTTTCCCACCTACGGCCTCCTCCAGTCTCTTGATGTATTGGCCTGTTTCCTGGTGTTGCCTCCATTCTCTGGACACTACACTGACAGACACAGCAAACCTTCTTGCCACAGCTCACATTGATGTGCCATCCTGGATGAGCTGCACTACCTGAGCCACTTGTGTGGGTTGTAGACTGCGTCTCATGCTACCACTAGAGTGAAAGCACCGCCAGCATTCAAAAGTGACCAAAACATCACCCAGAAAGGATAGGAACTGAGAAGTGGTCTGTGGTCACCACCTGCAGAACCACTCGTTTATTGGGGGGTGTCTTGCTGATTGTCCATAATTTCCACCTGTTGTCTATTCCATTTGCTCAACAGCATATGAAATTGATCGTCAATCAGTGTTGCTTCCTAAGTGGACAGTTTGATTTCACAGAAGTGTGATTGACTTGGGGTTACATTGTGTTGTATAAGTGTTCCCTTTATTTTTTGAGCAATGTAATTTAAAAGTTTGTAATGGAAAATACTGCAGCATTCCATCAACTCATCCATTCATCCACCCTGTGTTGTGAAGATAATACAGTCTCTTTTAAAACTTTATTGAAACATATTTTTTATGATTTGGCTTTCAATCAGATTTAGTTTTGGAAACCTTCTATAAGTATCCTTCTGATTTTTGTCTGTTCCTCTAATTCATATTCCTTTTCTTATCAATTTTCTTCCTATTGTGTCACTTTGTGAAGGACTTTGGCCAGTGTCACTGTTGGAAATGTGCTATATAAATAAACGTGACCTTGACCAAACAGAAATCTGGAATATAGCGTGCTGCACAAATTTCCACACCCCTTTAACATTTCATGTTTTGTTAAACTATAAATACAAAATTGAATAAATTTAATTGCAATTTGGGCAATTTAATAGATCACTTCAAAGTAGTACATCATTTTCAAATATAAATTCAATTCAATTTTCAATTCAGTTTATTTATATAGCGCCATTTCACAACAGATGTCATCTCAAGGCACTTAACAAGAAGTCATTTCAATACATTTATACAAACATTCCAATCAGTTAAAAAGTTTTCTATTTAAGGAATCCCACCAGAATGCGTCAGTCATTGGCGTGAGGTTAAGCAGACTTTCCAACCACAGCAATCCTTCAGCAATCCCTCATACTGAGCAAGCATGTAGCGACGGTGGAGAGGAAAAACTCCCCTTTAACAGGAAGAAACCTCCAACAGAACCAGGCTCAGTAGGAGCGGCCATCTGCCACGACCGTCTGGGGGTTTGAGAAGACAGAGCAGAAACACAGAAGGAACAGAAGATCCGATATAAGAGAACTTTCTATGTTACAGAAAGTAAAAAGTTGATAACAGGACACAGTGGATGTTCAGTTACTGGGAGCATCATCCCAGTCTATGCCCCCCATCCAACAGGGCATTGCAGCCAAGCAGGATACCAGACCAGGTATATCTTCTATGGAGAGAAAAACACTGAGAGAAAACAAAGTTAACAGTCGAAATAACAGAATGTACTGTAATACACCTGGAGAGTAGTAGTTGAAAAGGAAGTAGCAGAGTGAAGAAAATTGGTAAGTCTGTCCTCCAGCAGTCTAAGCCTATAGCAGCATAACTACAGAGATAGCTCAGGATGACCTTAGCCACTCTAACTATAAGCTTTATCAAAAAGGAAAGTTTTAAGCCTGGCCTTAAAAGTAAACAGAGTGTCTGCCTCACGGACTAAAGCTGGGAGCTGGTTCCACAGGAGAGGAGCCTGATAACTAAAAGATCTGCCTCCCATTCTACTTTTAGAAATCCTAGGAACTACAAGTAAACCTGCAGTCTGAGAGCGAAGTGCTCTGTTGGGAACATATGAAACAATTAGATCACTGATGTATGATGGAGCAGATTATTAAGGGCTTTGTATGTAAGAAGAAGGATCTTAAATTCTATTCTGGATTTAACAGGGAGCCAATGAAGGGAAGCTAAAACAGGAGAATTGTGATCTCTCTTTTTAATATTCATCAGAACTCTTGCTGCCGCATTTTGGATCAACTGAAGACTTTTAATGGCATTTTGTGGACTTCCTGATAGTAAAGAATTACAGTAGTCCAGTCTTGAGGTAACAAATGCATGGACTAGTTTCTCAGCATCACTCCTGGACAGGATGTTTCTAATTTTAGCAATATTCCGGAGGTGAAAGAAAGAAATCCTAGAAACCTGTTTAATATGGGATTTAAATGTCAAGTCTTGGTCAAAAATAACGGCGAGGTTCTTTACGTTATTACTGGGGGCCAATTTAATGCCATCCAGATGAAGTGATTGACTAATCAAATCAATATCTGTTTCTCTAATAAAAAACAATAAAAGTATAAAAAGTAAGCTCTGTTTGTAACATACGGAGGATCTCTGATGTATGATGGAGATTGATTATTTAGGGCTTTATATGTAAGAAAGAGGATCGTAAACTCTATTTTGTATTTAACGGAGCCAATGAAGGGAAGCTAAAATCGGAGAGATGTGATCACTTTTTAATAAACTCGTGCTTTTTAATAAACTCATGCTGTAGCATTTTGGATCCCCTGAAGGTCCTTAACCTTATATTGTGGGCCTCCTGATAGTGAATAATTACAGTAGTCCAGCCTTGAAGTGGCAAATGCATCGACTAGAATGTTTCTATTTTTTGCAATATTCCGTAAGTGAAAAAAAAGAAAAACTGAAACCTGTTTATTATGAGATTTAAATGTCATGTCTTGGTCAAAAATAACTCAGAGGTTTTTCACATTATTACTTGAGGCAAATTTAAAGCCATCCATATGAACTGATTGACTAAGCATTTTTTTTCAGAACTTGTGGTCCAAAGACAACAACTTCTTTTTTGTTAGAATTTAAAAGTAAAACGTTTAAAGTCAACCACGTTGTTATATCTTCCAGACAGGCCCGTAATCTACCTAACTGATTGAATTCATCAGAAGTTATGGATAAATATTGTTGCATATCATCGGCATAGGTGTGGAATTTTATCCCATGCTGTCTGATAATTTTACCAATTGGAAGCATATATATAGGAAAGAGAATTTGTCCAAGCACATAACCCTGTGGTATTCCCCAAGTAACCCTTTAGATTGAAGATTTATTGTTTACATGAACAAACTGTAATCTGTCAGACAAATACGTCAGTCAGTCCATAAATATTGGGACATCGACACAATTGTAACATTTTTGGCTCTATACACCACCACAATGGATTTGAAATGAAACAAACAGGATGTGCTATAATTGCAGATTGTCAGATTTATTTTGAGGGTATTTACATCCAAATCAGGTGAATGGTATAGGAATTACAACAGTTTACATATGTGCCTCCCACTTGTAAATGTGTTTCGGTAAGATTGTAAATGTGTTTCGGTAAATTTGTAAAACTGTTTCGGTAAACTTGTAAAAGTGTTTCAGTAAACTTGTAAATGTGTTTCGGTAAATTTGTAAATGTGTTTCGGTAAAAATGTAAAAGTGTTTCAGGTTATTGTGATTTGGTTTTGCACTTCCAGGCCACCGACTATGATGGTGAGCAATTCGGTTCTCGAACTAGAAAATCAGCTGTTCACACCTAATAACTGCACTTTAGGGTCTGTACGTTGGCTGAGACATAATATTCAGTTACCTGTTAGTCATTGACTTTTTACTTTACTTTGCCAGACACAAGCAGCTAAAGAGAGATTTTTTTTTTCTCTCTTTTTTTCTCCGCGTTTTGGCATGCAAGGTAATTTTTATAATACTTTCATAACGCCACTATAGGCACATGTGTATGTATGCATATGTTGGTGTTCTAATTTTGTAAATTCCAACTATATACTTTATGTTTTGCCAATTAACAGTCATTCCAAGGTACTTGGGGACTTTAAAAAATATTTTTTCATACTCTGACACTAAGAATATTAATATTTAAAGAAATATTTAAGGACATTTGTAATCTGTTTCTTTTTAAGCTCTGAGATATTCAATTCAATTCAAAAATACATTATTGATCCCAGAGGGAAATTAAGTGTTGTTGTAACTCATACTATTTAATTCTAAATTATGCACACAATCAACATTTTTAGAAAAATATTAGAGGTCTGTTCTGGGCATGCATGTCCAAGATCTAACTGGTCTTTGTATTTCTTCATTAAACTTTCAGCTCGGGCCAGAATTCTCCTGGTGCTGCTGGTTTTGCTGGTTGTTCTTGCTGTTTCTGGGGGCCTTTTATTTCATTTCCAAAATAAACTTAAGTCGGGTAAGTCTCTTTTACATTAATATAATTTCTAATGTCTAAAATGCTGAGGTTTTGTAAGTTTTTCTTTAAATGATTTTAACCATTTTAAACAGTGGATCATGAGCTTATACGGAAAGCTGAAGAAAGCTTCAGAGTTGCTATGATTTCAGGAATCCTTTATTGTCTTGTGTTAACATAAGTGCTGTCATCATAAAAGTAGCTTCAACTGCTTTAGATTTGAAAGCACTTAATGTGGGTTTGCTGAATGCATAGAACTTTACACATTTTACTTCCTTCTAATTTTTACCAATTTCTTCTAAGATTTTATTCTATAATTTATGCCAGGGATCCACTACATGTGGCTGCATGCTATATTCATATATTCTTTTTTATTAATGCAATTCTCTAGACCATTTTTACTTTATAGCCCCCAGGGCAAAACTTGCTTATTTTAAAAGGTTTCTGATCCCTGATCTATCCGCTATGATTTTGGAAAATGAAATTAAAAACTATTTCAATGTTTCAGTGATGAGCCATTAACATTCAACAGGCAAATGTTTAGTTTGCGCTATGGATATCCCTAGCATACACTGCACACAGGTGTCGCGTTAACTAAATATTTTCCACATTCATCCGTTTTTTAGAACGGTGACCGAAAATCTGAATCTATTTTGAGTCATCGTCTTTCTGTCTTAATGAAGTAAACCAATTTAAAATAGAAACCAAATAATTTTAAAAAATCTCAGTGTGTGTAGGTCACACCTGATGGCTTAAAAATTGCACTAAATGCATACATTTTATCTATGCAGCTGAAACAGGTAGCCTAGTGTATCCCAAATGTTTCATTATTAACATTTTTATATAACATTACAATCATTATGGCCTTAAGTAAAAGTTCTTTTGGGGGAGGTGTGGCTAAAGCTTAATTCTTTAATGTCTTAATTTTTAAGTTTGTTTTATACTTTCTACCTCCCTTGTGTGAATCTAAATGCTTCCATTACCTGTCCCTTTGCTGCCATTGCAGCAGAAGTTCCCCTTTGTGGGACAATAAATTGATTATTCCTGAAGTTAAGCATTACTGTATTTTTATTCGGAAAGCTTATGTTTGAAAGACTAAGTGGTGTTGCGCAAACAAGATTGACTGGTCCGTGATCCGTTAACATCCAGGAAGTAAGGACTAAACTTTACGTTTGTAAAAACGTGTGTTTAACTTACTGTTTTTAGACTTCCAGCTCTAGTCTGTTTGACTATTAACGCTTCATCACTGTCGGGATCTATTGTGATTGTTTACAACCAGAGAATCGCGGCACATGGGTCCTAAGAAAGAAGTTTGTGGCTCGCTTAGCTGGTTAGCTTTTACTAGCCAAGTGAAATAGGAGAATCACACCAGGCCTGCAACAGACTTTATTTCAGATCATTTTAACCACATTTTAATTACTTATTCATTGGCTAAGGTGAACCTTATAGTGTGTGCCCGCGTTGTTCCGATGTGTTTTTTGGAAATTACTCAAAAGACTAAAATAGCTACTTGGATCTGTATTAATTGTGTTGGATTTCAATATGTCCTATTCTAACCTTGTGTTTCCCGTCTGATATTTCTATTTACTACTGAGTAGGCTACGTTTATCAAAAGTATTAGTTGAACATTGAAACCATCATTCATCTAGTTTATTGCTGAATGGCATTGTTTCTCCTAGAAAAAAAAAAAAAAGTTTTGAAGCTATGTTTCCTGAGCCAAACGCAGCCGCCCCTTATTCATGAACACAGAGTGACTCCTGAGGGGTTTGCTTTAGTTTTAGGTCGAACCAGTCTTAATCAATTACATATAATATAATATAATATAATATAATATAATATAATATAATATAATATAATATAATATAATATAATATATATATATATATATATATATATATATATATATAATATATATATATATATATATATATATAATTAAAATTTTACATTACCATTTACCTTTGTACATTATTTTCCCCCGAGGCTTTATTGATTAGCGCAAATCTATCAGCTGTAACTCACAGCTGCAACTCTTTGAGTACAGCTTACCCATTTAAGTGCTTATTACCTATTCTTATTTATAATGTTTAAAACCAAAAAAAACACAAACTGGTATTGGTCAGCGTCTCCTTTATTTTTTCCTGTCCCTGCTCTGGTCCTAGACTGTGTTAGAAGAAAGTATTTAAGAAAATGTTGGAATTTGAATTCCATTCCCCGTAGCCCCAAATAAGCATATATATATATATATATATAAGCACCTCCCAAACTTAGGTATGGATTGGGTCAGGCCACTTGTCCATACCTTGTCGAGCCCGAACCTCGAACGTATTGTGAGTTCCTCTCTAATCTCGTGCAGTGACTCCTCCCCTGTGGACAAGGTAATCATTCCATTCTGGAGAAAAAATGGCAAAGAAGTAAGAACCAGCATGATTTGCATTCTGGTTCATTTTAATAACTGAAAGACTGAATTGAAACTGAAAATTGAATTGGTTGTTATAAGCTAAACTCACAGGACCACCGTATTGTTATAATTGGTGGCCCCTAAAAAACATTTCAGGCATATTAATGTTTACCTAAAACAGCGAGACATCTTCCATTTAATCATAAAGTCAGATGCCTTATATTAAGACTAACAGGCACAATATGATGGATATACAATCGGAAGGGAGTCTGACCCAGATTTTCAGTCATTTCAATAATATATCATGATCAAATGTCTCAAATGCTGCACTGAGGTCCAACAGAACCAGCACTGTGGTTCTACCACAGTCTGTATTTATGCAGATGTCATTGAACACTTTGACTCTGGCAGTCTCGGTGCTGTGGTGTGTATGGAAACCAAAATATCAAAATGGTTGGTCATTGTCTGACCAGTGAAGACATGTTTAATTTTTGAAATTAACTGTGACATAAATATAGAAAATTATGGAAACTATTAAACTTTAAAAAAAACATGAAACGTCTCTGTGGATGTGCATGTCTAATCTCAAATTGTTCTTCATCTTTTTTCATAGAAATTCCAACTTGGGCCATATTTCTTGTGTTTCTGCTGTTTTTTCTTACAACTGATGTGGGCCTTTTTCTTCATTTTCGAGAACGGTTTATGTCAGGTACGTCCCTGTTACAACTGTATTAATGCTAATGTCCAATATTCAGAGGTTTAGAATTCTTCTTAGACAGATTATGACAATTTCAGAAAGGGAACCATGAGCTGGCAGATATAGGTGAAGAAAGTTGTGTTGCCATGGTTTCATAGTTGTAATTTTACCATTATGGGTTGTGTTCTCTTAACATGCTGAGCTTTCAATGTTCCTATGGTTTTGAGTGAATCCACATTAACACCAATATTTCCTTCTGTTTAAATAAGTACACAAATCATGTACAAGTTTATAATAGAAAGTATTGCAGTATTCCACCAACCCATCCATCTTGGGTTGTAAGGTAACAGGTTGGAAAGAAACTATGGCATTCTTCCTCCCATCTACACTCCAGTTTCACTTGGGTTTTTTCCAAAACAAAATAGATATAATGCCTTGCAGAAGTAATCAAACTTATCTTTTCCCATTTTGTTACAATACTAAAACAACAACACATTTTTATGTGATAGACCAACACGTTTGTAAAAAATGTGTGCAGTAAAGAAAAACTGATAATTGGTTTCCGAAAAAAAGCCATGTCAGCTATTTGGGGATATGTCTCTACTAGCTTTATACATTTAAAGACTGAAATCCTACCCATTCCCATTCTTCTTTGCAACATAGCACAAGCAAAGTCATACTATATGGACAGTGTTTGTAAACAACAAATTTCAAGTCTTGCAACAGAAACCAAGCTGGGTTTAGATCCAAGGTTTGACTGGGACATTCTAACAGATGAATCTGCTTTGATTTCAACCAGTAAAAACGAGTACACCAGTAACATTTTTTGTTACTGCAACAACCTGCAGCTCAACACTCAGAAGACAGTGGAGATTATGTAGATTTCAGGAAAGTCTCAGCCCCACCATCACCCCTTGCCCTCATGGACCTCCCCATCTCCATAGTGGACTCCTTCCGCTTCCTAGGTACTACCATCAGCCAGAACCTTAAGTGGGAACTGACCATAACCTCCCTCATTAAGAAGGCCCAGCAGAGGATCTTCTTCCTGCGGCAGCTGAGGAAGCTCAAACTGCCAACAGATTTGATGGTGCAGTTTTACACAGCCATCATAGAGTCCTTCATCACCTCTTCCATCACCGTATGGTACACGAGGGCCACCACCAGGGACAGAGACAGACTGCAGCGCATTGTGCGGAATGCTGAGAAGGTGATTGGCTGCAACCTCCGACCTTAACATGACCTGTACATCACCAGGACATTGGGTCGTGCAGGTCGGATTGTGGCTGACCCTTCTCACACTGGACACAGCCTGTTT
The DNA here is from genome assembly GCA_963556495.2 of Valencia hispanica. Taxonomy (NCBI): domain Eukaryota; kingdom Metazoa; phylum Chordata; class Actinopteri; order Cyprinodontiformes; family Valenciidae; genus Valencia; species Valencia hispanica. The sequence goes on along the minus strand of OY747707.1, from coordinate 10,257,355 downwards.
AACCCTCTCCCCTCAGGAAGGAGACTGCAGTCTATCCGGGCCAGAACTGCCCGCCAGAGGAACAGCTTCTTCCCCTTAGCCATCAGACTCTTAAATAATAGCTAAATAGCCACACTGTTCACCTACTACTGTTACAAAAACCAAACAAACATATTATTGTTTTTAACCAATTATTTAATTTAAAAGTATCTTATGTTTTTGTTTTTACTTAATTTCTCTTTTACTTCGTTTTTTATATCTTTGCACCCTTACATCAGAGCAAATTCCTAGTCTGTAATTTTTTTATTTTTTTTTACTGGCAATGGCATTAAAGTGATTCTGATTCTGATATATATGAAACTAGCTGAAATTACCTTGTAATTCTTTAGAACTAAATAAAATAGAGAGCAAGGAATTTACAAAGGCTTTTAGCAGCAGAGTTGGATTGAGGAAGACTTGCGGAGTAAGTACTTTAATACGTTTAGTACGTTGCTTGACCGAACCTTGACACTAAAGAAAACGATAAAATAGACTTGTTAAAAGCACGATAAAACATACACATAATGGATCGGTCAATGTGGAAGTGTGCAAGCTTCCTTAGGCAGTGGAGACGTTGATGACCCTTTTTGCATATCAATTTAAAGTTTTCCTCAAATTTCAGTTTGTTGTCAATAACAGTCCCTAAGTATTTATATGAATTTACACATTCAATGGTCTGTCCTTTGATTAGGGTGCCACTGTGCATGTGAGCGTTCTTTCTAAAATCGATCAACATGTCTTTGGTTTTTGTGGTATTTAGTTGTAGATAGGATTCCTCACACCATTGGACAAAATCCTCTATGGCTGGACCCTGGCTGGTCTCGCCGTCTTGAAGGAGACTGACAATGACTGAATCATCGGGGTATTTTATTATATTGCTGTTGCTGTGTCTACTCTTGCACATGTTTGTGTACAAAATAAAAAGTAGTGGAGACAACACACACCCCTGAGGGGAGCCAGTGGAGGACCACTTTTGGACGGATAGTGAGCTGTTGACCCTTACTCTTTGTGTCCTATTTGTTAGGAAATCTAATATCCAGCCCACCAAGTTCCTGCTTAGGTCAAATTGCTGTAGGAGTCTACCTACTAGGACATGCGGTTGGATTGTATTAAAAGCAGAAGAAAAGTCCACGAATAAGAGCCTGGCATGTGTCCTGTTAAAATCTAGATGTTTAAAGAGCATGTCTAGCAAAGTGACTGTGCCATCTTCCACTCCTCTGAGGCCTGAATGCGAACTGCAATGGGTCCAATGAATGCTCAGTTTGCCTAAGGATCTCAGATTTCACCAGTTTCTCAAAAGTTTTCATTGAAATCGATGTAAGAGCAATAGGTCTAAAATAATTTAATGTTTTGGGATGGCTGGATTTTGGAACTGGGACAATGACAGCATCTTTCCATACTTTTGGTATATGTTGTGCCTGTAAAGACTTATTAAAAATATAATGGAACATAGGGCTCAGCTCAAATGCACAAGACCTCACAAGACGGCCACATATGTAATCTGTGCCATGACTTTTATTATATTTGATTGCCCAAAATTCCCTTTTAACATCCTGCAACTCAATATTAAAATGCAATTTGTCTTTAAGTTCCTGTTTCAGTTCTTGGATTTCTGTACTAAAATAAAAAGAATCAAAACGACAATAAAAACCATTAAGACTGTTGGCCAACTCTGTGTCCGACCTAAAACCATCTAGAACCACACGAGCACGGCGCTCTGTGTTCTGAATACATGCCCAAGCTGAGCCTAACTTGTTTGCTGCCATTTTCCTTCCAACTTTGATTTATAATCCTGTTTTGCTTTTAGGATTTCTACTTTGAGCTCTTTTGTTGCAGCCTGACGATCGGGAATGGTCCCCTGTTTAAAAGCATGTGCTTTCCTGTACAGGCAGGATTTAACAGATTTTCTGACCCATGGTTTGTTGTTTGCATATAATTTGACACGTTTATACGGGATGATCATATCCCTGCAGAAAGCCATATAAGAACAGGTCACATCTACAAGTGAGTCCAAATCATCCTCACAGGACTGCTTGAACACATCCCAGTCTGTACAGCTAAAACACGCCCGAAGGCACTGCACAGAGTCATCAGACCAAACATTTATGTCCTTAGTCTCAGTTCCCTCCCTTTTTAAAGTAGTTTTGTAGGAGGGCAGTAGATGCACACAGTTATGATCCGAGGAGCCCACGGGAGGCAGGGGGAGTGACTTATAGGCCCCATTTATAGAGCCATAGCAGAAGTCCAGTGTCTTATCCCACCTGGTTGGACAAGAGACATACTGGTAGAAGTTTTTAAGAGCCTTTTTTAAGGACACGTGATTAAAATCCCCAAGAATAAAATTAGTAGCCCCGGTGAAATGGCCTGTAGCCTCTGGACAGTGTCAAAGATAGTGCTGGAGGCGGAGTCGGTATTCGCCCTCGGATGGATGTATGCAGTAGTTATGAACAGTTGAAGAAATTCACGAGGCAAATAGAAGGGGCGGAGCGATACGGACAGAAGTTCCACGTCTGGAGTGCAGATACTCTCTCTGGCAGTCACCGATGTACAATAGCGTTTGTTGACATACAAACACACTCCACCTCCCTGCCGCTTCCCCGTTACCTCTGTCTGCCGGTCTAGACGAAGAGGTGCCCCAAAGCTGTCGATGAAAAGGTCCGGATCCTGGTCGTTGTCAGTGAGTAAGGGTTTGTATGTAAGAAAGAGGATCTTAAATTCTATTCTGGCTTTAACAGGGAGCCAATGAAGGGAAGCTAAAACAGGAGAAATGTGATCTTTCTTTTTAATATTCATCAGAACTCTTGCTGCCGCATTTTGGATCAACTGAAGGCTTTTAATGGCATTTTGTGGACTACCTGATAGTAAAGAATTACAGAAGTCCAGCCTTGAGGTAACAAATGCATGGACTAGTTTCTCAGCATCACTCCTGGACAGGATGTTTCTAATTTTAGCAATATTCCGGAGGTGAAAGAAAGAAATCCTAGAAACCTGTTTAATATGGGATTTAAATGTCAAGTCTTGGTCAAAAATAACGGCGAGGTTCTTTACGTTATTACTGGGGGCCAATTTAATGCCATCCAGATGAAGTGATTGAATCAGAATTTAAGAGCAAAAAGTTTAGGGTCATCCATGCTTTTATGTCTTCCAGACATGCCTGTAATCTACCTAACTGACTGGGTTCATCAGGATTTATGGATAGATATAGTTGTGTATCATTGGCATAGCTGTGGAAATTTATCCCATGCTGTCTAATGATTTTACCATTGGAAGTATATATAATGTATAGTAAAAAGAATTGGTCCTAGCACAGAACCCTGTGGTACTCCATAGGTAACCCTTGAGTGTGAAGAAGATCACTTACATGACCAAACTGGAATCTGTCATACAAATATGATTTAAACCAGCCTAGTGCTGTTCCTTTGATCACTGCAACATGTTCAAGCCTTTCTAAGAGAATATTATGATCGACTGTGTCAAAAGCAGCACTGAGCTCTAACAAGACCAGAACAGACACAAGTCCATTATCTGAGGCCATGAGAATATCATTAGTAACTTTCACTAGTGCTGTTTCAGTGCTATGATGAGCTCTAAAACCTGACTGAAACTATTTAAACAGGTCGTTACTGTTTAGATCCTCACATACTTGATTAGCTACTATTTTCTCAAGGATTTTGGATAACAAAGGGAGGTTGGATATAGGTAATTTATTCCCTCGATCAAGTCATCTTGATCGAGGGAAGGTTTCTTAAGTAAAGGTTTAATTACAGCAACTTTAAATTCCTTTCGTACCTATCCATTTACTAAGGATGGATTCATCATATCCAAAATGGGGCCAGGAACCAAATGGAACACTTCCTTAAATAATTTGGTTGGGATTGGGTCCAGCATACAAGTTGAAGGTTTAGATGAGGCTAGTATTTTTGATCATTCTGAAAGCTCGACTGAATCAAAACAGCCTAAGCACAAATGAGGTTCTACAGTTCTTTCCGATGCTGCCTCATTTATTGAGGAAGAAGTAATCATGTTTGGGAGGGTGCCAATGATTTTATTTTTAATAGAATTAATTTTATTTATGAAGAATCCCATAAAATCATCACTGCTAAGAGCTGGGGTAATAGTTGGCTCAACAGAGCTATGACTCTGTGTAAGTTTGGCAACTGAACTAAAAAGAAACCTAGGATTGTTTTTATTTGCCTCCAATGATGAAAAATATGCTGTTCTAGCTTGTCGAAGGGTCTTTTTATACAGAAGTAGACTGTTATTCCAGGTTAAATAGGAATCCTCTAGATGTGTAGAGTGCCATTTTCTCTCCAACTTCCAAGGAGTCAGCCTCCTATGGCTAGCCACTTTCTTTTTAAGGGGGATACACTATCTAATGCCAAACGCAATGAGGAAGTAACGCTGTCAACCAGACCATCAATTTCTGAAGGGTTAGAGATGGAATTGCCGCCATTCACTGTGTTACTCTGAGACACTGAAAAAAGTAAGAATGGAACAGATTCTTTAAAAATTGTAACAGCATTGTCTGATAAAGCTGTACTATAATGAAATTTTCTTTCCGATTTAAGATGGTCAGTTAAAGTAAATTCAAAAGTTATCAATAAGTGGTCAGACAGGACCGGGTTATGTGGGTGGACTGTTATTTCCTCACACTCAATACCGTATGTCAGTACAAGGTCCAAAGTGTGTTTACCCGAGTGGGTCGATCCCTGTACTTTTTGAGTAAAGCCAATTGAGTCTAAAATAGCATTAAAGGCTGCATTTAGGCTATCACTTCCAGTGTCCAGATGAATATTGAAGTCCCCCACTATAATGACCCTATCAGTATTTTTATGAGATTTCCATGATTTGCTTTTGTTGACCTTGGGTAACAGTACAGAAGCAGCAGAGAGGTGAGTTAAATTACGACTCTGCTTCCTGGTCTGGACCCTGGGTTGTCAGTGTTTTGGAGGACTAATAAATTCGGCCATATTCCTAGAAAGAAGAGCTGCTCCATCCAAAGTGGGATGGATGCCATATCCCGATTCCATTTATATGTACCTGCCGAGTATGCTCCACCCAGAGAGCCTTGCAGGATTCTCCACCTACCGGCTTTTGTGAAGCCTTCCGTAAAGCAAGTCGCATTTGTAGTCTCATTTGAACTACAAAACCGCTACCTGACGACCCAAACTTACATAGTGCTGTTATGGCCGATAGAGGGCTGCATAGCGAATGCAGAAGTGCCGTTTCACCCTGTTATGAGTTGACGGACCACTGACACGAATTCGGAAACATTGTTTTAAGGTAAAAAAAACCTCTTTATTGTTGCTTTAACAAGTGTCCAGTCTGGCAGTGTGGAACTCAGAATTGGTGTCTGAGTAGCAAGTAGAAGCTCGACAGATTTATTATCACAAGTGGAGCACTACAGCTTTTGCTATAGGACTCCGCTTGATATATATGTGTAAGAAATCGTTACTAGAAATTACCGTGGGTTTGTTTTTGTTTTTCGATGCGCCAGCGACATGGAGATGGAAAAAAGGGGCAAGAACGAATGTAGATGAAGGGAAGTAGGGAAAAAAGGTTGAGAGGGAGAGGGTAAGCTGAAGATACAAGAAAGGAAGGGGAACAAAGAAAACACAAGAAAACATCACAGTCTCCCTCTACACCCGCAGTATGGCAGGGAGAAAGAAAAAAACAGAACAAATCAAACAATACAAACTTAGAAGTAGACAACCATAACCCACAACTAGATTTATGAATACAATAACAGTGTCACTGAAAAGCTCATGGTACCAATTATTACAAGATTTAGCAATGGTAACCTAAGCCCAAGAATGAATCTGTAAACACCGGAATCCCCACACCTGTGTGTGTGTGTATGAGCATGCTGGTGCATATTAGGTTTCTCCATACGAGTGTTCAATAGCTGGTGTGAGGAGCCATCGATCCACCTCCCAGTAATCGACGCAGACACGAAGGAAATCGGAGCCATAGACGCCCAAAGGACTGCCAGAGCACTGGAGCCATAGGCAGAACAATGCAGGGCTGACCGCACCCCCCAAGAGAGGAGCAGTGGAAACTCCTGGGGGAACATCCAGCAGCTACAATGCAGGGGCCCGGGGGCCGCAGCGATGAGCCCACGGGCTCCGCTGGCAACCGGCTATGCCAGGGTGGATCCAGCCATGGGCCCGGAGGCCCGAGAGTGCCCCACCCCCCAGCAGGGACCCGACCAGGGACCGGCCGATGAGGGCCGCGAGGGCCACAGCCAGCCGATGGCTGACCTGCACCATCGCCACCTCAGCCCAATCCCCACAGCCGACATCCCAACGGCCCCCCACCCATTGCCCCAGCTGACGGACGGCATCTCCAGGGCAAGACCAGCCAGCACCCTGACACAGAGCTCAACGAATCTTCCGAATCTCACTCCTGCACAGCAAGACCAAGCATCCAACCAAGGTCAACCAAACCCACCAATGGACTGGCCAAGCACAAAACATACAGAACAGGATACCAAGTGGAGACGCCGGACCTGATCCCTGCCGAGCCACCCGACAGCTATCACCACACAATGCCCAAACTAGCCCCTCCCAAACAGTTCGGCACGGGAGCCAAACAACACCCCGGTCCACCCAGGCCGGCCAGCCAGGCACCAGAAATGAACTGGCATGCCACCCGATCACCAAGCCCTGGACACCAACAGAGCCACCAACGCACCAGTGGGTTAAGTGGGTTAAGGCATCAGTCACCAGCAGGGTGTGACGGAAGGGAAATAGGTCCCCCATTTGGTGGGGGGCTAAGTATTTTGTTTAATTCAGTAACTAAATTCTCTAAGTGAAACTTTATAGATAATATAGAATAATTACACACAGACTGAACGTTTTAAGCTTTTTTATTTTAAATGTGATGATTTTTCACTAACAGCTAAATAAAACATGACATTAAAATTTGGGAATTATACATCAGACCAATAACGAAACATTTAGAATACAGAAACATGGGTTTAATGAAGTATGGGTTAATACCTGCTTATAGGTGTTTATTTTAAAAACATTTTAATGTGACAAATGAAAATAATCTGAAAACGTAATTTATTAGATATATGTGCACATACAGACCCAGTCATGTTTTAAAAAGTGCAACATTATTTTAGGATTTCCTCGTTTAAAAATAGTTAAAGCTACACAAATAACTTTTTTTTTCGTAGCATGTTTTTCTGTTCTGATTGTGCTTTAACTCTTGAATTGGAAATCCTTAAGAATTGGTTTTAACAATTTGATTTTAACAGATTATAATTCAATTTAAAAAAGACAAAATTTATGATTTTTGGTAATCAAAAGGAACTTTATAGGGACGTAATGTTGAAATTGAAAGGGTGACAGAGATTAAATTTTGGGGGGTGGTTATTGATCATAAAATGAAATGGAGACAGCATGTTTATTATATTAAAGGAAAACGTTATAAAATATTAGCAATACTGTACAAATCAAGACATATGCGGCTTTTTTCTTCTGTAGAAACAAAATATGATCTTAGAGATACTTACAAATGTATTGTTCCTATGGCAAAAAAAGAAATTAAAAGGAAATGTATATCTGTGGTGGGGGTTAAATTATGGAACAAGGCCAGTGTAAATTTAAGAACTTGTGGTACATTTTTGTTGTTTAAAAAGATGGTTTTGGAGAAATGTTTTGAGGGTTACAAGAGTATAAGTTCTATTGTAAATATTATACTAAGAGTATTGTGATTTTACTTGACTAAATTGTGTATAATGTTCTTATATTTTGTTGTATGTTCTTTAATGTGTACAAATGTATGTGTTATTGGGTAGATTAATCTGTTCAGTTAGTTAAAAAGGAGGGGCATTAATATAAGCATTCTGCTTCTGCCTGGGCCTTTTCAGTCACTTTAAATGTAAATGTAATGTTTTAATGTTTTATTGATTATGTTTTGTTATATTTCCGACTGAATAAATAAATAAATCAAAAAAAAAAATCTATTTAGTTTAGCTAACAACTATTTGGTACCTATATCTAGGATTTGGCTTCCAAACAAGATCAAGTCCTGTAAGCACTATCAGCCATGGGAGGTTCTGGAGAGTGCAACACATTTCCAGATCATTCTGCGTGTGTCGTCTTTAAACAGACCTGTACCATTACTTTGACCCACAGCCTCCAGTCCACCTTATTGATGATCAGTGTCCTTTTGAACAGGGACAGGCTCAGATACAGGCAAAATATGTCTGCGATTTCTCCTGTAAATCTTTCTATCTGAATGAATAAGGTAAGAGCTGCGCTCTTTACACAGCTCTTCCACACCTGTGCGATCATAACCATGTGGGAATTTCAACCTTACAACCTGTCCTTCAGTGGTTGGCTGGATTTATCATAGCGACACTATTGGGTTAGTCTCTTGTTGAGAAGCTGTGCTGTCATCTCTTCAGGTTCACGCTTTTGTGGTTTAAGCAGCTTTATCTTGATTGGGAGTGTGGTTTGGGTCTACCTGTATGGAAGTCGTTCTGCAGGGGCCTAAATTTACATCATGTGGAACATTCCTAAGATTTGACAGGTTGAGAAATACATGAGTGCCAGCCCCGTGAGATTTATCCATGAGTTGTTTGGCACTGCATACTGCTCTCTCAACAAGTCCATTGGATTGTGGATATTCTGGGCTGGTGGTAACACGAACAAAATCCCACTGTGAAGCAACATTTTTGAAGCACTGATTTGTGAACTGCCCGCCATCGTCTGTAATTAGTGTGTGTTATGCACCATGAACTGAAAAGTGTCTCTTGATGACTGTTGATAGTCTAAGTCGATTGGAAAGGAATGCAGTCCAGAGAGACAGTTCTCCCTGTGTTTGCCTCTCTCGTGTCTCATTCTAACGGACTAGGTTATCCTGAGCTATCTCTGTAGTTATGCTCTTCTACTACTCTCCAGTAGTTTTCTCTCAGTGTTTTTCTTTCCATAGAAGCTACACCGGATCTGTTATCCTGTTTAGCTGTGATGCCTTGTTGGACAGGGGGCTCCGAATGGGATGATGCTCCCAGTAACTGAACATCCACTGTGTCCTGTTATCAACTTTTTACTTTCTTTAACATAGAAAGTTCTCTTATATCAGTTCTTCTGTTCTTTCTGTGTCTCTGCTCTGTCTACTTGAACCTCCAGTCTGTCATGGTAGACGGCCACTCGTACTTAGCTAGGTTCTGGTTCTGCTGGAGCTTACTGCCTGTTAAAGGGGAGTTTTTCCTCTCCACTGTTGCTATATGCTTGCTCAGTATGAGGGATTGCTGTGAAGTCAACGACACAACGCATGTGAGTGTCTACTGTTGCTACGTGTTCGTTCAGGGGGAGTGAATGCTGCAAGTCAATGACTCGATGAAATCTGCTGGGATTCCTTCGATACAAAACTTTTAAACTGATTGGAATGTATGAACGATTGAAATGAAATGACTTGACAGTACATTTGTTGTGAATTTGTGCTATATAAATGAATTTAATTGTTGCTGATGTTATCCTGAAGCAGGTCAACTACAGCTAAATAGTGCTGAAAACACAGCTCAAATATATCCAGTGCTACAGTCGACCAAGGTAGGTCAGGGAACTTATGCAGGGATCTACTTCCGCTTAATCTGAGTTTTCTTCATCATAAATCTTCTTTTGGGTTTTCGTTCTTTTGTTCAAAAGTGTCTCTTTTTGTTTATGTGGCTTGGTAGTGTTAGACACCGAGCAGGAAGTTACTGTTTGTTAAATGTCACGTAACTTAGATGGCCAGAAAACAATACTTCCAATTAGTAGCTTCGGTGGCGAGATGTCCTCTGTCCATGATTGCGTTGCATTCCTTTTGTAGTGATTTTGGAATTATAGCTTTGGAGCCTTTCAGAATGAGTCCATCTTCAACAGTCAACTCATCCCTAAAAGAAAAGTAGGGATGAATTGCAACAGGAAAACCATGAGGTCTTCCTGGCGACCCGTATTTGATGAACGTACTGAGTGCCTTCAGGGTCTCATCCTTAGCTGTGTGTCTACCTATATGCACTTTTCCGTTATCACATCACTTTGTCCTTTTCTTCAGTCTGCTGGATTGTAGAACTCCTGGATACATCTGTTTGTCATGTTTCTATTTGAGTGAGATGTAACCTAGCTGGTGCTTCATCAATGGGCTTTGTGACCAGAGACTGGTGGTCCGTTTCTACAGTCACAGGCTTGCCGTAAATGTAATCATGAAATTTTGAGCATGCAAGAACTACTGCCAACAACTCCTTTTTTATCTGAGCATATCTGGTTTCAGTGTCATGTACTGGTCCCCAATCCCTGGGTCCAGGACCAGTACTGGGCCGTGGGTCATTTGGTATTGGGCCGCACAGAAAGAATAAATAACTTACAGTATTTCCGTTGTATTTATTATCAGAGTCTAAACGATGTTTTATTTTGAAAAATGACCGGATTCTCTACGTTACATCCAGATATAAATCACTCTTTACGCATGTCAAGACACTCAGTGACATAATACGTAATAATACATACATAATACATTGCTAAAAACAAACCCACAAGCGAGCAAAATTATTTAAAACAGAAGTCTCGGAAACATCCCTTTGCGAAAAGGAAAAGGTTCAGTGAAGAGACAGAGGAAGAGCCTACATTTTCCGAAAAAAAGAAAGCTATATTCAACAGACAATACCAGGAGTCTTTCTTTTAAAACATGGATTTGTCATGACAGGCGAGTTCCACGCAGCTGGCCTGCTTTAGATACTATGCAACCAGTCCTATAATGAGGCAATTAAGTATTTAAAACTGCCCAAGATGCGACCACCTTGGAACAGTGAAACAGCCACTGGGCTGCCACTGATTCAGCATTGTGGTGAGTTGTATTTTTCATGCACTTTACATTTGTTTTTGTGATAAATTTTATTTCAAAGGCAGCTTTAAACATTACCATAGCGTCCAACGAGCTTTAGGGGGCAGAGAGGATGTTACTCATGTTGTTGCCCCAATGTTACGGAAACGCTAATAAAGTTACGAGTGCATATATTAGATTCTTATTTAATGTTACATTTAAAAATAACCCCGGTTTTATGCCAGTCGTTTCTTCTTATTTTGTTGCATTAATCCGCTGGTCTGTTTGAATATTGTGTGATATTAAACCGGTCCGTGGCAAAAAAAGGTTGGGGACCACTGATGTAATGGTATATGACTTCCTATAGCCATGCTGCACCAAGACTATACTGTGATTCATCGTACGTTAATGTTACAGGTTTGCTAATAACATAATTTGACAGAACAAGGGGATAGGACAGGTATTCTTTAAGTACTTCAAAGGCACTCTGATGCTGTGTGTCCCATATCCAATCTGTGTCCTTCTGTGTGAGCTGTCACAAAGAGGCTGTCGGTTGACTGAAGTTTGGAATAAATTTTGCAAGATAGTTTACCATCCCTAGGAATCTCTGCCTAGCTGGAACATTTACTGGAACTGGCATTTCACTGATTGCTGTTGTTTTGAAACAATCAGCTTTGAGTCCTTCGCTTGTAAAAACATGCCGGAGGACCTCAGGGCTGCAGAGAATGTTCATGTTTTTAAGAGCAGGCTCAAGACTCAACTTTTTAGCCTAGCTTTTAACTGATTATTGCTTATATTTTCAGTGTTTTACTGTGTAGTCTTATCATATATATCCCGTGTTATTTTCATACTTTAATCTGTTATTTTAATCTTCCTGCCAGTGTTTCCTCTGTGGGAGCCATCTGCCTCAGGAGCGGTGGTTTGGCTGTAGCTGCCTGGGTGCTCTCCAGGTAGCGCTTTGGTGGAGGTGGGGGTCTCAGCCTTGCCTCCTCTGGGCACCCTGTGTGCCTCGGTTGCTACGGTTGATTTGATGCAGCCGGCGCAGATGGCTCCCTTGATGGCGTTTCCTTACCTGACTCATCTGCACTTGGCCCAATGTCCTTTTTAGTACATAAGTGTCTGTGTGCATGGGAGTTGGGTTTGGGGGAGGGGGGTATAACTAAGCTCGCAGAAAATAAGTTGTTGTATTCCGTGAAAAGTTGCTGTGATGGGTCACCTTCTGTCATGTTTAATTGGTGAACGTCATTACTGAATGAAACAAGTCCCATTTCTATGCATGCACATAACCCAAGTATTGGTTAAACATCTTCATCAACAACGAAGAATGATAATATGTATGATTGTCCATGAAGGAAACACTCGAACTTAGTCACAGCCGATGTTTGAATTTTGCTGCCTCCAAAAGCCACTAGGTTGACAGACTTGGCATGTGTTTTTATTTGTTCATTCATTTATTTGTTAATCAGCCTTTATGCAGTCAAATGAATTTCTGGAGACCACTTTACACTTGGCACTTTCATTTCAATGGCAGTGTTGTTAACCTGCACAGTGTCAAAAGCCTCATCTTTGTTTTTCACATGCACACCAGTTGAATGAACTGAGTACTGTAAGTTTATACCATCAACAAAAATGTTTAATCTTCACTGTTATCAGCTTGGTTAGGGTCTACATCAGTGGTTCCTAAAGTGGGAGACACAGAGTCATTGCAGGAGGAGCATGTTACGAATGGATAAAATAAATGTTTGGACACTGCAAACATAATACACAGGTTTTTGATGAGGCTCCCAGATAAACGCAAAGCAGAACATAAAATGCCACCAAATATGCATCTAAAATAACTTCCTTCTAAGCCAAAGAGTAGAAAATATGATGCATATCTTGCCTTTGGTTTTGTTACACCAAACACCTGTAAATGTTCAAATGAGCCTAAAAAATGTTTTGAACAGAGTGGAAAAATGTAAAAAGCCTCACACAATTATAGCGGATTTATTACTGTACTATGGAGAATTTCAACAATGACTGGCAACAGCAGCCAGCACACTACCAGTTATTCCTCTCTCCAGTAATACCAGAAGTCGCGCTACATATTTTTGCGGGGTAAAGAAAAAAAAATCCATAATCTATTTTGACAAGTCAATTTTTTAAATTCTAACATATTCAATAGTATTTTATTTACCATTTTAAATAATATTCAGTCCAAACAAGCTAAACTGCATATAAATACTGAAATTAAACAATTGCACTTAAAATACTACCTGTTCACCTGTGGCTCTGAAGCACAGTCTCACATGCTCCTCCCGGTCTGCATGGAAGTCAAATGCACACTTGTGTTTAATGAAATGTCTCAAGTGAGATCGCTGCAGAGGTTATTTTCATGAAGTTCTGGATTTTTGCCTCGGACAGATGACTTCTCATCTGTTTGTAGACATTTTTCTGGAGGTTGAATCTGTCTAAACAGCTGAGTCCAGAGCTAAATGATGAAATGATCGATTTCTTCAGCACAGTCAACTACCCTAAGTCCAACCTGTCAAATGATTTTGGAGTACTGTGTGAGGAAATGGGCTCCAATTTTATTGTATTTTTTTCTGAAACCAATGTTCAATGAATCAAATTCCTTGATGCAGGGCACAAACACATACCTCCACCATGCAGATAAAGTGGCATTACAGCAGGCTCACACCAGGTACTGATAGTATGATGATTGAAGGACTCAGTTTTGCAAAGCAACCCTTTACATTAGGTATTTATTTCCTCTTGCAGTTTTTTACATCTTTTTTTAACAATATTTTTATTGATTTTCAAATTATAAGATATAATAATATAAAGACATTGGCCACACAAAATGATCATACATAAAAAAATAAACAAAAAATACCAAGCCACGCTCAGGACTCAACAAGATATCTCTCCTATTGCTTAGGGAAAATTTACCAGGGGCATCCATACATCTTCAAATTCTTGTGCTTTACCTCTCACTATATATGTGAGTTTCTCTAGCATAACGCAGTATGCCATCTTATTAATCCAGGTCTGTATGGAGGATATTTCTGTCTGTTTCCAAGCAAGAGCAATCATCCTCCTGACCTTCAAGAGGCCAAAATCAAAGTCTTTAGTTTAGAGTTGACAGAAAAGTTCTCTGGATATATCCCTAAAATACAAAGCTTTGCTTGACAAGGAACCTGGGTACCTACAACTTTAGATAGGGTATGTGTGATCACCTTCCAAAAGGTCATTAGTTTAGGACACTCTCACACACAGTGAAATAGAGTACCTTTCTCAGTCATACATTTCACCGACTCAACATCGCCGGTGTGATATATGTCCTCATTAGCCACTTATATTGTAATAATTTGTTTCTTGTGTTAATAGTCTGTGTTTGAGTTCTTAGACAAGCTGTTACCCGCTCAGATTCATCAATATTATCCTGTATATCCAATCTCCATGCTCTCAGCTTATCACCACTGGATTCTTTGTCATGTGTCATTAGCGCTGCATACAGTATGGAAACTTGTCACCTTCCATGTAGATGTTTATGCACAATATTTTCTAGACAAGATAATGGTGGTTAATTTTCTATACGAATGTTTTTTGAAGAAATAAAATGTTTTAACTGCAAGTACTTAAAGAAATGTGTCTTGGAAATTGAGTATTTTAAACAAGGATTTTTAAATGTTAGTAGGTTGCCTTGATTATACAAATCTCCCACTTTTTGCACTTGTCTAACAGCCCAATTTTTAAAACCACCATCTGCCCTGCCTGGAACAAACTGAGTATTACCCCAGACAGGAGAGAATCGAGAGACCGAAGGTGTATCACCAATGTGCTGGTATGCTTTGAACCAAATATCAATAGTATTTTCAAGAAAAGGGGTTAGTTGTCATTCTCCTTAGAGTCTTTGGGTCTACTGAGTATAAATACAAATTCAATGGAAGCTTAGGTATCGATGCCTGCTCAATAGACACCCACTCTGGGGGAGATAGGGTAGAAAAATAAAACATGGCAGAACGCAGCTGTGCAGACCAATAATACCACTGTAGATTAGGCAACTGTAAACCACCTCTCTCATATGGCAAGTACAACGACTTCAGTCTCAGTCTAGATTTCCTATTATTCCATCTGCAGAATATAGTATTCATTTCTTTAAAGAAGAGTCTTGGTAATAGGGGCAACGATTGAAACAAGTATATAAATTTTGGTAAAATATTCATTTTGATTCAATTGATCCAGCCGATCATTGATATGGACATTGTTGTCTATTTTTCCAGCGATTCTGTAGTTTCATTCATCAGAGGGTCAAAATCTGCCTTGACAACTGTATTAAATTGAGGTGTAATTATGATCCCAGATATGTAAAACCCTCTCTCGCATTTGAAAATGGTGTATTAATGATTGGAATAGCATGTTCATTCTTATTTTTAAAAAGTACAAAGGATTTTAAATTATTGATATTATATCCGGAAAACTGTCCGAACTTGTGAATTAATTTTAATAAAGCAGGAATACTGACAGACAAATATGTAAAAAAGAGGATCACATCATCCGCATGCAGTTTCTATGTTCTCTGTCCCCAATAGAAATACCTGAAATATCTGTCTGAGTCCTTATTGACATAGCCAGAGGCTCTATTGCGAGTATAAACAGTGGAGACAGGAAGCAGTAAGATTTGAATACAGCATATAAATCCATTTTAGATATTGTTTCCCAAATCCAAACCTTGGTAATACATTAAATAGATAGGGCCATTCTATTCTGTCAAATGCTTGTCCCGCATCTAATGATAAAAGTGCCGCATCCCTGGCATCGTATTTTTCATGAATAACATTGAGGACCCTTCTAATTTTATGGAACCCTTCACAGCCTTGTATGAAACCATTTTGATCATTGTGCATTAAACAAGCAATATATGGATCTAGTCTTCTGGCAAGAATTTTGGTGTCACATCCCATAAGACTGATAGGCCTATATGGGGAACATTCAGTACGTGTTTTCCCAGGCAAAATTAGTGTTATCGTGGCAAGTCTTAAGGTTAGTTGTAGTTCACTGTTGTGGAGAGACTCATTATACATGTTCAAAAGTGGGATTAATAACGGCCTTTGAAAGGTTTTATAGAATTCTATTGTCAGGCCAACAGGGCCTGGAGCTTTACCCGAATTAATATTCTTGATGGCCTGAGACAAATCTTCTATTGTAATATCATTATGTAATTTCACTTTTGTATCTTCTGAGAGTGTTTGAAATTGAAGTTGGTCTAAAAATGCATCTTTATCAATAGAAGCAAAGGGACATTCTGATTTATACAAAGATTGATAATATTCTCTAAAGGCACTATTAATTTATTTTGGGTCTGCAGTAAGCTCCCCAAATTGCGTAGTTATGCAATTAATCGCCCTTTCAGATTGAATGTTTTTAATTCTCCATGCTAATAGTTTACTTGCCTTTTCACCTTGGTCATAAAAAGAATGTTTGAGCCACAGTGAGCTTTTTGCTAGGGGGTTTACACCGGTCAGCGCGTCCAGGCGTCAAATCGCTCAAACGGACGAAAGTTGACGCTTTATAATTAAAACCCAGCTGCTTGCACACTTTGTAGTCCGCGTCGGCGCATCACGTCAGTATTTAGAACCGTAGTGGCCCTAACTGGGTTTGGCTAGCGTTGGCTAACATAACAAGAAAGTTAAAAGAAAATATTTAACTGCTTACCTGGCACTCCAATATCCTCCGATATCTTCCTCCAAATAAATCCGATCTCTTCCTGTCTTTGTAAAAAGATGAAGACGGCTCATATAATTCACGAAAATTACAGACATGAATGAATGACTTGACGATCCACATCAGTAGAAAGAGTCCCTATGATTGGTTGATGCCCCGCGTTTGCTGCCCCAAAGTTCAGTTTTCCCAACTTCACGCAGCAGCTGCTCCGACGGTCCGTCAATGCATCCGAGCAGCAGCTGCGCTGATGCGCGTGACTTGCTGCGGGGCAGCCAAAATGGTGCGTTGTGAACGCACCATTTATCTGTTGTTAATTTATTGTATTCCGTTCTTAAAAGAATTAGCTGTTTTTGTTTCATAATATCCTCTTTTTGATACAATGCAGTTTCTAGAGATTTTATTTGTTTTTCTAATTTTTGGATTTCTGCTTTTTGCATTTTATTTTTGGCAACTGTATAGCTAATGATTTCCCCCCTAATATATGCTTTAAAAGCATCCCATCTTACACGTGCGTTAGTCTGGTCTGTATTTATTTTTAAATAAGCTTCAATTTTGTTTTCCACAAACTTAATAAACTCTGTATTTTGTAACCATCTTACTTGGAAACGCGAATTATGAGATGACTGTACAAGATTCTCGATATGAATAGACAGTGAGATCACTAATTACTACACAATCATAAAAACACTTTTTAATTTTTGACACCGATTCTTGTGACACAAGGAAATAGTCGATGCGGTATTTAGACTTATTTATGCCAGAGTAACGTGAGAATTTTATTTTGGTAGGGTTTAGTTTTCTCCAAATATCTATTAGATTTAGATCTGATATGTATTGTTTTAGGCATTTTCTAGATTGTGTTTTATGGGCATCCAATTGTGTGGATCGATCTTCTAGAGGATTCAGAGTGCAATTAAAATCACCCCCTATAATATATAAGCCTCGCAAGGAAGACAAGGTTAAGAACTGATCCTCAAAAAATTTTGGGTCGTCCTTAGGGATAGGTATCGTTAAGGATTTATCGATACTACTGCTCTTAACGATACTCCTTATCGATCCGGAACTTTATCGGTATCCTTATCGGTACTTTTTTTTTTTGAAAGACTTAAACAAAAGTCCATAGGACTCCATAGGGTCCATAGGATTACATGTGGTGTGCCCCAGGGTTCAATTTTAGGCCCAGTGCTTTTTAACCTTTATATGCTCCCTCTTGGCAGCGTCATCAGGAGACATGGAGTTAACTTTCACAGTTATGCTGATGATACACAGTTATACATCTCCATGTCTCCCGATGACACACGGCCAATGGATGCACTTTTTAACTGCATTTTAGACATTAAATCCTGGATGGCAGAAAACTTTCTCCAGCTCAACCAGGACAAAACTGAAGTTTTAGTCATCGGTCCTGAGGCTCAGAGAGAGAAACTTTTACCAAAACTACAATCACTGTCTTTTAATCTCTCTTTACAAGTGAAGAACCTGGGCGTGATTTTTGACTCTGAGCTGACTTTTATTCCTCACATAAAAAACATCACTAAAATAGGTTTTTATCAACTAAAGAACATCGCCCGAGTCCGCCCCATTCTGTCTCGGGCCAATACGGAGACACTGATGCATGCTTTTATTTCCAGTAGAATTGATTACTGTAATGCCCTGCTTTCTGGTCTTCCCAAAAAGAGTATATCAGGTTTACAACTACTACAAAATTCAGCAGCACGTGTCCTGACGAAGACCAGGAGGCGGGAGCACATTACACCGGTCTTAAAATCATTGCATTGGCTCCCCGTACATTTCAGGATCGACTTTAAGGTTCTTTTAATGGTTTTTAAGTGTCTTAATGGTCTTGGGCCTTCTTATCTCTCTGAACTGCCTTTACCATATAAACCTTCGCGGTCTCTGCGCTCCTCTGGCAGCCGTCTCCTTGTCACCCCAAAAGTCAGGACACACACGCATGGCGAGGCGTCTTTCCAGTTTTATGGCCCTCACCTCTGGAACAGGCTGCCAGAGAACCTCAGGGCTGCAGAGAATATTCATGTTTTTAAGAGCAGGCTCAAGACTCACCTTTTTAGCTTAGCTTTTAACTGATTATTATTTATCTCTGTTTGTTTAATTGCTTTGGATGTTTTATATGATTATATTTTTATCAGTTTTACTTTTCAATCTTAGCACATTAATTGACCGTTTCTCTTTATACTTTAATTTATCTTAATCCCCGTTCCAGTGTTTCCTCTGTGGGAGCCCTCTGCCCCGGGAGCGGTGGTCGGCTGTAGCTGCCTGGGTGCTCTCCGGGTGGAGCTTGGTTGGAGGTGGGGGTCTTAGCCTTGCCTCCACTGGGTGCCCTGTGTCAGTGCCTCGGCTGCTGCTGTTAGTCTACCGCTGCCGGGGCAGATGTCTCCTCTGATGGCGTTTCCTTGCATGGTTCATCTGCACTCGGCCCAATGTCCTTTTTTACCTTTTCTTTTAACTGTGTGTGTGCATGGGAGATGGGTTGGGGGGAGGGGGGTATAACTGTGACCATGCTTTTAAATCTGTGGGGGAGGGAAGGGAAGGTGGTTTTATGTGGGGTCATTTTAATCTGTAAAGCACTTTGTGATGCAACTTCTTGTATGAAAAGCGCTTCATAAATAAAGTTTGATTTGATTTGATTTGAAAAGGGGAAAAACACAAATAATGAACTGTAGTTTAAGAAAAAATTTTTTTTTTACTTAGATAAGAAGGAAGCTGTTGTTCAAAAATATCCAGCATTTATTAATTGTAAGAATGAAATAGCAAACTTATGTCCATGCTTCACGTGTTTGCTTTGCATACAAACATACATATCTGTTGTATCTGATTCAGGGCTTGTTGTTGCTGCAGCACTCAGGCGGTCAAACACTGTGCATCTTTCGGTTTGTAGTTGGTGTATTTTGGCAAGGTGTTTGGTCAAATTACTTGTGTTCCCGCCTTTGCAAGCAAAGCTTTTATTACATATGTGACAGCGTGCATTGTCGGCATCTATTTTCGTAAAATGAAGCCAAATTTTGGATCTTTTCGTTCGCTCTGCCATCGTATCTGTAAGGCGAACACACACGTGAGCGCGCAGCAGTCGCCACTCCGTCCCCACAGCTTGTGTGCTTGTTAAGGAGGAGTGGGCTGCAATACAGTGTTTGGCTTGTGTTAATATCTCCCGCAAAACATGAATACGACCTTAATTTTACCGTTAAGAGGACCGATAAGGCTGAAGCTCATCGGTCCGGGTGGACCGTCAGAATCAGCCCCGGGGCCAATTTAATACCGGGTTTCGGTACCCATCCCTAGTCATCCTCATTTGGACCATACACACTAACCAAATTCAATATGAGTGAGAAAATATTACCCTGAGCAATCACGTATCGCCTTTTAGAGTCTTGGATAGTATTAGTAATTTGAAAAGGAATTCTGTTGTGAATAAGTATTAGTACTCCCCTAGCATAATTGTTATATGTTGCATGAATAACTTGGCCAGACCACCTATGCCGTATTCTCTGAATCTCTGACATTGTTAGATGAATTTTTTGGAGATAAATTATTTTACAGTGCAAATCTTTAAGTCTTTTCATTACCTGTTTTAATTTAGTCAACCTATTAAGTCCCCTAACATTCCAGCTCGTTATTCTTAATTCAGGCACCCCTGGTGTCTCCATACAGTTTCAAAATTGAACATGTTGAGTGTGGCAAAAAAAAATACTTAAAAGTAAAGTTGACAAAACAAAAGATATATATAAGCACCCTGAACTCTTGAACAGCCTTTCCCCTTCCCTTATTTAGTGAAGTGTATTAGGGGCAAATGCCAATCCCACTCTAAGGGGGAGTGGATGAGCTATGAAAGCACTCCTCCCGACAACTCCAGCTCCCCCACCTTTGCATCATGAAATTAAAATCAATGTACGCGTATTAATGTATCCCAGTCAATACAGGAATATATTAAGGAAAAATAAAAGGTATATTTTTTAATAAAACCAATGTCACAGTAGGCAAATGGATAATAAATGCAAATATAGGTATATGACTTAAATTGTCCATCAAAGATAATGATAGCTGTGACTATGCAATTATACAATACAAAACAAAGAAAAAACTCAATATTAGTATATACCTGATTTACGCTGCATAGAAAGCCTACTGAATTATTCGCATCATTGCCATGTGAAGCACAGTATGTCAGGCGTTGTTCCAGTCTCATGGAATTCTTCAGCCTCTTTGGGTGTGGAAAACAGAACAAGCTTCCCATTACAAAGAATTCTCATCTTACAGGGATGCTCCTGAGATCCGCGGAAAGACCTATCGTCAAACTTCTTCTTCACCGTGTTAAACTGGTACCTTAACTTCATGGTTTCCATCGAGAGATCTTGTGCGAAGAATATCTTGTTGTCCTTATGGGTGATGGCGCGTTCTTTCGAGGTGCAGAACTTGAACTCACGGTCTTGAAACTTCTGGAATCTTATGATGACTGCTCTGTTCTGGTCAGGTCTTGGTTTGGTTATAGTACGGTGCACCCTCTCCAACGGGAAAGTTTTATCTGTTTCCAGGCCTAGCCAGCGCGGTATCATGTTTTCAATATCGCTGAGTAGGGACCCGCCATCTTCGGCACCTTCAGGGAGTCCTACGAGTCACAAGTTCTTTCTACGCCGCGATTTTCCAACTCCTCCGTCTTCCAGTTGGGCAATTCATTTTGCAGCATCAGCCAGCTCATTTCTTGCTTTTTCCAAGCTGTCCTCTGTAGTCGATATACGGCCTTCAGCCTCTGTGAGTCGATGCTGAACGTCCACTAAGCTACGTTCTACAGCAGAGATAGAGTTGTTCAGCTCACTCATGGGGGTGTCGATCACATCTAGCTTACTTCCAAAGCTGTCGATGTTGCTCAGCTTACTTCCAAAGTCCAAGCGGAGTGACTGTATCTCCTTTAGCACAGAAGCTGGGTTCACTGTGCTGTCTGTAGTAGCATCCTCAGTTAGCTCACTTGGCATAGAGCTATTTTTCACCCTCTGAGAGCCACACGCCCTGGTAGACAGGTCACAGTCTTTAAGCATAGTTTGTTTGGACATCTTGCAGATCCGACTGAAGTGTTAATGACTAGGATATTTTAAAGAATTTAGCAAAGCTGTGCGGAGCGATAATGCTATGCTGCCATCTTGGTTCGGGGCTCCACAGCGCCCCCATTCTTTACATCTTTAAAGCACTTGTCCCCCACAGGTTATTTAAAAATAAAAAAATTGAAAGACAATGAAAGCAACGTTGGATTCTGATGCTCAGTAACAAAAAGAAGGTATACTTAAAAGGATTGCACTGGGAGATAGGGGGGGTGTCAACATTGTCTTATAAACCAAAGCGGGGTCCAGTAGAAATAGTTTGGGAACCACTGGTCTACATGATGAACAGTTCATCTGGACTGTAATGTGCTCCGAGTTGGCTGTTTAGATCTGCAATGTTTCTTAAAATGATACCACTTTTTGCATGCATGACACTCAAGGGCGTAGGTTTGTTTTTAAAATTGGTGGGGGTGCAATAACCATAAAAATGAGTGTGGTTTGCAGATTGGGGGGGACAATAAATAATCATTCATATATAGGTATTCATCCCTCTGACATTTTATTATAATATACACTGTGGTGCAATAACAGGTGTGAAAATTGAAAGCCCATTGTGTTTTATTTTGTTTTTCAAACAGCGCTGAAAGCCATCATTAGACTGTTGTCTGGGAAAGATCATGTTTATCCACATCGTAGCACAAAGAATAATGTTGGCTACATTAATAATATGTTCACCCCAGAAGAAGAATGCGCAACAAACAAAACAAACGCATTTCCCTTGCAACCCTCGTCGTTCTGTGTGCAGAAACTTCAACTGTAACTTCACTACAGTTCAGCATAAAATAAGTATCAGCTGTGCAACATTCCAGATAAATAAAAAAGGAAATAATTTATAGCAATACGGGTTCAGGTTATTCTCCTTTTTTTTCTTTTTTTTTTAACACAAGCAGTTTACAATTCACATCGCTGACCACTGATTGCAGACGCGCAGACATTTTCAACTTTACACACAGAGTTCAGGTGAGCTGAATCAATCAAAAATAGATTCCTATTAGAGCATCTGACTGATTATCATCTCAGACCTGGACACATATTCAAAGCATCGCTATCTGAGAGCTCAGCTGACAGCACAATGGAGAGTTACAGAGGGATTGAAGCATGTAGCTGCCGCGGACACAGACCAATGGCGGTTTTAAATCAACAGGCGGGTTGGGTCGGGATTTAATCTGGAGATAACTGTGGATAAAGGGTCGGGGTAAAAAATCATCGTTAAAAAAAATCATTTTAATGCATGGGGGTTGGTAAATTTGGACCAGTGGAGGACTCTGCAACAGTAAACTGTATACTTTTACTGCAATTATTTTGTATTTAGCAGAAACTATAGGGCAAACAATATTTATTTTTATGCAGCTTTGAAGACGAACCGATCGCAAAAATTGTTGCATGACCGGGAAATGGGCAAAAAATATGACAAAAATCACACAGTGCATGCCCACCTTGCTCCCTGGAGGAAGCGCGCACAGACCTGTGCCATTCTTAGATGCATGGTGACAGATAACTAATAGTGAGCAGCTTGTTGTGCAGTTAGTTTCCAAACCACGTAATTCATAGTTACATACAATTTGAGATTGTATGATGCGTAGCATTTGACGGACACATTTCATTAGCGAACATTACTTTAAGTGACTTACAGGTTTCTTTGAAAAATAGTTCCTCATGTCCAAATTCTTCTTTTTTTCTGCCATCCTTACTGACTTTTGACACTCATGTGTCACTTACGTTGCACCTGAGTCCTCTCGCGGACTGGAAAGTTCTCCTTGCAGTTTTG
Source organism: Valencia hispanica (assembly GCA_963556495.2). Taxonomy (NCBI): domain Eukaryota; kingdom Metazoa; phylum Chordata; class Actinopteri; order Cyprinodontiformes; family Valenciidae; genus Valencia; species Valencia hispanica. The sequence goes on along the minus strand of OY747707.1, from coordinate 10,233,940 downwards.
GCGCTGCTAACAACCAAACATGGCTGCAGAATCTCACCTGACAGCAGGGAAAGGCACAGCCAATCACATTGGCCATATATGTTACAGGAGTTAGAACTCCAGTAGAAAACGTAATTTAACTCTTTCTGCACCTCTAGGTGAATAAGACGTTGACAGATCTGTATTTTTCTTTCTCTTTTTTGCTTTCTGTCGGGTTTGTTTTTCTTTTCTCGAGATCAAACTATTGGTGGGGACAATTCAGTAATAGCTGGATATTGGTGGGGACATGTCCCTTCCGTTCATGCTAATTCTACGCCCTTGATGACACCGCTTACCAGAAGCAGGACATTCTTATTAGCAACATGAGCACCCCAACAGTTGTTTTAGCTGCGGATCTGCTGTGTTCCAGATTTATCACCCTGCGTATTTTGTTTTATCCTCTTTGTGCTTTCTTGAACATCTTGGGATGATTGCATCAACATTTGTGGGAGATAGTTGAGATGAAGCAAGGGTTTTATTGTGCTCTTCAGTAATTTCATAAATCTGGTAAACAGAAAAAGCCTTTGCCAAAGTCAAATCACTATCACGCAGCAACACCTTCCTCAAACTGTCACTGTTGATGCCACAAACTAGTCTGCCCCTTATTAGTTCTTCACTCAGATCCCCAAATCTGCTGTTTTAATCCTCAGATCACTCATATAAGATTCAATAGTCTCACCAGAGTTCTGATTCTGTGTGTTAAACTTTGTGCTGCTTCATCGTCACATCGGTTTGTGGGCTGCATATCCTCCTCTGATTCACCTGGATCTTTGGGCAAAAGACAGCAGTGACACTTCTCTCAATTCCAAGCAGTTTACACATCTTCTGGTTACATTTAAAGGGATCAATAATACTGACTGAAATCATGTATCATCATGTGTTTTAAAATGAATTAGCTTTTCACTCATTCGATTCCTTTATACATTTTCTGCCCTGTTCAGGCAGAATATTTTTTGGGCACCCATATCTGTAGATTACTGAGCTCAGACGGCTAAACTTTTGCTGCCCATTTGGTTTTAAGGGGAAAAGCTTCAACCCACTTAGAAACGTAATCTGTTGCAGTCATAACATTTTGATGAATTACCTATGACTTTGGTAGAGAACCCATCAGGCAACTGCCCTCCAGCTCCCAGACAGAATACACTTGTTAATGCAATTACAGCTAAAAAGCGCCTCAATAATAAAAGTAGTACATTTATGTGAGCTTTATTTTTGTTATAACACATGATGACACAAGGTATGTGTCATTCTTCTATAAACATTGGAACAAGTGTCTGTATATTTTATATTATGTTTTGTCTACTTGAAAATCAGTGTTCACTTATTTGTGTATTTGTGTTCTCTTTTTTAAAATGTGAACTATTTTTGTCTGAAATAAGTTGAATAATAATATTGCCTGTGTAATGCCAAACAATTCTATAGTTGTAACTGTGATTTATTGTTGTTTTATTTTTCTAATACTTGTATTAAAATTTTCCATAGAAACAACATGTTTGCAAAACTGTGTCCACTAGTTTCTTTAGTAAATTAAAAAAAGTGCTTATGAACTCTGATACATCTTTCATCTATACGGCCCAAAAATAACTTATTAATGTGGAGTTGCTCCATAAAGTAGAGAATACATTCTGGAGGGCTTGTATTCTCAGTAGTCATGAATCTGTTACACCTAATTTACACCTAATTTTATGCACTGGAGTGGATGACCAACATTCAATGGTTTTCCCACCTTTTGGGCTTTGTCAACTCCAGAACCTTAAGGAAACAAAAAAAATTTATTCAGTTATATATCTGTGTCCATCTTTCGATATACATATGTTTCCAATAGATGGATATTCACTGCCTGGCTAAAAAATGTCATATTTTGCTGGACTGCCTTTAGCTTTGATTACAACTTGCATTGCATATAAATACAACACAAATCAGATTTGACTTTATATAAATAAACAAATTTAATTTGGCTTTTAAAAACAACAATTTGGAGTTAACGTACTTTATTAAGGAGACATACAAAAAACAAAACCAGAAAAAACAATGTTTTAAATCACTGACAGTACAATTTTATAAAACTTTTTTACAATGTTCAAAAGCAATAAAAAAAATTTAAGGGAACTGTGAGCTACTATATTTAAAGATAATTATGCAAATTAATGAACCTTCTAGAAAAATATAATTGATCTGTATTGATCATGCATTTCTAAAAGCTAACTGACCTTTGTGTTCTGTCATAGAAATTTCAACTGGGAGCAGAATTTTTACGGTTCTGTTGGCTCTCGTGTTGCTGCTGGGTCCTGCATTTTTCATCACCGTTTTATTTCTTGTCCCAGGCGGCGGTAAGTCCCTTTTGCAACAGTGTCAATGTCAATATCTAAAATGCTTGGGTTTCAGTGTTTTGAATATGAGGAACTAAACCCATGTTATACCTCTGTGGGTGAACAAGAACACAAATATACAAGTTTATAATAGAATGTGCTGCAGTATTCTATCAATCCATCCATCTTTTGTTGTGAAGATACCAGAGTGAAAAGAAACCATGGCATCTCTCTACTCATCAAAACTCTTGTTTCATCATAGTTTTTCCAAGCCAAAATGGAAATAGTCCCTTGCAAAAGTAATCAGGTCCTTTACCCTTTCACATTTTGTTAAATTCAAAATCAAAAATACTAATAATTTTGTTGGGATTTGGTGTGATAGACAAACACAAAGTAGTACGTAGTGGTCAAGCGGATGGAAATTGGTAATAGTTTAAAAATAAAAATAAAGTAAAAAAAGTCTCATGAATGTATTGATGTTTTGTAGAACCAGCTTTAAATAGTGTTACACCTGTAAATCTTTGGGGGATATGTCTCTACCATCTTTGCACATTTAAAAATTTTAATCTTTATCATTCTTATTTTGCAACATAGCACAACTTCAGTCACACTGGATGGACAGTGTCCGTAGACAGCCATTTTCAAGTCTTGCCACAGAAATCAAGCTGGGTTTAGGTCTAAACTTTGACTGGATTATTCTAATACATGAATCTGCTTTGATCTAAAACATTCTATTGTAGCTCTGGCTGTATGTTTCCTTCTGCAGAAACATGAACCTTCCCTCCAATCTACAATGTTTTGCAGCCTCTAACAGGTTTCCTCCCAGGATGGTCCTGTTTACTTGTATTATTCCGACCATTTATTTTCCTATTCCCCATCTTTGACACGTCTATCTGTTTCATACAATCTTTTAAGATTTTTGAGATTATATTTCTGTTGGTGAAGGCTCAAAGTGACACAAATCTAACCTTTATATAACCTTGTTCTCTTTTTAGACAAAATTGCGATACGCATGGTTGCAGTGGCTTATGGCTCTCATTTTTCGATGTTCTTTGTTGTTGTTTTTGTATTTCTTTGTTTCTCATCTGTGCACCATTGGTTTTGCGCACAAGCCTATATCTCAACAAAGCCGAATCCCAGGTGCATAAAATGGATGACTTGGATAGCCAGCTCGCTGGAAAACGTTAAATCAGTGACTGCTTTGTGTTTCGTTATCACAAAACAACTCTTCATCTTGGGACACCTGATGCTAGCATACAGCTAGCAGACCGCGCTCTGCTGTGCAGGGACAGGACTATGGACTCCAGTAATCGCAAAGGTGGAGGGGGCTCTGCAACAATAGGACAAACACTGTTCCTCTGACATCAAGTACATGTCTGTAAGATGCTGGACTTTTTTTCTACAGAGAACCAACAGTAGTAATCGTCATGGCTGTGTACATTACATCTGTTTCCAATGTAAACAGACTGATCTCTCTACTACTGAACACCAATAACTAACAGCAGGAGGCCGACCCTGACGGTGTTCACATAATTGCTAGAGACTATTAGGGCTAACTTGAAAACTACTTCAGAAATTTCATTAATTTAAGTGTTCTCCTTGAGGGATAAACACCATGTTTACTCTAACACTAAGCATGCGTTCAGGGCCATTACCTCTCCCCCACCTTTGCCAGTCATACCATCTCTCCTTCCTTTATGAGCCCTGCATTATTTGTTTTGAGCCCAGAGTGATTTGGGCAGTTTTTTCCAGATCAGAATCAGAGCGTGTAGTGGCAGACAGAAGTGTGGCCAGAGGCTCCGAGTCAGGGGAAAAGAGCTGCACAGTCCGTGTGCATCGTGTAACGGAGGAGAATTGTGCATGCCTATACACACTCTGTATAGCTGAATGGAAAACATAGGGATGAGATGTCTCTTCCCAATCAGTCATAATTTTACGTTTCACAAAAGGCCCCAGATCTTCCCAGCGTTGCGAATGCGATTTTGCTAGGGAAATGTGGGGCGCTGATCTGTGCACATGAGAAAAAAGTATACTGCTTATCTGTCAGGGACACAGCCAACACTTCTGTGTGGTCATTCCAGAACAAAGTGTGTACAGTCAGTCTGTCAGTTTGGTCATGGTACCTGTGCTTTTCAAAGTCTGGGTCTGATCCTTCAGAAATATAAGCTGTACAGTGTAGGTCAGTCAAACGCATAAAATCTGGGTGCACCCGTCGCTTCGCTTCTACCAGGAAAAACTGTGATAAAAGAGAGGCGGAACTGCCACTCATAAGCATATAGGGGCTGAGTGGGGTAAAAGTGAACTGCAGTCAGTGAGAGTTCAGTCCCTGTGACGTCACAGAGAGTGACAACACGTACCCCAGTGTCAGTGAAAATCAGGTTAACCAAGTAACAAACACATCAAATCACTTCCCATTAAATTCATGGGACACAAATCAGAAACTAAAAAGTGATGTTTTATTTTTTAACTTCCTCCAATTCACAAGATAAAGGTTCAGAAAAAACTTCCTTCACTGTCTGACCAGAAGCAGACACAGAAAATGTGTACTCAGAACTCAGTGGAGGTGGGGCTTGGATCAGTTTAGCTGCTAATACAGAATGAGTAGCCTCAGAGTCAACAACCAAATTAACCATTTCACATTTATGAGCAGACATAATGTAGACATCTTTTAAAAAAGAAAACAGGGTATTCTGTGAACATATAAGTCCCAGTCCTTTCTTTTGACAATGGAAACAGACCTCAGGATCAGTGACAAATGGTCTGCTGTCCCGGCCAAGTCCTGTATATCCTCCTCTGTGTCCACTGTTATGGCCAAATTCACAACGCTGGCCAGAATACAGGGTCAATGCAGCTTGGTGTAAGTTAGTGTCTCTCTTTTCCGCTTTCCTTCTCTTCTTTTCAGGCAAAACATCAGCGCTGTGCAGGCAATGCTTTTTCAGTTCGGCCAGGCGAGCTCCATACTTTATATCCATATAGCAATGCCTGGCCAGGGCTGCAACATCAGGGAGGAGGCCATTAATGAGGTATGCGCACACTAATCTTTCCCAGGGGCCTGGTTACTCATCCGCTTTGATATTTCCAGGTCTTACCAGGCCTGAATGCTTGGTGAAAGCCTCTTCAATTTTGTTCAGAAAATCAAGTACTGGCTCATCAGGTTTCTGTCTCACCCGTTGCAGGGACTGGGTGTCAGTAAGTTTGGGGTAGGCTGTCTTTATAGATTCATTGAGGTGGTTGACTTCCGCCAAATATCCGATATTGTCTTTGTCTTTCCAGTCCTAGTGCAGCAGGCGAGTGGTTGGGTCTGGGAGATTGAGGTTAGCAACAACACCAGGCCTGCATTTAGTTCCTGCTGGGACTTTTCATCTTCTTTTCCTTCCAATGGTGGCATATCTTCAGGTGTGCCTGGGCGCTGGTGGTCCCGTTCTCGACGTCGGGGGAGGGCAGGAGTCCAGATCTGGGTCCGTCACTCGGAGAGCCTGCACAGATGAATAAAAAAAAATGAAGAAACACACTAGCGTTGTCCCTCCATCCCGCAACATCCCCACTAAAATTGTTTCCTCCTACCAACTGCAACATTTCCTTTTTGTCTCTGTCTCTTTCTTTTTTATTTTCTCTCAACCTTGCCTCTCCTTCCCACTTAATCCACACATCTTCATGCCTTCTTTGCATACCTACAACTTTGACTTTAACCTTTTCTTTCCTTCTGTCCCCCATTCCTGCTCAAACTTTACTTTGACTTTCTCTAACTGGGGAAGGCTTAAACTTCCCCCTTTTGGAAATCCAAAATCTTTTACCCACATTTTTTGCGCAAATATTACAATTTTTACATTTTCCTCTCATTATGGCCATTAATGACCTGTCAGTGTCAGGTTTATCCCCCCACATCTCTCCCTTGGAGGATCCGGATCCCATTTTTTCAGTCAAGGACGTCTCCTGACGGCCTTATCTCTTTCCTTAGGTGAAGAAGTGCTAAGAAACCTTTCTTACTCAAGCGTGTTTATCCAAAACACCTCAGTATTTACCTTATTACCGCCTCTTCAGACAAATGTTAACTGTAACCCTGTAAATGAGAATGTGTGGGAACACTTTACACAGACCACGCCTTAATTTTTTTCAAAATTGAGTTTTAGTTCTTAAATTCTTTAATTCTTAAATAAAAACATATATCTCACCCGCTTCTCAGTAGTTCTTTTAGGGTGTGAGCGGCCAGGAACAAGGAACCCAGGACCAGAGGTCCCCCGTATTTCAAACTCGGTGGGCTGCTGGCTGGTCCGGCAGGCTGATAAATGCACCAATGATCCACAGAATTCCTCACCCTCCTGACACGTCACACCCTGCTCGCAGCGCCAAGTCTGTTGTGGAACTTTTGGATGAGATAATGTTAAAACACTTTGAGAAAGATCGATCTTCGTCTGTGATTTATTCAAAGGCAAAATAGAGTTCAAAGACTGAGCAAGTCAGAGCACAGAGCCCCGAGTGACATATATCATGAACATTTATACACCTCTGGTTTCATAAGAACATCTTATTCTTCCCAGCAATAGTAACTGAACATGTCTCACATTCACACGCTAATTATCTCTGTACCTGTGGATTTAATCAGTCCGTTCCTCCTTCCATCCGGCTTTGCCCAGTAACAAGTTACTTTGTACATGACCTTAAAGGTCTGGCGAGTCCATAATTCTTCACTATATTCAAGGACTTCATGTTGTTATCATGCACAGCTATGAGAAGGAGCTGCACAGTTTCATCTCTGTATTAGGCTATGCACAAACTCTTCATCAAAACAAGTACTCATTTTCTTATTAGAAAATCATCAAAGAATAAGTACACTTTGCTTATTAAAATTTCCATTACATCTCTAAACATATGAATGTGGTCTGGCCCACAGCTACAGCCTCTTCGTCAAATTTGCTGTTGACATCACAATGTTCAGACTCATGTCAAAGGTTGATGAGGTAGCTTATAGAGAGGATGTTCTGAAGTTGGCAGCCTGGATTACAAAGAACAACCTCGCTCTGAACATGAATAAAATCAAAGAGATCCTTCCTGACTTCAGGAGGCACTACCGACGGTACCTTCCAGTTACTCATTGTCCTTATCTCAGCTGAAAATAAAATGCAAATTACAACAGAGCTGTAAACATGCATTGAGTCTGTTAGGAGCAGCGACGATTATACAGTCCAACAGCTGCTCGGAGGAAGTACCTACGATAGTCTTACACTAAAGAAGCTCTCCAGTTCAGCAACAACTTGATGCATGGGGTGGGAGACACTGTCCATCAGTGATGTATTTTGGCCAGAGTCCTTATGTCTCCCATCCCTTGAACTAAATTGAGGGGACATGCAAGGACAAAGCTGGCCTTCTTGATGAGTTTATCTAATCTCTTAATCTCAGCTACAGATAGGCTGCTGTCCCAACAGAGAACACCATAAAAGATGGCTGAAGCCACGACAGAATCAAAGGTCTTTAGGAGCGCTTCCTGTACTCCAAAAGACCTCAGTCTTCTGAGTAGGCAGAGTCTGTTCTGACCCTTCCTGTAAAGAGCATACGTGTTATAGCTCCAGTCCAGTTTATTGTTTAGGTGAACACCAAAAGTAAGAATCCACTATCTGAATGTCCACTCCTTGGACCGTTCATCGGTGTCACTGTGGTCGGTCTGTGCCTGCGGAAATCAGCCACCAACTACTTGGTTTTTCACTGAGCAATTCAAGGGTACTGATAATACTGTGCTATATCTGTATACTATGCTATTCCATTACTCTCATTGTCCAATATCTCCTTCTTACTGTATATGAACAATATCACTGTTCAATTTTCAAAGGAGTTGTAATAACCCACATTGCATATTGCAATTATTTATTGTTTTCCATATGTATATAGTACTGCAGAGCTCTGCACTACTTGTTTCCATTTTACTTTATTTTTTATAATCTATGCTGTTATACTGTTATCCACACTTCTGCACTGGAGGAGTTGCTTGCATATATATATATATATATATATATATATATATATATATACAATAGACTCATGTGCACACACAAGTCACTTCAAGGTATTTCATGGACTTTCATACTAAGGACTAAAGAAACTCTGACATGTATACAGATAATTATGCAAACTGTAGAGTTTTTCTAATAATCTGAGAAGTCTGTCATGCATGTCTAAGTTCCCAACTTGTTTTTGTGTTTTTTCCATAGAAATATGGTTGTCTTCTTTCGGAACTTGCCTGAGTGTGGGCATTTTCTGTGATTCTGGGGACCGTTTATTTAATTCCAACCACTATTTGGTACCAGGTAAGTCTCTTTTAAAATGGTATCAAGCCTAATGTTCAACATGTTGAGGTTGTGAGTTTTCCTTAGAACGACCATTACCGATAGTGAAACATGAGCTGATACCAAATGTTAAAGAAAACTTCAGTTATTATGGTTTCATAGTTGTCATTTTATACCATAGCTAAAAAAAAAAACACAGATGAAACATTCCAGTTACAACTGATACGAGGACACAGTATGAAAGAAACATAAATAAATACAATTAAAATTAATCTCCAAAAGATGCAAAGAGATGAAGATATAAATGGAAGGCTGCTTATAAGTGATATTAGGAATAAAAAGCCTGAGGAAAAATAATAGGTTTTAGGCAAAATTTAAAAATGCCAAGGGAGGATGCCTGCCTAACATAGAAGGGAAGTGAATTTCAGAGCTTCGGAGCACAGACCGAGAACGCTCTCTCACCTCTGAACTTCTAGCGTGCCTTAGGGACAATCAGAAGCAGCTGGTCAGTGGATCTAAGAGTGTGAGAGGGGCAATATGGATGCAGTAGCTGTGCCAGATATAACTGGGTAAGGCCATTCAGAGATTTAAAAATTAAAAGCAGAATCTTAGAATAGATCCTAAACTGAGTAGGATGCCAATGAAGAGATTTTAGGATTGCGATGATATGCTATCTTTTATCAGCTCTTGTTAAGAACTTTGCCCTCACGTTCTGGACAAGTTGGAGGAATGAGAAAGATGCTTTGCTGATCTCATATAAACATGAATTTGAATAATCAAGCTGAGGGGTGATGACGATATTCAAGGTCACGTTTATCCAGCACAGCCTTTAGTTTAGAAATCCACGTTAGCTCGAAGAAGCAAGACTTCACTATTGAGTTGACCTTAGAGCCTATCTTTAGGGCTGAGTCCATTTTCACTCCCAGATTAGCAACAATAGACGTGACGTCAGGGGAGAGAAAATAAAGTTCAGGTGCTGGGTTTTCAGTAAGGCCTGAGGTTCTAAAGAGTATAACTTTGTTTTTGAGTTATTAAGATGGAGCAAGTTTGCCACCTGCCAGTACTTCGTGTCCTGGAGACAATAAAAAAGAGGTTAGAGAGAATCATTGGGTTTAAAGGATAGATACATTTGAATAAAATAAAAATAAAAATTTCTGAAGATGACACATGATGACAAAATATAAAGGGAAAAGAATAATGGATAGTAAAGGATGGAACCTTGAGGGTCTCCCCAAGGAAGGGGAACTGATTGAGAAGAACAGTGATCCAGCATAACACTAAATTTCATGTCATTAAAGTAAGAACGGAACCAATTTGGGGCTGATCCCATAATGCCAGCCCATTTCAGCAATTTGGAAATCAAAATGTCATGAGTCTGTTTCAAAAAACAATGGCAACACCTTGCCGCTAAGTGGAGGCGACATCAGGGAGCATTTGGTCATTCATAAGTGGTCAGCCTGTCGCGACAATGTGGCACGCAGTGGCGGCTGGCAAATAGAGGGCACAAGGGCACCACCCCACCACTCACCACTTGCTATATTAGCTTGAATAAAATGTTTTAAAAAATGTATAACAATATAAAAATATTTAAAAATATATTTCTTTCAGATGTGCAAGATAAATATTTTATAGTTCATGGTGAGTTGAGTTGTTATGCTTATCAGTGTTGTCTGATTGAGGACGTATTTCTGCCTTGGGGCGCAAACAGTTTTTCCCATAGACTCTCGTTAAAAGTTGTACATGCGCAGTAGCTCCTCTTCAATACAAGAGATAGACAAGGGGGTGAGATTTACATATCGCCACCCTCCCACCGTGGGGCTGACATCAAGCTGACGTCACAGACATCTGTCATACAGTGCAGCTGACTGCAGGTCAAACCGCGGGAGTTGGAGACAAACGAAAAGAGACGCAAAATGGAGAAAGAGAAAAATAATAATTCAGTTATATCACTCAAAACAATACCTTTTGAGAGAAGAACATACAAGGAGAAGCTTGAGGTAAAAGAGCTTGGACCTGATCAGCCAAATATCAAGATCAATCAGCAGTACACTCGTACTTTTTCCAGGACCTGGTTCAGCGCCAAGTCTTGGCTAACAGCCTGTAGATGCTAATGCTATATTTTGCTTTCCATGCCTCCTGTTTCAAACATCAGGATCTGACCCAACATGGATCAAGATAGGTATGACTGATCTGAAGCACTTTTTAGAAAAGGCAAAGAAGCATGAGCAACACTACATTACATTGTAATGTTGCTTTTGTTGTTTTCTTTAATGTAAATAAATACATTGCTGTGATTCCTCAGTACATTTTCACTTACTGCTGGTATATATCTAGCCTGGCTTTTGCCAGCCTGATCTGACGGCAGTTTGATTCTGCCCTGCAGATCAGTCTGGAAACCCACACATTAAACTACTGCTACAGCCTATCCAGTTTTTCTGGAACCAATCACAACCGGGCTTTTCCGCCTTGCGTGCTATTGGTGGGTTTAAAACGATGATGTCAGAGAAGCGAAGGAAAAGTCGGCAAGCAGCTTGTTGTCTACATTGGTCATGGCAGCCACCACAGCACAGCTATCCGTTGACGCTGCTGTTGCTGCTTTTTTTAAAGATTTAAAAGTTCTCTGTCATTGCTGCTTCTGCAGACCGCAATCCTACAAACTAACCACGTTTGTTGACAAGTTTCCTGCCTGGAGTTTCGTGTCGCTCGGCAAAGTACGTCACCTGGATCGATGGTCTGATTGGTGAATGCTCTACCCAATTGCGTACAGTCATTTGAACTATGCCCGTTGGTCACGCCTCTTGTGCAGTAGAATTTACATGGCAGACTCCCCAGACGAAGTTCAATCTTGAACTTAGTCTGGCGAAAGCCAGGCTAGTATATATCTAGCCATCATAGTCATAGCCCTCCCTGGAGAAAATTCCACCAGCCGCCACTGGTGGCACGGTCACCTGTTTTTCACAAAAGATTACATGATGGCAGGATAAAGGGGGGTGTGGGGTTGGAGTCTGCGCTGTTGATGCAGGGTTGTTCAAAGCGTGAGATGGATGAGTCTGTGGTAAACAGAAGCTCCCGGATGTCTGCATTGCTACAGTTTGCCATCTCAGCTGATGCAGTTTACAAATGCGAAATGAACTCCCTGCATGTTTACTTTAATCTTAAATACTGTGACATCATGACATCTCCATCTGTTACGCAAAGGTGTGATCTTTATTCAAAAGTTGAGTGTCGCGGCAATATTACTATCATGCTTGCCGGCACGAATGGTGCAATATTCTCGCCATGTTGCCACGGCGCATTCCAAAGACACTAATTACCCTAACATGCCGCCATGGTGTGTCTTTTGAAACAGGCTATGGTTGACTGTATCAAACGTGGCGAGAAGTAGCCTACAAGAAGCACAGAAAGCCCTTAGTCAGTAGCCAGCAGAATGTCATTAAATGCAATGAGATGGGCAGGTTTGGTACTATGGAAGCATCTAAATCCAGACTGAAAAGTGTCCAAATGATGTTCACTTAGATGTGATCATAAATGTTCATAAACCATTTGTTCAAGTACATTGGAGAGAAAAGGTAGTTTGGAAATGGGTTTAAAGTAAAAAAAAAAAAAAAAACATAAAGTAAAGACCAGATTTTTTTGGTTTGACCACATTCAAAGCACGACGTACTTCAGCCAAGTTCACACTACCATAATAATGGGGTTTTTTTTAGGTTTCAATGTTTTTATCGTTGTGAACTGAACCTGCATAATATGGAATGCCAAAATGCTCAAAATTAAACAAGTAAATAAAACTTTGATATAAATGTTTACATAAACACGTCTTGTTTTACACTACTGCTGAAGTAAATGTTACGTATAGGTACTGTCTGTCTGTCAGCAGCAGGTGGGCTGCAGAAGAAAGAACTCTCTGAAAGAACTTGAATAAATGAAGAGATCTGATACATGTATGGTTTTCAAACAGCGGGTGAATTTGCTTAGTCAGTGCGAGACATCAGCTGACACATGTTAAACAGAGACTAATGACAGCCTTCTTGCCAGGCAACAGCGAAGCTGGAACTCAGTGGAGAAGATAAAGTCATTTAGGCCATGTACACAGGTAGCCGGGGTTTTTTAAAAACGAATATCCTCACCACCTCGTTTAAGAAAAAAAAAAAATCCTTCCACACCTTACCACATAAACGTGTTGTTAAGCACATTCATAGACATGCCAAACATGTAGGGGGCAGTAGTTCTCCCAAATCCTATTCCCTCAGAGTAACTTTCTATGTTAAGCAGGCAAAAAGCGCTTGGACAATCGATAATGCCAACAAATCTTTGAGAGCATAAATGCTGTTTCTAAGTGTAAACACAGGTCTCACAACTGATGTGGAGCATATTTGTTGCAGACAGTGATGTTGCGAAACCCAAGACTCTGCGTATAACGAAGAAAACTCAAATGTTCACTTTGTCAAGATTTTTAGAAAGATTCGTTTTTCTGTGCCGTAAATCTGCGTTTCCGTGTGGATGACGGGCCAAATTGTAGAAAAAAGATCTTCGTTTTGTTAGATGCCTGGCTACGTGTGGACAAGGCATTAAGGTCATCATAACACTCTTTGGACATTTATTTAAGGCCTAATAGCATAGTAGATTAACATTGGGAGAATGGCAATGTATAACTGAGATTCAATAAGCCTGAACTGATATCCATGCTGGACTTTCAAAATAAAACTCAAACAAACGATTCACAACAGATGTCATCTCAGGGCACTTTACAAGAAAAGTCATTTCAATACAATCATACAAACATTCCAGTCAGTTTAAAGTTTTAGTTAGTTTCCTATTTAAGGAATCCCAGCAGATTGCATCCAGTCATTGACTTGCAGTAGTGTCCCGTTGATGCAGAATCCAACCACAGCAATCCCTCATACTGAGCAAGCACATAGCGATAATGGAGAGGAAAAACTCCCCTTTAATAGGAAGAAACCTCCAACAGAACCAGGCTCAGTAGGAGCGGCCATCTGCCACAACCGTCTGGGGGTTTGAGAAGACTGAGCAGAAACACAGAAAGAACAGAATATCTGATGTAAGAGTACTTTCTATATTAAAGAAAGTAAAAGGTTGTTAACATGACACAGAGGATGTTACTGGGAGCATCATTCCAGTCAATGCCCCCCGTCAAACAAGACATTGCAGTAAGCAGAATGCCAGACCAGGTATAGCTTCTATGGAGAGAAAAACACAGAGAAAAAACAAAGTTAGCAGTTGAAATAACAGCATATAATGCAACTGGAGAGTAGTAGAAGAGAAAAGAAGCAGTGATGAAAAGTGGTCAGTCTTTCCTCCAGCAGTCTAAGCCCATAGCAGTATAACTACAGAGATAGTTCAGAATGACCTAAACCAGAAGGAGGATCTTAAATTCTATTCTGGATTTAACAGGGAACCAATGAAACGAAGCTAAAACAGGAGAAATGTGATCTCTCTTTTTAATATTCATCAGAACTCTTGCTGCCGCATTTTGGATCAACTGAAGGCTTCTAATTACACTTTGTAGACTTCCTGATAGTAAAGCATTACAGTAGTCCAGCCTTGAGGTAACAAATGCATGGACTAGTTTCTCAGCATCACTCCTGGACAGGATGTTCCTGATTTTAGCAATATCCCGGTGGTGAAAGAAGGAAATCCTAGAAACCTGTTTAGTATGGGATTTGAATGTCAAGTCTTGGTCAAAAATAATGCAGAGGTTCTTTGTTATTACTGGAGGCTAATTTAATACCATCCAGATGAAGTGATTAACTTAGCCGTTTCTTTTTCAGAGTTTCTGGTCAAAAGGCGGCAACTTCTGCCCTGTGTTACATCCTTAAAGAATTTGAAAGCAGAAAGTTTCGAGTCATCCATGTTTTTATGTCTGCAAGACATGCTTGCAATCTACCTAACTGATTAGATTGATCGGGAGTTATGGATAAATATAGTTGTGTATTATCGGTATAGCTGCGGAAATTTGTCCCATGCTATCTATTGGTTTTAACCATTGGAAGCACATATATAGTAAAAAGAATTGGTCCAAGCACAGAACCCTGTGGTACTCCACATGTAATCCTTGAGAGTGAATATTTATTATTTACATTACCAAACTGGAATATGTAGGAACAAATATTATTTAAACCAGCCTAGTGATGTTCCCTTGAACACATTTCACATTTTGTTTAATTGAAATTTCAAAATCAACAACACTCAATTGGGATTTTATGTGGTAGACTAAGCAGTACATTATGGCCAAGTGGAAGGTTTCATTGAAAAACAAAAGCTAAACAGTTTGTCATGAACAGTTGAAGTCTGAAGTTTACATACACTAAATAAAAAGACATAGCTTTGTTCTAACTGTCAAGTTAAATCAGACCAAACATGTTTTACTGACTCTTGTTTTAGGTTAGTTAGAATTGCCAAAAATATCTCAATTTACTAATTGCCGCAATAATGAGAAAGAATATTTTATTGATTTATTAATGTATTCAAAATCAAAAGTTTAAATATATTATGATCACTATCTCTTTAATCAACTAGGGACAGTCCAGATGATGAAATATTGGTTTTGGAAACTTCTGATAGGTTAACAGACAGATTTGAGATAATGCGATGCACACCTGTAATACATTGCTTCCTGGTTTGAATTGATGGGGAAGTCAAAATAAATTAGAATATTGTGCAAAAGTTAATTAATTTTAGTAACTGTGAAACTAATACATGATATAGACACATTACATGGAAGGCAAGATATTTCAAGCCTTTAATTGTTAGAATTTTGAAAATTATGGCTTACAGCTTATGAAAACCCCAAATTCAAAATCTAAGAAAATGAAAACATTGTGAACATTTTATGCTCAAAGTGTCACACTCTAACTTGCTAATTAATGCAAAACACCTGCAAAGGGTGTACGGAAGAGGACTGGCTTCCTGAATTCAGATTTGTATTGGATCATTCAGTAGAGCCCACAGTGGGTGATTGGGCCGAATCTCGCAAGGTTTGTTCTTTAAATGGTATTTATTGGAGTCACAACTGAATTATCAAATATTTACAGGATTGTGCATGTGTGCGGTTCTGAAATAAGAGAAACAGAAATAGAAAAGTTAATTATTAGAATGCAAATGGCTTATCATGTAAAAGTCATCTATTTGTATTAACTGTATCCTATTCTAGTATATATCAGAAATATAATACAATAATCTATTAACATGGCAGAAACTGGCATAAAAATAATGAAAAGACTGTTCTGTGGGTCTAAACAGCTCCAAAAACGAAGATGAGAAAGGATAAACCATTCGCAATACAATGGCTCCCTCTGCTGGACGTTGTCTGAACACGATTGTGCAGTGAGCCCGAGTCGACTTGTGATTGGCTAAGAGTGTAGGCGATGTGAGGCGTCTACAAGTAGGGAGGGAGAAAGTCACAAGAAAGTGTCTGATGCTTAGCGGCACCAAGAGGGCCTTTTTTACAAAGGGTTCCTGAGCCTTTTAATTGTCTCTCACTCTGGTTCAGTAGGAATCACAATCATTGGGAACACTGATGACCTGAATGTTGTGCAGAAAACCATCATTGACGCCCTCTTTAAGGAGGGAAAGCTTCAAAAGGTGACTGCAAAAGAAGCTGGATGTTCCCAAAGCGAAATTTTAAAGCACATTAATAGAAAGTTATGTGGAATGAAAAGATCCAGAAGCAGCAGGGATGACCGCAGACTGGAGAAGATTGCCAAGAAAAGGCCATTCAACAGTGTTGAGGACCTTCACAACGAGTGGACTGAGGCTGGAGTAAGTGCATCAAGAGCCACCACACACAGACGGATCCTGGAAAATGGGCTTCAAATATCGTATTCCTCTTGTTAAGCTGCTCCTGAACAACAAACAATGTCAGAAGTGTCTGACCTGGGCTACAGAAAAACAGAACTGCAAATTTAGCATCTCATTTAGAAACCAAGGTCGCAGAGTCTGGAGGAAGAATGGAGAGGCACACAGTCCAAGATGCTTGAAGTCCAGTGTGAAGGTTCCACAGTCTGTGTTTATTTGGGGAGCCATGTCATCTGCTGGTGTTGGTTCACTGAGCTTTATTAAGTCCAAAGTCAATGCAGCCATCTACCTGGACATTTTGGAGCACTTCATGCTTCCTTCCACAGATGAGCTTTACGGAGATGCTGACTTCATTTTCCAGCAGGACTTGGCTCCTGTCCACACTGCTAAAAGTACCAAAATTCAATGACCATGGGATTACTGTGTTTGATTGGCCAGCAAACTGGCCTGAGCTGAACCCCATATAGATTCTATGGGGCATTGCCAAGAGAAACATGAGAGACATGAGACGGAACAATGCAGAAGAGCTGAAGGCTGCCATTGAAGCATCCTGGTCTTCCATAACACCTCAGCAGTGCCACAGGCTGATAGCATCCATGACAACCCGCACTGAGGCAGTAATTGATGCAAAAAGGGCCCAGACCAAGTACTGAATACATATGAATAATTCTGTTTTTCAGAGGTTCAAAATATCTCTATTTAAAATGCTTATTTTATCAATTTCATGTGATATTTTAACTTATTTTTCATGAGCTGTAAGCCAAAATCATCAAAATTATAACAAATAAAAGCTTGAAATATCTCGCTCTGCATGGAATGAGTCTATATCAAATATCAGCTTCACCTTTTAGGTTGAGTTACTGAAATAAATGAACTTTTGCGCAATATTCTGATGTTTTGAGTTTCACCTGTACTTATTAAGAACATTAATACTAAAGAGTTTCAGAATGTTCAAAGAAAATCTTTGAAAGAAAGTCTGACATATATTAAGATATTAATGCACACTATTAAACTTTTAGAAAATGTCAGAGGTCTGTACTGGGCATCCATGTCTAAGATCTAATTGATCTTTGTTTTTTCACAGATTCAGCTTGTGGCAGAAATGTCCTAAAATGGTTGTCTCATTTGGTTTTGTGGATTCTGCTACTCTCGCCTTTGGTGGGGGTTTTTTTTATGGACACTCTCTATATTTTAGGTAAGTCGCTTTTCCAGTCACATCAATGCTAACGTCTAACATGCTGTTTTGTGAATTTTTCTTTAACAGATTGTGACCATTTAAGATTGTGAACCATGCGTTGTTATAGAAGTGTGAAGGAAGCTTCGGAGTTGCCATGGTTTCATAATTTTTTTGCTTTTTGGTCTGGTTTCCTTGGTTTAGTGTCTTTCTGTTTCTGTTAGTTTCAGTGGTTTTTTCCTTTCATCTATGGTTTCTCTGTGTCCCAGTCTTATCTCTTTATGTCTTCCTCAGCCTGCCAGTATGATCTTTCCAACTGTTTCTCCATTTCAAATTTCCCCATGTATTCTCTCTCTCCCAGATACCACCACTCACCTCTGATTAGCTCTTCAGGTTCCTTTGTCATTTGCTCTACTACCTCAGTACTTAAGCTCCCTCCCTCATACCTTGCTAGATTTTTCCTGTTTATTTCATTCTCTTTCCCCGTTTGTGCTACGCTCATTGTTCCTTGTCCTGTTCTGCCTCCAAGCCATTTGTAAGTTTTGTTTTTATTTTCATTAAATACAATGAAGGCTATTATTTTTGCCGTACTGTGCCTTTGTTTGGGTCCCAACTAACTGAAACCATGACATATTCACCATTATATATTTATATGTTGAATTCCCTAACATGCTGAGTCTTAACTGTTTCTGTGGTTAGGAGCTAAACCCACATTAACCCCAATACTAGGGCCGTTGTTAGACATAGGGCTCCACTGGGGCATAGCCCCCTCATTACATTTTTGATTACAAAGATGTGTTAGATGCAATCTATTTTCCTTTCCTAAGCCTTTGTGTCTATTTCAAAATTATATGGTCTCCCTTAAAGGCAGTTTTGTACATGAAAGAGTTGAAAAGAACACGTTCATAGAGTATGTTTCTTTTTCTAAAAACGTTAAACCTCTCTCAACTCACGCCATAAGAGGCAACGGAAGCCGGCCTTGGTGGCATCCCAGTCCACAAGGGGTGCTCTGGATGACACGCCTCTCACTCCTTGTTCTTCAAGGCGTGTCCAGAAGGACACGCCTCTGACTCTTCGTTCCACAGGGGGTGTCCAGAAGGACACACCCCTGTCTCCTGACTCCGCCGAGGGTGTCTCTGAAGACACGCCTCGGGTTCCTGGCTCCGCCCAGGATGTCCAGAAAGACATCCCTCGGGCTCCTGACTCCGCTGAGGGTCTCCAAAGGGACACAGCCTCGGGGTCAGCGCCAAAGTCGTGGGTCTTCAGCGCCACGCCGTCGTCGTGGGTCCTCTACGCCATGCCGTCGCCGTGGGTCCTCTGCGCCATCCCGTCGCCGCGGGTCTTCTGCGCCACACCGAGGGTCCTCTACTCAGTCCTCTCGAGGGTCCCCAGCATCCTACCAAGGTCCCCTCAGTCGTTTGTTCTTTTGGACTCTTGCCCTCCTTCCGAGCCCCCCTCCGCCTACCCTGGTTAGGGTTAGTTTTTTGTTTTTTGTTCTTTTGGACTTCTAGGCATGTCTGGTATCCGCCCTTGGGGGGGTCCTGTCATGTTCCGTGGGTATTTTGAGTTTTTCCTTCCAATTCATTTCCTTCCCCTCTGTACCCCAAGGTGCTCTCTTGTTTTGTCCCTCCTGTTTGTGTTTAAATTTTGTCCTTTTCCTTATTTAGTTTTATTATCATATTAGGTTATTCGTTGCATTTCTTCCTGCTCTTAGATGTTTTCACCTTTTTTGTTTGTGTCCTCATTTGTTTCCTTAGTTTATTTCCCTCTAGATAGTTTCCGAATTTATTTATTCATTCAGTTTTCCAGCGTTTCCTTAAGATTCCTTCCTAGACATATTATCTTTAGTTTCTTAAGAGTTTTCTGTCTCCCTAGCCATTCTACCTTCTGTCCCAGCTGTTGATTGTTTCCACCTGCTCTCTCCCTCTCGCCTGCATCTTCTTTTTCTTCTTTTTCTTTTAGTTTATTGGCGGGTGGCAACCAACTTTAGGTGCATTTCCGCCACCTTCTGTGTGGGAGTGTAAGTCGTAGTAGGGAGAAAACTATATTCTATTTAAATTCTATTTTTTAATTTACTTTTTTTTTTATTCAGTTATTAATTTATAAACATCTAATCCTCCAATTAATAGATTCCATAAATTCAACTTTCCATTATCTTTCATCTTTAGTTTCCTTGATAACATTTTCCTATCTTTATATATTTTTCATTTGTATACTAGATGCTCTACCGTTTCTTTATCCTTTCCACAATCACACATTCCAGTATTATGTTTCCTATCATAAAGAGTGTACTGTTTAAACTCGTATGCCCCATTCTCATTCTTGAAATTATTACTTGATTCCTATTACACATTTGAATATTTTCCATTTACTTACCTTTTCCTTAATATTATATAAATGTCTTCCTTTTTTATCTCTTATCCAATTCAATTGCCATTCTTCCATAATCTTCTTCTTAAAATTTTCTTTAATTTCTGCCATACTATATGATATTTCCATCATAGTATTCATTTTAGTAGCTTGTTTTGCGTAAAGATCCGCTATTTCATAACCCTCTATACCTCTATGAGCTGGAACCCACATAAACCTAACTTCTGAATTAACCTTTTTTAACCTAAACAAACATTCATATATTTCATATAAAACATCCATTCTTTTATCCGCTGACATATAAATGTCCTGACGTATATAAATGTCCTGACATATATATATATGTATTAACGGATTCTAAGGCTGACATTGAATCTGAACAAATAATACAATTCCTAATTCTGTTTTGCTCTATCCACTGTAAACTAAAAGAAATAGCTAACATCTACACTGTATAGATTGACAAACTATTAGGTGTTCTACTTTTTTTATATATACCTAAATTTGGAATCCAATAAGAGAATCCTGTTATATCTTTATTTTACTACTTTGACCCATCTGTATATATCGGAATGAATGTTCTATATGTTTCATTTAATCTTTTTTCCACTATATAATCCCAATTTCCTTTACCTTTTCTTTTAATGATTTCATTCTGAATGTAAAATGTACATTTATTTTTGGAAATAGCCAAACAGGTCTAACTGAATATAAAAATGTATTAATCATTTCTTTATTATTCAATTTTAATTCCTCCGCTAATTTCCATGATTTCCATATCGTACTCTCATATTTCATATTACCATAATTTTCTCCTATTATCATCTCTTCTTTTATCATATGTTCATCTTCTTTACTTCCCTGAACACTAGCCCAAAAATTAAGTTTCAATAATTTAAATCTTGGATTTATAGGCATCTCTCCCATTTCAATTTGTAATGTAACTATTGGAGTAGTTTTCATTGCTCCACAGCATAATCTTAAAGCCTGATTTTGTATTATTTCTATGTTTTTTAATAGTGTTTTACTCGCTGAACTATATACTATGCTACCATAATCAATAATCGATTTAATCATTACTATATATATATTTTTTCTTTAATGCCTTAGAACTAGCTCTCCAATCATTCCCTTTTAGACATCTCATTATATTAATAACTTTTTTCACTTTTCTTCTATTTTATTTATATTTTCCTTCCAGATTAATTTTTCATCAAATATGACTACCAAATATTTAAAACTATGTACTTGTGCTAGTATATTGCCATACAATTTAAGTTCAATTTTGATATCCCTTTTCTTTGTCAAAACCATACTCATTTATCAACTGAAAATTTAAATCCCCAGTTAAACGACCAATTTTCTATCTTTGTTACTGCTTCTTGTATATTCTTCTGTACATATTTAATATTTCTTCCTCTTTTCCATATAATACCATCATATGCAATTAAAGCTTTACCAATATCTAATCCTATATCATCAAACACATCATTAATCATAATAGACAATAACACTGGACTAATTACACTCCCTTGAGGAGTACCATTATCAACTTTATAACTTTTTGATATTTTATCCCCTACTCTCACTTGAATTAATCTGTTAAACAGAAAATCCTTTATCCAATTAAATGCTTTCCCTACAATTCCTAATCTTTTTAATTTAATCATTAATCCCTCCTTCCACACCATATCATATGCTTTCTCTATATCGAAAAAAACTACTATAAGACTCTCTTTATTATTCTGTGCTTTTCTAATTTCACTTTCTAGACTCACTACTGGATCCATTGTTCCTCTAACTTTTCTAAAGCCATTTTGATACTTAGTTAACATTTTTTTACTTTCTAAATAATAATTTAATCTTTCTGTAATCAACCTCTCCATTATCTTTCCTATATGCGATGTTAATGCTGTTAGTCTCTCATTCTCTGGCCTACTTGGAATTTTTCCTGGTTTTAGTATTGGTATTATTAATGCCTCTTCCCAATTTTTTGGTAATTTCCCTTTATCCCATACTTTATTGTATAATTCCAATAGTTTATCTTTCCTCTTTATCCCCTAATTGTTTAAGCATTTCATAATTAATATTATCTTTTCCTGATGCTGATATTTTACTACTTCTTATTACCCTTTCTAATTCAAATAATGAAAATGGTGCATCTATTGCTGTTGGTCTTCGATCTTCCTCTCCTTCCACAATATTCTTCTTTCTAGTTTCTTCTCTTCTTTTTTGCCTATCTTCTGATAAATTTGCATTACTATTTATCCCCACAAAGGTTTTTACTAACATTTCTGCTTTATCTTCATTTTTAATAGCAATTTTTTCCTCATACATTAATTATTGGTTATTTGTACTCTTTATAGACTCCTTTCATCTTTCTTGTCATTCCCCATATTTCACTTATTAATGTTCTTCCTATTTTATCACAGAATTTCCTCCAGTTTTCTCTTTTTGCTCCTTTAATTACTCTTCTTGCTTCTGCTTGTAACCTTTTATATTTTATTAAATTCTCAAAATTATGTGTCCTTTTTAATATCTTCAGACTTTTATTTCTCTCCTTAATTACTTTTTCACATTTTTCATTCCACCATGGAATATTTTTCTTTTTCATGGTTCCTTTACTCTTAGGTATAGTTACTTCTGCTGCTTCAGTTATTATTACCCTAAATGTTTTTTCCACTTTCTTCTTCTTCATTCATATTTATCCTCCCATATTCTTATTCACATATTTCTCTAAATTTAATCCAATTTGCTTTTTTTCAATATCATCTCCCTTCTCTTTTTTCCAACCTTTCTTCTCTATCCCCATACATTTTTGTAAAAATTATATGATCGCTCCCTAAATTTATTTCTTTAACATCCCAATTACATTTCCCTCCTTTTTATTTAACCATGTTTCCTGAATGCAAATAATATCTGGTTTATCTATTAATTTATCTATATATCTTTTAAACTCTTGTCCATTAGCTATCAGGCTCCTTGTGTTCCATTGTAGGATCACTACCATTCATTATCCTAATCCTTCTTGTCTTGAATGAGGACTTAAACTGTTCCTGATTTCCTCCCATGATAACTCATTAATATCCAGATGATTTATTGCTGCTTTCACTATAATTTTGAATTCTTTCTGTTTTTGATTTTGATTCCATCATAGGATTTATCACTCCTGCAATGAAGGTCACCAGTTTCTTAACATCTATCCAGATTTTTCCTTCTTTTTCCACTCTTTGTGGTTCTTCTTGTACTCTATTCACATTTATTTTCTCTGGCACCTTCCCTACCCTTTTCACTGCTTCAGAATACGATATTTTGTTTTGAATTTTAGTTTGCTGCACCTCCATCTCTCTCCTCATTACTTGACATCCTGCATATGCTGCACTGTGTTCTCCCCCACAATTACAACATCTCGGTTTCATTTTATTTTTGCATTCCTCATAACTATGCTGTTCTCCACATCTTGGACATCTTTTCTTCCCTTTGCACACATTTGCTGTATGTCCAAATCTCTGACATTTGTAGCATCTGATGGGTTTTGGTATGTACTCTCTTACAGTATATGACATGCATCCCAGAAAGACCCTATATGGAAGAATGTTTCTTTGGAACTCAATTAACACTGAGTCTTTTTCTTTCTTTTTCCCATCGCTAAATTCTATAAATCTCTTACCATTCTTCTCTTTTGCCCCTTTTAGATTTGTCTTTATTTCCTCAATAGTTACATCCACAGGAATTCCACATATTATTCCTTTTGGTCCTTGTTCACCCATTCCCACTTTGCTCACACTAGTTACTTTGTTTTCCTACTTCTTTTATCTTACAAGCTTTTTCTCTTTGTTCCTCAGTTTTACATATGATTAGCAGATTTCCATCCCTTAGAACTTTAGCTAGTTTAATGTCCCCAACTTGATTTTTCAGGATAGAGGTTAGTTTGACTGGACTCACTGTGTTCACTCCATCTCCCTCATTGAATTTCAGAATGATTTTAAATTCATTTTTTTCTTCATCATTGGAACTTTCATTTGATTCAATCCTTCTCTGTTTCCTTGCTTCTTCTTCATCTGAATCATTGCCTCTTTTTCCTTTCACTGAATCCTGAACAAAACTCATCTCCATGTTACTACCCTCACTTTCATACTCTTCTATTTCTCCCCATTCCTTCTCATTCACCACACAGTTGTGCCTACCCGCCCTTGACTTTCCTTTTTTCTTTTTCGGCATTTCATCCAACAGGGTTCCTCTTCTTCTTTCCATCAAGATATTTCCAAGGCTTTTATCCTTTCCATGTGTTTTCAACTTGTTTATCCCTGTTAATTGTCTTTTAATCATACACTATTTCTTTATACTTTCGCGTCTTTCTCCACAGGTCTCTGTTTCCGCTTTTCGCGGCCACGTCCGAGGTCCGTCTAATTGCGCTCATCTGCTCTGGTTTGTGTCTGGCACCTTCATCCTCACCTGCATTTGCTTTCACTAATTGGTCTTTGGTCTTCTCTGTCACTTCCTCATTCCCTCCTCAGTATATATTCTGCTCTCATTCAGTCACTACCCGCTGGTTCATCGTCATTTCTTCCCTGCCTGGTTCCTGCCTTCCCTGTCGCCCGTCTAGCTTCCCTCACTGATCTTCCCAGTCTGTTTCACGTCTCGTAGTCTCCTGGTTCCCCTGAGGTTTTTGTAAGTGTTTTGTTTCCTTGTTTAATTAAATAATCTTTTCATTTAATTCTCTGTATTTGGGTTCTCTTTAAAAACCACACCATGACAGTACCTCAGTTTAAATGACAATTAATGATGTGCGTTTCGACTGTGTTTGTCAAGTGATTTGGAATTTCTTTGATTGTAAAAAAAAAAATTGCAATTAAAATGCCTACAAATCAGAAGTCGCATATATGACGTCACGGAGCTAATGCTAGCTAGCACTTAAAATATTAACCGAGACCTTGTGGAGCTGCATGCTGGCTCTCACTCTACCGACTATTTCTCCCTCACCATAGGTGCCACTTTCTACATTTATGGTGGTTTTCTCCACGTTTAATGCTCCTTCCTTTGTCCTGGAGGAAGGAGGCGAAGCCGGCTAATGTCATGGCCATTATTCTTGTTCTTCTTCAGTTGTAGTCCACTAAGTGTTTTTACACAAAACCTAAAGTAACTTTTGCCGTCGGTCAAAAATTAGTGTTTTCTCTGGATCAAAATGTGTCTTTAAAATTCACGGACATCATATTTTCATCCATGGTGCATTTCAAACGATATCAGAAAAAAATAAATTTATCACTCCATTGACTCTCATTCATTTGTTTTGGCGGTAGGGGACCCATGGACCGGAAGTAGAAGGGCGTGGCTTAGGCTCCCCATACGAATTTCTCTCCTGGGATGTCTCCCGAAAGTACTGTCTGAGTTCCGCTTTACGGCATTACGCCACACACTACCAAACGGATATAAACAAACCTGCAGTTTTGAGACTTGAGGCATGGCAGATCCACCAAAGAAACCAAATAAGACTATCAGAAGAAGCAAGGAAAAGAAAAAGAGATTTACCAACTGACACATTGTTAGTTTGATGTGTTTTGTTGTTTTGGCTAGCGAGTTTGTAAAACCGTCAGTACTCTGGCCTCTTCAGATGCTCTCCATGGTGATTTGGTTTTACGGCAGTGACGTTACACTGCAAGCATTGAGAAGGCGACAGAGGGCAAATATCCACAAAGTTCTGGAGTGCGTCTTTAATAGTAACCATTTTCACAATGTTCAAAGACAATTGTATTCTAGTTTTCAAAGGAAACTTTGAAATCTGTAAAAATAATTTAGCTCAATTTTAAACCTTTTAAGAAAAATATAGATCAGTACTGGTCATGCAATTCTAATATCTAACTGATATTTATGTTTTTCCGTAGAATTTCCAACTTGGGCCAGAATTTTTTTGGTTCTGTTGGTTCTGCTGCTACTTACTATTAATGTGGGCCGTTTATTTCACTTTCGACAAAAGTTTATTTCAGGTAAGTCTCTTCTACAACTGCATCAAGGTTAACATGCTGAGATTTTGTGAGTTTTCCATAGACAATTTGTTACCATTTCAGTGAACCATGAGCTAATAAAGAAAGATGGAGGAAGCTTCTGAGTTGCCATGGTTACATAGATATCATTTTATAATTATGGGTTGGATCCCCTAACATACTGAGTTTTTAATATTTTTTTTATGGTCAGAAGCCAAATTAACCCCAATATGTCTTTGTGGGTGAATGAGAATACACATATACAAGTTTATAATGAAAAGTACTGCAGTATTCGATCAACAAAACCAAATACATTTAATTAGGATTTTATGTAATAGACCAGCACAAAGTATTACATTATGGTCTATAAATGTGATAATTGATGTTTGTATTTGCCATGTATTTGTTTTCAGCCCCTTTGAGTGAATATTTTGTGGAACCATCTTTGAGTAATATTAAACCTGTAACCGTTTTGGCGCCACCAATTGGTCCCTCACCAACTATGCAAATCAAGATTGAAATCTTTCCTCTTCTTTGCAACATAGCACAGGTTCAGTCACATTGGATAGACACTGTCTGTTAACAACTGTTTTCAAGTCTTTCACAGAAACTAAGCTGGATTTATATCTAAATTTGACTAGGGCATTCTAGCACATTAATCTGCTTTGATCTAAACTGTCCCATTGTAGTTTTATCTTAATGTTTAGGGTTGTTGGGGTGTCGCGTGGTGTTGTGGTTAGAGCGGGCACCCTATGTGCAGAGGCTTCGGTCCTCGAATATATTTTCTCTTTTAGAAACCAGGAACATGATGATAGTTGATTTGGTAAAACACTGCTCTTCTATGGAGTTAATTCATCATTTATTAAAAACAGCAGGTGTCAAATGTCACAGTTCTGGGGTGTGTGGGTTTTTTGGATTGTTAGAGTTCATTCAAGTTTTATAGTTTCTGACATTTTAGTTCTTTCCTTGTAGTCCTTTCCCTGAAGTTTCATAGTTATACTTGTTTTCTTCTTCCTGAATATTTCTGTTAGATTTTTCAGGATCTAGTTTTTATTTCAGTTAGTCTTGACATATGTTTGGTCTCTGTTTTATTACTCAGAATGCCTTGCCATATAGGTTTATTTCTTTGTATTTTGTTTCTTAGTTTGGAGTTTTTGTGTTTCTATTTTGCCTCCGTAGATTTGTTTACCTTTCCCAAGATAATTAGGTCTAGCTTTATTTCTCCCATGTCAGGCCCTGTCTACACGGAGAAGAAAACAGGTGAAGCAGCAAAGATATTTCAGCAAATATGTGTACCATCCACAAGGAGCCAGTGTTTCAGGACACCGTAAACGATAATTTTTGAAACGGGGTCCCAAAGTGCAGAAATCGGAAAATGCCAGCTCAATTGTCTCTGTGTTTACGAGCTCTCCAGCATACGTCTGAAACTGATGACGTCAATGCCCCTCTCCTATACCCAACACACATGCGCTACACTCAGTAACTATACAAAGTAAACAAACATGGTTCCTACAGTGCTGCAGACATAGTACGGACATTACTTGGCTGATTATGGATCCTACAATACAATATACTGGCCCTCTTCCACCAGCAAGAGCAACAAATTAATACAGAGAAACATGTTTCTGTTTACCTAAAGGGGACGGGGTTCCAAATGTTCCAAAGATGTTTGTCTATGTTCATACGCTCACTGCACATGTCCACTTAACATGCAAGTTAGCATTTGGGTGCATCTATTTAACTGGCAGCAGTTCTCTCTGTGGTTACAAAATGGCATTTAACTACAACATTGTCCATGTAAATGACTAACCTGACAAAACATTTAGCCTTTTCAGTTTAATTTAATTCTTTATTTGCTGTAGTCTTACGTTGCTCTGTTGTTACAACCTGTCTTCCCATGTTGCCACAGACTGTCTTCCTGTGTTGCCTGGCCGTGTTGGCCATTTGCCACTGTCATTTCTTTGTGTGCTTACAGAGTTGACAGTTTCATCTTTATTTTGTTTTTGATGTTACAGCAGTAATAAGTAATCTTTATCACTGTTACAACTAATTTGCTCAATGCTAGCCTTGCCACATGACCTACAGGTCAAGAAAAAACAAAAATGTAACACGGTACTTCCCGTTTATAACTATTATTTTAAAATAAGAGTCCTTGACATACGCCAGTTTTGCCACGGTTTTGCCTCATTCCTTTCCTGGTGTCCTAGGCTGTTTCCATTCTGTGAGTTCCGCCTAGTTTTTTCATGTTCCTCTGTTAAGTTAAATTAAAATCCTAACTATGCCTCTGATCAGCGGCTCTCTGCGTTTTGGCTCTGCACCACAAAACATGACAATCAAACATAATATCTACAGTTCTCATTCTCTCCTCTGAAGTGTTTTCACATAAAAAGAAAATTTTTTATACTGGCCTTTACATAATGGTGCTGTGCATTAAATTGTTACACTGGATAATCTTTTTTTCTTGCTTTAGTTATTTTTGTAGCCTTACACCAGTATACCTACATCTCTTACCTTTTTAATGATGGTTTGCGTTATCTGAACTATACTGTGAGCCACTTTCTGATATTTTTATTTGTGAAAAAAGCTATGTAAATGAAATGTTCTTACTTACTTCTCATGTATGGGTCAAACAGTGACACACCGTCACCATTACTCAGGCAGACTCTGCACCTGTCCTTTTCAAAATTATCAAGAACATAAACTGCTCCGGCACTTCTCTGCATTTGGCCACAGCTGAAAAGATGAATGTGAGATTGTGCCTATGCTAGCAGACCTCTGCCCTTCTAATGTCGGAGAGGTCTGGAATATTACAGAGGTTCTATTACTGTGAACATCATCATAATAAGTTCAACTGCTTTCAGTGCGTCTGATCTTTCTGTTGTTCTTCTTTTTCTCAGTCTACAAGGTAAAGGTGGATTCAGGAGTGGAGTCTGTTCAGCTGCCCTGTAAAACCACAGTCCTTCTGCCTAAAAATGCCACAGTAACATGGAAAAAAAACACTGGCACAATCATCCTCGTGGATCAAGGGGGCTCATGCAGCTTTTTAAGGCTTGAAGAACCACAAAGGCAGTATAGAGACAGAACGGAAATGAAGAAAAAATTACAATTTGGAAATGTCAGTTTGATCTTGAAGAATCCAACAGACAGAGACACAGGCACCTACACCTGCACCGTCTCCAACAGATTGGGAAGAGTCCTGATCAAGAAAAAAGTGCTGCTTAGTGTCAAAGGTCAGTAAAATGGATACAGTATGGGATACATTTTATCCATCATGATATCCTTAATAATAAACTAGGGGAGTTGGTTTTTAATCGGAGTAATTAATGTGAAGGTTAGAGTGAGGATACATTTTACAGAAATATATTTAATATTAATGAAAATGACATGATAAACAATACAGTGATACATGCAATTAAACAAATAGGTATCATATAAAGTTAAATATTTAGCAGTACCAGAATGCCATTTAATTTTTTTAAAAAGGCCCATAATTAAGAATAGGAGCCACTAAAGCAATTTAAAACAGAGAACATTCTAAGCCAATAATAGGTTGGCATTAGGATTGGTTACTTACAAATGAATAATGCTGTGAATTATAGCATATATCCATCAATGCATTTTCTATACCGCTTATCCTTGCATGGTCACGGGGGGGCTGGTGCCTATCTTCAGCAGTCATCGGGCGAGAGGCGGGGTACAACCTAGACAGGTCGCCAGTCCATCGCAGTTTAAGATATAACTTGAATGATTTTAAACGTTTTAGAAATGAAAGATTGGGATAAAAGTTTTAAGTTGGTCAGTCCTGATGGTCCTGTCCTGCTGTGTGATTCTCCTTTATTAATGATTTGATTAACTTGCTTTGCGTGGTGTATGCTACATGTCTTCCCCCCTTCTCTCTCCCATTTCATGTCAAGCAACTTTCAAATAAAGGCCACTAGTGCCGACAAAATCTACAAAAAAACAAAAAAAATTTATGAACTTTCCCAAAATACACCTTTGTGTCTTACCCTGATTCTACTTACTAGGGGGACAGTTATGACTACTCTGATTTCTTTTGCAATAAAGAGGACTACGATGTGTAATATCGTTTAAAACCTGCACAGGTAACAAATGAAAGATACAATTAATAACAATTTCAAACAAATAAATAAATCAATATGGAAAACAGTAGCAATTTAATTCATTTTATTTATAGAGCACCAGTTCACAAAATGTCATCTTAAAGGATTTTACAAAAATGTCAGCTCAATCATACATACAATCCCATTGAACCCAGCAGATTGCATTGAGTCATTGAATAGCAGCATTCACTCCTCCTGGATGAACATGAAGCTATCAGTAGACATTTGCCTGCATTGTGTCGTTGACCTTGCAGCAATCCCTCATACTGAGCAAGCATGTAGCGACAATGGGGAGGAAAAACTCCCCTTTAACAGGAAGAAACCTCCAGCAGAACCAGGATCAATGTGAATGTCCATCTGTGTTGTCTGTGTTCACTGCATTTTCTTTGGTATCTCACAATGACATTTTCTAAATGGCTAAAACAAACCCCTTCATATTTTCCCTTGGCCCTCTACCATGTTTAGTAAAAAGTAGGTTCCCAGAAACCTTTACCCAGGCAGCTAACAATAGTGTCAGATTATGTAATGACCACCACTTCATGTGTTGCCCATTTACCACTACCACAACTATGCATTTACATGGCATTTCACTTCCAAACCAGATATACATTTTTATAAAATCCTAATTATATCCCCCTTAAAGATGACAGGACATGTGGAGAGTCACCTTTGGGAAGGGAGCTGTGGTAAATTTTTCATGCCAAATGACTGGTGAAAAGTAATCTCTGCAACACCAGATCGCAGGCCTGCTAGGTTTCCGACACATGACAATGTTTTTATGATATATGATAAGACCCTGACTTTCATTGGGTTATCTGGCTGAGTTCTCTATTACAAGGCAAGTAATTTCAAGTTAAATTTTTATAGCACATTTTCAGTTATAAGGCAACTCAAAGTGCCTTAAGGTGCCTTCAACATGATTTGAAGTAAAATAAAATAAGTTAAAAAAAACATTGGATTTCAAGTAATGAAAAAATTGTCAGTCAAAAAACAGACTACAGTTAATGATGTTCCTGTTGTTATTAATCGAAGGCAACTCTAAACAATTGGATATTTTGCCTTTATTTCAAGGAACTCAGTGTTTCAGCAGTTTTGCCGTTTTCTGAAGGTTTATTTCACATTAGTGGACCATAAAACCGGAATGCTGCATCTCCATATTTGGTTCTGATTCTTGGAATGCAGAGCAGGCTGATGCATATCTATGATCCTCATAGTGGAAAACATTTAAAGTATAAAGTAGGCAATAGCTGAAAATGTATAGGATGACCTTTTCATATTCTCACCACTGTATCTTACCCATCTGAAACTTTTTCTCAATTTTCTGATGACTCGGAGGTGGACACCAAAAGTTTAAGAGCGTTTTGTTTCATTGTACTAAAAGTTTCAGCAGTATGTGTTGAAAATAGGGTAAAATATCTGTGTGTCTATTATTTAATTCTGTTGTATAATTTTCATTATTAGAAACATTTACCATCTGTAATGCTTTGCTTTAAACTGACTTGAGCTGACTTGTAAATCTTGTATAATGTATTGAATAAACCTAGCTGAGTGCTTTAAACCTTTAACAGTGCTTGGATAAATATTTTTTTCCACAACACCATCGATTTTGGTTTAGGTTACAGCGGCTATGCCTTCAGTGTCAAACACAAAGAGGAAGGAGGTAAGACCCATTCAAAGAGATGCAGTAATGAACTTGGACTGAACAGCCCAAAGACTCCAACCTGCATCCTGTTTGATGAACATGAAAGATTCCTGAACTTTGGTTACGAAGTTAAAACGGCATACAACAATATGAGAGGAGAAGAAGCTGATAAACTCTATTTCTTTGAAAACTTCAACATGGCTTTCCATGGCAGGTACAGGGGAATCTCGAAAAATTTGAATATCATGCAAAAGTTACTTTATTTCAGTAATTCAACTTAATAGATGAAACTAATATATGATATATGACTCATTACATGGGAAGCAAGATATTTTAAGCCTTTATTTGTTATAATTTTGATGATTATGGCTTACATCTTATGAAAACTCCAAATTCAAAATCTCAGAAAATCAGAATATTGTGAAAAGGTTCAGTATTTTAGGCTCAAAGTGTCACTATCTAATTTGCTCATTAATACAAAACACCTAAAAAGGGTTCCTGAGCCTTTAAACTGTCTCAGTCTGGTTCAGTAGGAATCACAATCATGGGGAAGACTACTGACCTGACTGTTGTGCAGAAAACCATCATTGACTCCCTCCATAAGGAGGGAAAGCCTCAAAAGGTAATTGCAAAAGAAGTTGGATGTTCCATTCATCCATTTTCTGTACCCGTCAATAGTGATGTTACCTGTGACACCCGAGATTCGAAGCTTGTATCACAAAAACGAACCACTGCAATGTAAAGCACTGTGTCAGAACTTGATTCGTTTGCTGTTGGTCACGTGACCAATGACGTTCGTAGCTCCGTTTCACCCACCCACCCACCTGACCGCTTCAGACGTTGTTTCAAATCTTTAAAGACCCACTCCGATGAAAATCATGTTTTTCTAGGTGTTAACATGTTCTTGTGGCATTTTCTGATGCTAGAGGACATATCTTGAGAAGATTAAGCTCAAAGTTGTATTTCTGAGTATTTCTGCATTCAAACGGCTGTGAATCAGTAGCAGACGATAAAATGCCGGCTAAAATAGACTGGAGTTGTTACGTAGTAACTCCACTGGGCGGAGCCACAAGCTCCTACTCCACCCCGCTCAGGTGCTGAGGAGAAGAGAAGATAATGGCGGATCAACACCTATGTGCTGTAGCGGGCTACAATACATTGCTGAATAAAACAGCTACTTTCTTTAAATCTACTGCCTTGTGATGTTACTGCTTGGTACTACTACATGTCCACTAGCTTCAATACTGGCGTCATTTGTGGGTACGTTAATATGAAAAAAAATTTGAGAAAAAAAGGTTTGATACCCGACACCAGCTGACAGCGCGCCCAGCTGCTGAGCGAGAGATGCTGCTGAGTGAAAGCGGGAGAGAAAAGCAATAGAGACGGATAGAGAGACAGCGATTTTTATAACCAAAAACAAAATGCCCAGATGACTTTACAGTGCGGATGAGGTGCCTGCACTGATCTTTGCCGATCATGATTCAGAAGGGGACGATTTGCCCTCTGATGATAATCGCTCTTCAGAGACAAGTGACTCTGACGACGCTATTGGAGCTGCACATACTGAATATGTGAATGTCACTTATTATTATGAAATAGTATCACCTGCCAACGGCTCCGCCCACAACCAAGAGGTGAATTGCTAATGAGCTACTGCAGCTCTGCTGAAGCGAAGTCCCAGAAAACGGCACAGGTTTTGAGATTTTGGCTAAAAACTACATAATCATAATTTAAAGACCACTGAAAATGTTTTAAAAATAGCTCAAAATATGATCGGAGTGGGACTTTAAAGCGTCCCAAACGGGGACGCGCTGTTTTGGGTTGTGGTGAGTTACGGTGAGAACAGAGATTGATGGTTTGGGATTCTTCCAGTATTCCCAGACAAAACACTGAGTTGCAAAAAATGGAACCTGTTGCAAAGACATGTGGGAATTTTTCAATTTAATCACTCCAAATAAGGTTTTCAAATGTATATGGTATAGTGAGCTTATAGTAGTGTACTACTTACTAAGTAGTACTACTGGCTTCATACTGTAGGGCTGGAGCTTTTAGACAATTAGTCATTCCTTGTAATTTAGAGAAATTGTAGTTTGGTATGATATTTTTTCTTTTATTATTAATTCATATAATCATAATTATTGATGAGCTTTTTTAGTTTGGTTGTGCATATTCTATTTGCAAAAATAGTGGACTTTGGAATGTCCTATCCTTTTATGTATTTTTTTTAATCTTCATTTTATTACCCTATTTTATAAAAGGATACAAAAATAGAGCTATAAGTATTAGGAAGGAGGAAGCAATACATAATTACAGGTCCTTCTAAAAAAATTAGCATATTGTGATAAAGTTCATTCTTTTCCATAATGTAATGATAAAAATTAAACTTTCATATATTTTAGATTAATTGCACACCAACTGAAATATTTCAGGTCTTTTATTGTTTCAAAACGGATGATTTTGACATACAGCTCATGAAAACCCAAAATTCCTATCTCAAAAAATTAGCATATTTCATCCGACCAAGAAAAGTTTTTTTAATATAAAAAAAGTAAACCTTCAAATAATTATGTTCAGTTATGCACTCAATACTTGGTCGGGAATCCTTTTGCAGAAATGACTGCTTCAATGCGGCGTGGCATGGAGGCAATCAGCCTGTGGCACTGCTGAGGTGTTATGGAGGCCCAGGATGCTTCGATAGCGGCCTTAAGCTCATCCAGTGTGTTGGGTCTTGCGTCTCTCAACTTCCTCTTCACAATCTTGGCCCCCTTCTCTTCTCTCTTTACCTATTACCCTTAGGTGTAATATTTCGTAAGCATAAGGTTAGCTTTCACCTATATGCTGATGACTGCCAAATTTACTACCCTTTGACAAAGAGCTCTGACAGTGCTGTTAAGACCTTCTTAGCTTGCCTAGAGGACGTAAATGCTTGGTTGGCTAACAGCTTCTTGAACCTGAACGAAGACAAAAAAAGAGGCTATTGTCTTTCATCCTAATACTAAATGCTCAGGCCAACGGGCTCTAGACCTTGACCAGCTGGCTGTTCATCAGAAAGACCTGGTCAGCAATCTTGGGGTCAAACTGGACTCAGGTCTTAAGTTTGATGCCCATATTAACGGTATTGTTAAGTCGTGCTTCTTTCATCTTCGTCGCCTGGGGAAAATTAAGCGTTTGTTGTCCCGTGCCCACCTGGAAACAGTTGTCCACGCTTTTGTTACTTCTCGCCTGGACTACTGTAATTCCTTATACAGCGGTCTTAATCAGGCTTCGCTTAATCGGCTCCAGGTTGTGCAGAATTCTGCTGCCAGATTTTTAACAGGCACTAAACGCTGTGAGCATATCACACCAGTCCTGGCCTCCCTCCACAGGCTTCCCATTTCTTACAGGACTCAATTAAAAATTCTTGTTTTTGTTTTTAACTGCCTCCAGGGCAGTGCACCATCATATTTGGTGGATCTTCTTGCTCTTTATGCTCCCCCCCGCACGCTGCGTTCTAGTGACCACAATTTGTTAGTGGTCCCATGCGTTAAATGCTCTTCAAAGGGGGGTCGAGCTTTCTCACATACGGCTCCCAGGCTCTGGAATGGGTTGCCTCTCATTGTCAGGCGTGCGACAACGCTGTCACTTTTCAAGAAGCAGCTAAATACACACTTTTATACTATTGCCTTTGGGTCTACTCAATAAATTTTAATCTTTTTTTCTGTACATATTTCTGGTTTTATTCTGGATTTATAGGGGTTTTGTTGGTTTTTATTGTACTGTTTGCCATATCGGTATGGTTATGACGTGTTCAGCGCTTTGGGTGCCATTTGGTCACTGAAAGCGCTATACAAATAAAGGATGATGATGATGATGATGATGATGATGACTATTTAATTCTTCAAGGATTGTAGATCCTGATGGTTGTGGGCAGGAAGGATCTTCTGTAGCAGTCTGTGTTGCAGCAAAACATAAGAAGCCTCTGACTCAAAACACTCTGTTGTTGTAGGATAGTCCCATGAGGAGGATTCTCAGGAATGTCCAAAATTATTAAGAAATATTAGTCTTTATATTCAGAAAAGGTTAACACCTTATTTCGCCTTAGCAACAGGCTAAAACATGAATAGGTTTAAAAGGCCACGTTTAAATGTGATTGGGGAAACAAAAGTTTCATGCATCGCCCCTGTATTTTCTTTTTTTTTTTTAAACAGCGACATTCGGTTTTGTCTTTTATTTACACCAAAAACTGTACTTTTTCAATCATGTTTAGGAATGTCAATTAACCGTTAGTATTTTGATCTCCTTCTGCACAATTTATTTAATCACATATAAGTTCATCAGCACTTTTTTTTTCTACTTCAAGAAAATGTAACATTTTCTGTTACGCTTTTCCTACTTGTCTGTTTGCCATTATTAAAGCAAAGGAAATGCTGCATTGCTCTCATTTTAAATAATTTTATGTACATAGTCAACATATGACTCAATTGGATTACATAGGTGATTTGACCTGAGTTCCCTCTCTTTCGATTTGCATTATGATGCATAGA
This sequence comes from Valencia hispanica, assembly GCA_963556495.2. Taxonomy (NCBI): domain Eukaryota; kingdom Metazoa; phylum Chordata; class Actinopteri; order Cyprinodontiformes; family Valenciidae; genus Valencia; species Valencia hispanica. Next base: position 10,197,709 of record OY747707.1, on the reverse strand, counting down.
TTATGCGGGTAACTTTTTGAGCCATATGTACATTCAGGAATCTCTGCATTTTATGTTCCGACCTCGATGAAAAAGAGTACCGCCACTTCTGCTTATATGTTTTTAACTGGTTTCATTGTAGGTTATCTTTTTCTTATGTTATTTGAATGTTTACATCTCTGCTGTAATTTACACAGTTTTTCTCATTTCAAATCACATTTCTGTTGCAATTTCTTGCACATCTCTGTTTGCACAGTTTATTTTTTGCACCACTTGTAAATACTATGTTTTAATGCACAACTGCACATGCACATCTTGTAAATATTATTAAATCGTCCTGCTCAGTTGCATATTCCTCAAATCTTGAGTACGCCATTTTTATTTTGAATATGGTAAATGGCCTGCATTTGTATGCACACTTTGGACCTTGTACTGACATATGGTATTGAGTGTGAGGAAATAATAGTCCACCCACATAACCCGGTCCTGTCTGACCACTTCTTGATAACTTTTGAATTTACTTTAACTGACCATCTTAAATCTGAAAGAAATTTTCATTATAGTAGAACTTTATCAGACAATGCTGTAACAATTTTTAAAGAATCTGTTCCATTCTTACTTTCCTCAGTGTCTCAGAGTAACACAGTGGATGGCGGCAATTTTATCTCTAACCCTTCAGAAATTGATGGTCTGGTTCACAGCGTTACGTCCTCATTGCGTTTGGCATTGGATAGTGTAGCCCCCTTAAAAAAGAAAGTGGCTAGCCATAGGAGGCTGACTCCTTGGTTTGACACAGAGTTGCGTACTTTAAAGCAGAATACTAGGAAGTTGGAGAGAAAATGGCGCTCTACACATCTAGAGGATTCCTATTTAACCTGGAATAACAGTCTACTGCTGTATAAAAAGACCCTTCGACAAGCTAGAACAGCATATTTTTCATTATTAATAGAGGCGAATAAAAACAATCCTAGGTTTCTTTTTAGTACAGTGGCCAAACTTACACAGAGTCATAGCTCTGTTGAGTCAACTATTCCCCCAGCTCTTAGCAGTGATGATTTTATGGGATTCTTCATAAATAAAATTAATTTTATTAAAAATAAAATCATTGGCATCCTCCCAAACATGATTAATTCTTCCTCAGTAAATGAGGCAGTATCGGAAAGAACTGTAGAACCTCAGTTGTGCTTAGGCTGTTTTGATTCAGTCGAGCTTTCAGAATTATCCAAAATATTAGCCTCATCTAAATTTTCAACTTGTATGTTGGACCCAATCCCAACTAAATTATTTAAAGAAGTGTTCCATTTGGTTCCTTGCCCCATTTTGGATATGATGAATCTATCCTTAGTAAACGGATACGTACCACAGAATTTAAAATAGCTGTAATTAAACCTTTACTCAAGAAACCTTCCCTTGATCAAGATGACTTGGTGAATTACAGACCTATATCTAACCTTCCTTTCTTATCCAAAGTCCTTGAGAAAATTGTTGCTTATCAAGTCTATGAGCATCTAAACAGTAACGAGCTGTTTGAAGAGTTTCAGTCAGATTTTAGAGCTCATCATAGCACTGAAACAGCACTGGTGAAGGTTACTAATGATATTCTCATGGCCTCAGATAATGGACTGGTGTCTGTTCTGGTTTTGTTAGATCTCAGTGCTGCTTTTGACACAGTCGATCATAATATTCTCTTAGAAAGGCTTGAACATGTTGCAGGGATCAAAGGAACAGCACTAGGCTGGTTTATATCATATTTGTCTGATAGATTCTAGTTTGGTCATCTAAATGATAAATCATCTTCACTCTCAAGGGTTACTTGTGGAGTTCCACAGGGTTCTGTGCTTGGACCAATTCTTTTCACAATATATATGCTCCCAATTGGTAGAATCATTAGACAGCATGGGATAAATTTCCACAGCTATGCCGATGATACACAACTATATTTATCCATAAATCCTGATGAACCCAGTCAGTTAGGTAGACTACAGGCATGTCTGGAAGACATAAAAACATGGATGAATCTAAACTTTTTTCTTTCAAATTCTGACAAAACAGAAGTTGCTGTCTTTGGACCAGAAGTTCTTAAACAGAAACTGATTAGTCAATCACTTCTTCTGGATAGCATTAAATTGGCCCCCAGTAATAACGTAAAGAACCTCTGCATTATTTTTTACCAGGACTTGACATTTAAATCCCATATTAAACAGGTTTCTAGGATTTCTTTCTTTCACATCAGGAATATTGCCAAAATTAGAAACATCCTGTCCAGGAGTGATGCTGAGAAACTAGTCCATGCATTTGTTACCTCAAGGCTGGACTACTGTAATTCTTTACTATCAGGAAGTCCACAAAATGCCATTAAAAGCCTTCAGTTGATCCAAAATGCGGCAGCAAGAGTTCTGATGAATATTAAAAAGAGAGATCACATTTCTCCTGTTTTAGCTTCCATTCATTGGCTCCCTGTTAAATCCAGAATAGAATTTAAGATCCTTCTTCTTACATACAAAGCCCTTAAAAATCAAGCTCCATCATACATCAGAGATCTAATTGTTCCTTTTGTTCCTAACAGAGCACTTCGCTCTCAGACTGCAGGTTTACTTGTAGTTCCTAGGATTTCTAAAAGTAGAATGGGAGGCAGATCTTTTAGTTATCAGGCTCCTCTCCTGTGGAACCAGCTCCCAGCATTAGTCCGTGAGGCAGACACTCTGTTTACTTTTCAGGCCAGGCTTAAAACTTTCCATTTTGATAAAGCTTATAGTTAGAGTGGCTAAGGTCATCCTGAGCTATCTCTGTAGTTATGCTGCTATAGGCTTAGACTGCTGGAGGACAGACTTACCAATATTCTTCACTCTGCTACTTCCTTTTCTCCTACGACTCTCCAGTTGTATTACAGTACATTCTGTTATTTCGACTGTTAATTTTGTTTTCTCTCAGTGTTTTTCTCTCCATAGAAGATATACCTGGTCTGGTATCCTGCTTGGCTACAATGCCCTGTTGGACGGCGGGCATCGACTGGGATGGTGCTCCCAGTAACTGAACATCCACTGTGTCCTGTTATCAACTTTTTACTTTCTGTAACATAGAAAGTTCTCTTATATCAGATCTTCTGTTCCTTCTGTGTCTCTGCTCTGTCTTCTCAAACCCCCAGATGGTCATGGCAGGTGGCCGCTCCTACTGAGCCTGGTTCTGTTGGAGGTTTCTTCCTGTTAAAGGGGAGTTTTTCCTCTCCACCGTCGCTACATGCTTGCTCAGTATGAGGGATTGCTGAAGGATTGCTATGGTTGGAAAGTCTGCCCAACCTCACGCCAATGACTGATGCAATCTGTTGGGATTCCTTAAATAGGAAACTTTTTAACTGATTGGAAAGTTTGTATAAATGTATTGAAATGACTTCTTGTTAAGTGCCTTGAGATGACATCTGTTGTGAATTGGCGCTATATAAATAAACTGATTTGAATTGAATTGAATTGAATTGAATTGTATAGCGCTTTTTCAGTCAGAGGACCACAAAGCGCTTTACACTACATTCAGACATTGACCTATTCTCATGCTGATAGTGGTAAGCTATATTGTAGTCACAGCTGTCCTGGGGCACACTGACAGAGGCGAGGCTTCAGACACAGGCGCCACCGGGCCCTGTGACCAACACCAGCAGGCATTGGGTGAAGTGTCACAACAACCGAGACAGATGGAGCGGGGATTCAAACCGGCAACCCACCGATTACAGGACGAATTCCTACCACTGTGGTTTTTATATTTTGTGAATCTAAAGGCGCGTTCACAACGGTCAGCGCGTCCAGGCAGCAGGGCAGCTAGATTACATGCAAGTCTATGGTATCTACGCATCTAGTGGGCGCCAAACTGCCAAGCAGCAAGTCGCGCGCGTCGGCGCAGCTGGCATCAGCGCGTCCACGCGGCTGATGCCCGGACCGTCGGGGCGTCTGCTGCGTCAAGTTGGGAAAACTGAACTTTCGGGCAGCAGACGCGCGGCGTCAACCAATCAGAGCGACTCGTTGTACTGACGTAGTAACTCCTTCCATGGGTGAATCGGCAAATTTTTTATTCAAGATGGAGGACAAACTGATCGTCGCTGTATGTAATGTCCGTGAACTGTATGACCCGTCTTCGTCTTTTTACAAAGACAGGAAGAGATCGGATCTGATTTGGAGGAAGATATCGGAGGATATTGGAGTGGCAGGTAAGCAGTTAAACATAGAAAAAAAATTTTTTTCTTTTAACTTTCTTGTTATGTTAGCTAACGCTACGCTAGCTAACGCTAGCGCTGATGCCCCCTCGCGCCGACGCAGACCACAAGTGTGCAAGCAGCTGGGTTTTAATTTTAAAGCGTCGACTTTCGTCCGTTTGAGCGATTTGACGCCTGGACGCGCTGACCGGTGTGAACGCGGCTTTAGTCCTCCGATTACTTGTCATTTTACTGCCATTACAGCTTAACTTCCCCTATGGGGGATAATAAAGGACGGGTATTCTATTCTGTTTATTTCTTTTAACGTATGTTTTTAGTTTGCATTTATGGGCAACATTTTGTTTCATCTGTGGTTGTTTTAAAGCACTTTCTAAATAAAGATGGTATATCTTCAGACTGAGAATTACCAAGAGTTAAGGATAGGATCAACTGTACATCTATTCTGTTGTAAGTCTTTAAATATTAGGAAAGAAGCCACACCAATCAAGTTAACCATTTATTAAACTGAGATGAATTTGTTTTAGAGCAGAAATCATCTGTAAAATCTGAACTGCTCTGTTGTGATGTGTAGAGTTTGTACTTTCTACAGGGGTTGTATCAGTGTTACAAAATTAAGAGTTATCAAAATTAGTTTTCTTATTTCTTTGGATTTAAACAAATCATATTCTAGAACATGTTTTCCTATCAGGTCAAACCTAATAAATAATCTTTGTTAAAGACGGGTTTCAGTGAGAACCTGCAGAGGTGATTTAAGGTCATGATTTGGATAAGTTAAGGAGGAAACATCAGGGTGTGTAGGTGTGCTGGACCTGCTGATCCGGTTCCTGGCGTCCTTTTATTATTATTGTGTTTCCAGAGAACTCATTGAGAATCAAACCAGAAACTCACCAGAGAGAAAAAAAATTGTTTTACAGAACAGTGACAGTCATCAAACTGATCTTTGTCTCCAAAACTTCAACAGTTGTGCAAAAATTATTCTATTACAGATTCTCTGTTATGATCCGCTGGTATTTGTATTTGTGTTTTATTTGTTTCCAATTCTGATGATTTGTGGATTCATAATTGTTAAGGTCTTTCCATACATCCACTCAACAAAAATATAAACGCAACACCTTTGTTTCTGCTCCTATTTTTCATGAGATGGACTTAAAGATCTAAAATTCATTCCAGATACACAATATTACCATTTCTCTCAAACATTGTTCACAAATCACTCTAAATGTGTGATAGTGAGCACTTCTGCTTTGCTGAGATAATCCATCCATTTCTCCCCTATAAGCCGTCTCCAAAGGCGTTTCAGAGAATATGGCAGTACATCCAACCGGCCTCACAACCGCAGACCACGTGTAACCACACCAGCCCAGGACCTCCACATCCAGCAGGTTCACCTCCAAGATCGTCTGAGACCAGCCACTCAGACAGCTGCTGAAACAATTGGTTTGCATAACCAAACAATTTCTGCACAAACTGTCAGAAACCGTCTCAGGGAAGCTCAACTGCATGCTCGTCGTCCTCATCGGGGTCTTGACCTGACTCCAGCTCGTTGCCGTAACAGACTTGAGTGGGCAAATGCTCACATTCGATGGCGTCTGGCACGTTGGAGCGGTGTCTCTTCACGGATAAATCTCGGTTTACATTGTTCAGGGCAGATGGCAGACAGCGTGTGTGGCGTCGTGTGGGTGAGCGCTTTGCTGATGTCAATGTTGTGGATAGATTGGCCCGTGGTGGTGGTGGGGTTATAGTATGGGCAGGCATCTGTTATGGACGAAGAACACAGGTGCATTTTATTGATGGCATTTTGAATGCACAGAGATACCGTGATGAGATCCTGAGGCCCATTGTTGTGCCATACATCCATGAACATCACCTCATGTTTCAGCAAGATAATGCACGGCCCCATGTTGCAAGGATCTGTACACAATTCTTGGAAGCTGAAAATGTCCCAGTTCTTGCATGGCCAGCATACTCACCGGACATGTCACCCATTGAGCATGTTTGGGATGTGTTTGACCGGCGTATACGACAGCATGTACCAGTTCCCACTAATATCCAATAACTTCGCACAGCCATTGAAGAGGAGTGGACCAACATTCCACAGGCCACAATTGACAATCTGATAAACTCTATGCGAAGAAGATGTGTTGCACTGCATGAGGCAAATGGTGGTCACACCAGATACTGACCGGTTCTGAGTCCCCAGACCCCCAATAAAACAAAAAACTGCACATTCCAGGGTGGCCTTTTATTGTGGGCAGTATAAGGTACACCTGTGCACTAATCATGATGTCAGATCAGCATCTTGATGTGGCACACCTGTGAGATGGGATGGATTATCTCAGCAAAGCAGAAGTGCTCACTATCACACATTTAGACTGATTTGTGATCAATGTTTGAGAGAAATGGTAATATTGTGTATCTGGAATGAATGTTAGATCTCATGAAAAATGGGAGCAGAAACAAAGGTGTTGCGTTTATATTTTTGTTGAGTGTATTAATTCCATTGTGGAGTTCCATTTTTACAGAGATTTTGTTCTGTACATTTTGGGTTAGACTCTTTTGTAGTTTGTAGATTCTTTGTATTTCGTTCCCTTTGCCTTCTTTATGCTTATTAGTCTTTTTCCCACCTCTGTATTTCCTTTAAACACGACACCAGCTTGAAGTGAAATCATCTGCTTATTGGCTACTGCCTCTTTCCCTACATTTGTTTACTGATGAGGAAAACTAGCTAAGCTGATGATTCAGAAAGGTATGGTGCCAAGGTAGTTATCGCCAACAGAATCTGGTTCCCCTGCAATGGTAGCACACTTAGCAGGAAGAGCAGCATATTTTAAAAGACTTACGCTAAATGTTGCTTTTGTGGTTGTGCGAGCCTAAGTTAGGACCATTTAGCAGTCTCACAGTATGACTTTTTGCCAGACAGAATCCATAATATGCAGAAAAGAAAAAAAGCAGAGAAGATTAATAAGATGTTCAAGATAAACTCTGTAGGTGAAGTTTAAAGACGATTCCCTTCACTGTATTGTCCCCCAGCTGTTCTGGCTCCCTTCATGGATTCCATGTCACTCGTCACTCCTCAGTATTAAAGCTCCATGGTTTCTTCCATTATGCTCATCCCAGTTCCATGTCCTGTTCTTTTTATGTCATCATTATAGGGTTTTCCTTACCATGCTCCCCATCCTGCTCCAAATCGAAGCATAAAATGTCGCTGATAGCCGCCATTATAGTTAATGGGACCGTTCCCACCAGGTACGGAGCAGCATGAATCGGAAACGTCTCAGAAACGTTGTGTTGAGGCCCTCTCCTAAATTTTTGCAGCAGGCCTATTTTTTAAGCCCTATGCTTCTAAAACGCAACAAACTCAGCAGTTTAGATTGGACCAGGCAGGAAATCAAACACAGAAGCAGTGAAAAGAATCCAGAAATTTTAAAATTAAAAGACACGTCAAGATTTTCGATTGCTTAACTATGAAAAAACCCAAAAGCTAAGCTGTATCTTTGACACCATGGTTGAAGCCAGTCGGTCTGTTGGTCTGATTTATTGGTTTTTATGGACGACTAGATTTTAATCCTTGGAAGTGGTGAATCATCCAGTTTATATGATACCAGTGATCATTTCTACAAGGACAACATTAAAAAGGAGAAGGCATGGACAGAAATATCTGCAGTTTTGGAAGTGCATGGTGAGTTTCTGCTACTTATTAACATAAAAGTATTTTTTACCCTTGTAAACTACCCTTTAAGTTATGCAATTACAATTTTCCTGTGATTTCGTGATCTCCCAAGACCAGCTGGGTGTAACGCCTTCGTGAGTAAGACGTCTATTACGTTACGCGTCTTGTGGAAAGCAGGGGTGACACCTGAAGTGGCTGCGGGTTTTCTTGAAGTTTTTGAAAACATACTGCCTATTGCTTTACCTGACCCTTGTGATTTTATCGTCAATGATTTTACCAATAGGTTTCAGTCCGTTCTCGACCTGCTTGCTCCACTAAAAGTTAAAACTATGCACTCAAAACTTGCATCGCAGTGGAGAAATGAAGACCTCAAAAAACAAGAGAGAAATTGCAGGGTGGCAGAGAGAAAATGGTGGAAAAATAAAATCACAATAAACCATCAAATATACACAGAACATCTCAAAGCATACATTAATGCAGTAAGAAATTCAAGAAATGCATACTTTTACAAAATCATGTCAGATCATGAAAATAATCCCAAAATTAATTTTTCCACCATTCTTTTTTCTTCCAGGCGGAGCTTGGGTGGAGGTGGGGATCTCGGCCTAGCCCCTACTGGATGCCCTGTGTCAGTGCCTTGGCTGCTGCTGTTGATGTACTGCTGCCGGTGCAGATGGCTCCTTTGATGGCATTTCCCTACCTTACCTGGCTCATCTGTACTCACCCCAATGTCCTTTTTTATTTTGCTCTTGAGTGTGTGTGCGCATGGGGGTTGGGTTGGTGGGAGGGGGGTATAAATGTGATCATGCTTTCAAATCTGTGGGGGGAGGGATGGTATTTTAGTTTATGTAGGGTCCTTTTTAATATGTAAAACACTTTGAGTTGCAATCTTTGTATGAAAAGTGCTTTATAAATAAAGTTTGATTGATTAATTGAGATTTTACTGACCTTTATGAGATTCTACTGTGGACTACAAGGGAACCAGTGAACCCAGCAGTGATTTCAGGGAATCGTTGTTCTTAAACAGCCAAGACAAATGTATTTGCAAATGTCTGCATCCTTTATCCTACATTTGAAGATAACTATATTTGGATATGTGTAGCTGAAGGCATAATGCACTTGAAGTAGAAATTCAGTTTAATTAAGTTAAAATCAATTTATAGAGCACCAACATCTGTGCTGCCCATAAATTTTCACTTGTTGATCTCGCCATCATTTAATCAATCATACCTGTCCGGGCTTGTTTAGGCTACATTCCACCAGCTGCTCTGATCCAACCCGGAACATCGAAAACTGGTTTTACTGAAGGACTTAGATTAACAGCAGAGTACAGTTTCACTTTGCTTTCAGTTTGTCCGGAGAAACAGTTTCAGTGAGTTATGAAGAAATCTTTAGCAAGGACTTGGTGTTTGTGGATATAGAAAGATGGAGCTGTTTGCTGTGTTTGTGTTCCTCCTTTATGGTAAGATCTTCTTCCTCTCTCCAGGCTTAGGTTATTTCAGCTGTTCATAATTTGTTTCCTCTTCTTTAGTCTCTAAAGTAATAAGGTACATTAAAGCACTCTGCAAGATTATTGTAAAGAATTTCATTTTTGAAATAGGCATAACTAAAATATGGCAAATAAAGAGTATCTTGATAGTCACTTTATACAGAGATGTTTCTGACAACATCGTAGCATAATGTCCTTGCAGAAGCTTAACAGCAAATGTCAAATTCAGCCGTCTGCATCAGAGGCGGAGCCAAACAATTTATACACCAGGGGCTTAGCCCTAAAGGGTTATTGTGCATGTGGGGGGGGGGGGGGTTAAGTTGTGTTCGACAAGCATAACTTTATATAAGAAAACAAATTATATCACAAAAATGTGACACATTAACATTAGATTAGTAATGAAGCAACAAGGCAGGACAGAACCAGGGCTTTATCTAGACACCAGGACTAAACCACAATTCAACCAAACCCAAAACTGATCTGGGATTAAAACAGGACTGTAACAGTTTTAAATCAGGACTATTTCAGGACTGAACCAAAACAGAACCAATATCAAAACTAAATGACAGTAGCACTGAAAATCAAAACCTCTTTATTGTGGCAGCATGAGACTGTATCTTCGAGGTTTGAGTTTTGCGAACCTATCAATGACATTTTCAGGGTCAACATTTTTCAAGTTTTCTTTTTCAGGTGTGTTTTGTGTTCTCTCTCTTTCCTGATTTCCCCTGATCTATCTGAATGATCAGAAAGAGAGTCATTACTATTTAATAATACCTCTGTATTTGTCTCTCTTAATTACTAGTTTGTACCATATAATTTTTTAATTCTGCCAAAGAACTACACTATTTATATAAATATTTAGCCTAGCTGTGCAAAAAAGCCTGCATGACCTATTAAATATAGAATTAGAAAAATTAAAAACCTAATAAAATACACTTGTGAACATGTTCTAGCAACTGTCTTTGACTAACATGTCTTTCTCACCTGGATCTTGTTTCATCTCTGTTCTGTCCTCATTTTCCTCTCCCTCTCTGTTCTTCTCTCTCCTTCTTTCTGCAAGCAATCAAGCCAAACATCAAGAACATCAATTATACAGTTGAAACCAGATATTTACATACACTTTAGATAAAAACACTTTTTTACTGTCAAACATCAAATCAGAATAAATGTTTATTTTTTTTAGATTAATAAATATTTAAAAAATGTATTTGTTAAATTTAAGTATAAAGAGTATTGTTGTGTCTTGTTTAATGGCAAATTGCACCCAGATTGTATTTAAAATTGAGCCACACTTGTGGAGGTCCACAATTCTTTTCCTGATGTCTTGGTTGATTACTCTGGATTTTCCTATGTCAAAGAAAGAGGCTTTGTGTTTTGGGGTGCCTTAATATGCATCCACAGGTGTGCCACCAATTTACTCAAATGGACTCTATTAATCAGAAGCTTCTTAAACTCAGATGGAACCATCTGGAGTTTCCTTTTTGATTAAAGATGCAATAAACTTAGCGTATACTCCTGACTGATTAAAGTGCTAAAAAATAAATACATAACTCTCTTTCTCTTTACTCTGACATTTAACTAATTCAAAAAAATATGTCAATATTTATTTAGCTAAAACAAAAAAAGGTTTACTCTAACTTGAGGTTTAATAGAAAAGAAAAAAATATTTAAATTTTTTTCCTGAAGTATATGTAAGTATCTGGTTTCAAATGTGAATACACTGCTGTATTGAAATTCCTCTTGTTTTGCATAGAAATATAATGAACGACATATAAAGCATAATATAACAAAATTTACCTGAGATTTTTCTTTGAAAGAAGCCCCTATATGTCCATTGTTTTGTACATCAGTACATAACTGACACCAATTGAGAGAGTGTTTTATTTAGCCACGGGGGATAGCGACTGAAAATATGAAATAAACACACATGTAAGCTAAAAAAAAACAACAACTAGAAAAACAGTGTGGTGGAAAAATTCTTATGTAATTAGGATTTAAGTACATATTCTCTGTCTAGTGAATGTAACTAAGGCAGAGGACAAGGTTAGAGGCGAGCTTATTCTTCCAGCTTAATGTTATGATAAATGTGTGTCAGGTAACCAGAGAGTCAGACGCCGGGGCAGCAAGCTAACAGTCTAGCCTCGGATGTGCTGCTTCATGCCTCGCTATCAGACTGACATGGAGCAGCTGTCCAGAGGCTGGGCGTAAAGATTGGAGAAGGCATGTTTGTATTAAATACTTAAACACCTTCTGGGATTCAGTCTTCTTTATTGTGGAAACCCTGAGGTATTTTCTACCATTACAACAGTTTTGTGGTTCGGCTTTTCATTTCGCTATTGGTTGATTAGTCCTGACAGAGCTATCAAAAATAGGAAGAGAAAGTAACGTAATACGCGCCAGGTGAGCAGTGCGACATTAGTCTTTGTGATACATCGTCATATTTACATTATTTGTACAGTATGAGTGATTTGCTTTGGTACCTGGTCAAACTTGAGCTCTCCTCTGTCTGCCTGCACTTCTACAGCAAATTCGCTACCAAGTGCTGCGCAAAAACACACAGTGGCGCTAGTGCCTGAACTCGGATCATACCAAAATTAGTGGGAAATTTACGACTGTGTGCCAGAGATGCTCACAAGTCTCTGAGCTAGAGTCCAAGTCAAGTCTCAAGTTTTCGAGCTACAGTCCAAGTCAAGTCTCAAGTCTCTTTATTATATTAAGTCTCTGGTTATAAGTGTTGCCTCATCACCTACAGCGACCCATCCAACACGGCAAGCTATATATAAGGAATTCAAAGCATGTAATATGTTATTATGACTCCTTTATCTATTAGCATACAGTATCAGCTTTGATTTTGATATATAATTAGTTTTGCAACATGACCAAAACACCAAGAATTTTTTACTCTTGACTTAATATCTGTATTTTGTAAAAAAAAATGTTAATAATTGGTTACACAGAATGTATTACATTAATTTTAACACCCTATATTTTACAGCAAACTTGCGACTAGATAACTTTCTAAAGAAGGCGCAATCGCTTGTTTGCTTAGGGTCGGGACCTACAGTAACATCAACACACTGAAACTATTGTATTCAGAATATAAAATATTTTATAGCACTTTTTAATCTGTGATTGTGTGTTAAAAGTTTTCACAAGATACCAACCTTTCGCCAGCCATCTTCTCTGCACCAAATAGGCCACGCCTCCACAGGTGATCCAGACAGACGTGCTGTACATGGAGGGGAGGGGCTGTGTGAGTGAGTGAGTGAGTGAGTGAGTGAGTGAGTGAGTGAGTGAGTGAGTGAGTGAGTGAGTGAGTGAGTGAGTGAGTGAGTGAGTGAGTGAGAGAGAGAAAGGAAAGGCATACGCAGGGCGTGCTTTAATTAGCGTAAACAGAGGAATGAAACGAAATGTGACGGTCGGTGTTGATTTTTCATTGTTATTTGGGTCGTTGTTGAATCTGTGGCGTTCGGAGTTTAATCTGTGGCGCACCGCCACAGATTCGTCTAAGTGTGGGAAACACTGACGTGGGCAGGTTATAGGTAACGGAGGGAGGGGAATAACAGCGAGCTCATCAGTTGTTTCCTAAAAATAAACATTGTTCACGAGTCCCGCAGCTCAAGTCTGGCCCGTCTCAAGGCTGAGGTGTCTATTTTGAGCCGATTGGATTTCTCAGCTCCTCGACTGCTTCAGAGAAAAACCTACGACAAACATCTTCTATGTCTCTTTTGGTTAAAGCGTTACTCTTAGCCTTACCTTCAAAGTTGTTCTTATGTTTCACCTAGTGCTGACGGGGTGGACGTTTTTCAGACTGTCAGTGGTCTGGCAGCTTGGGTTTTGAGTTATGCCAGTTTCCACCCCCCTGGTTCTGTTTAGGGAACTTGTTCTGTTTCCTGGACCCTCCTCCAGCCTTGTTCCTGGTGGGGGGAGCTTCCCAACCTTCCAGGGCAAGGTTTGGGTCCATTTCTGTACTTACCTGCAAATCTCTGGCTTCATTCTCTACTTAGTGGGGCCTGCTCCGCGATTCCCACGCGAGCTGGGCATACTTCCTAATTTCCTGCATCTTTAAGTTTCTGACTCTACAATGCATGGTTACTTCAAAGCGTATGCACTGGTGAAGATTATGGAGAAATAGAGACTTGAAAGCCGGGTCTTCTTCTAAGCCAGGAGCGCTCCACCCCTGAAAATAAGCAGCTCTGAGTCGCCGGTAATAATCATGCGGGGACTCATGTTTCTTTTGCTGTATTGAAAAAGCAGAAATGGTTGCAGAAGCTGCGTAAGCATAATTTGTGAACTCCTTTCTAAGTGCACAACTTTGAATAACTATCTCTGACGTCAGGCGATAACGTTTCCATAAAACTGTGGACACTTCGAGAAGTTGTCTTCCAGATCAGCTTTAATTTTTCACGAGATGAAGGCTGTGGTAAATCTAAGAGGACTCGTTCTAGCTCTCTCAAATAGGCATGTATGTTAGAATCATTCGAGCTTGGGTCGAAACGTTCTATGTCTCTAATCAAGGTTAGCAGTGAGTTAGCAGTAGTTAAAATCAGGCAAAAATACACATTAGGGACACACACAAGGAAACAAACATCAGATGCTTGAAAAAGAAAACAAATTCTCTCAGAAGTACCAAGAGCAAAATCGTTTAATTGAGGATGGGTTTTCTTTAAACTTGTATAATTAGTTCAAATGCAGCCTAAGCAATGAGGAAAAAAAGTAGGTTAAGCAATTGTTAATTTTTAGCTAAAATTTAAATCAGGGTGTTTTTGCACAACACACTGAGAATTTTTTTTTAAGCTGACTACTTCCAGATTGAAACTTGGAATTATAAATTTTAATGCAACCCGTTAACGTTCCGAGGGCCCGCGGGCGGGCCCAGCCCATTTCCTAGTTTTCTGACTTCTAACTTCTATGAACCTATACATATTTTATATCATTGGAAAGCTAAGAGTCATGTGATTCCAATTATGTCTGGCGATCAAGGATACAATCATAACTGAAGATACAACACAAACGTTCTCCTGATGGAGGTATAAAAATATGGAACTCACCACTTTGTAGTTTAATAAACGTGACAAAACCGATCCATTTCGAACAAAATTGGTCTTTTTACATCAATAAGGGTCCGATTAAAGTCCTCCAATGAAGTAATTAGTCCTGGACAACAGCAAAACCGATAAAAAATGTAAAACAAACAGTGAAAATGTGCTCCCGAAATGTCTATGGTCATTTTTGTAGTCTTTCCGATTCACTTCCGCCTACAAAGGTCACTGCACATGCCCAGAAGAAGAAAAAAAAAATCGATTTTTTTTTTTTTTTTATGAATTTGGAACACTGAAATTGTAATGCACATTAAAGAGCACACGGAAAAGTATATGAACAATTAATTGCAGATTGAACATCTTGAATAGTGGATTTAAAATGCAGCTTAATCTGATTAGCAGCAGGTTAATTCAGCACTATCATGCTTCCATAGACTATAGCACAAAGATAAATTGCTGCTTCTGAGCGGCAACGTGGAGAACTTATCAGAATCCACAGTTAAGATGAATTACCATTCAAAAGCCATCCACAGCACTATGCTCCTCAATTAATCCCATCAAAACGTCTGCCAAATATTTCTATTGGTTTAGTCAAACTCCAAAAGCAGAAGATTATCACCAAGGAAAGTTGCAAACCTTATCGCTTAAAGATTTGGCCAAATAATCTGATCAACTGTTTATTCAGTGTGTGCGGTTTATTTATGTTTTTTTCTCTAGCGGCCTCACACGGGACGCACCATTAATGTTGTAACTATTAATTTAAAAAAGTTGTCTGGTTTTCTGAGCATGAATAATTATAATCAATAAATTAATTTTAATATAATTATTGATGACGTTCAAGTTTAACCTGTTTATTAAAGATCATCGGGGCACCAATCTCATAAATGAAATGCTTTTAATTAAACCAGACAGTCAGTCTTTCTGAAAGGGCGGAGTCCATCCGTGGGAATTTAACAAACTTTACAGCACACACTGAAATAGAACAGGAAACTTCTCATTAATTAAGGGAATTCATTAATGAAATAGGTCAACCTTACAGATTACATTTCAATTATAATTTCCATCTATTATAATGCATGCAAAAATATAGAACAAAGTTAACGTCGAGGGAAGGGTGTGTGTCTGTGTGGGAGTGTGTGTGGGAGACAGCGAGCGAATGAGGGGGGGGTTTAGCTTACCCCCTCAATGTGATCAATCACTCAAGCCTTATCAATTGGCGCGATGGGTTCACAAAAGGAGACAAAGAAAGACCGTATGGCGATTCAACAAAGGCTAGTTTCAATTAGCAATGGTGGCTTGGACAAAGGGAAGGGGATGACAGAAAAAGGGAATCAACGGAGGCCACGCGACCTGTCTAAACGGACACGCGCCAACCGCAGCGGACAATACAACAAGCCGGGAAATAATACAATATAATATACTGCTTCTAAATAATATTACTTACTATGCAATATTGCGTGGACATCAGGGGCAGTTCCCTTGGATTGGCAGACCGGGGTGGTGGTCCCCCTATGTAAAAAGGGGGACCACAGGGTGTGTTCCAACTACAGGGGGATCACACTTTTGAGCCTCCCTGGTAAGGTCTATTCAGGGGTTCTGGAGAGGAGGGTCCGACGGATAGTCGAACCTCGGATCCAGGAGGAACAATGCGGTTTTTGTCCTGGCCATGGAACACTGGACCAGCTCTACACCCTCAGCAGGGTCCTGGAGGGTGCGTGGGAGTTCGCCCAACCGGTCTACATGTGTTTTGTGGACTTGGAGAAGGCGTTCGACTGTGTCCCTCGGGGGGCCCTGTGGGGGGTGCTCCGGGAGTATGGGGTACCGGGCCCCTTGATACGGGCTGTTAGGTCCTTGTACGACCGGTGCCAGAGTTTGGTTCGCATTGCCGGCAGTAAGTCGGGCTTGTTTCCAGTGAGTGTTGGACTCCGCCAAGGTTGCCCTTTGTCACCGATCCTGTTCCTAACTTTAATGGACAGGATCTCTAGGCGCAGCCAAGGCGTTGAGGGGATCCGTTTTGGTGGCCTCAGGATCGGGTCTCTGCTTTTTGCAGATGACGTGGTCCTGTTGGCTTCATCGGAACGTGATCTACAGCTTTCGCTGGAACGGTTCGCAGCCGAGTGTGAAGCGGCTGGGATGAGAATCAGCACCTCCAAATCCGAGGCCATGGTCTTGAGCCGGAAAAGGGTGGGGTGCCTCCTCCGGGTCGGGAATGGGGTCCTTCCCCAAGTGGAGGAGTTTAAGTATCTGGGGGTCTTGTTCACGAATGAGGGAAAAATGGAGTGGGAGATCGATAGACGGATTGGTGGGGCATCTGCAGTTATGCGGGCGCTTTACCGGTCTGTCGTGGTGAAGAGAGAGCTGAGCCGAAATGCGAAGCTCTCGATTTACCGGTCGATCTACGTTCCTACCCTCATCTATGGTCACGAACTATGGGTGGTGACCGAAAGAACGAGATCACGGATACAAGCGGCTGAAATGAGTTTCCTCCGCAGAGTGTCTGGGATCTCCCTTAGAGATAGGGTGAGAAGCTCAGTCATCCGGAGGGGGCTCAGAGTAGAGCCGCTGCTTCTCCACATCGAGAGGAGTCAGTTGAGGTGGCTCGGGCATCTGGTCAGGATGCTTCCTGGACGCCTCCCTGGTGAGGTGTTTCAGGCACGTCTCACCGGGAGGAGGCCCAGGGGAAGGCCCAGGACACGCTGGAGGGACTATGTTTCTCGGCTGGCCTTGGAGCGCCTTGGGGTTCCTCCCGAGGAGCTGGAACAAGTGGCTGGGGAGAGGGAAGTCTGGGTCTCTTTGCTTAGGCTGCTGCCCCCGCGACCCGACCCCGGATAAGCGGAAGAAAATGGATGGATGGATGGATGCTTCTAAGTAAAATAATAAAACACAAAGCGTGCAACATTCAGGGTCGGTGTATAATGACAGACGACCAATAATAACAGTGGTTAACAAGTTGACAAACTTATTTTAACCAACAGAAATGGATATTCATCCGTTAGACCTAATTCTCCTCTACCCAGGCCAAACAGAATTAAACCAGGTTTATCCTACTTGGTGATGACTCTCTTCACAGTCCACGACGAAGAACATAAAACGACTTGAAAGTGTCCAGTTTAAAGGAGCAGTTTTGCGTAAAACCGACATCGGAAGGCGGATGTCCGACTTTAGGCGCTGAGGGACTCAAGCCTGTTTTCAATAGAGCTCAGAGGCCAGCGGACTCCCCGGTTACCCGTACAGGGAAGTCTGTTTGATCGGCCGGTTCACTTCGAAGTTTAGAAAGGGAAGTTCTTCCTGGTCCAGCAGGTTTGAACGAAAAAAGGAAAAATACTAGCAATGAGTTAAAGCGTCTCCTTGCGGCTCCTCTGGTAGGAACCAAAAGATGAAGATTTCAATTTTGGCGCTCCCTTTTATTAACTCTGTGATGTCATCACTGGCCACAGACCAATGAGAATGGGTTGAGGGCGGCGCAACGGATGCTGGGAGATGCAGTTCGTTCAGTGAAAGGATGCTGGGAGATGCAGTTTGTTCAGTAAAAGGCAATAGCCTCAACATTTGGGATACTGTTGCTGATGTGGGGGTTCTTGGGGTTGGGGGCATCTGGGGGGAATCCCTGGGGATTGATGTCATATGTATGAAATGTGTTCATGCTCTCTTGCTTTATTGATCTTTCTCTTGCTTTATTGTGTATCATGTGTAATGTGTGTTTCTTTTACTTTTAATTTCCAATGTTATATTCCTCTGTTTGTTTTGTTTTTTGTTTTTTTTAATCACCAAATCATGTAAAGCACCTTGAATTACCCTGCTGTTGAAAGTGTGCTATACAAATAAAATTGCCTTGCCTTGGGGGTGGGATCACTGGGCGGATGGGGCACTGGACGTTGTGGCCCCAACCTGGGTTTGGGCTTTGGTGGCTTTAGGTGGTAACTCCTGATGGCTGCATGCGGTGCCTTAGGGGGGTTACACTGAAGGACATGGGTTACTGGCCTGGTGGCCGTGCTGCGCCCGGGTACGGTCTGGGGTGGGCCTGGGGATTTGGGGCTCTGGGGCGCCGCACCCCCTAGCTGTGGTCCTGGCTGGGGGTCGGCCGACGTGGGGTCTCTGTTGCCGGTGCCGGCCTGGTGGGTCAGCCGCCCGGGGCATTGGTTTGCTCCTGATCTGGGCAGGAACGTCGCCGGAGTTTGGGCTGCAGGGGCCTCCGATGCGCAGGTGGCACTGGGGGCCTCCTTTGCTGACGGGGAGGCTGTTGCTATCCCCTTTCATAGGGGAAGGGAGGTGAGGTGGCCCTCACTCCAGGGGACTCAAGTCACAGATAGTGTAAGGAGACAAAGGACCATAAAACTTAGCTCTGGCCATAGTGGACAGAGCACATTGGGTGAAGCATCCATGTGGAAGACCACAGCTTTAGCTAACAGACTAAGGAACAATGGAGTTAACCTTTCAGCTAAGACCAGTCCGACTCTGCCGACCAGGTGATCAAAGAGCGAGAGAGAGAGTGAGGAACAGAGAGGAAGGAAAAAGAAAGAAAGAGTGGTATCCGCTCAGGATTTAAAAAAAACAGTTTCAAACACAGCAAATACAGATCAAACTCATGCGTGTGGTGACGCCAAATGAGCCAACAGGTTCAGCACTTTAAAAAAAACACTTTAAACCAACAATGAACGAGATCTAACTTGTTAAGAACTCTATTTTCTCTATTTATCTGCCCAGACACAAGATTAGCATGAATGAACCGGTTCAGTTCTACTTTGAGTTGAGGGAAGTCCAGTCCACGAGGAGGAGAACAAAATGTGTCCATAGCTGAGCAAGAAAAGGAAGCATTAGAAAACCTGCGCAAGATTTTAGGGCAGTGTGTCCCAACTGCAGGCTGGATATCTTTGCAGGTCGACGTTGTAACGAACTGTCCTGGAACAGTCCTGATATAACCCAAGCTAGATATGCAGACAGCAAGGCCACTTCGAAGCTTTGAAATGAGGGTTCTACCCGGTCCAGAGGGTCGGAACAAAACAGAATCTTCACCGGTGAGACGTCCTCTGTGTAGCAGGAGTTTCTGTTGAGAACTTCTGCTGAGAACAAATTTGAAATGCCCGCCACTACCACTCTTATAGCCCTTTTGCTGTGATGTCATCGTTGATGTAGATATAGGTACCGATATAGGTACCAATTGTATTTCACAAAGAACAAGTATTACACGTTTTCTCAGTGAACGAGACCTTTAAGAATCATATTAATAAGACTGTTTTGGTATTTCATGATTTCAGAAATGTATTTTATAATTATTTCAATTTCCATAATGTCATGTGTGAAATGCACTTTAATGCACTAAGCACCTCCCTGCTGGTACCAAATATAAACTGTCCAAAGTTGGTCGTTTCTGTCTACGGCTCCTCTGTTTCCTCCTCTCCTCAGACTTTGGGTGTCATGATAGTTCTCTGTCATTTCAGGTTCACATGAGTTTCATCACTCGGTCTGCGCATTTTCATTTAGGCAACACAAACCAGCTCCGCCCCTCCCTTACCCCTCCCACTACTACTATCCTTGTTCACAGCCTCATACCCATTCGCATTGATTACTGTAATTTACTACTTTTCATTCTTCTTCACAAATCCCTCCATAAGCTTCAGATGGTTCAAAACGCAACAGCCTGCATTATAAACAAAAAACCCTCATTCCATTACATCACTCCTGTCCACAACCACGCCCCTCCTGATCTAGAAATGTCCTGCACATTGCCACTCCCTCCTGTTTTCTTAGGACCTAAGGATGAGGATGACACTAAGGCTTAGATGATCCTCATCCACCCACCTCACTGTGCCTGCCAAAGGTCTCAGTACCATGGGGAGGAAAGTATTCAGCCACTCTGCTCCCCAAATCTGGAACTCGCTCCCGCCAGACATCCCTAATATTGACTCTCTCCGTCTATAAATCCAGACTCACAATTCACCTGTTTATGAAATCGTACTCTATAATTTTAGGTTCTTTGCAACTTTTGTTATCATATTGTGTCTTTTATTGTACAGTGTCCTTGAGTGACCTAAAGGCGCTTCTAAATTAAATGTGGTAATCATATTATTCTATTAATATTATATATTACTGTGCTGCCATAAAACACTGTTTAGAACCACAGTGGCCTGATAGGACAGAACTGCTGGTTGTAACGTATCTTAATGGTAGACAGCTGCCAGCAGTCGTGATGTTTTACAGCTCACACAAAATCTAACACAAATAGAATATCCTATACGTAAAAAAAAAAAGAATAGAAAATGTAACAAACTCGCCCCTGCTGTCAGAGATCCGCTGTTACCTATTTTTATTCTAGACAGAATCCCTTCCTAAACATTCACTGTCAGCATTATCTCTATGGGCTGGCCCAAATAAATCCTTATTTTTTATGAATGTTAATCCAAAAAAGGTTTTAGAGAGAGGAGACTTTTGGAAGCAAACTTGCAGCTGTTCCATCTATCACTGAAGATACAGAGGATCCTTTAAACACAGAGAGCCAGGCTAGACAGATAAAAAGCAGGAACCTTTAACCAGACTTTTAAAGTGAAAATCTTTCCAAAAAATGGAGGCAAACATCAGACCAGGCAGAGTAGAAACCGGCAGCAGTAACACTACGTACAGCATCTTTAAAAAAGGATCCTGTTAGCTGAATCAGAGGATCCAGTCATAGTATCTCTGATTTGAAGAAACACTGGTTGCCTGGAACGGTAAAGTAGCAGCAGATGTTGAGCTTCATATTTGTTGTCTGATAGAGGGTCGACAGGTCACTTTGATCTTTAGCTGAAACTGTCCTGAAATAAAACTTAACTTTTCTATTCCATTTGTAGGAAACTAATATCATGGGTCTCCTCAACTTATCCAATTTACAGTTGTTATATCTGTCTCAAAAAGACAGAGGCAGAAATATTCTGGAAACAACAAAGTACAAAGCAGAAGCTTTAAAGGGATATTCCACCCCTCAGTGAAATTTAGTCTGTTGCCATCTTCCCCAGTGTTAGATAAGTAAGAAAAAGCATTTTGTAACCAGCCCAGTCATTCTCCTAATCTGGCAGCAGTCGTTTGCTTTAGCTTAGCATAAAAAATGTAAGTGAATGGTAACAGCTAGCATTTTGTGTGCAAAAGTAATGAGAATTACTCAGTAATGATCCTAATTATTCCTGGTGACCTCAATATATCGATTCCAAATGAAAATAATAAATAACACTGATTTAGACTTGGGACTACATTACGACAAAGCACAGCTGTAAGTCGCAGCTTCAAGGTGCAAAGACATGACCCAGCGCCCACAAAAGACACCTAAAAGTGATTTACTTTACAAAACTCGCAGTTTACAGTCATTAGGGTGAAATGTTGTAAATGTTATACGGTAAACCTGGAGGTGACAACGTCAGACAGAAGTCACAATTATAGTAATTCATAATACCCCAGCAACACCCAAGGAATTAGAGTAAATACAACATTACTTATAGCCATTGATGATGCTCTTTGTTCAGTATCTGTACAAAAAATTAATGGAACTGCTGTGTTCTTCAGAGGCAGTACCATTTTTCTGGTAGAAAATAGCATTTTTCCTTCGTATTCCTCTGGTGTGAAATGCTCCTCGCAAACCAGATGTTTATTAGTTTTCTCCACAGGTGTTGGAGAAATTCCCTGGACAGCGAGCCGTTGCCTTCTTTGTTCCACATTAAATAGAATTCTGTAATCCAAACTTTATATTTTGTGTTCTTGTTTTATTGCTTGTGCTCTACTTTTATTTTTTATTGAGTCTCCTTACTCTTGTTGTCTTGTTACACATTTTCTTATTGTCAACTATATTTACCTCTGCCAGGATGTAATGTTTTCATGCCCGTCTGTCTGTCTGTCTCGCTGTCTGTTAGCAACATAACTCAAAAAGTTATGGATGGATTTTGATGAAATTTTAAGGAAATGTCTGCAATAGGACCAAGAACAACTGATTGAGCATAGCGACAGCACACTGCCATGCATCTCATTAAGAGACCTTTTATTGGAAAATTACTGAAAGACAGAATTAGACAACAACATGGGGGGTTTGAGTGGCCCTGGCGGAGGTCTGCGCTCTCTGAGTTCTTTTCTAGTTTTGTCTTTTATTGTGAAGCACTTTGGTCGCCTTTTGGCTGAGTAAAGGTCTATATAGATAGTTGATCGATTGATTGAAATTAAACGTTTTTCTGTGCTTTTACGTCAACCGTAAACAAGTGGAATGTCTTTCTCCGGCTCTTGGTTGCCAATGGTTACCCATGAAACGCCCCATGTCAGTCGGCTTAAGTCTATGCAGAACATTCATTCGGCACGTTGCATTGACCGTTTATGGCAGAATGTGGGTGTGTAGGCATGATATGGTCAAAAATCCCCTGAGCACATTTCTATGCAGAGTGTGATTTATAAAGCGGAAATTGCATGCAGCTGTACGTACTCCAAGTTTGATGGATCTGAAACTTACTTGGTGTAAGACATGACAGAACAAAGTGATGTGCAAGTGTGTGGATGCTTGAGCATGATCTACATTATTCTGACTCTGTAGCCATCTGTGAAAATGCAGCTCTGAAAGTGAACGGCAGGCTCAGACCAGTGAGGAGACAATCTTCTATGTGTTAGAGAGAGAAATTCAGATTGATGTGCTGCAGTTGTAAAAGTGAGCCTTTTCTGGATTTACTTTACTCTGTGAAGTTTTTCTGTTCCTTCATAACACTGCAAGAATAAGTAGGAATGCAGAGAACTGTGAGACGGTTTGATAAACGGAGAATTAACCAGTCAATAAATTAGGTTGCATGTCAAACTGATTCTAAAATATGTCTTTTGTTTATTTTCCCTTCCAGCCTTTCAGGATTCTTTGACTATAAAAGTGGAGACTCCGGAGGGAGCAGAATCTGTTGTGCTGCCCTGCCAGTATAGCAAAGTACTGGAAGAGATCGTCACAGTGAAATGGAGCCGCTTTGATCTTGATCCCAATATTGTCCATCAACAGCATTTAACAGAGGACCTACAAGCCCAAAATCCAGTTTTCAATGGAAGAACTTCAATGGACCCTGATGCTTTAGACTCTAGCGACTTCAGCCTCACTCTGAGAGAACCCCAACTTTTAGACAGCGGTATCTACATCTGCAGCATGAGTGAGGATAAAGAGGAAACAGCGGTGTGTGGCATCCAGCTCCATGTCAAAGGTCAGATACCTTTCACACTTCTTAATTATTGAATTCAGGCGTTTCAATCACTTCCATGTTTTCCTGTCGCGCAACATCTAATAAACAGTTTTGGTTAAAGACTGGTCAGTCACCACCTGTTGAGTTGATTTAAGGTCAGGGTTTGGCAAGTAGCTTTCATAAAACCAGAAACTTACCTGAGTGGAAAATGTGTTATAGAAAAAAGAGTCAGTACAGTGATCTTTGACTCCATACACTTTGTTTTACTTTTACTAAATTAAATGTTAAATTAAGTTTTATATATATATATATATATATATATATATATATATATATATATATATATATATATATATATATATATATATATATATATATATATCATGCATTGGCACTGTATAAATGAACTGAATTAAACTGAAACTGAATTGGTGCTCAGTTAGCCTTTGCTCTAGACACTGTTTATATGTTTTATTTAAAGAAGACGTAAAATGTCTGGTCTACATTTGACAATGATTTTTCTGTTCTATAATAAACCAAAAACAAACAAATATTATGACTTTTCAGCAAATAAGATATTATGTTTGACACAAGTTAGAGGAGAACAGGAAAAAGGTAAAACTGGTGTTTGGCAAGCCAACTTGACCAGATTTCAAGATGTACGAAGCCATATTCAAAGCAAAACGTTCTGACATTTTATTTATTTTTTCATAAAAACGTTAGTTGTCAAAGCCATCCTGCTGTCGACATAAAGTTCAGTGACTCACAGATCAGAGGAGGATTCCAGAGTTTGTGGATGCAGGAGGAGGAGGAGGTCTCAGCAGGAAACCTTGTTTCACTGCTGTAGAAGCACAAGTTATGTCCTTCTTCCTATAGCTGACAAAAACAATAAATAAGACTATATAAGAGATATAGATATAGAGCTTCTATTGCATCAGTCCACAGCTCTCTGTTTCTTTAGCTAAACTGCTGCACTGATGCTCACTCTGCTCCTCTCTCATACTGCTCTTCATCAGCTTTTTCTTTGGCCATAGCCTTTGCAAATACAGTTTTACGTTTTCGACCCATTGTTGGCACATTTTCCACCATAATTCCTAACATAATGCATCTACGTAAACCAATTTAGTATGCAAGCTAAAATAGCTAACACGGCTCTGCCTTCTCTTCCTGTTTACTGCTCCAAGAACGCGTGATGCGTGCATAAATAGGGGAACGCAGCAGGGAGAGGGACGGTTTGATGGATGGCTCAGTAGCCAATTGTCTCAAACGGGACGCTCAAGATGGGTTTTTTGACAAAACTCCTAATTTATTCGTTTCTATCAATATGTGAAGACCAGTTCAAGCAATATTGCAAAAAGGGTTTCAGAAAGATATTCACCTACCCCACCTTTAAGAGCAAGTTCTACAGAAAATAAATCATTTTAAAATGGGGGGAGGTGGACTGTGAAGCAGGAGAACAGCTTAAAATATTGAGGGAAGAAAAGAACCGGTATTAAAAGGAAACTGCGTCAACTTTGACAATTGTTGTTGCAATCAATTATTTGTCAAAATCTCCATTCATCATGATTCCCCCTGTGTGTGTTTGTTGTTCATGCTGCACAATGCACAGGCTACTCTTCTCTGCTTTGCATCTGCAGCATAATGCCCAAATTTGCACAGAATAGCAGAACGCTTGCTGGAGCTTTTATGCCTAATTTCAAACGGCCTAATTTGACTTTGCAGCACAGTTTCAGATAACTGTTCTGTCCTTGTTTCATCACCTTCTCTCGCACTGCTTGATGATTTAGCCTACTCCTGCTGCTCACGAGTTTACCAGAACACAGAGCTCGGTCTGGCGATGCCTATGATTGGATGTGCGTTCTGATATAATGCTTGACCTCAGTGAATTCTGGTCTCAAATCATTTAATTTACAAATTAAGCAGTGTCTTACTGTTTACGCCCGTTTCATGTCTTAAAGTATTGAGAAGGCATTAAACTTTATTTTGAGATCTCTGCATATGCCCTGTCTTAGATTTAAACGTATTTATTTTAACACACGGATTTAAAATATGCCTTTTCTTGTTTTGTCTTTCCAGCCTCTCAGGATTCTTTGACTGTGACAGTGGATGTTTATGAGGGAGCAAAACCTGTTGTGCTGCCCTGCCAGGAAGGCCAAGCATTAGGAGAGTATATCTCAGTGAAATGGAGCCGCTTTGATCTCAATCCCAATACTGTCCATCAACGGAGAGAAGGAGACGACCTACAAGCACAAAACGTTCTTTTTAGTGGAAGAACATCAATGAGAACTGATGCTTTAGACTCTGGTGACTTCAGCCTCTCTCTGAGAGAACCACAACTTGCAGACAGCGGAGTCTACATCTGCAGCGTTCGTCATGAAACAGAAGAAAAGATGCTGTCGGGCGTTCAGATGCATGTCAGAGGTCAGCTTCCTTAGTACACACACACACACAAACACACAGACACACACACACATACACACACACACACACACACACACGAACACCCAGACACACACACACACACACACACACACACACACACACGAACACACAGACACACACACGCACACAAGTCTGTATTGCTATCCATATTAGGACTTTATATTGACTTCCATTCATTTTAATAGCTGCATTTATTCCTAACCCAAACCCTTACCCTGACCATTACCAGTTATTGCCTAGCATAACCTTCACCAATACATAATTCACACCATACCTCTAAACATAACCCCTAACCCTAAAAAAGGGGGTCCACCATATTAGGACCGGGCTTTGGTCCCTATAAGGTCCATCGGTCTTCAGAAGGTTAGCGAATATGCCAGAGAAGGTCCTACATAGGATAGCTATACAAGAACACAAACACACACACACTATACTGTCAAAAGTATTGGGTAATGCATCATTTGAGTCATGCCTAATAATGAATTTAGATGTTTCAGTCAGTTTCAAGGCAACTGGTGTATAAAATCCAGGAATTAGGCATGCAGACTACAAACATTAGTAATGGGTCACTCTCAGAAGTTCAGTGTACTTCAAAGTCACACAGTGATAAGGAACAACCTGTGGAATAAGTCTAGTCATGAGATATTCTTCCTAGTAAATATTTTGATGATATCATAGCAAAGCAGAAGAGACTGGGAATGACAGACAACAATTTGTCCAATGTTAATACTATAGTACAGTTAAGAGTTTTGACATGGATGTTTGGAGCAGTTTTTGATTAATTATAGTTATTATTATAGTTAATATGATTTCTTTAAGTTTCTCCACTCTTGATAATTTATACTAAGAATTTCAAATGGTTTCCTGACAATGAGAAAGAGCTCTGCAGGACACAATGTGATCACACAAAATGTAGCTGGTTTTAAAGTGTTTTCATCCTGAAGTGATGTTAGAGTTGCTTCATCAAACAGCTGAACATGTTGAAAATCAGTTTTCACTTTATTATTGTGCACTATTCTTCAGAGGTGTGGACTCGAGTCATGTGACTTAGAATCAAGTCAGATTTAAAGTCACAACTTTAAAAATTTTAGAATTGACTTAAGTTTGACTGATAACTCCTGACTTCACTTTAACTTGAAGACTGGATAGTTTACATCAACAGAAATGCATGCAGAAGGTTTATGTGCAGAACTAAGAGCACAGCACATTGTTCTAAATCATCGAGCTAAAAGATTCAATGATCAGTGGTCAAATTGTGTATGAAGTCTATAATAAACAGACCAGAGAACGACTGCTCAGAGATACTAGATTAACTCTGGAGGAAGCAGAGAGACTGTGTCATACAAGTGAGTTAACCCAGCAGCCTGCAAAGACATTCAATGAAACATTTCTCACTGTAGTACATGACAAAAGTAGATGTGGTTAAAAGAAAATGAGAAAGAATAGAGCACAAAAAACAACAAAAATGATGCCATTTACTCCTGTAGATGATGTGGTGGCAGACGCTGAGCGTGTCCTGCTCATGGGAAAAGAGACAAACTTAAAGCTGCAGTCCGGAGAATATATTTAAGTATCAGTTTTATAAATCTTTAAAATGATACTGGGGTTCAATACTATGATAAAAGGCTGGTGCTCCACGACATTTGTTATTCTTTCTAAGTCCCACCTTCTTCCCATAGATCGCTATTCATGTCACACTGACCAGGGAATTTTTTTAGCCAATAGAATTCCAGTTTCCACCTCGTCGGCTGCCAATCAGCTTACATGTGCATCACACAAACTATGATGATGAGGCCGTTCACTCAGGCCGCTCCTGTTTACAGTCGCCATATTGGAAGAGAGCATCAGCCACGGAGAAGTCGCTCACCTCTGAAATGTCCATAACAAAATACAATCTGGTGATGATCAACAGCGCTTGCTGCTTTCCTCTTGTTACACTACAGGTGATGCGCATCCATAATTGTTGAGGTGGGGCTAGAGGGAGTGAGGGGGGGCTAGAGGGAGTGAGGGGGGGAGGGGGGGGGTGGCTTTGGAAGGGGCCTTGGTAGTGGAATTAAAAAAATCTCTCTCTCCATAAAATACTCCGGACAGCAGCTTTAAAGTGGAACTGAACCCCATGAAAAATCATAACCCCGCCCCCAGACAACATTTGAAAAATTCTACCAAAGTGGGCGGTGCCAGGAAGAACGGAGGGGCGTGGCCAAGGGGGGGAGGATGAGCAGAGGGGGGGGGGCGTGGGGGTGTGTTCAGGAGGACAGCGACAGCTCGCTTAATCTGACACTGAAATATGGACAGTAACCAAAGCGACGATGGCAGTTTTGCGACTGATCAACATTCATCTGTTTTGAACGTTAGCCTATGTTAGCATTACCACTGAGACTGGACCCATCATGTCTCCCTCTGCCTCAGCAGCGCCGGCCTCGGACAGCGCTGACTCAGCGCCCTGAGCTGGGTCCAGTGTCTGAGTGGTAATGGTAACATAGGCTAACGTTCAAAACCGTATGTTAGCTATGCTAACTAAGTGCTAATGTGATAATAATGGTACCCTGAGAAACGCAATCGATCAAAACTCGCAATTCCATCTCCAAACTCACCACAAGGCGAGTGTGTCTGAGAGATGGTTTTATACCCAAACCCACGGGGCGTGTCTGTGAGACCATGCCTGTGACGTTAAGAGTGGAAAAGATGTACCGCTCTCCGCCAATCACAAAATTCAAATGCAGTAGCCACACTTCAACCCTAAGAGGGCAGCACTAAGACATTTTTAGACCAAAAAGTGTTCAAAAGAGTTAAACAAGTTCACACGAAAATGTAAAAAAATTCCCAGAAACTGAAAGATTGCATTGGTAAAGACCCATTTATAGTTTATAAGCAACAAAAAGTTGTTTTGGGTTTTAGTTAAGTGAGACTTTGTTTGTAGGCATAGTGTCACATGAAGACGTAAAACTGAGCTCAATAAAACAGAAGAAAATAAATACATATAGATAGTTTCCCAATAAATGGTACTTTGGTGACACTAATAATTGATACAGGTCAACAACCAGACTTAATCAGTCACTCAGGCCCCGCCCCCTTTGTATTACAGCCCTGCTTTTATTTTGGTGTGACACCAGGATCATCACTGGCCCCCATTTAGCCTTCTTTAAACTTCCTAGATACACCAATGCTCAGCAGCCTTAATGAAGTATTTTAGGCTTATATAAAAAAATTTCAAGCATTAATACCTATAATCATTTTGAATATGACACACTGAATTAAACTCACTTTAGGGTTAAACACATCAATAAATACAGTTATTAATTCAAAGTCTCAGAGGAGTATTTGTTTCTTACTGACTTTTTCAAGTTTGTTTTGTTTGTTCTGCTGCTGAAAAATCTCCCTATAATCCATGAAGCTGTTCTGTCTATTTTTCACCGCGGTGTGAACAGCTGAGCGGATTGTGACATAGATGTGTGAGCAAAGCTGTATCTGCATGGCAGAACGAGCGAATATGGCATGGACATAATAAAATACAAGAGAGCATGTTTCAGAGCTTTATGCAGTAAGTTCTGGTGCTGCTAAAAGCAAGCCGCCAGTTATGGGCCGGGAGAAAGCTTTCAATGAGCTGCACTCTGGGGAGATGAGGAGCTTTAGTGAGAATCAGAACAAAGGGATGATGCAGACAGACGCAACGCTTGTTTTTAAGATTTTTTTAATGGCAATATATTTGCATGGTTAGAGAAACACGACGGACATGTTATGGAGGTATTTTTGGTGCAAATGTATTTGTGTTTTGTAACTAGGAAGTTGAAGTCACAGAGGAAAATTTTGTAGCAGTTTTGTAGATTTTTTTCAGTCTTTCACAAATACAACAGCTTTACCTTTTCAGTTTCTTAGGTACAATCCACAAATTGCATTTTAATCTTCGTGTCACACTTTTAAAAAATCTTACATTTTTACAGTTTTGCCCCAATTGATCCTAAACAAAAGGTGTAAAAAACTTGCTGTAAAATTATAAAATCTGTACTTGGGATATTGAATGGAAAAGTATTATGTAGGTAATAAAAAAAAGCATTTATTATGGTTAATCCTTTTAATTCCTCAATATTTCATTTTTATTTCTATTACCGTAATACCCCATGTATGCGCGAAGCTAATGTTTATAAGAGCCCTAGCGGCGGATGGCTTAACCCCGTATTTCCAAGTGTCGGCTCACTTGACCGCAGTGATCAGGACCCACAGTGCTAATAACTAATCCTGATTCTGAAAGTTATATTGTGATCTTGCAGCTATACCTCAGACATTCACAGCAGATTAAATTGCTAAAACGATCTCAACAGATGCTTCAAAAGATTGCTTGAAACTGTCTTACTTCAAGCTAAAGAGCGGAGTCGGAAAACAGTCGCTAATGCTTCTAGATCCATGACTGAGGCTGAAACCAGATCTCCTCAGACTGAGAAAGAATGTCTTGGAGTGATTCATGGACTGGAGATTTTTCCCTGCTATGTTTAAGGTCTTCCTACCTTTAGAGTTTAGACAGATCATCGTCCTTATTCAATTCAAATTCAAAAATACTTTATTGATCCCAGAGGGAAATTAAGTGTTGTAGCTCATATAATTAATTCTTTAAGGAGTTGTTGTAGATGATGATGGCTGTGGGCAGGAAGGATTTCCTGTAGCGGTCTGTATTGCAGCGAAACTGAAGAAGCCTCCGACTGAAGACACTGTTGTTGTATGACAGTCTCGTGAAGAGGATGCTCAGGGTTGTCCATAATTTTTTTGACTTCATGAAGAATCCTTCTTTGCATTATCATCTCCAGAGGTTCCCCAGTAGTGCCAAGAATAGAACCAGCCTTCTTTATCAGGTTGTTTCGATCTTTTTAAGTCATGTTATGTTTAAAGTTATGTGTCAATCATCAATAAAAATCTGAATTAAATGTCGCTGAGGAAACAATGTCTCATCTTAAAACTGCAGAGATACAATTTTGTGTTGATATACACACCAGGCAACGTTTAGCTCTAGCTGAGCCTGAAGCACTATCAATGTGCTCCACAGATGGGTCACGTGAGCTCCACTTAAAAAGAAGATGAAGATCATGTTAACATGATAGTGAAGTTTCTGCTAGTGTCTGATTCAAATATAAAAACAAATAAGTGAGGAGACGGCTGCAGAGAAGAAGCTACAAGCAGCGATGGAGCATATCCAAGGAGACTGGCCCAAAATCCTGTTCAATGTATTATTATGTCAGATCAGAGCTCAGTGTCAAATGGGCTGTTGTTGATAGATAATAGGATTGTGATACCACACAGTCAGAGAGCATGATATACTATAAATAATACATGAGGGACACCTTGGAATATAAAAGTATAAAATTCGAGCCAGAGACACTGAATACTGACCTGGGATTAATAAGGACATTAAAAACATGATAGAAAAGTGTGAAACATGTAAAAAGTATCAGAAAGCTCATTAAGAAACCTGATTTTCCTACAACACCCTGGAATAAACTAGGACCAGATCTGATAGACTCCAATGGAAAAGACTATCTGTTGGTAATAGATTATTTTTATAACTTTCCAGAGGTTACTCTGTTTACAGGCACATCCGCCAACAATGTCACGACACATGTTAAGTCCATTTTTGCTAAGCTTTGAGTACTAGAAACTGTAACTAGTGATATTTGTCCTTATTATATAGAATGGCAGCACTTAGATAATATGGTTTTAATCATGTCACATAGAGTCCTCAGCATCCACTGGTAACACTGAAAAAGGAGTGCATATCATCAAGCAGCTTCTGAAGAAGGTTACAGTCAGTCAGGACCTTATTTACATCTGCTAAGATAAAGGACGACTCCTCTTGACTGGTTTTCCTCTGCTGAACTGCTGATGAGTAGAAAGCTATGCACAACTTCACTCTGCTATAAAGAGAGTGAAGAGATTCAGAAAAAAAGTGAGAATCAGGAACGATAACAAAACCAGTGATGCGACAATCCAACTAGATTACTTGGACTGCTGGCAAAGGATGATGGAGAATCCAACATCAAAATGCATCAAAAACAGAAAAGTCACTGTTCCTCAGAAAGAAGGACTAAGATCGTATGAAGTAAGAACTGAAGAAGCTCATGAGCTCTGAAGGAACCTTTGCAATCTGCTGAAAACCAGAGACTTTCCAGGAGGAACAATGTGGTGAGGAGGATGAAAATATTGATGTGTCACATGCAGAGACAGGACCTGTTTCTGTTGAGATTAGATGGAGAAAGCAGAGAGACGGTATGTTTAGTCAGGAACTGTATTGAGGAGGTCAGAACATAGGATGAACTAATTAAACATATCATGAAGAAAAACAGGCAGGCCTACACTTGATTTGTAAACAAGTAAATGATGATACTTTCTTTCTTTAAAGAAAAATAAGCTGTGTAAATAATAGATTGTAAAGAAATTTCCTGTAGTATTTATAATGTACAGTGAGTTATGCAGGTCACTGTTTATAATTTAAAAAAGTTAATGTGTTGAGCTGAAGGTAAACGTCACTCACTGGTGCTGAACGTCAGCAGACGTCCAAATGGCTTCCTGCTGTGTTTAACTTAATTTTTCTCTGGGATCAATGAAGTAGTTTTTGTCATTTAAATTGAATTTAAATTTGAAATACAGTGAAACGTAATTGTAATGACATGGGTGACCAGCAGGGGGCGGTGTTTTTAGGACAAGCTGATGGATGGTAGCAGGTTATCACATAAAGAAGATGGTTTATGGCGGGAAAGAATAAAGTTTAGAGCAGCAGATCACGAGACAGAAGTAGATGCTGTTATTTTAACAAACGCTACAAAAACAAAACACTTTTATAATCTAATCTGTCCAAACTCTGAACATCGTATAAATGCACGTCGGAGGAAGATTTTCTCAACAGCTCCTCATGCTGCATTCAGGTACCGCTGGGACATTTGGTTGTCTATAGATCAGAACAACTAAGTGATTTGAACTTGCTTTAATGTCAAATACGGGCATCTTATTGTAAAATTTATAAATATTGACCGTTTTCAAGTGATTATATTGTATTTTTCTATCCAGGAATTAGCTTTGTTTACTTATACTGCTATATTTATTTTGAAAAATCCAACCACATCTGTCAGTTTTATGCTTTTTAGAACCCAATAAAATCAAATAAATTTCAGAAATTGAAAATGATTTTTCGTTTGCTGCTGACTAAAGTAAAACATGAATATATTTAAAAAACATTTCTGATTTGACCCTAATCTCTAAAAGCCCAAATATGTAGTGATTTTTGATATGGTTTTTGTGTGCCGTTACATCCCTATTATGCAGTATTGATTTTGTTTTTTCATTTTAAATACCTGTACAAATATGTATAACATACTTTTTATCCGATTCCACGCTGATTATAATTATATAAAGTTTAGACAGTGATTCTCTGTTGAAAATGTTCATGTAAACATGGTTTATAGATTACTGAGAACTTTGTCCTCTTTAATATGACATCTTGGTTCAGTAACAACCTAAACAGCAAATCAATCAGTAAGATTATTTTTTACTCCAGAAGTGACATCATCAATCTCTGTCTGAGCACCAAGTCTATCTCTTCTCCTCCTCTTTATTCATTGGTTCACTTGTTTCTGTCTAGCAGAAAACCTAAATTATCATTATAATAAAAAACTGCTATGATAAATATTTTATTCCATTAGCTGTAACCTTGTTAAGCAAGAAATACTGGAATAGTCTTTCATGTTTATATACATGAATGGCCCTGTGTGTTTATGTTCAGTCATATTCAAAAAGGCAAGGTGGTGCTACTGAGCATGCGCACACCGCGTCATACCTCGTCGGGCGCGTTCGACTACAAAATCCTTTGTTGACCCCATCGAGGAATGCAAGCATTCAGATCCTTGCAACCCAGCAGGTTTTTTTATTTTTAATTAAAAGAGCCATTTGTAAGAAACACGTAATTTTATTTTATCTTATCATTAAATGGTCCTGATATGTTACGCTACAAGACCTTAACAAATTATGTTCATTTCAAATACTTAAACTGACAACCATAGGCCTATTAATATATTTATACTGAATTACTTTTCAACTTTTAAATGTATCAATCTATTGAAGGCTACGTTTACCTAATGGTCATTCCAAAGTAGAAGTATGTATGCAAACATATAAACTTTAATTGTTTTGATGACACCGGCGACAGATATTGGAGCTTGCTTTTTTTTGCACTCTTCGACACAACACCGGATCTCCGCCATTTGATCAGAGAGAAAAAAACAGACAAAAAAAACGTCGTTGTTGACAAGGGTCTTAAAAACAAGTGGCGCTGGGCATGGGTAGAGGAGAAGGGCGGAGACGGCAAACCGTCTGGGAGCTGGTGCCAGAAGCTAAGGGAGCCTGGTACCTGCTTCTGTGTGTTGTGCTCCAAGAAGCCAGTTTGTGCGACTAGCGGGAAAAAAGCTCTGAAGTTTCTTTACTGCGGGTGAAAAACTATTTATGTAGTACTTTTGTTTATTTAGGACTCCCAAAGAGAATCGTGTTGATATATTGTGTTTGTGGAGAGAGAATATTCCCCTAACTTTGCGCTGACAGCTGAATGTTCCCGCTATCTATGCATCCTGCTGCCAGAGATTTATTTTTCTGTGGCAGAATTTGCGATTCAGGAACGGAGAGCGCAGATAAAGCCAGGGACTGTGGACAGTATTGTGTTTCTGGAGACCTTTGGAGACACTGACGTAAAGCACGCATCATTGTTACTGTTCTCACCGAACAGCTGTGCTGCAGTGAGCCCAGAGCGCTAACAGCAAGCAGCTTGGTCCGCCTGCATGCTCTGCTCAGCCTGATGCTTCAGCATGAAAGACGAAAGAGAAACAAGATCTGCTCCGTCTTCGCTGAAGGAAAATGTTGGGACCATCTGAAATTACTTCTCCATGCTAATGAACACCACAGCTACTTCTTTACAAATCTGCAAGTATATAAGAGCGAGCTTTCTTTTCTAAGCCACACACAAACATCTGGCAGAGCTGCACACATGTGGCGCATTCAAGGAACGTTGGAAATATATGCTAAGTTCAATAACGTAGGACTTTTAAAACTTCTGACAAAAAACACTGTAAATAACATAGGGCCTAAACCATAAACTTCTGTTTAATGGCGGTTGATAAGCAACGTTTGGGGCATACTAAATATATGCGACTTATTTTCTACTAAGTACTAAAGAACAAACAAAAGCTATATTCTTTTAATTTTGTCTTCTTAAAATATCAGCATTTTTTTCAGAACTTGAAACTTTATTTAAAATGTCTTGGATGTCCAGTTGCAATTTGATATCTTGTAAATTTTGTACCAGTTCTCTTCTCTCAACAGTTTACTTTAGGCAAAATGATATAATCTGTTCCACGGTCTCTTCTTGAAGACAAGGTTTTAAGAGATTGTAAAATACGTTTTGTGTTTCTGCTTTTTGTCTGTGCTACAAAACCAGCAACTTCTGTAGCACCAGTGCTATAAGCTGAAAAACTTAACGTCCAGCCCGGATATGGCTGTTAGTACACAACAAAATCTTGTTGCATAGACCCAAATAAAATAAAATTTATTTATTTTTAATGAAATTTATTTATAAGAATTTTATAAATAAAATAAGAATTTAGTGAATTAATAAATACTATTTAATACTATTTAATTAGTTAAATTCTTAATTAGTGAATCAAGAATTTAATAAATAAAATATGAATTTTTTTCAATTTAAATATTTTCAGTTTTGTGAATTGAATGGTAATGTTTACTGAAAATAAAATGACATGGAATTAAATAGTTTTTTAATTAAACAAAATAATCGTTTAGACTAATCAATTAGTCGGTAAATTAGTCGTTAGTGGCAGCCCTATTGCTAAATGAATCAGATTAATTAGCTTGACTGAGTTTCACATGTTTTCATTTATAACTTAATAACCTTTACTTTCTAAAAATCACATTTGAATTGTAGGTCATCTTGTACATTACCAAGCACAATGCTAAAAGTTGTTTGCCAAATTGCCTATACTGTATATGCATTGGATTCACTGCAACCCACTCCTTGGAAAAAAGTTCAGGCTCAGGATTCTTTTTTCACTTTAACTCCTGATACCGAAATGTGGGCTTGATGTTTGTTACCTGCTTTAAGGTTGTTTTTTACTAAAGATCTTTTTAATCTGACAAACTAACCTAATTGGAGGAAGTATTATGATTTATTAAATATGACTGTATATGTGTATGTTTGGGATTACGTTCTTAACTTATTTATTTTGATGATGTCTTGAACATTTTAAGATTTATTTCTTTGGTCTTTTCCTGGTAGATGCTGGAGAGAAATTTTCATTTTATGTACATTTAATGGACAATAAAGTATCAGACCTTATATTACCTTTCTGTTAAGGAATTTGATTTTGTTTGTCCTAAATTGCCTTAAAACTAATTCATTGTCAATCAACGATATAAATAACCGGAACTGAATTGAGTTCTTGAAATTCAACTATTTGGGGAAATTGTGTTTTAATTTTGTAAATTCAAACTATATGGTTTATTTTTTGCCATTTAACATTTCAGCATTTCAAGGTATTTCTTGTAGGAAACAGATAAAATATATTTGTTCACTGACATAAAGAACATTTCTAGTAAAAGATTTCCACAATGTTCAAAGACAATTATATTCTAATAGTTAACGGAAACTCCAATAATTATGTTAACATAATTTTTCTGACTATAGGATCTTTAGACAGAAAATAAAATGAGATGCATGTTTAAGATCTAACTGGTTTTTATGTTTCTCCATAGAAAAATTTCCAACTTGGTCCAGAGTTCTCCTGGTTCTCCTGGTTCTTCTTGCTGTTTCTGGGGGCCTTTTGTTTCATTTCCGACATTATTTTATATCAGGTAAGTCTCTTTTACAACTATCACTGTGTCATGGAATATTTCTTATGTAATTAGGATTTAATTACTTATTCTGTGTTTAGTGAATGCATCTAGGACAGTAGATCATGTAGAGAAAACAAAAGCCTTCTGTGTGTAATATTCTGATAAGTAATATATCAGACGGTCAGGCAGATAAACGCTTCGTTTGGACCTTGTCAGACGAATATCCGGTTCACTATTGAAGGTTTTCAATCAGAAGGGTTGGGGAGGGAAATTTGAGAGTAAACTCTTTTCCTCCATATTTAGCCAAACATGTTTATTAAATACTTTCACGCC
The DNA here is from genome assembly GCA_963556495.2 of Valencia hispanica. NCBI lineage: Eukaryota > Metazoa > Chordata > Actinopteri > Cyprinodontiformes > Valenciidae > Valencia > Valencia hispanica. The sequence continues at coordinate 10,160,523 of OY747707.1, read as the reverse complement.
TGAAGGACTCGGTTTGATCTTTGTTTAGAAGAGCTCGATTTTTAGCCATAATAGCTGCTAGTGTCTAAGATGCTGAGGTTTGGTGAGTTTTCCTTAGACAGATTCTGACCGTTTCAGACAATAAACCATGACCAGATACAGAGAAGGTAAAGTAGGCTTCAGAGTTGCCATGGTTTCATAGTTTATAATTATGGGTTGGATTCCCTCACACGCTGGGTTTTCAGTGTGTTTTCATTCTAACACATCTGCTTTGATCTAAACCATCCCATAATAGTTCCAGCTTTGTTTAGGTCGTTGTTCTGCTGGAAGATGAATCTTCCCCCGAGTCTCAAATCTTTCTCAGCCTCTAAAATGTTTCCTTCCAGGATTGTCCTGTAATATTTCCATCCATCTTCCTATTTTCTCTAACCAGACACTGTTTCCCTGCTGGAGAAAAGTCTTTCTTCTTCCATCTTCTCCATTACTTCCTTTCTTTCTGCTTTTTATTTACTTTACAGTATCTTAGTCACTTTTTACCATTAAAGGCTAAAAGTGACACATTTCTAAAAATGCATCAGTTTATTTCTAAATAATATTTTCATATAAATCAATTAGATTCTAAAATCCCACATTTTGTATAATAACTTTTTATTTCCTGTCCTACATCATGAAATACTTTAAGCTGTTTCTGTGTCTGAAATAATAAAGCCTCTAATCTGATTGGTTAACCTGAACAACAACTCAGCTGCAGACCAATAATATTTTCTATAGTAGTTTTAGTCTCACTGACTGATTTTGATTATTAATGCTGAGAAATACAATTAATTCATGATGTGCTGCAGAACGTGATCATCAGCTGAAATACTAATGAATTAATTACTAATAATTACAACTTGAATGTGAGACTTTTCTTATTTAATCTCCCTAAAGCAAAGGTAAAGTTTAAACCGTCTAACCTGTAAGGCTGATAAAGTTTAATAAAAGGACAAACACTGTGATGTTCCCAGTACCAGAGTTATCATGAGTTTCTGTCCTCTGAATATTCCTGCTGTCTCCTCTCACCCACTAAATATAAATCCAGCCCACATTACAGGTGATGACATGAAAACTCTCCTCTGTTTTTCCCTCTTGTCTATTAGGAGACAACAGTAATGATGTTTGTCTTCTGTTGGTTAAAAAGTAGAACAGAGAGGAGAGATTTCTCTTTATGAATAAACATGTGGATGATGAAAGGAAGTTTAGATCACATAGATACACTGTCAGCATGGTCACTAAATCCTGAGTTACACATTTTCTCCTGGAATATTACTGAGGCCTGATTACTGTGAACATCAACATAATCAGTTCTACTGCTGTCATTGCTGCTGATCTGTTTCTCAGTCTACAGGGTGGAGGTGGATTCAGGAGTGGAGTCGGTTCTGCTGCCCTTTAAAACTACAGTCCGTCTGCCTGAAAGAGTCAGAGTGACGTGGAGAAACAGCTCTGGCAGGATGATCTATATGTGTTACGGGAAATCAAGGAACTCGGTAGAAAGAAATTACAGGAGGTATAAATACAGATCAGATATGGAGAAACCAGGTAAATTTGGAGATTTTGGTTTGATCCTGAAGAAACCCACAACTAGAGACACAGGCACCTACACCTGCACCGTCTATAATGACTTGGAAAAAATTCTGACAAAGAAAGAAGTGATACTCAATGTCAAAGGTCAGTGCTGTAAATAAAGATCACATTTTGATTCATGATATCTTTAATAAAACTGGGGAATTGGTTTTTATTCTCAGTTATTAATATGAAGGTTAGAATGAACATACATGTTACAGAAACATAATCTTTAATACTGAAGAAAGTGATGTAATAAAGACTAGAAACACTAATGATAACAGATTATATGAAACAAAATGTATTTCTTGGGTTTTATATAAATTAATATTTAGTAGCACCAGTATCCATCCTCCCATAGCATGAAGGGGGCTGGTGTCCATAACCATTGGGTGGGAGGTTCATCCTGGACGGGTCACCAGTTCATCACAGGACAGAAGAACCAGTAAAACCTGGGAAATTACTAAAGTTTAATGATTCAGTTTTAGTTTTTTAATCACAGAGTTAAAATTATAAACATACAAATAATTAACTATAATAATAACTAGTTACTGTAAAAAGTGTCTCACTGCTCTTTATTCAGACTCTAACTTTCTTCTCCGTTCCATCCAGCTGGATCTGACTCTTTAATCATCGCCATAGACTTTGGTCGTGGATACAGCGGCTACGCCTTCAATGTTAAACCCAGAGAGGAAGGAGATCAGACCCAGTTAAAGAGGTGGAGTAATGAACTTGGACTGAACAACCCAAAGACTCCAACCTGCATCATGTTTGATGAAAATAAAAGATTCCTGAAGTTTGGTTATGAAGCTAAAACAGCGCACATCAATATGAGAGGAGAAGAAGCTGAGAAACATTATTTCTTTGAACACTTCAAGGGGGCTGTCCGTGTCACAGTAAGTAAAAGTAAAGATCTGCAGATGGATCTTCTTCTTTCTTGGTTCCTATCATCTCCTCTATGAACACGTCTGTCTCCTCATGTTGAAACTGTGTCACATCTGAATTATCTGAGATAGTTTAAACCTGAACTCTGCCTCCTTCACAGCTTTCCACCTGCAGCCATGAAAATAGGTTTTAACTCTGTAGCTCCTATAGAGCAAACCTCATTAACATCTTTCATTTCACACTTTAGTCTAACAGGTTTTAAACATGTTTCTGTCAAACTTCTCTTCTTTCTAAATCACCTTTTGCTCATTTTTAGACACAATAATCCGTCTACAGTTTCAGTCTTATAATGTCCTGTGGTTCATATTTGTTTAATAACTTTAATTTAAAATGAGGATGGTGAGGGAGTTTGTTCTACTGTCGCCACATCATGCTCAGTATGAGGGATTGCTGCAAAGTTAACCACTCAATGCAATCAGCCGGTTTCCTTAGATAGAAAACTTTTAACCAGCAGGTAAAATAAACAGAGTCTCACCTTGACCTGTGTGCAGGTATTAAAAGTATTGTTGTTAAACGTCCCGATCATAGAAGATCAGAACCGTGTAAAAGCAGTGGAAGCTACATTCTCCACATCAAGTGGAGGTGATGCGTTTCCTGTGGGGATTTTCCTGAGAGCTTCAGGCTGTGGACAGAGCTAGATGCAGAAAACAGCAAAGAAACACGCGACCTTGTACCTGAGTAGTTCTGTTTACTGCAGCTCCTCCATAGTTTCCACCTCATTAGAAAAGATCAACCTGATGTCAGCAGACTAAATATCTCACACTGAGGTTAAATTAATTTCTAAAACTTCTCCTCCAGGTTCATTTGATCCATAATTATGACCTAAAATATAAGATCAGTCGTTTTTATTAATGTGTAACTTCAGAATTAAACAACATTCCAGTTATTTGTGTCTTGAAGGCAAAGATCCTCATTTATAAACACAGTTTCTCTCCATAGATAAACTACATCTGGAGCATCAGGAATATATAGAAACTAAAATCTTTTTCTAGGCATTGATTTACTGGAAACATGTTTTTAAAAAGCCAGTTTGTGAGTCCAAATAAAAACTTTCTGAGTTCTGATCATTTTATCTCTTATTTCAGCCTCTTTATCTCGGCTGCTGCCCCAGTTCTGGTTCTGAAGACGGTTCCTGTTGGTCACATGTTGCTTTATATTGAAGTTTTCTGTCAGATTGATGCTCCTTTAAAGGAACATGGGGCAGGATTTGTAAATAAAGGAAACATCCATGTCCAGTTTTATAATGCTGTTGGGTGATGAAGCGTTATAAACCAAGAATAATGAGCCCGCCCACGTATCGCTCCGTTTCCTTAAACTGGCTGTGTGCTGCAAAATGTGCTGCAGTTCGGGGCCCGAATTTCCCGCGCTGAGGCGGCGTGACGTCAAATGACACGGCGTGTGCGTTCTCGACAGTTTTAGAGGAAGAAAAATGGTGGCAGATGTGAGAATGGATTCTTCTGCAACTGGGAAACGACTCACAGCCTAAAAAGTGTCACTAAGAAAAAGAAGTATGTCTCTGTGAAGAGGAATGTTTTAGTGAAGCGTTTGTGCGGCTGGCTGCAGTTACTTGCAGCGCCGGCCGCGTCGCTCGTGAGTTTCGTTTCTTCATTCTGCCGCCTGATACTTTAATTAGTCCAGATGAAACTTTGTGTGAAAAAATTAGTTTTTCTTCTTGAATTAGGAAACAAAGCAAAACTTTATGTAACGAGTTTCTGAATTAAACTGGATTTCCTTCAGTTTAGGAATCAAACATGAACCTCAGTGTCTCCTTCCTGAATCCCACTAGGGGCCCCCAGCCACTAGGGGCCCCACAGCCACTAGGGGGCCCACAGTCACTAGGGGGCCCCACAATCACTAGGGGGCCCCACAATCACTAGGGGCCCCACAGCCACTAGGGGCCCCCAGCCACTAGGGGCCCCACGGCCACTAGGGGGCCCCACAATCACTAGGGGGCCACAGTCACTAGGGGCCCAACAGTCACTAGGGGCCCACAGTCACTAGGGGGCCCCACAATCACTAGGGGGCCACAGTCACTTGGGGCCCCACAGCCACTAGGGGCCCCACGGCCACTAGGGGGCCCCACAATCACTAGGGGGCCACAGTCACTAGGGGCCCCACGGCCACTAGGCACGGCCACTAGGGGCCCCACAATCACTAGGGGCCCCACAGCCACTAGGGGCCCCACAGCCACTAGGGGCCCCACAGCCACTAGGGCCCCTAAGCCACTAGGGGCCCCACAGCCACTAGGGGGCCCACAGCCACTAGGGGGCCAACAGCCACTAGGGGCCCCACAGCCACTAGGGGCCCCCAGCCACTAGGGGCCCCACAGCCACTAGGGGCCCCCAGCCACTAGGGGCCCCACAGCCACTAGGGGCCCCACAGCCACTAGGGGCCCACAGCCACTAGGGGCCCCACAGCCACTAGGGGCCCCACAGCCACTAGTGGCCCCTCAGCCACTAGGGGCCCCACAGCCACTAGGGGCCCCTCAGCCACTAGGGGCCCCTCAGCCACTAGGGGCCCCACCGTCACAGTCACAATATGTCAGAGATCTGCGCTGGCGGAGAAAACCAATAAGATCCACATTGTTTTCTTTTATCTTATCAGTTCATAAACCGCAATTGAGGAAACCATAGCAACAAGCCCCGCCCCTACCCCAGCGAGTTGCGTTCACGGACCGTCACCAGACTTTGGGACAGGAGTCCTAAGAGAATCTAAATGATTTTAAAAAGGTGGTTTCTATAAGCGAAAGAGAGGAAGATGAGAAGAAGACGTGTTAATGTAGAACTCTGTCATCCACTGACATGTTCTTTGTAAAACGTAAGGAGGAAAAGGAGGAAAAAGACGTGATGAAGAATCGTGGATGATGGTGAGCAGATTGTTAGCAGCCTGATTGTAGCCGTAGCAGCAGCAGCTCAGACTGGGTTTATCCGCTGTGTAACGCAGCATTGTGGGGGACAGTTAATGGAAATACTAACGCTGTTATTATCCATGGTGGAGCTGCTGCTTTTCATAATGGGTCGACCAGATATCCAGCTTCATCCCATGGCGGTTTGGGCGGTAAAGTTCGCTCTTATTAACGATCTGCTGTGTTGTTGTCGTTTCCCAAGAGGAGAAAAAGTTTCTTCAGACTGGATCACATGTTCACCGACCACAGGTTGGTTCATATCTTTTGTTTTGCATCTTATTTGGAGCGAATAAAACCAGTTAATTAGTGTTTTCTTCCTGACTGGAAACATCCTGAGCCGTGTGTGACCATGAGCGAGAGCATCAGCCACTGGTAGCAGGACAGAAAGCTAAACTGGAGCAGCTGGAGGGAGAGACGCGGTACTGGGGAGGTTTTGCTCAGGGTTGTTGCTGTCAGTCAGTTTTTAGGTGACAGGCCTGGTTTTCTGTGCTGATCATGAATTACTTGGATCTCCACTCGGTGGAAACTTTATTGGCATTTATCTGTCAGTTTGGTCATTTTCTTAGTGAACACATAAAAAGACGGAGAGAAAGGCTGGAGCAGCACATCATGGAGGACAGAGTCAAAACTAAGGATGCACCGATATATAAATATGCACCAATACCGATATTTGATATTATTATTGCTGTTATGGCCAATAATCAATATTTACAATGTTCTAAATATTACATAAATCTCTTACAAAGATGGAGCTAAACAGCGATTTTTAATACTGGCTCAGTTTTACTAATCGGACCGATATGTTAAAAATGACTAACATCGGCCAATATGGATGTTAATGCCAATATATTGTGGATTCCCAGTCTAAAGCCATGTTCTCGTGGTTTTAGTTATGAGAAACAGAAAGGAGGAGAGAAACAGGAGCTCTGAGAGACAGAAACAGCTTTATTAAAAACATTGTTATGTAAAAGGAAAATATTTTTTTACTTTGCATTTATTTTCCATTTATGATCAAATGCTTTAAAGTGTTGGTCAAGTTTACTGAAACTGATTGCTCCTTTGTTAACAAGAAAGGAGAAGAATATATGGAGAAGACGGGCAAAGACACAAAATGGCAGAACTGGAGAGCGGAGAAGCAAAAGAAGTGAAAGAGCTCTGAGAGACGAGATGAGGAGGAGAGATACAGGAGAGAAAAGTTAACAGTATTAGTGAGTTTTTGTGATCAAGTTACAGAATAATCTGAATTATAGTTCTGGTCTGGTGGAGGTGAGATCAAGCAGGATGTGTTTACAGAGGATAGGGAGTTACACCACTGTGTTGTGTCTTCATATTGTTGCAGATGGGAACTGTAGTTTTACAAGAATGTGGAGAACGTTTAAATTATATAACTTTTTAAAAATGAATCTTCATTAACATCTGCCATCATAATCCGGCCCTGCCAGCTGCAGCTTCCTGTTGTAGCCATTAAACTTAGACTCCTTCCTTCCCTTGAATCCTTGTTTCCTATTGTTTATTAATCCTTGGGTAAAAAGTGTTTCCTATAGACAGACTGCTTTTGGTCTGAGAGGAGAAATCTCTCCTCTTGTCCATCTGTACATTTCTCTTTATCATTTTTCTGTTTCGTCAATATTCATCCACATCTCTGTTCATCTTCCATTAAAAGGTCTTTTATTGTCAAGACAACATTTTATTTTCTGTTCACCACAATGGCCACAAATAGACATTAAAGTTCTGAGTCCCATCAGTAAATCATTATCTATAGATGGTAAAACTCAGCTTTTCTGAGGACGGGTGGCTTTAAAGTGTCAGTAAGGAGAAATGTGAACTTATTTTAAACAACAGAAAAGTAAATGTATTTCTTATTTGTTATTATTTATTCATTTTAATCTTTATGCCAAATTTCCATGGCATGTCTATCCACTGAGAATATGACATTAATACATATGCCTTAATTTCCTCCTTGTTCTTTACAAAAATAGTAATTTCAAGCAATTTCTGGTTCTTTTAATTTTATTTCAGCTTTACATTGTTTTATTCTCTTCTTTATTTAAGTTGAAAATAATTGAATAAAGGTTGAAGGTCATTTGGTGTTTAACTTAATCTATTTCCAGCTTTGGAAGTTAATCACCAGATTTTTTTGGTGATGTAAAGATGTAGCAATAGAGAAAAAAGATAATTACGTTTAATATTAAAGAAATCAACCAGATTTTTAGGTTGTTACAATTGAGTAAAATAAACCTTGTTATGTTGAAGGATTCAGATGTCCAGGTTCAGCTATGAGTTCAACACTTTTCTACACAGACAACAAAATCTGACATTAATCAACCTGATAACATGTTCTGATTTAAAATCGTCCAATCTGACCATTTTTAATTAAAATCCACTGAATTAATACAGATTTCTATGTTCTTATAACAGTAAGTTTAATGTGTGAATTGCATTGAAAATAATTAATAATTAACAACATTGCATTAAAAACATTTATACCTGAGAACAGTTAATTATCCATTTAATCTATATTAAAATGTAAAATATTAAATAACAAACATCTGTATGCTGCTCAGGACTGAAGCACCAAGCTTGGTAAAATCATTTTAAAAGTTCACATTCATGTAATAAATATACAATCAGTTCATCTATCTAATGAAATAAACCCACAATCTTATGTATTTATTGTGAGATAATCTACGGTCTGTGACTTTGATAAAATGAGGATTTTAAACAGGTTTTATCCAGATGAGCTTCTTGACTAGAAGTGATCCTGTTGCTCCTGCAGTCTTTATAATTTAAACGTTATAATGGTTGCATATGTCTATAAACACAATTTATTGTTGTTGATCTGTTTCTTCTCTGCTTACTGAAATCATATTGATGCAAATTTCTACTCCAAACAAAGTAATTTAAACTCGTGGAGGATTTATATGTACATCAGTTTGTCTCATTTCTAGTTCAGTTTATTTCTGAGAACAAAACTCAGCGTCAGTAAAACCTTCATGGAGGAATATAATTTCCTCATCATCTCATAAAGCACCAGTTGATGGGTAACAATGAGAAACAAGATGAGGTCAGAATGTTTTGATCACTGCTTCTATATTTTTATTGATTAATTAGTTTCATGTGTCGTGTTTTGGTAATCAGGCATGAAGAAGCCGGTTTCCTACATTTGCTCTAACAAAGGAAACCTTCAGATGTAGTTGTGTAAAAGATTTTACTAAATCAGGACTCCATCTGGGATCAAAGTAGACGGGTCACATTAATGAACTAGGGACCAGTGTTTGTATGACCTTTGACCTTCTGGATCATTTTGGGTTCTGCATCTAAACAATGAAACGTTTTTTCTCTCCTTATCAGAGAAGCTCAGACCTGGAAAATATAAAATCTCAGCTGAAGACTCACTTCTTTGCTGTTGTGTTTATTTTACTCTTTGTTCAACACTTTGGAACAGAAAGTTTCTTTGTGAATCTGCTTTATAAATAAATCTGACTTAAAACTGAACCATGAAGCCATTGAATTAAAAATGAAAGAAAATAAGTACACAGAATCCAGCTCTGATTAGTTTTTCAAACCATTAAAATCTGTTATTTTATCTTTTAATCATCATTCAGACAGAGAAGCTTAAAGGAAACAATAACAGTTTCTGCTTGGACTGGCTTTAAGACTGCAGTAGTTCATCATCAGTAGATCTGACAAACTAACCTGAGGATGAATACAAACTAACACAATGAAACATGTTTACAGTATTACTGGTGGGAGGAAATCTCAGCAGCCAACGAGAAGCGAATGAGTCGCCTGGAGGTTTTTACAGAAGTTCTGAGGTTCCTGAAGGACGATGCTCTGAAAACCATCAAATCTCATCCAGAAGGTGGAAAGTTCACAGCCTCTGACTTCATCTGGGTTCTGACTGTTCCTGACGTCTTGAATGATTTCCGTAAACAGTTCATGACAGAAGCTGCAACTCAGGTATCATCATGTTTCTAAAGACAACAGCAGCTCTGACAGGTTCAGAAGAATGAGACTTTTGGTTTGTCTTCCAGGCTGGTCTTGTAACAGAAGAAACTAAAAACAAAGTAATGTTTGTTTTGGAATCAGAAGCAGCTTTGGCCTGGTGTTTGAAGCCTCCCTCTGATGGTTTCATCACACAGAACCACAGCAGAGACTCTCAGGATCCGTCTCCAGGAGCAGCAGACGCTGATACCAGCTGTAATGGTACTGAGTGGATCTATAACGTCTCTCACACAAACATTCAACATATAAAAGGTTTTTATCTGGATTATAGGACAAGTTCAACATATCCATGGATTCTTTATATGATCTGATTTGACTAATCCTGTCGATACAGAAAACTCAGGTGTAAATGTTTAAGTATTTGTTACATATTTATTCTGACATATTTCAGACCATCAAGCAGCTTTTCAATCAGATAACTAGAGTTAATACAAATAATAGTTTCATTTATTAATAAAAAATAATATTAACGTAATTCAAACCAACCTGACCCTGTGTATAAAAAAGTTATTTCCTCTTAAACAGAATAACTGGATCTACGACCTTTGACCCAAACACCTTTTGTGGTATTTGGAAATAAATCTTTTTTTTCTTTTTTATTATTATAAAGTGTTTTTAGACAACATGCTGTGAATTGGTGCTAAATAAAATAAAATCAATTGAATTGAATTAAAATCACTGAGGAGGATTTTTGGTCCACTCTTGTTTGTAGAATAATTTAATTCAGCCTCATTGGAGCGTTTTCCAGCTTGAGTTCATGTTTGAGGCGATTTCACAGCATCTTCATCAGATTTCAGTCCAGACTTTGACTAGACTTCTTCTTCTTTAAACCATTGAGAGTCAGACTCGCTGGTTTGCTTCAGTTTCTCTTGAGTCTTTGAAGCATTGAAGACTTTCCCAGAAACCTTGTTGACCAACGAACCTTTGAGTTGTTTTGGTCAGCAGTGGTTCTGTATGAAGGTAGATATCAAAACATCCACAGTTGTACAACTACATTTTTACTTTTATCAAACGGTAAAAAATACATGTAAAATCAACTTGAACATGTGTGTAAAATTTTCACCTGTGGTCAATTTTCTCACAAAGTTCCTTCGAATTTGAAGTTGTAAAAAAGAAATTACAAATGCTTAAAATTTTATTTCGACGAGTCAGTTTTCCCACTACAAGTACATGTCAGTGAACACAACATCTCTAATCTGCTGCTGAGCTCAACTTTCTTTCTACTGTGGGACTTTTGAAACAATTGATGCAGTTTGTATCAAACCCAGCAGGGGAGGGAGGGGATGGGGGCGGAGCCTATACACAGTCTATGAGGGGGAGGGGGCGGAGCCTATATACAGTCTATGAGGGGGAGGGGGGCGGAGGGGGGCGGAGCCTATATACAGTCTATGAGGGGGAGGGAGTGGGGTTGTCGGGGCAACGGAGTCAACCAATCACAGCGACTCCTCAGACTTTATTTTGTTTTTTCAGTAGCTGTGCTCTCTCCTGTTAACCATGGTGCAACAACCAGGGATAAGTTCATTTTCAGACATTTTTTTACTTTATTTTGACTGGTTTTCCTCTTCTTCCTGAAAAACAAAATGAGAAGGGAATAAAAGAACGGCAAAATACAAGTTTTACAAATCACATGTTATTAGTTAATGGTGTCTAATTTAAAACTATGCAAAGCAACAGACATACATTATTGTACCAGATGAAAAGCTACAATATAATCTCAAAATGACTGTTTTTATTTAATATTAATTCAGAAAACATTTGGTACTTATTAATCTAATTTGATTTCTTCTGAAGGTGATGGATTTTTGTGATACTTGAATAACTAAAGTCAGCCACAAGAAAATTATACTTTTTAAGAAAAGTCAAAACTGAGTTTTCCTGATTCATGACCTTGGAAAACGCTGGCCTGTATAGTTCTAATTCAAATTATATGTATTAAAGAAGGAAATGTCTAAATCATTCAGAATAAAACTCATGTTAATAAAGTTGGGGGGAAAAACTAGTAAGGCCCAGCAAGTGTTGCCCATTAACATTAATCAAATCAGATCAAACTTTATTTATAAAGCGCTTTTCATACAAGAAGTTGCATCACAAAGTGCTTTACAGATTAAAATGACCCCACATAAAACCACCTTCCCTTCCCTCCCCCACAGATTTAAAAGTATGGTCACAGTTATACCCCCTCCCCCCAACCCATCTCCCATGCACACACAGTTAAAAGAAAAAGTAAAAAAGGACATTGGGCCGAGTGTAGATGAACCATGCAAGGAAACGCCATCAGAGGAGCCATCTGCACCAGCAGCGGTAGATCAACAGCAGCAGCCGAGGCACCGACACAGGGCACCCAGTGGAGGCAAGGCCAAGACCCCCACCTCCACCCAAGCTCCACCTGGAGAGCACCCAGGCAGCTACAGCCGACCACCGCTCCCGGGGCAGAGGGCTCCCACAGAGGAAACACTGGAACGGGGATTAAGATAAATTAAAGTATAAAAATAAACAGTAAATTAATGTGCTAAGATTAAATAGTAAAACTGATAAAAATATAACCAGACAGTGCATTTCTACTGCAATTCTAATGTACTCGTACTAAACAGAGTGACGTTCTGCTGGTGTTTGTTACGCTGTTCATCAAAAATATAATAAACAAGCTGAAAGAAGCTAATAAAGACTAACGACATATTTACCTCGGCTTGTTGTGCCATGGAGAACAGCAGAGACGAGCGTCGACCGAACAACCCAGACTAAACTGGATCTCTTATTGTGATTGGTTGACTGCGTCATGTTGTGTTCACTGACATGTACTTGTAGCGGGAAAATTTAGTTGTCGAAATATAATTTTAAGCATTTGTAATTTCTTTTTTACAACCTAAGCAAGTTTGTGAGAAAATTTACGACAGGTGAAAATTTTACACACGTTCAAGTTGATTTTACATGTATTTTTTAACCATTTGATAAAAGTAAAAATTTAGTTGTACAAATGCGGATTCAAAATACAAGTGCGGATGTTTTGAAACATATCTACCTTCATGGTTCTGGTCTTGAAACTCTAACATGGAGGCCATTTTGTTCAGCCTCTCTTTCTTATTGTTGATCATGAACTTTGACCTTTACCGAGGCCTGCAGAGCTTTAGATGTTGTTTCTGGTTTCTTCTGTGACCTCCTGGATGATCCATTGATGCTCTCTTGGAGTAATTTTGGTAGGACGGCCACTCCTGGGAAGGTTCACCACTGTTCCATGTTTTCTCCGTTTGTGGATAAAGGTTCTCACCCTGGTCCACTGGAGCCCCAAAGCTTTAGAAATGGCTTTGTAACGTCTTCCAGAATGATTTCAATAACTTTGTTTCTCATCATTCTTTAGATCACATCATGGCGGCTTGCTTTTTGGATCTTTTAGCCTACTTCATGTTATCAGACAGGTTCTGTTTATCTGGTTTTCCTGATTCTGAAGGTCAGACTGTAATCAGACCTGGGTTTAGTTGTAAACTGAACCAATAAATGTGCTTGAATGTTTAGTTCAATGTAATGTTCGGGTTACAAGCCAAGATCTTTGAACAACCAACAATAATAGATTGTCTGATCTCAGAGACCTCTTGGAAACATGAGGACATAAATGTTATAACAAATAATGGGGTGCTAGGTCATACATTCATTTAAAAACTAAAATTAATATCTTCAAATCAATCCTAAAATGGACAGGCAAATAAACCAAAGAATCGGAGTAATATGTTCTCGCCGCTTGAAGCCCGTCAATAGACATGCAGCAGCATTCTGACCAACCTGCAGACGGCGCAGGAGAGAATTGTCAAAGCCGAGATAAAGGGAGTTACAGTCGTCCAATCTAGAAGTGATAAGGGCATGAATCACTCTTTCTACACTGGAATGAGGAAAGTATGGCTTGATTTTACTAATTAGCCTAAATTGATGGAAACTCGATTGGACTACTGTTCTAATCTGCCTGTCAAGTTTAAAATTATTATCAATTTGTACCTCGAGATAACAGGCAATCGTATAGTTAAAAGATTTCAGGGGACCAATGGGGCTAGAGACTTCCCACAGTTCAGCTTTCCCAAATACTAAGACCTCTGTTTTGTCTTGGTTCAAATGTAAAAAGTTAACCTCACCTAAACAGTTCTGTAAAGATTGTTTTCCAGTGCCTCTTAGTGGGAGATAAATTTGCAGATCCAAATGACAAAGCAGTGAAAAGATGGCAAATTTCCTAAGAATGGACCCTAAGGGTAGCAGATACAATGAAAAAAGTACTGGACCCAGAACAGATCCTTGGGGTACTCCACATTGCAAGGGAACTTTAGAAGAAGAAAAGTGGCCCATTTTTACAGAAGAACTATCAGATAGATTGGAGCCAAACCAATTAAGAACTGTGCCTTTCAACCCAACAGTTTGGTCCAGACGTGATAAAAGAATCTCTTGGTCCACAGTATCAAATGCTGATGATAAATCCAAGAGTGATAAGATGGCCGAATCTCCAGCATCAGAGATTAAAAGCACATCATTAAACACTTGAAGCGGAGCTCTCTCCGTACTGTGTCCCATTTTAAAGCCAAACTGACATTTCTCTGAGATTTCATGTAATTGCAAATGTTACAGAAGTTCAGAATAAACTATCTTTTCCAATATTTTTGAAAGAAATGGTAACTTGGAGATAGGCCTAAAGTTTGCAAGAACATTGGGTCTAAATTCTTCTTTTTTTTTTAAAGAAAGTTGAACCACGCTTAAAGGCAGCCGACTGCGAATTAATCAGCCGTCAAGAACCCATCGCAGCCGATCGACTTGGAATGGGAGCAGGTGAAATAAAATCAAATAAAACGGGCAGATGATCTGAAATACCCACGTCACATATTTCATTAATATGTCCATGCAGTCCAAAAGTTAAGATCAAGTCCAGTGTATGGTCCTTTTCATGAGTTGGAGCATGCACAAGCTGAGTTAAATTAAAAGAACTGATCAGATTTAGAAAGTTTTTAGATAAGGGCTTAGACTCCCAGCATACATGAACATTGAAATCACCAACGATCAATATGGGATCATAGGTCAACATTATTCCAGACAGAAAATCCACAAAGTCTTGAATAAAACTTTTATCAAGTTTTGGTGGCCAGTAAAATACGGCACATAAGACCAGGCAGTCACCTTTAATCTCCACGAGCTGAGCTTCAAAACTGGTGAATATGTCCACTGGAAGCCGCCGACAGGAAAGCTGGAGCGAAAGGCCAGGAAGCTCTGGGCGTGCTGAAGAAGTCACAGTCTGGAGGAAGAAGTTCAGAGAAGGGGGCACACTCACCATCACGGATCCAGGTTTCCGTCAAAAATTTAAAAAATCAAGGGTCGTCACGTAGCGTAGTGGTTAAGGCGGGCGCCACGTGTTCAGAGGCCTCAGTCCTCGATGCGGCTGTCCGGTGGTTCGCTTCCACCCCGCGGACATTTGCCAATGTCGCTTCCCCTCTTCTCACCCCCTTTCTGTCCACTGCACAATAAAGGCCACTGTGGCCACCAAAAACGTAAAATAAAATAATCAAGTGCCCGCGAGAGGAAAAAATCATTTAAAATAAAGGTCTTGTTGCTCAGCGATCTGCCATTAACAAGACCGAACCGTTACACCGTTAGACTCCAGAGGGGCCCGACTCACGGGGGAGAGATTATTGAGCTGCACCCCACGCTGGCACCACCGCTACTGTTGACCTGGAGGAGTGGCCACAGGTCCACATCGACGTGACAGATCCAGGAGAGACGGGTAATATCAAACCCATTGAATAACTCCAGTATGGAACAATTTATTCAGAGCGCTTCAATGAGGTTTTAATCCGCACTAATAAGCCGCCTCTCTTACCCCGTCTCTTGGGGCGTTTGGTCTGAGTCGATATAGAGCGAGCGCGGTGCAGAAATACTGGCACATGTGGTGGTAGGAAGTTGAAGGAGTCATCGTTAAATCTCTCATTCTGCAGAGATTTACAAATCTGTCCAATATGCAGCAGAGACTGGCGATCATACAGCAGGGAGGCAGAAACATCACAGCAGCCAATAAAATAGTCTGGATCAACAGACGGCAAGCCGCACATGCTGGCGCCATCTTGTTTTTTCCTGGGCATTTTATTAATAACAGAAGCCAGCTACTCTAACTTTATATCTGCAGCTCTACAGAGCCGCTGTGACGACGTCCCGCCTCCCTGATATGAAGCAGCAGAACAATATTAGATTTATTCCTTGAAATAATGAGGGAAATAAAAGCTGTCCTATCTGACTCTGCAGATCAGCCTCATATTAATGTGTTCTGTCCCTGTTTCATCACCTTCTCTTGCGCTGCTTGATGATTTACTCCTGCTGCGCTCGAGTTTACTGAGTCTGGGGACATCTATGATCCAATATTTGAGAGTATTATTTGCGTTAAAATAATAATAAAAATATTTAAATTGATCAGGATCAAATATCTTCTTACTATCACCTTCAGGAGTTTCTAGCAGATGACAAAAATAGCATTATCTGCAGCCTGCTGTGATCTGCTGAGCTCCCCCCTTTTCTGATTGTTATAGTGGTTCATCCCACGTCTTGGAAGCCAATCAGCAGCGACATAACCCTACGCATAAAGTACGTGTTGTTAATGCGTCATTAACACGTTTACGTGTGTTTTTGGCGTTGACTATCTTCACACGCAAAGTACGCGTTGTTTACGTGTTGTTAACGTGTTGTTTACGTGTGAAAGACACACGAAATTTCGTGTGTTTTTGGCCCTCTTGGCCTTCCATACTTGTGGTGGTCAGAGGATCCGGTGGCGCCTGTGTCTCCGTCAGCCTCACTTCTGTCAGCGATGCTACAATGTAGCTCACCACCATCAGGGTGTGAATGTGTGTAAAGCGCTTTGTGGTCCTCTGGCTGAAAAAGCTCTTTACACATTCAGGCCATTTATTCACAGGCAGATGCTGCTTGAATGAAAACCTCACTGTGAACTCTCAGGTTTCTACGTTTCACCATCAGCCTTTCAGGTTGTTTAGTTTCAATTATTCAGAACTGAAAATCAGGATGTTTCCCATAAAGCAGCTCAATTTAACCCCCAGCTGTGAAATTATATTTGGTCTAAATACCAGTGGATCTGTAAACAAGGATGCTAATATGTCAGAAATCCCTTTAAATATACAGATTATGTAAATCTATCAATAACAATATATAACTACATAAACCCCCATTCTATAAATTTCAATATTATTGAAAAGTTAATTTATTCATGAAGCTCAATAAACTCAGAGAAAAACACAATATTTAGATTAATTACACACATAATTATATTTTTAACTTTTATTTCTATTAAGTATAATTTTTCTCTTACTGTTAATAAAAACACAACATTTAATATTAAAATGTTACATCATAACAATAAAAGAGATTCTAATAAATAAATGTGGGTTTAAGTAAATGTATGTTTAATATCTGTTTAAAGGTTGTAATTTTTAAAAGGTGCTTTTAATCTGACCAACGAGCCTCATCACAATTCATATTCTGAATTCATATATTGGGGTTAAATGTAGCTTGTAATAGTCATGGTGACTCTTTTCTTGATTTTTTGAGACTCAAAGTGTAATTTGAACGGCGGCTTAATGTAAATGATGATAATTTCTCTGTTTCAGTTCGAGACAAAGCCGTTGTAGATTATGTTGTCGCCTCATTCCTGTCTAGAGTTTTGTGTTGATGATAAAGTGATTACTGCCACAGACCTCCTTAACAACAACGCAGTAGCATGTTTGCTTCTTATTGGAGATAGATGTTGTTTACCGCACCACTCCTTAATTCAGTTCATTTTTAAAGTGGATACCCAACTAACTTATGGAAATAACCCTCCCTGTGAACTTAAAAGGAGACACAGACCATTCCCTGAGACATTTTTAACATCTACTAGCTGCCAAATGGCAGTGCAAGGGCTAGAAAATAAGCTGGGCTGTGCCACATTACTCAGGAGGATGTTGATAAATGGTTTGAGGATTTTTGTAAATTTATTAGAGGGGAAATAAACTTATGTCAGAATAGCACATCTAATAAAAACATTTTAAACAGGGTGTAAATACTTTTTGGAATGCCCATCTTCAAAAGTTAATGAATGAGCGAACAATAGCAGAGAGAGAGTTTCTCAAGTGTAAAACGCCTCAAAATTAACAAGATCTGAGGGAAAATTATAAACAGAAACAGTCACTTTTTGACAAATATGTAAGATTTTATAAAAGAAGGTTTAATAGGGGTCAAGCATTAAAACTTGATCATTTACAAACCAATAATCCACAACAGTTTTAGAAAGAGATGAATAAATTGGGTCCAGAAAGAATCAAGACGATTCCTATAGAAGTTGTCGTAGAAAATGTTGCAGTGAAGCTGAGAAAAGAGCGAGTGGATAAAACATGGGAACTGGATTTTTCTAACTTATATTCAGGTCTGACTAATACTGAAGATTTATACGCTGCTTTCAGTTTCTCTCACTTCAAGTAAAATAAAATCTTGATTTAATTATGGGTGATAACAGCAAATGAAATATGCATCTGAATTTAGACATTACCTTGGAAGAAGTGAGCGATGCTCTCAATAAGGCCAAGCTGAGGAAAGCTATGGGAGTGGAGGAAATTATAAATGAGGTGTTAAAGTCCCCACATCTTAGGCATATGCTTCTTGGTTTATTTAAATTCTGTTTTGACAACGTTATTGTTCCCTCTACATGTTATAAATCAATCATTAAACCTTTTCCTAAATCAGTGAAAGATGACCCCCGCATTCCTCTCAACTACAGAGGAATCAGTCTCCTAAGTACTGTCTATAAAATCTACTCTCGTATTTTAAATGCTAGATTAAGTATTTTTTAGAAACAACAGATTATCTAGTAGATGAACTAAATGGATGTAGAAAACACAGGGCATGTATTGATCATATTTATACCATCTCAACAATTGTCAGAACCAGACTGACTGAAAACAAACCCACTTTTGTTTGTTTTGTGGACTTTAAAAAGGCTTTCGACTGGGTGAATAGGGATCTGTTAAATGTGAAGCTTCTCCAGGCCGGGTTGATGGGAAGTTTTACTGGGCGTTAAAGTCCCAGTATCCAGACTGTGTGGGATGTGTTCAGGTGAATGATGAGCAGACTGAGTGGTTTCGTTTCCCCTTTGGTGTAAAACAGGGGATATTTTGTCCCCAAGCCTGTTCTCTCTGTTCATAAATGATTTGGCTCTTGAAATTAAACATCTAAACTTAAATTGTTGGCATTCTGCTCTATGCTGATGATGTAGCGCTACTGGCTGAAACTGAAGAGGATCTACAGAAAATGTTCTACAAAATAGGTGCTGTAGATGGAGACTTGTTATAAATCAAGCAAAAACACAAATTATGCACGTCAGGAAAGGTGTTTCTCCACAAAGCACAAACATTTTTACTTTTTGTAATACCATTCTTGAGTCTGCAGCCCAGTATAAGTATGTAGGGTTTGTATTTGATGAATTTATGTCGTTTGACAGAGGAGTTAAAATCCTAGCAGCTTCAGCCAGTAGAGCCCTGGGTTCTGTGATAAACAAGTTAAAAACCTGTAAAGATCTTGGTTATGGTACATTCTCCCAGTTGTATGCTGCCTGTGTTAAACTATGCTGCTGGTGTGTGCAGAGCCCAGCCTTGGACGCTGTAGAAAACCGTGCAATCCGCTGCTTCTTGAAGGTTCATAAGTTTGTCCCAGTGCTGGCAGCGCAGGGTGATATGGGCTGGGTTCCTGGATCGGTCCAAAGGAAATGTGAAATGGTTAGACTGTGGAATCGACTTATAAACCTGAAAATGGAGAAACAAAAACAGTTTTTCTGTGGAGTAAGAATAAGTCCCCCTGGGCTGCAGAGCTCCAGACTGTTTTTGCTGATGTACAACTCCAGTATGTATTCTGTAATCATTTGTAGCGTCAATAACATCAGATCCAATTTGATGTCAGATTTTAAACACTAATGGTTGATTGGGATTATGGCTAAGCCAAAGCTAAGGACTTACTTACAAATTAAAGATGTATTTGAAACAGAGTTGTATGTAAAAGCAAACCTGACAAGGAACCAAAGATCTTTGGTGGCTCAGCTGTGAACTGGCATCCTTCCTCTGGCCTTAGAAACCGGCAGCTTCACTCAAACTCCTGAAGAGGATCGACTCTGTAGATTGTGGGAGTTAGGAGAGGTTGAAAGTGAAACTCATTTTGTGTTATATTGCCCAAAGTACGATAGTATTAGAAATGTATTATTTGGTGAATAGTTTGTTCAAAAGCCTGAAATGTTCTGAAGTGGATCAGTGATGACGACAAGATAAAATGGTTGTTTCATTTTAATGGGTTTAAATTGTCTACTTTTGTTTGTAAAGCCTGGATGAGGTGGCAGACATGTTTATTTAAATAAGTTAATGTATGTTCTGCCTACTGTCTGGCAACTGGTCTGTTGTTGGTGGTACTGGTGTCTTATAAGCCCATTAGGGCCGAGCATACAGTGTGTATGCAAGACACAATAATAAAATACTATTCATTCATTCATATTCTAATTTATTAAATATGACTCTATAGTTTATGTACTGTTGCTTTTTCAGCAACTTGAATCATTTTTAAACAGACAGAAAAGACTCCTGGTCATTTTTATTGCTATTGTTCACTTTCTATGATTGGTCTGAGGGAGCTGCTTTGACTCAGGGTCATCACTGATCTGGAAACTTCTTCTCCAGAGGTTTCCAGCTTCACTATGGTGACAGAGACGGGTGATGAGGGAACCGGCCTGATGAGCCTAAAAACCTACAGCCTGAATCTACCTGCAGAAACATTGAACATTGTTCATAGAGCAGCTCAGTGAGGTTTCTGTGTTTCTACAGATCCTCCAGGAAGTCGGGTGGCTGTAGAGTTTACAAAGGAACCAGAAGAAACCAAAGTTCTGCTGGAGACCCAAAGAGATGGAAAACGGTACCTTGTTGTCGACTGTGGAGGTAAATGTTTCACACCGTTATTCAATGTTTATTGAGAGACGAGTTTTAAAGATCTTTGTGTTTCACACAATAAGAGCTTCAATAAATGTGTTAATGTGATCTTTCTGATTTATTGTTGAATGTGCAATAAGTTGTTTTCTGAGATTTATCCTTTATTCTGTTTTATTCTCTTTGTTTATCAACAGATTTAATTATTAACATGACTGTTTATGAAGTCCTGGAAGGAGGATCTTTTAAGAAGCTGCACGACGAGTCTGACTACTATCTAGGAGGACGATATGTTGACATAAAATTCAAAGAGTTCCTCAGTAAAATATTCTCTGATGGAGTCTGGAAAGAATATGAACATAACTTCCCCAATGAGGTTCAGAAAATAATGTATGATTTTACACGTCTGAAACACGTGGATGAAGATGTTCAGATCAGCTGCTCAGGTAACCTGGTGATGTTGGCTCAGAAAAAGAAAGAGATTAAAACGTTCTTTGATTCAGTAGAAGGAGCTTCATGGGAAAATGGATCCATCAGAATCTCCAGAGAGAAACTAAAATCTTTCTTTGATAAGAGTCTGAAGGGCATCACAGAGCGTCTCAGAAGAATATTAAACCAATATCTCAACATTGGGTTTATTCTGTTAGTGGGGGGCTTAGCTGAGAGCCAGATATTACGTCAGCACATTACTGATCAGTTTGGACGTCAGTGTAAAGTCCTGTGTCCTCTTAGACCCCAGGAAGCGATCCTGAAAGGAGCCGTAGAGCTGGGAAGAAACCCAAAGTTGGTGACGTCTCATTAAAAAGCTCCAGCTTGGTTTATTTGTTTTTCTTAAGAATCCTTTTATCTGTGACTTTTGTTCTGCCAACAGTCTTTACATAATGAGGTGAGAGGAGAGCAAATTATTATCAACTATGACCTATAATAAAATAATAGTAACGCTAATAATGATTTATAATCACAGATGCTGTCATTAAATTTAACCAACTGATGGAAATAAACTTTTTAAGTTTTAATATTAGAATTACCAATAAGATGCTGATAATTATTTAAATCTGCTATTTAAACATTAAATGAGGTCAAAATGTGTCAACATGTAGTTTTAGTCTCTGATTTCTGGTCCTACGGATGAAATATTGTGATTTGAAGTTGTTTATAATTCAGAGTTGACTCTGTGCTAAATCTGTTCTTTCTTCTATAAATTACTGATGAGTTTATTAAATTACACTGATCCTGTTTTTAAAAACAAATTTAAAAGACAGATTAAATAATTGAAAATACATTGAACCTCTGATCCAACATTTCTAATACAGTGATTTATTTCATATCATGTGTAGCTTATATTACTAAATGTTGGTGAGGCCGAGACGTTTACTCTCATTAACAGAGACAGACAGAAATGTCGTGTTGGACTTTGTTTATTTTGAGTTTTATTTATTTATATTTATTTATTTCTCCTGTTGGTTCTGAGTCTCTCATGTCTGATTGTCTTTTGTTCCTTATTTTCTGGTCTCTGTGTTTGTAGTTAATTATTAGTTGATATTTTGTTGCCTCGCTTGTGATGAAGTGATTCTGGTGAAACTTTGGGAACCTTTGGACCAAAAGGCTGGAGAGAAAGAAGAAGAAGCAGGAAACAGAGAATAGATCATTGTTTTTAGCTTTCTTCAATTAATTAATAAACCATCTCAATCAATATAAATGTTTTATTTCTTAGAATCTGCATGTACAATTTTGTGAATTTCTGTAAAGTTTTTTCTAAACTTGTTTCATGATTATATAATCTGTTCTTCAATTATTTTTTGATATAATAAATAAAAATCTATAAACCATAATTAAAAACATGATGGATTAAATAATTTACTGTTGCAACATGAATATTGTACGATTGTCATCCTCTGACTCTCATGTTGAAGTATTTTGTATTTTTTATCTCACTATATTGTATCTTTCTTATTTTATAGCTTTACTGCTGAATTTATAACTGAGGGACAAATAAAGAAGGAATCTTCTGTTTCTATTTACGTTTAGCTGCAGTAATACATTAAAGCACCAGGTGGCGCACTTATTGCAGAAAAGAGGTTGATGGTTTGGTTTCATTTGCTCCACATTTAATGACGTCAGAGCTGCTAGACGTTCAGTCTGAACAGAGACCTTCATCATACTCTGAGGAGCTCCTCTTCCTCCTGTGACAGACAGAGGAGGAAGAGGAGGAGTCCTGCTGCTGAATGAACTGGTTGTTGGAGTGAAGAACAGGAGCTGCTCAGAGGACTGAAGTTCTCCTGCTGCTTTCATCAGGTTCCTCTGCTGCTGCATCAGGTCAGACCTGCTCACAAGCTT
This sequence comes from Valencia hispanica, assembly GCA_963556495.2. NCBI lineage: Eukaryota > Metazoa > Chordata > Actinopteri > Cyprinodontiformes > Valenciidae > Valencia > Valencia hispanica. Next base: position 10,137,792 of record OY747707.1, on the reverse strand, counting down.
TATATTTAACACTTTTTCATTTCAACCTTTGAGGTGGGAGGAGTCAGAGCTGCAACATCTTCATCTTTAATATCTTCATGTCTGAAAACAACCTGCAGATTATCTCAGTTTTCCAGGTTAAAGTTCAGTCTGATGGACTTTCTGCTGGATGTTCTCCTGGTGTTTGATGATTATATTAAGGGTCTGTTTCAGTTTTCCTCTTTTATTCTGGCTGCTGCAGAGAAATTCAGATGAAGGATCATCAGTCAGATTAAACTCCTGCAGCCTGTTCAAAGCTGAGATGTGATTCAGTCTCACATGATGGAGAATTATCCAGTGAACTGGTTTATTTCTGCTGCAGAATCTCAGTGAACCTGATGTTAAACCTTTAAAGGGTCATTCCTGACTTTCTGCAGCTTGTTAATCACAGGAGAGCTGGCATTTCTCACAGACTGACCACAGATCACCTTTAAATGTGTTTTTACATTAATGTCTGTCTCATCTACCTGTTTTTATCAGAATCTGAGCTGATAAAACAGAATAAAGCTGAAGCTGTTTAAAGTCAGACATCATGTATCAAACAGCAGCTTCATCATCTGATGGTTTCCACCTGATCTCAGACTGAAGCTGCTCTCTGTGACGCCAACGTGTCGTTTCTGTGTGAATCTCTGAGGATGAATGTGGGAACCAGAAGCTGAGTCTCTCAGCTGTGAAGGATGTTTGTGAAACGGTCGACTGACAGGAAGGAATCTGCTCTGATTAAAACCTGCAGCATGATGGGAAGTTTTCAGGACATTAAAGCTTCAGATGAACCTCAGGTTGAACTCTCAGTCCGGCTGCTTTTGTTTTTCATCTTTGAAGGAAGTTGCTCATAATTAACTGAGTAACAGAGCACCACTTCTTACAGTCTGTTTAACTTGTCAGATCAGCGTTGGTCGTTCTCCTAAAATCAAACTGTCACAAAAACTCTCGTTCTTATGCCAAACTTTCCATCTGAGCAGCTTAAAGAAAATCAAGCTGCTTATTTAAAAAACTACTAAACAAATACATCTTTGTTCTTTAATGTCTTTTTTTCTGTTCTTCATTCAGAATAACTTGCTACTGCTCCTCCTGCACCTCTTCAGGTCCTCTTCACACCAAATTAAGATTGCATCACGATTTTAAAGCTTATCGCTGTTTCCTTCTCAGGGTCTTGCATGGATGCAGTTGACTCATCATTTTACATGATAAGGAGGGAGAAATCCTTCACTGTTTTGAGCATGCACACATTTTCTGCACCAAGGTTGTTGTGGTTTATTACCAGGATGGCAGCAGTGGTTGCTTATCGATTCCATCCAGCTGTTGCAGAGCTGCATGGTTTGGTTATCAAGAATTTAAAGCAGGTCTGGTTACATCCAAATACTGGGCTAGCATTGCTAAAACCAGCTTATTTTAACAGTCTTGGTGGCTCGGCTGCTATGAGCATCATGTCCTGCTTTGTCCACAGTTGAAGGATTCAGTCAGTAGGACTCCCAGATGAAGAGAAGCGTGCACACCTCCAAATTGCACAAGTTCTGCTGGTTGCTGGGAGACTGAAGGAAGTAGTGAATTTGTCATGACGGTATCATGTGTCCAAAACCTGGCAGCTATTTACTTTATAAGGAGGAGGAAGCTTGAGCAGCAGCTCTTAGTCTGTGTGAATGGTAAATAAACAATGCTAGGCTACCGAGGCTAAGTCTGCAACTCGTAGTGATGGCTTCTCTACAGATGTTGGATGTTTGCATTCATGATTCACTGCACCCTACACAGACTGCTGGCCAAGGTTAAATCACTTGCATCCACTCATTCTGCTGATAAGATGAGGAAACTCCTGATGGTGGTTCTACTGCATGACTAGAACTGATGGTGGAGGTTCAGAAATCTGCAGCATTTATTAAGAAATTCTGTAGATTGTGAGAAAACACCCCAGAACTGCCACGACTGATGGAGGTCGCAATGTTAGGATGGATGGAAAAACAGCAGCGAAATACTTGGTTGGCTAATATCAAGAGCTTAATACGGCTGCCTTCACACTGAGGCTGTCAAATATTGCTGTGTTGGCGCTTTTTAAGGCTCCTAGAGGTCAGTACAGCTATACACTCACATGACATGTTTTATGTATTTTTAAGGAGTCTTTTTCAAGCTTGAGGAGAAAAACGTTGGGTTTCTTTAGCTTTTCCTATTTCCTGGACTGATTATCTGAGGAACTGTGGTTCATCACAGCCTAAAGGTGACGGAGGAACTCTAGCATTCATTTTGAAGCATCCAGCGTTTATTTATAGTTGATAAAGACAAAGACTTCACAGCTGAAGTATGAAATAAATGACTTAACATGACATAATGCACAATGAACACCAGTTTGTCTGGAAACAAAACACATCTTTTTATTGGACCAAGAAAGCTGCTCTTGCTTTGGGTCCGGCTCTAATTGTGCTCTATAGTGACTACATCTGTGGCAGCTTTAATACGGCTTATTGGATTTATTTATATACTTTAAATCTGAGCAGTTTTTACCAGTAAAGGTTGAGCTCAGGCTTCTTGTTTCCAGCTGAGTGTTTGTGGTCCAGTGTGAGAATCAGCAGCAAACTGTTTCCATCCTGATAATGAACTCTGTTAATGACAAACACAGACGGCTGAGAGAGTTCCCTGACCTCAGTCTCTCTCTTTCTCTGGTTCCTGGTTCTGTTGGTTCTGACAGAATCAACCTGCTGATAACAAACATTCCCATCAGTCTAAGTCACAGTTGTGTGTTTTATCTGTTGCTGAAACTGTTATTGATCTCCTATCAGCTGATTGTTCACAGGTCACATGACTTCATCAGGAACGATACCGACAGAATGGAGGAGTTTCAGAGTTTCTGTAACCTTCGGCTTTTCTGCAGGAATCAAAGGGTTTTTATTTTCCGTTTGGATCACATGAAGCTGTTCATACAGACTCTTTCCTTCTGCTTTCTATTGCATTAATGCTCCAGCATGTTCTCCTCAATGCTGCAGCTTTCTGGAGGAGTTCATGTTGTTTCTGTCTGTAACTCATCTCCAAATATCTCCACAAAGGGAAACACCTTTACTGCCTGCAGCACCAACAGCAGCAGCTTTACTGTGTTATTGGATCTCAGCAGGAACACTGTGGAACATGTCTGAAATAATGGAAATATGTCAGCTTTAGGGCCAGAAACACTTTCTATTGAGCTAAACGACAACAAAGGTCAATGTTTAGATAAAAATGTTTTTATTCAGAGAAGGCTGACTGTTTCTAGCAAATATTGGAGACTTGAAATCCTTGTATGGCTGCAGCAGAGAGAGTCTGAGCAGGAAAAGGACCAGCAGGCTGCTGCTGTTTGTTCAGAAAATACAGATAAAACATCCAGCCACACTTCACCAAATATCTACAAAATCCAGCAGACATTAGGAAAACATTCAGCTAAACCCCTCAAATAAGAGCCAAACATCTAATGACCAACGAGCTAACTCCTAGTGTCCACCAAAACGTCTCCAGAACCACTTCTGACCAAAACTCAGGAATCCATCAATCCCTTTATCGTCACTTATGTCCAAGTTCACATGTTGGTTCTGTACAATGGAGTATTGGGTCCATTGTGGATGAAAGAAACATTAATTATTGGCCATAGAGGAGAGAAACACTGAGAATAATTTCACAAACTGTATTTACAATAAAAATGTAGATATTCACTGATGTAAAAAAGAGAAAAAAATAACATTTTCACCTATTAAAAACAAAGATTTATAATATTGAAGCTAAGACATTTTCTAACATGATGAAGTCTGTATTTTGAGACTAAAAGTGACAGAAGTCGTCTAAGATTAGAGATGGTAAGGGGAAGTGTGTCTGGATATTTTTCAAGGTGTAATTGATGGATCCGGTTCTTCTCCTGGATCAGAACCACATCTCCCAGACTCACCATGAACCAGAATAAATATCTGAGACAAGGAGGAAGAAGCTGCAACATGACTGCATTAAGTCTGATCAGCAAATGTTTTTATGGCAGACATTTACTCCTCCATGGTCATTTATTCTCTTTTATCACCAATGGACCTAATACTCTGTTCTCCAAACTGTAAAAAGCAAAACAAACCAACAGACAAGATGACAGATAAATATTAAACTACTGTTGGAATCAACATTATTCACCTACATTCAGGTAGAAACCAGCTAACCACCAGTCAACCACATGATGTTACTGAGACTATTTTCATCCAGCTTTTAAGCAACATTTAACAGATGTTCAGTGAAGATCCGCTTCAATATTTAGCTAACATCAGAAAGAGTGTAATTATTTTTCACTATTTCTAAATTTATTGAACCTGTTTCAACGTTTACATTTCAGTGAAAAATGTCTGAGTGCTGCTGGTTCCTGTTTCTTCTCTGTTTAACCCTAAACTGATCTGACTGAACCCCTCACTGAGTCTCAGGAAGGCCCTGACCCTCAGTTCATCTAAAGTAGCTTTAGCTGCAGTCCTCATAGTTTCCTGATGGTTATTTACCTGAAATAATTTATTGTTATCTTTAAATAAAATGTTGTTTTGTTGAAATTTGAAGCTTTCTTTAACTGAACTAAGCTCAGGTGGAAAATGGACAGACTGTTGGTGTTTCATCACTGATCATCTAGTGGTTAAATGTAGCAGGACGTCTGTCTCTGTGTTTCTTTCTGACAGCATGATGAGTGATGTCCGACCGTCTGTAGCCCCTCCCTCCGTCTGTGAGGTCACAGCTTCGCCAACAGGATGTGGTTTCCAAAGCGTTGAACCTCCAGCCTTCGTCCTGCGCCCCCGGACCGTCAGGGTCAGCCTGGGGGGAGACGCCCGACTGGAGGGGAAGGTGAGACTCCTAGAGAAGGTGATGCCCGTTTCTTTAGGCCTTCATCCCGACAGAAACACGTCAGTATGACAGATTCAGAAACAACTTGCAGCTTTACTGAAGCTGAATGAGAAACATGAGAACCTGCTGCAGTGGCATCAACAGAAAACCACCGTGGGTTTTAATCTAACACAGCCAGCAGTTCAAGCAACACAGGAAGCTGATTGATAAACAGTGCTGGTTAATTCTTCCTCATTTTGTCATTTACTTAATGTTTATTATCTGAGTTCAGTTCAAAGCCTCTGAGCTGAATGAAGACTTTGCTGAATGTAAACAAAAGAGTTTTATAGCCTCTCTTCTCAGTAAATTAACAGATGAAGCAGTTTATGATGCAGAATATTGCTGCCCAAGGTTTAATAAAAGGTTTTCTGCCCATTAATAACAAAATAAATCATTATAGTCAGTAAAACAAAACCCTGAGTGGAAGTTTTTTTTCCTAAAACAGCTTAGTTATTAGAAACATGATGAAAACCTCGTCTCTGTTCTCGGTTCATATCTCTGGTTGGATGCAAACTACACAACCCGACTCTTTGTTGCTGCTGCAGCTGGTTCTGAATGAAGCTGGGATTATTGCAGTATTGCAGGAAGCATCCGGAAACCTCTAAGGCATTGGTGTCCTGCAACTTTTAGATGTTTCTCTGCTTCAACACACCTGAATCACTTAACTGTGGAATTAGCAGGAATCTACAGAACTTGGCTACAAGCTAAGGTTGAATTTGATTCGGATGTGTTGGACCAGGAAAGAATCTAAAAATTGCCGGACGAATGACCTTAAACGACTGATGTTTGATACCCGTCATGTTAAGGAAGGTGTCCTGGATCAACTCGACTGAAATCACTGAATGAGGAGCAGCAGCTCTACTTTTATAGCTAAATAAACTCTTTAATGAAGATGTAAGATCAGACAGTGAGGAGCATTTTTACAGGATTCTGCTTGTAAACATCTGATCTTTTTGCAGATCTGAAGTCAGGATAGATTAAAGGAGTTAGAGCTGCAGATGCTTTCAGGTCTAGTCAGGACTGTCTAACTGCAGCTTCCCAATATAAAGCAGTCAACCAGAACTCCCAGTTTAAAACTCACACACCACTGGTTGCTTCTCAGTGAATCAGCTGATTTAATCTAATCTCCATCACTATTTCTTGTTTTTACTACTGCTTATGTAAAGGTCTGATATTCTTAGAGACAGCATTTCTGCTCCGGCGCCTCAGATTTATCGGTAAGAGGAATGCAGAGTATGACTAATCCTGCAGCGCCTGAACGCACCGTCAGTCCACAAACATGATGGATGGAGCTGCAAGTCCTCATGGGTGTTGAGCTGGAAGTCATCAAGCAGTCGCCCCATCTGAACACCACATGCTGCACAAAGAAGTCACGCTTCAGGCTATGTGGGCTTTTGGTTCTGGTCTTCATGGGTCAGTCAGAGACCTGCGTCATCATCATCATCATCAGTTACCTCACATTGGTTTAGTGAGGCTCCTGCAGCTTGTTGGCAGGTAGTCCTGACTTCCTAATGTAGGGAGGAGAATAAACTCAGAGACTGATGAAAGTTAGTCAGGAACTAAACTGGTGCAGCAAGATGGTTGTATTGTCTGTTATGGAGACATCTAGTGGTGAAGTTGCAGATTACAGGCAGCTGATATAGAAAATAATGATTATTTCACTTTATGCTCTGGCGGTGCCTTCAGTGACCAGTCGGAAAGTTTTTTCTCTGAAAAACAATACAAAACACTAGTATAAAGCTAGATCGATCAATATATCTATCTATCTATCTATCTATCTATCTATCTATCTATCTATCTATCTATCTATCTATCTATCTATCTATCTATCTATCTATCTATCTATCTATCTATCTATCTATCTATCTATCTAACTATCTATCTAATCTTATTGTCTGTAAATTGACATTACAAAGTCAGACTTTTACAACTTTATACAAACAATAATTGTCAGTATTTCCTCCCATGTATCCACCACATAATACTGTTAACTATCTCATGCATATATAGACGCATTAAATCTGTCTTGGGAGAGACTTACATTTCTCAAGAGTTGGAGATGAATGGTTTAACAATTAAAAATAAAAGCTCAGGCTGAGTTTTGCCTGCATGTTTGGTTCTGCAGGCAGGACTGGTACTGAGTCAGTCCAGATGAATCCATTGCAGAGAGGAAGCAAAGAAGATGGCTGCTTGAAGAAAATCTTTGTACCATTTTTAACCTTTCCCTCCAATCATTGTAGATGTTTTCCCAAAATTACAAGTTTGCAGTTGAAACGTAACTTAGAGAATATGGCTCACAGGGCTTTCTGTGCTTTCAAAGATGCAGATCAGGTGTTAATGAAGCACCATTCCTTCTGTTTCTGACATTTGTGTCAATCTGACTTAAAGAACAGAAAAGACATGAAGGAGAGCAGCTTTGTGTTGAAGTCAGCCATGTTGGAATAAATATGAGTTTAGAGATTATAAGAGGAGAAAAGGGGTACAAATGTGACATGATGATGTAATGAATATGCTAAATACCCTCGGATGTCTTACATCAATAATGGAGGATTGTTTTTTTCCTGAAAAATATATTTTTCATAAAACTTCATGTGAACTTGAACAACGCTGCCTGTAGATCACCTACACTGTAACAAACCAGAACAGTTTGAACATTAATGGACTCCTCTATGCTGGATAAAAACGTTCCTGATATTTTACTCTGTTCGTTGTGTTTCAGGTCAGAGGTCATCCTGAGCCGCAGGTCACATGGTACAGAGAGGGGAAGGCTGTGATTGGGGGAGAACGCTACACAGTGGAGCGAGGTGGGCGGGGCACTTTCAGTCTGTTAGTGGGCGGAGTCACAGAGGAGGATCTGGGCTGTTACACCTGTCAGGCCACCAATCAGGCGGGGAGCCGGCAGGTTACCATGGAGATCCTTCTGGAAGGTACCAGTCCTGGCATCACACACACGTCTGGGAGCAAAACTACAGAAAATAACAGAGAAGTTTTGATGACAATGACGGTACTGCAGAATATTACTGGTAAAAGCAGGAAGAGGACAAAATAATTATATAAATCCTTCAGTCAGTGATGTTCTGGTCAAGTCTCAGATGATTTGATTGGAGAGAGGTAATCCAAGTTCTGTTAATTAACCTCTGGGGAATCTTCCATTAAATGCTCCTTCACATCCAATCATAAAGTTTGTTCTCTGAATTAAAAGACAGCAACAACAAAACCCTTCTGTCCCGTCCATCATCTGTAAAACCATCAGACTGTTCTCACTGGAAGGGAGGATGAATTGATGCTTCTTTTTGAGAAAAACTGAACTTAACAGATGTGCAGACTCTTCTAAACCTTTGCAGGCGTTTGTGGATGAAAATGATTTAACAAATAATCTGTCCTGCTGGATCTTTCTCTGGTTCCCAGTTTGGGGTTTGGCTCGTCTTTATGAACACATATTCTGTCTGCAGAAAGATCCAGAAGCTTTAGTGTTTATCTGACAGCAGCTGGATTCTTCTTAGAGTCGCATCAAAAACGCACTGAAGGAAATTAATGAACAATGTAATGTCCATGTTTTTTGTTTTTCTGGAGATTGTGTTAAAAACATGCTGCAGTAAAAACACCCATCAAGTTTAATAGATAAGAACAATTTGCTCCTGTTTTTGCATCAGGTGACAGTTACCCTCTTTTCAGTCAAAAATGCAATAGATGAAATGAACATAGAGATAGAAAGTTGTTTTTTTGTACTTTCCCCTCAACCTCGAGGTTTTGACTGCAGAACGTCATCAAACCCTCACTGAGTGAGAGAGATGTTCCTCAATGCACCTTATTTTCACAATAAAGATAAATCTTGTTTACAGAGTTCATGTAATTAAAATCTGATTATTAATCTTTGCATATAAAGCTTCTGTTGAAATGTTTCACAGTCATCATGTTTGCATTTTGAATTTTAATAAGCAACAACACAGTTTTAAACAGCTCTCATCTTTTTTAGAAATTGTTTGCAAAGATATCTTACTGGAAGACAGGATGAGTTCTGACTTCTTTGACATTTCTGGCGTGTTTTAAAAAAAAGAAACGACAGCAGCAAATTGCTTTAAACTGTTTGGTTTTATATTATAATATATAATATTACCAACAACTTTCAGCAGATGGCTGATTGTGGTCGTTGACAATGTCAAGCAACTTGTTCTGTCTGCAGTTTACGTACATTAAATGTTGACACGCTTTCCTCTAAATTCATCCATAGTACCTCACTTAGACATGGAGACACTGGGTCAGTTTAATGCATCTCTGGGCTGCAGAACAAAACTACAGTCAATGAAAGTTAAACCAGATCATCATCCAGCTGAGAAAACATTGTTCAGCAGCTGGAACAAAAAGAAGAATTTATTGAATTAACCTGCAGCATAACTCCCCGTATTATTATTACTACGCTAGTTTGTATAAAAATGTTGCAGCAGATGGTTTGTTTCAGTTTCTGATCTGTAATAAGAGGAAATTTTAACTCTGTGCCAGAATATACAAACATGTTGCAGCTGAACAGTAAAGAAACACAAGTTCTGTGTTAATGTGATATTCTTCTGTTTGTTCTGTTGTTAACGTGTTCAGTATAAATAAAGTTTCTGCAGCTCCATCAGAAACTGAACTTCTCTGATATTCAAATGTTTTTCCACCTGCAGAAAACTATGGGAAGAAAAACATCCTGCCGTCCTGGAAGAGATCAGGGTGAGCTGCTGCTGCTTAGTTGTCCTCACGTTTCCCCGTTGTGTTGGAGGAGCTCCTGCTGCAGACTCTAACTCCTCCTGCTGCTGTGAATCCTCTAAATCACTGCTGAGGTCCATTAAATGTGTCAGAAACGCTCCTCTGGAGGCTTCAGGCTCAGAACCTGCAGCTGTCTGAGGTCACATCAGCAGGTTTACAGATGAAGCTCCTCCTGCTACAGCTGCTTCCTCTGCAACATCTCAGAAGTTATAAAACCACTGATTATTTACAGCTTCAGTTCTGATACAGACTGATGCAGGTCACATTAAACAGTATGGGATGCTGCAGAGAGGTGACTCCATCTCCCATGATTCCAGGTCCCGCTCCTCGAACCCAGCACCGGAGAACCGGACCAGCATCTGGAGCGAGAGCCCACCAAAGTTCATCTCCAAACCCAGCCGAGTGTTCGTCAGACTGGGACAGAGCGGGAAGTTCTCCACCAAAATCACAGGACGGCCACAGCCGCAGGTCACATGGTACAAGGTGGGTGGAGCCTAACTCAGACTGATCTAAGCTGAAGTTTGATTGGATTGTTAAACCAACCACTTTCATAATCGATCATCAATCAACAATCGATTCTCATAACCTAAAATCAATGTGAAAGACGCATTTCTGACTTTTGCATTAGATCTTTATTCCAAATAATAGAAACAAGGAGAGTCCTGTAAATTACTCAGGATTAATCAGGATTATGATTTATTTCAGATCAACACTAAACTCAACAGTTCAGTTTATGATTATAAGGAAAATCAAAGGGAACTGGTCATCATTGTAATGATATCTTTACTCTGTAAGCTACTACTAAAAGGAGGAAGTTACTAAAACAACTTAATTAATTGCATGTTCAAATTATTTTCAAAATAAGTAAAAATCTTTTACTAAAAACACAAGGAAAATGATTTAATGGCTTAACTTGGAGTTTTATTTTTATTATATATATATGACACTTTGAAATATACTGGCAGGCAAAATCCTTTTTGAGCATAACAGCTGCTGAGGTCTCATTTAGGAGATTCTGTGTGAAATATCAGGTTTTTCTAGCGAGACCTAAAAGTCCAACAAGAACATTCTAAAGAGACTTCAAGAAAAGTAGTTAAAGGGTAAAAAAGGGCAAATCTGAGTGGTTGGTTTGCACTACTATGAACTTAAATAGACACAAATTGTTTGTAAAAAGAAGTATCGTTTGTAAATGTGTGAAAATGTTCCTGTATCAGTTTAAGTTGTTTAGCTGATGGAGTTTAGAAACCTGGGGGATCTGGTAAATTATGCTGAGCACTGGGATTCCACCAGTGTGTGAATGTGAGAGTGAATGAATAATGGAGTTGTAAAGCGCTTTGAGAGTCTTGAAAAGCGCTATATAAATGCAAGCCATTATTATTATTATTATTATTATTATTATTATTATCTGAAAAGGACACTTGATAAACCTTCTGATGATAATTTAGTCTTTATTCTGATCATTTTTTTCATATATGATTACTAATAATTAATTGCAGATTCCAGGCTTGTTTTTTATCTCAGGGTCAAACTAGAGACTTTTTCCTTTTGTTGTTTTTTCATCCATCATTTCTGAGATGATAAACTCCAAGTCAGGCCAAGTTCCTAGGAAGGGAAAATAGAAACAGCTCAATTATTCTAGCATTTACTTTGACCTGCAAAATGTATGAAGCCGAAAAACCATTTGAAATGTTTTCAGAGAGAAATAGTTTAGGCTTAATAATAATGCAAAAACATTTATGTTATTTGAAGTGTTCTATGTCTACAGGTCATAATCATGACTTGATATAAAATGCTGCATTAGGGATTTAATAAAACATACTGTAGAGGCCGGGAGGGATTTAAAACAAAACAGATTTTACTTGTTAGAGAAACTTTTGGTTCACCTGCTGCAGGCTGGAAGAAACATAAAAGGAAGGAAACCCAAAGATAAATATGAAAACAAGAGAGGAGCCGGTCCATCTGAATTTCTCACTTTAAGGGGGTTTAAATGTAAAACTTCACCAAAAACTACAGAACTCAGATACCAACAGTAATTTAATCTATATTTAAAACGTTCTTAAAAGTCTTTGGACTGTAAAGGTTACAGACCCCTGGTTTAAAACAAAACTATGTATCTGTGAGTTAGATAACTTCAATTTTAGGTTAGACAAACCTCCTTCAGTGTAAGACATTTAGAAAAACTGTTGAAGTTTGACATCAATTTCAATTCACGAATTTTCAGAGAATATTCCTGAAGTAAAATACTCAGAGTTAGTTTCCTCTCTTTCTGGAATGAGAAATACTGAGTTTTCCCAAATTCAGGGTTAACATAATACGTTTTCAGACTTTTCTTCATGTAGATTTCCATCTGAGGGAGGAGCGTTTGGTTTAAACAGTTTAAACTTGGGTTGCAGGCAGACGGCCGGGGCGTCCTGATTCCTGTTGTTGCAGTCTAACTCTAGTCACTGTTCCTGATCAGGTGGTTTATGATTGTTAAACTGTTTACTGTGTTGTAGCTCGCTGACATGTTTCTATGTATATTTTTCCAGGGGGAAACGGAGCTTCAGCCCTGCGGTCGGATCAGTGTGTATGAGCTCTCTGGACGTCACTTCCTGGAGATAAAAGAAGTCCAGGTGGAGGATGCAGGAAGTTACACGTGTTCAGTCACCAACGGCGCCGGAACGGCCGCCGCCAGCGCAGAGCTTATAGTTCAGGGTGAGAAAACCAGCCAGAGTTTGAAGCATCTTCACACCTGCAGCTCTACGTTCCCAGTCTGAGAGAACCAGAGATCAGGATGAAACCTGCTGCATGTTGTTCTGATCCAGTAGAGGAGCAGCTCCAGCTCCGACCGGTTCTGATAGAACTGTCCAGATGTTGGAGGTGGTGGAACCAGGTGTGGAGACCTCCATCGTGCTGTTCTATCTGAATGCATAAAAACTGAGATTAGACAGATTTAGTGTGAATTTCTGTGCTTGATCCACCTTCAGCTTGAATCTCAGTGTTTAAAATAAGTGTCGACATCAGTGATGGTTTTCAGACTCGACACTTAAAAAGGTTTTGTTCAAATTCGCTGTTTCTATCTCCTTTAGGTGTCCCTGAAGCCTCGTCCTGGTGAGATGTTTCTGTCTCTAACAGCTCTCACTTCCAGCTCAGACCTTTTGCTGTTTTATATAAATGCTGCAGCTTCTCTTTGCCAACCTGATCTGCTGCTTTACTGACTCGTTCTGCTCTACAGTGTCAGAGTATTAACACACAGAGACGTGTTTCTGGTGGCCTGCTAGTAAAATGTTACTAAAGTTGATCAGAAAACAGTTAAATTGTTTTGTTTTCAGATCAATCTTTTTAGACTTTTATATTTTAATTTAACTTGCTGAAGGATGGTATTAATCAAACACATCTGCACAATAACTACTAACCAATAAATCCTCATTATTTTAAATACTGCAGCTTTAACTCTGAGAGATGCCCCAGAAACAGTAGTTGTCAGGTCGCTGCACATAATTACATCACTAACACTGTCCTGCTGCCACACATTAAAACTTTAAGATGATACATAAACATCTGACTGTTGAACACTGCAGCATTCATCCATCTGAGGAACCACCAGCCAGGAACCTAGTGGAGGACAGCATTGCTCCAGGTCCTGGCAGGTCTTCTGCAGACCAGCAGCATGGACAACCTGCCTCCTGGAGGACTAAACCTCCTGCAGAGCGCCCTCATGTGGCTGGAAGGAGTACTGCTCCTGCTCAGGTGACTGTAGACAATAAAATGTAAACTCCTTTCCTTTTTAAACAGGTTCACTAACTCAGTAGTTAATAAACTAAACCAAGCTGCTTAAACACGTTTCATGGCTTTTTAGTATGATTAAATTAACCTTTAAAAGACAGTAAGAGACCGGATACAACAAGTGGTTGTTGATTTAACTACCGCATCCGTTTCTGCACAGGAGAGCCCCCTGTTGGTCAATAGTAAAACTACATTTCAATTTAGAGTCAATTTCAATTCAAACTTCTAAAACCGACTCATAGAGATAAAACCAAGAGATCCTAAAATCTACAGGACCTGGAATTAAATAAATCAACATTTATTTATTTTTTATACCAAACATAATTATTCCGTAGTGACTTTGAATGCACCATGAGATACCGTAATTAGCAGGCTACGGTAATGACCGTGAACTCAGCAGCAAATTGTCGTCACCATAGCAACAGGTTGCTATGTGAATTATTAAGATTAAACTGCTGGCGTTTTCCTGTTTTAGATTGTTCTTTTTGATCCAGCTATTCAGGTAAGACCTGATTTAGGCTAATTTATGTGACTTAAATAAATGTTTCTAAAGGAGGAAACCATTAGAAATTTAGCTCTGCACTAACAGTTAATTAGCCGGTTTAATGTCAGATTTAATTTGAATATTTTTTGGACCCAACAAATTACTGTCTTAAAGTTAGTTTTAAGTTACAAATCTTCATGACGCAATAAATGTGTAAAGTGTCATTATATTTTCAGGTATGTTGTCGGGCTAATGGAAATGTTTAGGTACATTCACTGGGCTCCTAAAGAGACTTTGCTTTTATTAGGTTGAATCTTAAAACTACTTTTATTTTTAATTTAATTCACGTGGTGTTCAAAGAAAGCAGGACAAAATTAAGGGAAAAAATAGGTTATTTTTTAAACGAACTAACGCATTTTATTAAGAAGAAGACTGTCATGTTAATTTGCTTCTTTATGGCCTTTTTGTTTCCTGGGTGAGATTTGAAAGAAAATGGGAACAAAATCAGCATTTAAACCTTTATTGGCAAGTCTAAACAGTGAACCTATTACAAATTACATTAAAATGTCAAAATAAGGGATGTAGACCTAATGAGTGAATGAACATTTGAGATTCATAATATAAACTATTTTTTCTGCAGGTCCAGTCTGTTCCAGCTGATCCAGTTCAAACCGGTTTAATCCAGTTGGCGCCAGCTGCAGCTGGCTACAGCAGGTTAGAACCACTTCAACCTTTATTTTAAGTTACAGTAAGAAGTTTGAGTTAAATATTCGTTGTTTTGCTAATTTTAATGTTTTACATTGATAAACGAAGTATTTTTTTTCTTTATTAATTTGGCCTATTTACCTGTTTAACCAGCTGGTATTAGCTGTTAAGGTAAAGGTTGCTATGGCGACTGACGGATTTTAAAGTATATAAGGTAATTAAGTTATCTCATGTTACTCTGTAAGTAATGAAATTACTATTGTTGTTAAGTTGTTCGATATTGTTATTGGTGTTAAGTTTGGTGCTGGGTAATATCTGGATAATTATAATAATACACATTAACTGGTGTCCAAAACAGCTTGAAACTCAAGTTCAGTGTTTAAATATGTCGCAACAACTTGTTTTATGTTTGTTTTCTATATATTTTAAATTATCTTTTAGTTTATTTCAAATGTTAGTAAAAGTTTCTAACTGTCATTTCATACTTCAATTGAAAGACAATTAAAATACTTTGGAATTGCTGCCAAGATCATGAATGTATGGTAGAAGAGATATCTATATATCTATATATATATCTATATATATATATATATATATATAGATATATATATATATCTATATATATATATACTTAAAAAAATAACAAAACAAATAAATTATTTGGGAAACATGTTGGATGTCTCTGTTAAACAGTCTTATGGCTGCAGGAACAAATAATCTCCTGGACCTCTCAGTCCTGCATCTCAAGGAGGTGAGAAAGTTACTGCATTAAAATAAATAAAAATAATAAAATAAATAAAAATAATAACATTAAATAAATAATATTAAAAATAAATAAAAATAAAAGTTACTGCATTAAAATCTGAAATTTTGGGGGGGGGATTTGTAGATTTGTATTCCTCATATTACTCTAAAGCAATAATATTGGCATAATTGCCCAAATGTTTGTAAAGGTTGGGTGAAGACATCCATAACAAAGTTTAAAAAAAACAAAAAACAAAGAAGTAAAATTAAAGAGATTTAGCACTATTGCATTACTTATAATTGTTATACTGGCTTGGATGTCATAAATTAGGTTTATCATCAAACATCCGAAAAGCTAAAAATGAGAAAAAACATCCAGATATGTATTTATTCTGTTGAAAACCTAAAACATATATATAGCTGATCCTACTGATCAATAACTGTGATATCTTTGAGGATCTTGATTACAATACATTATAGATTTTACTAAGCATTGCACATTTTATTTGATGTAATTTTGTCCAGAGGCAAAACTAATAGTGAAAATGATTTTATCAAAATGTATTAAATTGAGTCTGGAAAACGATACAGATTTAAACGGGAATAAAGGAACTCTGTTGGCAGATAATGTGATTGATTTAAAACATCACCTTCAGATAAATTAGGGTGTATTCAGACCTGCACTGTTTGGTCCACTTTAAACGGACCAGGGTTCGTTTGAACGCTGGTCCGGACCTTTTATGCAGGTGTGAATACACACAAACGAATCCTGGTGCGGATCAGAGAACCGGACCGAGACCCACTTTTTTAGGTGGTCTCGGTCCGCTTCCAAACGGACTCTGGTGCGGTTCGCTTCAGGTGTGAATACAAACCACTGTTGATCCGAACCAACTCCATATTCATTTGCCTTTTTGGACTAAACAAGCCACCGTAGCAAGGTTTAGTTCATACCTGATCCTTTGTCTTCTGTTTAGCCACGCTGCTGCCAGCATGTTGTGGGTCAGAGCCCGTCGTCTCCTTCGGGTTACTGCACGCATTCTCCGACGCCTTTCCAAAATTTGAAACAGCATCGGGAAACCTGCGTTAAATGAGCTGCTCTTGACACTCAATATGATTTTGCAGCTCCAATAACGGCAGAAATATGCAGAGCAGCGTAGAGCTTCCATGTTTTCCTCCATTTCCGGGTCTGCGCTCTGTGTGCCGCCGTAGTCATTGCTGTTCAATGGCTGCACCGATCGTCACACGCGTGGATGTGTTTACAAAATATAGTTCACTTGCAAAAAGTACAGTGTGAATGCGAACCGCACCAAACGAAAAAAATTAAGTCCGCTTTTGGTCCGGACCAAACAAGCGGACCAAAGGACTTTTCTGGCCTGAAAACACCCTTAAACACAGTTTTGTTGTTCCAAAGGTTTGGTACCATTGCTTGGCTGAGCCTCTAACAGTAATTAAATAGACAACAAACTTAATTCTGAGTATTTGCATTGTTTGCATCTACTGGATTATTAAAACTCCAGTCTGAAGCGTTTTTTTAGGGGAGGTTTATGCCGGTAGTCATAATTACACTGCAAAAACAGTTGTGTTAAAAATGACACATGTTGTGCAAATTTTTAACACATGTCCTGAGTGTGATCAGGGACAACACATGTTGAGTTAATTTTAACACATTATATGTGTGAGGCATTTTAACACACAAATTGTGTCAATCTACTTAACACAAAAATGTGTCATTGAAACACATTAAGTATAGCTTTTTATGTAGTTAAAAAGTCCTGAAACTATACAAAAGAGAAAAAGACAGCTTGAAAAATATTAGCTTTATTTCATCAGCTTAGTCTAAGCTGTAATAACACAAACTCACACATGCCAACAAAACCATGGCAAATGAACACAATTGCATTTTTTGTGAACTAAAAAATAGCATTAACCTTTGTGCATTGTTAGTGAAACTACTTAGTGCTTTAAGCACAATTTAATACTTCAACAATACTTCAATTGAATACCAGTAATTTATAGAGTAGTTAAAGACTATAACATGAACTACCTTAAAATGGATTAGCAGTTTAACCAAACAACAAAGTTTTCAGACAGTAAAACCATATACATTTTCTGATTCTATTATTCTTGCATGCTGGGAACAATAGACATTTAAAAAAATATTTTCAAAAACTGCGTTTTCTATATGAAAAACTGAAAATGTAGATATTTCATTTAGATAGGCAGACCCCTTTTCCATTGGAGACATTTTTGTTGAGATAGGAATGGTCTTCTTTTGGAAAACATGTTCAAAAACACAGCTGCTCATCCTGTTTTGAGAAACTAAAATATTTTGTACCTTGGGCTTAAATATAGTTCATCTGTATTAAAACCCAACATTATGTCCAAATGCTTGAAATCAGCTGAATCAGTCAGGCTGATCATTTCATAGTCTTTTGTTTTTCTAACAGCATACGCATAAAAATGCTCATCAAAGTACTTTACAGTTATGATTCTCACAAACAGCAAAACTGATTCTGTATCAGTTTGTGGTATAATATGGATGATCTCACTAAACAAAGGCTCACCTTTATTGTCCATTTTAAGTGGCAGTACAGCACCAGTTTTGTAAGTTTGACCAAGCACACTAACAGAGTGAGCAACATAAACAGTGCTGTTCAAAGTGTAGTCATCATGTATTGATTTGAGGTTCTCCAGTATTACCTCTGCCTTCTTCAAAGAGCTGATGGTAACGAGGTATGCGTTAGTGACATCTATTTTCTGACAAAAAGGGTCACTTAACTTGAAGCTATACATCTGCTGAACCTGATGTTTATAGCTCAATGTTTTAGAAATATTTTTAAAGTTCCCAACCACATGAGCATGTCTTTTTAGTGGATTGTGTTTTGCCTCAAATCTCATACACCATAGTTGAGAAATGGGTCCAAACATAACAAGCATCCTTGGATAGTGAATCATAAAATGGTGTTTAGGAATCAGATTTCTGTCATAGATCTTCTTGAATAACACATGGTGCTCTATGATGAGTTGTTTCAGAAATACAGCAAGCCCTAGGGTGACAGTTGGTGCAAAGACAATACTACATATTTCCCTCAGCAAGATGAACAAATGCCAATGAAAACTTTTCCTGTCAACAAGATCACCAATTAAAAAGGGCAACACCTGCAAGAGGCACCACATTTGTGATGCAGTTTGTTTTACTGCATTATCAGAAGTTCTCAGATTCAGTATAACACTTGGTTTATTTTTTTCATTTCCATAACCATAGTCATAACTGGTGATTCTACGGTTAACCAGTTCAAGGGAGAATATTTTTTCTTCATAAATGAAGTGGTGTAACATAAGTCTCACCTCTAAAGGGGCAACACCCTCAAGAATATCATGCATAATGTCGACACAAGTGTTCTCTGTGACATGAAAATATTTAAGTTTATTCAAACAGGAGTTTTCTTTAACTCCAGTTGAGCTCGGATTATTATGCAAGACATGCTGTTGATAATTTTCTCTGGTGCGTTTCTCAATCTCATCTTCATCGAAAACAGTCTACGCAAGATTTTTATTGACAAGGCAGAAGTGGCAAAACTTGTTCGCAGAAAAGCTCTCAACATATCCACATAGGGAATGGATAGCTAAATTGTCAGCAGTCAAGACACAGATAGCTCCATAGAGCTGATGAGTTTCTCCTTGGATCTCTACCTGTACACCTGATCTTTCAAGGAGTCTGATGTCATCTAGCAGTGGTTCGAGAATCTTACTAAATCCACATTTGTCTCTGTCCATAGAATTAAATAGAAGACATAAATGAATATGTGAAAGGGATGAATTATATTTTGGTGGCAGATTCTTTAAGGCAAAATAAATAGCACCCATTTTATGAATTTTGGTTTTGGACCCCAAGGGGTTTACAGTTTCTAAGTCATCAAAATACAATTGTATTTGAAGAGCATGAGGAGATCTTCCAAACAATGGGTGAGAAGAAAAGTGTGATCCATCACAATAGTTCTGCATTTTACCTTCAAACTGATTGTTACTCTGCAAGTATTTTTTTTGCATCTGGACATTACTGAATAAAAATGTAATAGTATCAATAACTGAAATGTATTGGCACGTGTCAGCTGCTAACACTTGTTTAATTTGTACCCGTTTTCTTGCTGTGTCTGCCCTATGACCAAGAAATATTTCTTTTGGCTTTACAAGATCAAATTTCTCTAAGAAGTACTTATTCATTTTAAAAGGTGTGTCCACATCTTTAAACATATGTTTAGCGTTCTCAAACTGACTCATTAATGACTGGACAGACTCACTGTGAAGTGGTACCTGGAAGTTACTCAGCAATGTAGTTGTGGATTGTTGTAGACTTTCAATAGTCCTCTCAAGCAGTTCTTGTGTACAAATAACACTCCTTGATACATCCATCCAAGTTGTGTTTGATGAAGAGTACATTTTTGCCACAAAAGAAGCAACACAATCACTGGGAAGAGTAGTTGTTAATGGAACCGTTGATATCAAGTTTGATGTTTCCTCGATATTATATGAGTTTGTCTCAGATGTAGCTGATGACCTGTGGTCATGAGCCTGAAATGGCACACTGTCTATAAATGTTGTGGGGTGATGGTCCCGATGAAGATGCTTAGAAAAGGAGTTGAAGTTGTGGTATGTCCGAGGACAACCTTCTTGGTTGCAAATTATAGTCAAGTCCTGTCCATCTGATAAGGCATGAATTTCACGCAGATGCCAAATTACTTTTTTTACATCTGTTGATATTGATTGTTTGCACTTTGGACATGTGTACATGGTATTGTTTTACAATGCAGCTTGAAGTTTTGAGATCAGTTCTAGTACCTTCGCCTTCCTGTTTGTTGAGTTGGGTACCTCGTAGATATATTCGAAGAAGGTGAACACAGAGCTGAGCTGGGGTGGATAGGCCAAGTTGCAAACCCAGTAGAGCTTGAATACCTTGTCCAAGGCACACGTCAGGCCATCATTTACCGGCACGGTCACATTATCATTCCTTGCAACGATGATATACTGGTGAGTGGCGCTCTTCAGACTGCCGATGCAAATCAACTGTGGTTGGGTCCGATTTGCCACCTCAGAGGAGCTGCAGAGAGATGCAATGCTGGTTCCAGCCTGCCAGATAAGATATATGAATTTTATGAGATCAAAAGGAACATCCAAAGTAATTTGTAATGTTACAGTGCATTAGGTAAAATTGTTAAATTATCGTAAACAGTCTTTCCAAAAACATACCGACACGAAATCAACTAGGAATGATATTGCAGACTTAACGCTGCAGCGACTCCCAGGCACTGGTGGCAGAAGATGTGTGAGAACAATCAACATTGTGTAGCACTTTTCATCTGAAAAAGAAAACAGAACAGACAAGTGGTACAAAAATATTTTAACAATTTTTAACTATGTGCAGGCCTCACTCTAAGAACATTTATGGCCTAAAATATCTTAAAGAGAGCATCTAGATACCTTTTCATGCATGGTTAATATTTTTAATAGTTTCTAACTACCAAACATGAACTGTGCAGTCACAATTACACTGCTCTGGGCAGCTGTGGAAATACCGAACCACCAGTCCATGTAGAAACACAAGCAAGAACGATTTCCAGTTTTACTGGCTTTCGTTATGTCAATTCTGCTGCTGCTCTCTGCTGGTGTTACATTAAGATGTGTCCACCCCCCCAAAAACTGTTCGACGCCTGCTGAAGGGGAAACACATCTCAACGTAACACCACTACAAAACACTAATGCCAACGCAGTGTTTGTGTTACCTACTTGGCAACCTTACAAGCCGAGATATGATTGGCTCTTGAACCAGGAAGTATTGAGGGCTGGAATTAGATAAATACATTCCCTAGCGGACATTTTAAAAGGAGAAAAAAAATCTGTTTAAATGAAATCTTCTTTCCAACATGGGGGGAAAAAAATCAGTTTTTTATAATTTCCCTGTAATTTTAGGACTTATTGAACCTTTAACTCTTATTTAGTGGAAGGTGTATCGTTATCGTGATATGCTATCTACCCTTTGCATATTTTCCCGATATCGTGCAACCATAAATTCCCATATCATGAACTATATATTTGTCATTATCAATATGCAAGTGTCCATAGCCCTGTACCCACAATTCTTGCCATATTTCATCTTTAACTGTAGTTAAAACATTTGGTTAATGTTGGTATAATTCATTATAAACAAATTTGGATGGACACATACCATCTGTTTGGTCTTCCATGCCCTCTGTAAGGAAAGCAACATCCCCTCCTTCCATGGTAGCCACTGTTTTCAGTTTTGGAATGATGCTGGCTTCCCATCGTCTGATGAACAGTTCTGTCTTTCCATTGGTCATTTTTCCAAACTCAATATCCAGCTTAAATAAAGAAAAATCATTTTAAGACGATATAAATCAACTGTGTTATTGATATCATATTTAGCTAAAGACGGGAAAGATGAGGCCTACCAGACTTGGCATGTCCAGAAAACGTGGATATTCATTGAATATTTCAGCCATTGTGGGAGTATCCCTCGATATCCATGACCTACGCCTTGTGTATGTCTTTTCCATTGCAGATTTGATTGAAGAAAGGTTCTCTGAAGAGGGCCTGAGCCGTTTCATGAGGGTGATCCACTCATTGCTTACACTGCTCTGCCCCTGGTCCTGTTTTGATCCCATTTCAGTCTCACAGCTCATCTTCCGCTTTGAGTAACGACGCTGACCTGCTTCTAGTTTTTGGCGGATATTACGCAGTCTCATTTCCAAGAAACCAGAATGTGATGATGGATCATAAAAATGCTCCTGTGTTGAAAAAAATGAGAGAATCCACCAACAAAATCTGTTTTAGATCACTGACAATACTCAAAGTGTTGAAACACTGTTAAACATCAGATTTCCACAGCTAACATTTTTTATTTTTTACAAAAACAGACATTTTGTTTAATGAAAACACTTGCCAATTCAGGCAAATTCCACTTACAAATCCCTCTCCTTTCCCTTCAACCTGAACCCTCAAGGATGGGAATGTTGCGATGATACTCTTGGCAAGGGTGAGTTTTTCAGCACTTGTTGGGTAACTTGTGAGGGGAGAATGGAGGAACAGACATCAAAATCTACAATCTTCCAGCACAATCACCTTTGAACTAAATTAATATATATATATATATATATATATATATATATATATATATACACACACACACACACACACACCAAATCAGATTTTAATCGATTTTTTTTCTTTCTCCCTTTACTTTCTCTACTTTCTTTTTAAATGGGACAACTTGCACAAGATGGGTGTCAAATACTTTAATATGTATGTCTGTATGTACTTATAATCCATGCTTCTCCACCAAGTCACTGATGCAAACTTTGACAAGGAGCTTCCTTGACTCGATTTTAAGGGTCCCCGTTTTCTTGTGTTCTTCAAGTATCTTTGGTGCTTTTCTTTGAAATAGTAGCTCCAGACTTCCCAGTTCAATTACCACAGGAACATGCTACATTGAAGGCAGCAAAGAGAATATGATAAGACATTAGATTTATTATTAACAACAATACTAGATATAGAATAGATCCTTACTGTAGTATCTAAGCTGTTTTGTCTTTTAATTTGCCTGAATTTAACACAACCATCCTAATATTTAAAAGGTAAACATGCTGGCAGAGGGCCAATGCTGGAATTTAAAATGATTTGTCATCTAATCTATTGTTACCTGGTATGTGACAATATACAGACCTAAATTTCTGGTCATACTTTCCAGTCCTTAAGGAGCCCCAGAAAATACTATGACAAACACAAATACAATTAAAAAAAAATTATACCTGGATTTGATGGAGCTCTTCAGCTCTTGTTCCGGGTAATGCTTCTATGCTTGAAAGGAAGACCTGGAATTTGTCAAAGTTCTTGGCTTCTGTTGTTCTGTCAGCATCAACAAATTCTTGGAAATCAGTATGATATTTCCGAATTCTGTCAAATGCAAAACCTTGTTGCTCTGACATGATTTGATTTATGAGCTGTTCAGTAGTGTGAACAGTATATATCTTCCTCGAAGACTCGTTTGCATTTTTGAAGAGAGTAGCAAGCACTCTTATTGATCCAGGTTCAATGTCTGGGTCCTGTAGAAAAATATAAAGGAAATTTTATTCATTTATATTTATTATGTGACATTAAAAGTAAAAATAAAGTAATTCTAAAATCAATTCTGACTACATGCAATTGAGGCTCCTCTTTACATTTAACATACAATGGTTGGCCACATATTTCAATACCACCAAACATGAGTTCAGTGCTATATTATAACATTGTGTGGTGAACATCTGACAATAACAGATTAAACATGCTTAATCAACAATGCAAGTCAAGTTTATAATGTGCCACCGCATAAAAAGCAGCATTGCAAGACTGCAGCAACACACTGTACTGTCATGTGATGCATTACCGGTTCAACATTAGGTGACTACTTTTCATACAGCTGCTTTATTTTTTATTTTACTTTCTTTAATGGGTTTGATTTCAGTTTAGCTCATAAGTTGTTTTTTAATTGAACTTATCAAAACACATTATGATTGAATGATTTATGCAAATAAGATTTCCCAGCGGGAACTGTTTCAAAATAAGACCCAGAACTGAGAGACATAGAGTAAAAACAACACACACAAACAGATATCTGTTTCAAAAGGACGCACCTGCAGATGGGAGCCAGACAAAATCTGACTCGCTTTTCTACAAGGCTGTACCATTTTTATTTCCAAAAGAACAAAGAACATATCACATGACTCCTCTCTCCTCCTTCTACATCTTGACAGGTCATTTATTTTCTCCAGGTCTCCTGACCGTACCAGGAGTACCATGAACTCGGGTTGTAACATGAACCAGAGTTATAACTGATCCTCCCTGCTTTCAGTTCATATCTTTACTCAAGAGTTTGTTTACTTAAAACCTTAAACCCTATAAAATACTGGTAACAGAGTCATGTTTTACTACCCTGAATAATATAAACAGGCCTATTACTTCTAAAGCTTAAAAAAAAGATATAATTAAAACATATGTACTGCATAATAAAAAATAGCCCCAAAAAAAGTAGAATACAACAAAAGCCAAGGTTTGAAGAATGCAAGTTTTACAGCCCAACTGAAGGAAAAAGGGTGGACACTGGGGGTGGTAAGAAACCTATGTATTCCAAGAACCCTTTTGTGTGTTATTACTGTCAGCAGCCTGGTCACAAAGCTTCCTTGTGTCCTTTAAGAAAATCAAAGTAAGTTGAAATGTGTGTGGTACCGCATGCAGAAAATGGTGATGATGTGAATAGCAACCAAACAAATAAGCATAAACATGTTCTGGTCATTTGATTTAATAAACTACTGATGCATTTCAAACTGTAACTTATTCCACAAACCTTGTTTCTGGTAAATTAATTTCTCTTTGTTGTGTTAACATCGGCCCAGTTTTATTTCTCTGAACTCTATGTAACAAATGTCGGATATCGATGTTAACGGCGATATATCATCATCGTTATCCAAAAGCATCGACTCTGATCAGATTACTCCTTTGCTCTCAGTCTCCTGTCTTGCTGATGCGGCTGTAACCTGGACCAGAGATGGGAACCCCGTGAAGACGGGACCAGGACTCCAGCAGAGACGGGACGGGACTCGTCTGATTCTCGCCATGGACAGAGTGACGGAGGTGGACGACGGGATCTACGGGTGTCAGCTGACCACTCCTGAGGGACTCGTGGTTGCCTCAGCAACATGGACGCTGCGTGTCAATCGTAGGTCCGCTCCACCAGACTTTGTCCCTCCGTTTGTCCGTTTTCAGTACCACACGTCTCGTCGTCTCCCCTCAGGTGCATCCAGGTCTCCGGTGTTCCTCAGCGCGCTGCAGGACTGCAGCGTATCAGAGGGTCGGCCTATCAGCCTGCAGGTCTGTGTGGAGGGAAGACCTGCTCCGAATGTCAGCTGGAAGTTCAATGGTCAGTGTCTCTGCTGGGGTCTTTGTTTCCTACAACCTCCTTTTTGTTAGAGTTACCGTCACTATCTATGTTCCTCCACCGCCTCAGTAAGTTCAGCTGATGTTAGCTTCTGTTTCCTGTTTGCCCCAATGATGAACACAGCGATGTCTCTACGGAGGACGATATAGAGGGAATATTGCTTTTAAAACCTGGAACCAAATCATTTTTGTCCTAAACCAAAATCTAAAGAAATAAGTTTCATCCAATCAGCTGAAGGTTTCTATTAGATCACATCTCTGTATAATTAGCTGCTCTTTGGTTTCATCATGGGTCTGTTTCTGTCTCTTTGGCTACGTTCACTCTGCAGGTCTTAATGCTTAATGCTCGTCTGATATTGCTTTTATACATCAGTATAACGTATTTTATTATTTAACAATAATAAGCGATAACAGATTATGATTTGTTTGTTTATTTAATCATTTATTTAGTTCCAACTGGAAGGGAGACAAGGCTGTTTCCAGACAACACAAACATTTCCTACACAAAGTTGCTGTTTTCTATCATTTACAATGATCTGAATGTTTCCATTTATTGTTCATCCACTGAAATATGAGTCTGTTGACAGAAGCTTTGGTGGCATGTGTGTTTCTGATGAGTTAACTACTCGATCAGACGAAACGTTGCTCCATCGTTTCCGGCTCTCCATAGATGGTCTCCAGTAACTTTGTAGCTTTCAGACCTGCAGAACAAGTTTATGTTTAGATATGTATTTTATGTTCTGCCACACATTATCTGTGAATCAAGTTGACATAATAGTTTGTGTCTGTTTATATAAAGCACTCACTGCCATAATCTCCCTCGCCTCCAGTCCCACATCGGACAGTTTCTGTTTGGTTGTGGTTCTCAGGCTGTGGTTGGTGTATGATGTGTGTCTCTGCCTCCTTGAACATCCTGGGTAACATCTGTAACAGCTGGTTTACTCCCAGGGGAACGGCGGTATACCAGAAGCTGGCTGTCGCCTCTGTTACCCTCTTCGGCTGCAGATACAGGACCTTTGCATCAGGAGGAATTTTCTATAGCTATTTTTCGAGCGACGCTATCAGACAGAGCAGCAATTCCTCATACAAAGCGCCCCTCTGGTTTTCTCTGTCTCTCTCTCCAACTCTGGGTCCTGCATTAAACTCCATGAACGGCTAACCGAGGTTCATTGAAATAACTATTTAATCCAGCCTGAGGTCCAAGGTAGCTGCTGATGCTGTAGAGCTCCCCTTTAGTTGTCAGGATCGATCCATAAAACTGCCTCAACACTGATCAGCTCGTTCTTCTTAACCAGCTGAAAGTTGACCTGGATATTGTTGAGATTGAGCCGAGTCTGAAGGCAGTTCAGAGCCCGGGTTGTCTGCCTTACAGTGTTAGCTTCATTTTTGTTCTTCTCCAATATGTCGAGCTTGGCTGATGTCATGTCACCACACCTGGTTTACGCCGATGTTTCCGGGCCTCTTTCCTTCCCTTCGGCCTCCTCTGAGTCTGATGACGAATCATAGTTCAGATCAAAAGTTATGTGTGAAAATATGTACATCTTTGCTGTACGAAGTTTGCCACCATCTAAGAGAGTTAACGGACATAACGTTAAAAATTAACGGTTAATGAGAACGCCTGTACAGCGGAGTGATAATGTCTGTAAAAAGTCTCTGTGCTGTTGTACTAATATCAGCGCTCATAGAATGTCTCTTGTCCAATCAAATTACTTGGTTTGAACTAAATGTTGTATAAAAAGGCTCCACAACTTGATGATGAAGGTTCTGGTTCTGTTCTGGGGACGACTGTGGAACATCTGGAGATGATGATGCAAAGAAGAAATAAAATAAAATCATAAATATTACAAACAACACAGTGTCTTCAGTCAGAGGCTTCTTTAGTTTCACTGCAACACAGACCGCTACAGGAGATCCTTCCTGCCCACAGCCATCCTGATCTACAACAACTCCTTAAAGAATTAATTATGTGAGCTACAACAGCACTTAATTTCCCTCTGGGATCAATAAAGTTTTTTTGAATTTGAACCAGGCACAAAAATGGTGGAGCTGATTACAAAGTCCAACACATTCAGAAGGAGTCACAAAGAGAAGACCTCAGAGCTCAACAAACTAAACCAGAGTATTGAGGACAAGTGTGAAACATTGAGAATATAATAGTATTAATGTTGGGACTCATTGATGCTTTGATGACACTGTTCTGATTATACTGCTAGATTCTGCTCAGGTTCTTGTTTTAGCGCTTTTATTCCTGGTTCAGTCCTGCTTGAATTTTGCTGTAATCCTGGTTTAGATTGGATCAGATTCATTTAGTTCCCATGACTAATTTGGTATCGTCCTCCCCTGGTCCTAGTTTCTGCTGGGCTGTAGGTGTATTAATATTAGCATCGGGTGAGTTTTTGGTGGGTGCCTGTGAAGCTCAACAAGTGTGAGGACCACTGTAAAGTTCACCATTTTGTATTCTTTTTATATTTAACCAATAAAAATATATTTGTTCTGGTGTGTAAATGTGTAGATTTCTGGCAACAAATGGCATCAAATTTTACAAACAGGCATTAAAAAGGTGTTAAATTTCACTTCTTCATACCTGAAGCTACCCTGAATAAATCAACATTTATTTATACCAAACATAATTAGTCCATAGTGACATTGAATGCACCACAAGGTACTGTAATTTGCAGGGTACTGTAATGACCTTGAACTCAGCAGCGAATTATCCAGGTTGCTATGTGAATTATAAAGATTAGACAAATAAAACTGATTAAACTGCTGCTGTTTTCCTGATTTAGATTGTTCTTTTTGATCCAGCTGTTCAGGTAAGACATGATTTAATTAATGTGACTTTAATAACTTAACGATGAAATCATTAACAAACTAAAGCTGAAAAAATATATATGTGGTTTAATGAATATAAGATCTACTGTATCTCATGAAAGACTTTATTTATTTGCCTGATTTATGGTGATCAGGACATGAAGTCTGGCTGAAGCCTGATTATATTCGATCATTTACACCAAATTTTCCTGCTGAACAAACATTTTACTTTTAGGAGAACAAAATGAAATCCATCTCTAATATCCAAACGTTGTCTTCTAAGTTTAGATCAAAATGTTCTTCCATCCAGGCTACATTAAAGTAAAAATATATAAACAAACTGTTCTATTTTGCAATAATCTCAAAAATGTTCACTCTTAAACTAAAAATATAACCTTTTTCCTCACATTGATACTATAATGCAATTTAACAACCAAAATTGGGATTAGATTTATTCATGCTCAGTCAATAAAAGCTGTTATTTAAATCATGATTTATGCATTTTTGTTTATGTTACAGACTTTTTGTTTAGAAAACTTTTAGTCTAACCTAAACCATTTTAACCCAGAGGTTTAGTTTGGTCTTCCAAACAGAAACTGGCTTCCTGTAAAATGATTTAACCTTTAGATAAAAAAACTTTTACTGTCTGGCCTTTATGAACTCAGGAGTTTCCAGTGAGTTTAGACTGAACATTAAAAGTTGGTCTCTGTGTATCAATGAAGGACCATCTATCCAGAACATTAAGCTGTACATCAGTTTATAACTTTATAGACCTTTTCAATTTGATTTTTAAGGTCTGAATCTATCTCTGTTAATCTGCAGGTTTGGTTTAAATAAAACCTGTTGGTGATTATTTTTGCAGTAGTTTGAGTTTAAATCACAGCAAAGAAAAAACTATTTTTAGAAACATTGTTGATTAAATAGTTCCATGTGTTCAAATCTGGTCTTTCTCACTGTTTGAAGAGTTGATGATACAACATTTTCTGTCTGTTTTATTATTTTCCTGCAAGATGAAGGCCTCCTTCACTAACATCTGTCCAGAAAGATGGTTCCCAGGAGCCAAAAGGATCAACAGTAATTAAATGTTAGACACCATCTCTCACCACTAGAGGGAGCTGTTGCAAAGGAAATAAGTCGTTCAGAAAGATTTCCAAGATGGCAAACAGATAAACATACATCTCTGCTGTATTTACTGATTTGAGTTTTATATGTTTTATTTATTAATAGGCATCTGGTCCTTTTTAAGGACTTGTTTTATTACTAGCCATAAAAATATAAACCCTGCAGCTATTGTACAGTAAATATCATCTATAAATCTATCTGTTTATTAGTCAGAGCTGAATGTGTTTTAGAGCAGAAAGGCTCTGAAAAATGCTTCTAACTGATTAACAGGCATGTTTTTCTACAGGCATGTCTCAGTGTAAAAAATCATCCATTTATCAAAATTAGTTTTCTTATTTTTTTGGATTTAAACTAATCTTATTCTAGAATCATGTTTTCCCATCAAGTCACACCTAATAAATTTTAATTCAAAAATAGTTTATTGATCCCAGAGGGAAATTAAGTGTTGTAGCTCATAGTAATAATCTTTGTTAAAGACGTGTTTCAGTGAGAACCTGCAGAGGTGATTTAAGGTCATAGTTTGGCAAAGTTAAGGAGGAAACATCAGGGTGTGTAGGTGTGCTGGACCTGCTGATCCGGTTTCTGCCGTTCTTTTATTATTCTTTGTGTTTCCAGAGAACTCACTGGGAATCAAAGCAGAGACTCACCTGAGAGAAAAATGTGTTTTACAGAACAGTGATAAAGTCATCAAGCTGATCTTTGTCTCCTAAACTTCAACAGTTTCATCTGTAGAAAACATTCAGCCTGTAGGACTAAGAAACACCTTTAGTCCCCAACATCTGCAAACATATTTGTTTTTTAATCTGCATTGGATTTAATGAACTTCAATGTCCAATAATTCTGTCAGTTTTTCTGTTATGATCCACTGGTGTTTTTTTTTTTTGTGTTCCCATTTAAATAATTTCTAGGTTCATTATTGTTGTTAAGGTCTTGCCCTGCTGATTAACTCCTTCATGTTGTTTTTTTAACTTATTTCCTGAGTTCTGTTCTCTTTGTGTTTTGGGTTAGACTGTTTTTCCTTTTAGGTTTGTAGATTTTTTGTATTTCATTAAACTCCCTCTGTGTTCTTTGTCCTCCATTTTGTCCCTCAGCTGTTCTACATCCCTCTGATTAGACTCACCTGGTTTCCATGTGACTCTTTACTCCTCAGTATTTAAGCTCCATGGTTCAGTGCTGGTTTCCTCCCAGTTTCATGTCCTGTTCTTTTTATGTCATCGTTAAAAGTTTCTTGGTTTTTGATATTGTTCGTTTTAACTACATTTCTTTTCTGCCCGTCCTGCTACAAACATCACTTTATTACATTCATTGTATGTTAATCTATGGATAATTTTAGTTTGAAATAAAATCATCCTGTAGATGGCAGATAGATTATTTCCCATAACGGTCAGATGCACCATTATGAGTTAGTTATAAATGTAACCAGTTTATTTCTCGACTCTTTGCTTATTTTAGGCTGTACTCTGATATTTCTACTACAAGAGGACCAATAAACTCAGCAGTGATTTCAGGGAATCCTTGATCTTAAAGGGCCAAGACATGTTTTTGCACATATCTGTATCCTTCATCCTAACTAGGAAGAAAATATGTCTGGAAAT
This sequence comes from Valencia hispanica, assembly GCA_963556495.2. Lineage (NCBI taxonomy): Eukaryota > Metazoa > Chordata > Actinopteri > Cyprinodontiformes > Valenciidae > Valencia > Valencia hispanica. The sequence goes on along the minus strand of OY747707.1, from coordinate 10,106,961 downwards.
CAGGAGCTGAAAGCCTAATGATCTACATAATCAGTATAATTTAGTTCAAATCAGTCTATCTATAGACCAACATCTGTGTTCATGGATTTTCACTAGTTGATTTCTCCATCATGTAATCTGTCGTACCTGTTCAGGTTTGGTTTAGTTACATTCCTGCAGCTGCTCTGATCCAACCAGGAACAATAAAAACTGGTTTTACTAAAGGACTTAGATTAACAGCAGATTGATGTTTCACTTTGCTTTCAGTTTGTCCAGAGAAACAGTTTCTGTGAGTTATGAAGAAATCTTTAGCAAGGACTTGGTGTTTGTGGATATAGAAAGATGGAGCTGTTTGCTGTGTTTGTCTTCCTCCTTTATGATAAGATCTTCTTCCTCTCTCCAAACTTAAGTCTGTTCATCTGATCTTCATATTTCCTTCTTCTTAGTCAGTGAAATAATTACCAAGTATATTTATGGGGCTCAGCAGTACTTTATAATGTAGAACCTTACTTTAAATCAAAAACAATCTGTTACTCTTCGTTTATTGTGAATAACATCATTTTCAGAATAAGCATGAATAAAATATGGAATATAAAGAGTATCTTAATAGTAACAGCATTATTTAGAAACGTTTCTGACATCATTGTAGCATCATGTCTGCAGAAGCTAAACATTAAATAGTGTCAAAGTAAAATTCAGACCTCTACATACATACAGTCACTGCGAGTTGTTCAAATATTTTTTTAACTGCTTTTCAATGAGATGAAAGTTGTTAAATGTGGAAACAAAACTATTTTCAAACTACCAACCCAGTTTACTGGATCATTGTTTCTAATTGATGCAAGATTTCTTCTTTATTGCTGTTTTTTTCTCCTTCCCTTCATTAGCAGCTCTAGTACTAATTTGATATTTAGCAAACATCAGATGCAGCTTCATCAGATAGTGGTAAATTTAATATGTTCCTTATTTATCGATTCTGCACTTGTTGGTTGTGCTTGAAGAGATTAAACATCAAGGTCACCAGTAAACCCAGCAGTGGTTTCAGGGAATCCCACCCTTGTTCTTAAAGGGCCACAATAAATGTATTTGTAAATATCTGCATCCTTTATTCTAAGTTGGACATCAGGAGCTGAGAACATGATGCACATAGACATGTAATTTAAGTTAAAATCAGTCTATCTATAAAGAACCAATTGATCAGGATATGTGGCATCCATGGACGCTGTGGTGGTTTTACACTCAGAGTTTTTCCTCAGTATAAAACAAACACCTCACTGCAGTCGTTTAGTTTCCTCTCTGTCTACCCTAAAGCTTCCTCTCTCCTCTCTCCATCCCACTCCTGTTCCTTGAAACATGAAACCAGCTTCATGTGAGATCAGCTGCTGATTGGCTGCTGCCTCTCTTACTGTTTACTGGTGAGGAAAACTAACTAGGTTGGTGGTTCAGTAAGATGTGGAGCCAAGGTAGTTGTCACCTACAGAATCTGATTCGACTGCGTTGGGAGTGCAAACTTGGGGCTATGCATCTTAAAGGATTTATTTAAAGCCTAGAGGATGTTTCTGTGCCTGTGTTAGCCTAAGTAAGCACTATTTAGCAGCACCACCTCTGTCACCCAGACATACGTTACTATAAAGCTTTCCACTGTCTTTTTGTCAGACTGTATCAGTAACATGTAGAAAGGACAAAGAGAAGATTGTTAATCTTTCAAGATAAAGCTTGTAGGTAAAGTTGAAAACAGATTTCTGTTTATGTTGACAGGAAAATTTCCCATTTCAATTAGATATATTTTACATTTATCTCATAACATTCCTTTAATTTTAGCATACTGCTTTACCTGTGAACCCTGCTTGTTTAAAACAGACATTTACTAAACACATCAGTTTCAGAATGAAAAAAGGAAGATTTAGAGGTAAGAAATAAAAAGCCACAAAATAACATCCTGTTTTTAAGCTACAATGGTTATGTAATGGGTGGAAAGATTATTTTCTATCCAAGGTCATATCTGTGTCTGGAGTTCATGTAGGCTGACATTAAATTTCCAATTAAATTTCTAATGTTTTATTTAGGATTTATGTGAAGACATGACCAAGAGTGAGGGCAACAAAGATGGGGAGAAAGGAAAAGGCAGAAAGAGTAGAGTGAAGAAGAGGTTTGAGATGATGAAGATGAAGATGAACTGGTTAAGGGAGGGTCAGAAAAACTAGTATAAGGCAGTCAAACAGAAACAAAACTCATTCTAAAACTGTTTTTACCTAAATAGAATCTGAGTTTTCAATCTCAGCGGTACCAGAAACTCCCATGTTAGAACATATAACATAATCAGTAGCAGTGATAACTGATACAACTGATACAACCCCCAAGATCCCAACCAACAACTCTTGACCGTTGACCCACATCCTCCACATTTTCAACAGATTCTTTCTCTCAAATAGAAATAACTTCAGAAAATGATAAATAAATACCAGACCCCCAGTTCCCCTGGGTGGATGTTCATCTCCAGCTCTGGTCCTCCAGAGGCCTGGTAGCTTCAGGGTCATTTCTTTAGTATCTTTGCTGTTTCTAGGACTGAACTCTTCTGGACTGAGATCTCAGATGTTTCTGCTGGAGTCACTTCTCCAGTGTGGGGGCGTTACAGTTGCCTTCACCTGCCAGGCTCTCTACAGCTCTTCCCAGCTACTTTTTCTCTAATTTCTCATGGTCCTGAGTGGTAGGAGAAATTATCAGAGGGGTAAGAAGGACCTACAGCTGCATAGCCTATAGGAGCAGGACTATAGACATAGTTTAGGATAACCTGAGACGCTTTAACTATAAGCTTTAAGAAGAGAAAAGAGTTTTAAACATGGTTGGTGTGGAGGAATCCAACAAGCAATATCCAAGCCTGAAGATGTTTTTATCACCTCAAAACGTCCAGGTAGCTGAGGTGGAAGGGACATTTTCTGTCAGAGTTAGCTAACAATCACATTTCAAAAGGGCTTCTTATCTCTACCATCCTAAACTATACATAGTATCATTAACGTGTCAAAAATTGTAGTGAGACAATTATAATTGTATGTGCTGAAATGACCAAAGTGATCCTATTTCTGGAGTTTATTCACGCTGTGGATTTTATTCACGCTGTGGAGTTTTTCACTATTCCTTCATAACACTGCAAAAACTAATTTAGAGGACTGTGAGCCAGATGGATTATTACGTTATTAAATGTTCAAAATATAAATGTCTTTGATTAAAATACATTTATTTTAACACAGATTTAAACCGTGTCTTTTGTTTATACCCTTTCAGCCTCTCAGGATTCTTTGACTGTAAAAGTGGAGGTTGATGACTGGGAACCATCCGTTGTGCTGCCCTGCCTGTACAGCCAAGTACTGGAAGAGATCGTCACGGTGAAATGGAGCCGCTTGGATCTCGATCCCAATATTGTCCATCAACGGCGAGAAGGAGACGACAAACTTGCACAAAATCAGCTTTTCAAAGGACGAACATCAATGAGACCTGATGCTCTAGACTCTTCTAACTTCAGTCTCACTCTGAGTAAACCCCAACTTTCTGACAGCGGTATCTACATCTGCAGCCTCCGTCAGGAAACAGAAGAAATAATGGTGTCGGACGTTCAACTAAATGTCAGAGGTCAGCAAATCTAGTACAAACCAAATTGCTAAACATATTGGGTCATCCCCATCACTTATTAAATCCAGGTGTTCATCATAATACATAGAAAACATGTTCACTCTCATCTGTGAAACCTAGTTCTTCCTTCTTTCTGCATTTCGTTCAACAATAAATCAAAATTGGAGAAAACATTTTCCAATATTCCTGGTCATACCTTCCGATTATTGAATTTAGGTGTCTGAATCCATTACTTGGCCACAGGCCTATAAAGTCCCACATGGAGCTATGTAGACTCCTTATGCAAACAGTGATAGAATGGGCCACTCTCAGAGCTTCAGGAAATTACAGCGTGGCATCATGATAGGTTGCAACCTGTGGAATAAGTCTAGTAATGGAATATCCTCACGAGTAAATACTCCACAGTCAACTGTAGAAACAACATGTAATGAAGGTAACTGAGCCACAAATCGACACACCAAACAAAATCACAGAGCAGGGGCAGCAGATGCTGAATGTGAGAAAACATAATGCAGGTGTGATAATTGAGGCAGTGTGATCATGATAGGATGGTAATGAAGACAGCAGGGAAAAGCCTTAGTGTACAAAGAACAGTAGGACTAGATGTTTCTTCAAACTGAAACATGAAAAAATTAACTAATCTAGGAAAAGGTTGTAAAATAGGAAACAAACAATATTTACAGATGCTTTTATAGCCTGCAGTTTGTGACGACTGTTCAAGTTTATAGGTTAATAGAAGTTTTGACATTGATGTTTTTATTGTGTCATTGTTGGGATTTCTTTAGGGATCCTCAGTTTTGCCAGCTTACAGCATAGATTTTTGAGTCTCTTCCTGAGAATCTGAGCATGAAAAGGCTCTGCTGGAGAACAGTGTGACGTCAGGAAGCTGGTTTTATAGTACATTCATCTTGAAGTGATATTATAGGTGCTTTAACAATCAGAATTAGAATCAGAATGGTTTTATTGCCATATGTGTAAACAGGTTCACAATATTAGGAAATTGCTGCGGTACTTTGTGCAAACATAAAATAAACACTTCTAGGCATGCAATATATATTACATAAAAAAATAAAATGGGGTGAGCAGATTAATATGTACATGAGTGCAGGTTATGATCAGTGCAAATCAGACAGATGCAAAAACACAACACAGGGTCATGTGACTGAAACAGAGCAGGTGGTGGGAACAGTCAAGAGTCCAGGGTGAGAAGGGTCGGCCTTCTTCATTAATGGCCCAGGGCGACTCAGTTAATGTAAAACCTTTTCCTTCTGGTGCAAAGAAATGAGCCGGGAAGGCCCAGGCCAGGCAACGCCACTAGTCATTGGTAGGTGGCGCTACATTTAAGAGACTGAACCTGGTTTTTCACATCAACTGTGCAGAAGCAGCAATTGTTCACGCATGGATGGTTGACTCCATTGAGCAGAGTTATCAGGTCGTCTTCAAAAGATTGGGATGCTTAACATACAGCTACAGTATCTAGCTGAAAAAAAGATGCAAAAACAGCACCAAGGAGAGTTTTATCTCCATTTCAGGACCATTTAAAAAAGAACTGGACAGGAAGTCAGAGTTACAGGTCATCACAAAGGTGGAAGAACCAACTGGGTGGATGAACTCAATAGTGAGAGTAGATAAAGGACTGAGTACGCTTGGACCCTAGAGATTTAAACCAAAGCATAGAACGTCAGCACTAGCAGATACTAAAGCATGAAGAGATTGGAAGTGAAATGGCAAAACCCAGATTCTGCTCAAAGCTACATGGAGCACAGAGGATCTGGGAAATAAAACCAGAATGAAAAAACTTCAAGATAATGCGTTTTGTACACGCTTTTTGTATTATTATTATTTTTTTTGTATTGAGGAGGTCAGAACAGGATGAACTAATTAAACATATGAAGAAAAACAGGCAGACTAACACTTGATTTGTAAACAAGTAAACTGGAATCATTTTTTAAATTACGATACTTTCTTTCTTTAAAGAAAAATAAGCTATGTAAATAATATATTGTAAAGATTTCTGTCAGAATTTCCTGTAGTATTTATAATGTACAGTGAGTTATGCAGGTCACTGTTTATAATTAAAACATTTTAATGTGTTTAGCTGAAGGTAAACGTCACTCACTGTTGCTGAACGTCAGCTGACGTCCAAATGGCTTCCTGCTGTGTTTAACTTAATTTTTCTCTGGGATCAATGAAGTAGTTTTTGTCATTTAAATTGAATTTAAATTTGAAATATGGTGAAGCGTAATTGTAATGACAAGGGTGACCAGCAGGGGGCGGTGTTTTATGGACAAGCTGATGGATGGTAGCAGGTTATCACATAAAGAAGATGGTTTATGGCGGGAAAGAATAAAGTTTAGAGCTGCAGATCACGAGACAGAAGTAGATGCTGTTATTTTAACAAACTCTGCAAAAAAAAAACCTTTTATAATCTAATCTGTCCAAACTCTGAACATCGTATAAATGCACGTCGAGGAAGATTTTCTCAACAGCTCCTCATGCTGCATTCAGGTACCGCTGGGACATTTGGTTGTCTATAGATCAGAACAACTACATGATTTGAACTTGCTTTAATGTCAAATACGGGCATCTTATTGTAAAATTTATAAATATTGACCGTTTTCAAGTGATTATATTGTATTTTTCTATCCAGGAATTAGCTTTGTTTACTTATACTTCTATATTTATTTTGAAAAATCCAACCACATCTGTCAGTTTTATGCTTTTTAGAACCCAATAAAATCAAATAAATTTCAGAAATTGAAAATGATTTTTCGTTTGCTGCTGACTGAAGTAAAATATGTATATATTTAAAAAACATTTCTGATTTGACCCTAATCTCTAAAAGCTAAAATACGTAGTGATTTTTGATATGGTTTTTGTGTGCCGTTACATCCCTATTATGCAGTATTGATTTTGTTTTTTCATTTTAAATACCTGTACAAATATGTATAACATACTTTTTATTCGTTTCCACGCTGATTATAATTATATAAAGTTTAGACAGTGATTCTCTGTTGGAAATGTTCATGTAAACATGGTTTATAGGTTACTGAGAACTTTGTCCTCTTTAATATGACATCTTGGTTCAGTAACAACCTAAACAGCAAATCAATCAGTAAGATTATTTTTTACTCCAGAAGTGACATCATCAATCTCTGTCTGAGCACCAAGTCTATCTCTTCTCCTCCTCTTTATTCATTGGTTCACTTGTTTCTGTCTAGCAGAAAACCTAAATTATCATTATAATAAAAAACTGCTATGATAAATATTTTATTCCATTAGCTGTAACCTTTTTAAGCAAGAAATACTGGAATTGTCTTTCATGTTTATATACATGAATGGCCCTGTGTGTTTATGTTCAGTCATATTCAAAAAGGCAAGGTGGTGCTACTGAGCATGCGCACACCGCGTCATACCTCGTCGGGCGCGTTCGACTACAAAATCCTTTGTTGACCCCATCGAGGAATGCAAGCATTCAGACCCTTGCAACCCAGCAGGTTTTTTTATTTTTAATTAAAAGAGCCATTTGTAAGAAACACGTAATTTTATTTTATTTTATCATTAAATGGTCCTGATATGTTACGCTACAAGACCTTAACAAATTATGTTCATTTCAAATACTTAAACTGACAACCATAGGCCTATTAATATATTTATACTGAATACATTTTCAACTTTTAAATGTATCAATCTATTGAAGGCTACGTTTACCTAATGGTCATTCCAAAGTAGAAGTATGTATGCAAACATATAAACTTTAATTGTTTTGATGACACCGGCGTCAGATATTGGAGCTTGCTTTTTTCGATGATGTTGCACTCTTCGACAGAACACCGGATCTCCGCCATTTGATCAGAGAGAAAAAAACAGACAAAAAAAACGTCGTTGTTGACAAGGGTCTTAAAAACAAGTGGCGCTGGGCATGGGTAGAGGAGAAGGGCGGAGACGGCAAACCGTCTGGGAGCTGGTGCCAGAAGCTAAGGGAGCCTGGTACCTGCTTCTGTGTGTTGTGCTCCAAGAAGCCAGTTTGTGCGACTAGCGGGAAAAAAGCTCTGAAGTTTCTTTACTGCGGGTGAAAAAATATTTATGTAGTACTTCTGTTTATTTAGGACTCCCAAAGAGAATCATGTTGATATATTGTGTTTGTGGAGAGAGAATATTCCCCCAACTTTGCGCTGACAGCTGAATGTTCCCGCTATCTATGCATCCTGCTGCCAGAGATTAATTTTTCTGTGGCAGAATTTGCGATTCAGGAACGGAGAGCGCAGATAAAGCCAGGGACTGTGGACAGTATTGTGTTTCTGGAGACCTTTGGAGACACTGACGTAAAGCACGCATCATTGTTACTGTTCTCCCCGAACAGCTGTGCTGCAGTGAGCCCAGAGCGCTAACAGCAAGCAGCTCGGTCCGCCTGCATGCTCTGCTCAGCCTGATGCTTCAGCATGAAAGACGAAAGAGAAACAAGATCTGCTCCGTCTTCGCTGAAGGAAAATGTTGGGACCATCTGAAATTACTTCTCCATGCTAATGAACACCACAGCTACTTCTTTACAAATCTGCAAGTATATAAGAGCGATCTTTCTTTTCTAAGCCACACACAAACATCAGGCAGAGCTGCACACATGTGGCGCATTCAAGGAACGTTGGAAATATATGCTAAGTTCAATAACGTAGGACTTTTAAAACTTCTGACAAAAAACACTGTAAATAACATAGGGCCTAAACCATAAACTTCTGTTTAATGGCGGTTGATAAGCAACGTTTGGGGCATACTAAATATATGCGACTTATTTTCTACTAAGTACTAAAGAACAAACAAAAGCTATATTCTTTTAATTTTGTCTTCTTAAAATATCAGCATTTTTTTCAGAACTTGAAACTTTGTTTAAAATGTCTTGGATGTCCAGTTGCAATTTGATATCTTGTAAATTTTGTACCAGTTCTCTTCTCTCAACAGTTTACTTTAGGCAAAATGATATAATCTGTTCCACGGTCTCTTCTTGAAGACAAGGTTTTAAGAGATTGTAAAATACGTTTTGTGTTTCTGCTTTTTGTCTGTGCTACAAAACCAGCAACTTCTGTAGCACCAGTGCTATAAGCTGAAAAACTTAACGTCCAGCCCGGATATGGCTGTTAGTACACAACAAAATCTTGTTGCATAGACCCAAATAAAATAAAATGTATTTATTTTTAAGGAAATTTATTTATAAGAATTTTATAAATAAGAATTTAGTGAATTAATAAATGATTAATAAATACTATTTAATACTATTAGTTAAATTCTTAATTAGTGAATCAAGAATTTAATATATTCAATTTAAATATTTTCAGTTTTGTGAATTGAATGGTAATGTTTACTAAAAATAAAATGACGTGGAATTAAATAGTTTTTTTATTAAACAAAATAATCGTTTAGACTAATCAATTAGTCGGTAAATTAGTCGTTAGTGGCAGCCCTATTGCTAAATGAATCAGATTAATTAGCTTGACTGAGTTTCACATGTTTTCATTTATAACTTAATAACCTTTACTTTCTAAAAATCACATTTGAATTGTAGGTCATCTTGTACATTACCAAGCACAATGCTAAAAGTTGTTTGCCAAATTGCCTATACTGTATATGCATTGGATTCACTGCAACCCACTCCTTGGAAAAAAGTTCAGGCTCAGGATTCTTTTTTCACTTTAAGTCCTGATACCGAAATGTGGGCTTGATGTTTGTTTCCTGGTTCAAGGTTGTTTTTTACAAACGAACCTAATTGGAACAAATATTATGATTTATTAAATATGACTGTATATGTGTATGTTTGGGATTACGTTCTTAACTTATTTATTTTGATGATGTCTTGAATATTTTAGGATTTATTTCTTTGGTCTTTTCCTGGTAGATGCTGGAGAGAAATTTTCATTTTATGTACATTTAATGGACAATAAAGTATCAGACCTTATATTACCTTTCTGTTAAGGAATTTGATTTTGTTTGTCCTAAATTGCCTTAAAACTAATTTATTGTCAATCAACGATATAAATAACCGGAACTGAATTTAGTTCTTTAAATTCAACTATTTGGGGAAATTGTGTTTTTATTATGTAAATTCAAACTACATGGTTTATTTTTTGCCATTTAACATTTCTGCATTTCAAGGTATTTCTTGTAGGAAACAGATAAAATATATTTAATCACTGACATAAAGAACATTTCTAGTAAAAGATTTCCACAATGTTCAAAGACAATTATATTCTAATATTTAACGGAAACTCCAATAATTATGTTAACATAATTTTTCTGACTATAGGATCTTTAGACAGAAAATAAAATGAGATGCATGTTTAAGATTTAACTGGTTTTTATGTTTCTCCATAGAAAAATTTCCAACTTGGTCCAGAGTTCTCCTGGTTCTCCTGGTTCTCCTGGTTCTTCTTGCTGTTTCTGGGGGCCTTTTGTTTCATTTCCGACATTATTTTATATCAGGTAAGTCCCTTTTACAACTATCACTGTGTCATGGAATATTTCTTATGTAATTAGGATTTAATTACTTATTCAGTGTTTAGTGAAGGCATCTAGGACAGTAGATCATGTAGAGAAAACAAAAGCCTTCTGTGTGTAATATTCTGATAAGTAATATATCAGACGGTCAGGCAGATAAACGCTTCGTTTGGACCTTGTCAGACGAATATCCGGTTCACTATTGAAGGTTTTCAATCAGAAGGGTTGGGGAGGGAAATTTGAGAGTAAAATCTGTTCCTCCATATTTAGCCAAACATGTTTATTAAATACTTTCACGCCTGAAGGACTCGGTTTGATCTTTGTTTCTAGAAGAGCTCGATTTTTAGCCATAATAGCTGCTAGTGTCTAAGATGCTGAGGTTTGGTGAGTTTTCCTTAGACAGATTCTGACCGTTTCAGACAATAAACCATGACCAGATACAGAGAAGGTAAAGTAGGCTTCAGAGTTGCCATGGTTTCATAGTTTATAATTATGGGTTGGATTCCCTCACACGCTGGGTTTTCAGTGTGTTTTCATTCTAACACATCTGCTTTGATCTAAACCATCCCATAATAGTTCCAGCTTTGTTTAGGTCGTTGTTCTGCAGGAAGATGAATCTTCCCCCGAGTCTCAAATCTTTCTCAGCCTCTAAAATGTTTCCTTCCAGGATTGTCCTGTAATATTTCCATCCATCTTCCTATTTTCTCTAACCAGACACTGTTTCCCTGCTGGAGAAAAGTCTTTCTTCTTCCATCTTCTCTCTTACTTCCCTTCTTTCTCCTTTTTATTTGCTTTACAGGATCTTAGTCACTTTTTACCATTAAAGTCTAAAAGTGACACATTTCTAAAAATGCATCAGTTTATTTTTAAATAAAATTTTCATATGAATCAATTAGATTCTAAAATCACACATTTTGTATTTTTACATTTTATTTCCTGTCCTACATCATGAAATACTTTAAGCTGTTTCTGTGTCTGAAATAATAAAGCCTCTAATCTGATTGGTTAACCTGAACAACAACTCAGCTGCAGACCAATAATATTTTCTATAGTAGTTTTAGTCTCACTGACTGATTTTGATTATTAATGCTGAGAAATACAATAAATTCATGATGTGCTGCAGAACGTGATCATCAGCTGAAATAGTGATGAATTAATTACTAATAATTAAAACTTGAATGTGAGACTTTTCTTATTTAATCTCCCTAAAGCAAAGGTAAAGCTTAAACCGTCTAACCTGTAAGGCTGATAAAGTTTAATAAAAGGACAAACACTGTGATGTTCCCAGTACCAGAGTTATCATGAGTTTCTGTCCTCTGAATATTCCTGCTGTCTCCTCTCACCCACTAAATATAAATCCAGCCCACATTACAGGTGATGACATGAAAACTCTCCTCTGTTTTTCCCTCTTGTCTATTAGGAGACAACAGTAATGATGTTTGTCTTCTGTTGGTTAAAAAGTAGAACAGAGAGGAGAGATTTCTCTTTATGAATAAACATGTGGATGATGAAAGGAAGTTTAGATCACATAGATACACTGTCAGCATGGTCACTAAATCCTGAGTTACACATTTTCTCCTGGAATATTACTGAGGCCTGATTACTGTGAACATCAACATAATCAGTTCTACTGCTGTCATTGCTGCTGATCTGTTTCTCAGTCTACAGGGTGGAGGTGGATTCAGGAGTGGAGTCGGTTCTGCTGCCCTTTAAAACTACAGTCCGTCTGCCTAAAGAAGTCAGAGTGACGTGGAGAAACAGCTCTGGCAGGATGATCTATATGTGTTACGGGAAATCAAGGAACTCGGGAGAAAGAAATTACAGGAGGTATAAATACAGATCAGATATGGAGAAACCAGGTAAATTTGGAGATTTTGGTTTGATCCTGAAGAAACCCACAACTAGAGACACAGGCACCTACACCTGCACCGTCTATAATGACTTGGAAAAAATTCTGACAAAGAAAGAAGTGATACTCAATGTCAAAGGTCAGTGCTGTAAATAAAGGTCACATTTTGATTCATGATATCTTTAATAAAACTGGGGAATTGGTTTTTATTCTCAGTTATTAATATGAAGGTTAGAATGAACATACATGTTACAGAAACATAATCTTTAATACTGAAGAAATTATGTAATAAAGACTAGAAACACTAATGATAACAGATTATATGAAACAAAATGTATTTCTTGGGTTTTATATAAATAAATATTTAGTAGCACCAGTATCCATCCTCCCATAGCATGAAGGGGGCTGGTGTCTATAACCATTGGGTGGGAGGTTCATCCTGGACGGGTCACCAGTTCATCACAGGACAGAAGAACCAGTAAAACCTGGGAAATTACTAAAGTTTAATGATTCAGTTTTAGTTTTTTAATCACAGAGTTAAAATTATAAACATACAAATAATTAACTATAATAATAACTTGTTACTGTAAAAAGTGTCTCACTGCTCTTTATTCAGACTCTAACTTTCTTCTCCGTTCCATCCAGCTGGATCTGACTCTTTAATCATCGCCATAGACTTTGGTTCAGGATACAGCGGCTACGCCTTCAATGTTAAACCCAGAGAGGAAGGAGATCAGACCCAGTTAAAGAGGTGGAGTAATGAACTTGGACTGAACAACCCAAAGACTCCAACCTGCATCATGTTTGATGAAAATAAAGATTTCCTGAAGTTTGGTTATGAAGCTAAAACAGCGCACATCAATATGAGAGGAGAAGAAGCTGAGAAACATTATTTCTTTGAAGACTTCAAGTGGGCTGTCAGTTACACAGTAAGTAAAAGTAAAGATCTGCAGATGGATCTTCTTCTTTCTTGGTTCCTATCATCTCCTCTATGAACACGTCTGTCTCCTCATGTTGAAACTGTGTCACATCTGAATTATCTGAGATAGTTTAAACCTGAACTCTGCCTCCTTCACAGCTTTCCACCTGCAGCCATGAAAATAGGTTTTAACTCTGTAGCTCCTATAGAGCAAACCTCATTAACATCTTTCATTTCACACTTTAGTCTAACAGGTTTTAAACATGTTTCTGTCAAACTTCTCTTCTTTCTAAATCACCTTTTGCTCATTTTTAGACACAATAATCCGTCTACAGTTTCAGTCTTATAATGTCCTGTGGTTCATATTTGTTTAATAACTTTAATTTAAAATGAGGATGGTGAGGGAGTTTGTTCTACTGTCGCCACATCATGCTCAGTATGAGGGATTGCTGCAAAGTTAACCACTCAATGCAATCAGCCGGTTTCCTTAGATAGAAAACTTTTAACCAGCAGGTAAAATAAACAGAGTCTCACCTTGACCTGTGTGCAGGTATTAAAAGTATTGTTGTTAAACGTCCCGATCATAGAAGATCAGAACCGTGTAAAAGCAGTGGAAGCTACATTCTCCACATCAAGTGGAGGTGATGCGTTTCCTGTGGGGATTTTCCTGAGAGCTTCAGGCTGTGGACAGAGCTAGATGCAGAAAACAGCAAAGAAACACGCGACCTTGTACCTGAGTAGTTCTGTTTACTGCAGCTCCTCCATAGTTTCCACCTCATTAGAAAAGATCAACCTGATGTCAGCAGACTAAATATCTCACACTGAGGTTAAATTAATTTCTAAAACTTCTCCTCCAGGTTCATTTGATCCATAATTATGACCTAAAATATAAGATCAGTCGTTTTTATTAATGTGTAACTTCAGAATTAAACAACATTCCAGTTATTTGTGTCTTGAAGGCAAAGATCCTCATTTATAAACACAGTTTCTCTCCATAGATAAACTACATCTGGAGCATCAGGAATATATAGAAACTAAAATCTTTTTCTAGGCATTGATTTACTGGAAACATGTTTTTAAAAAGCCAGTTTGTGAGTCCAAATAAAAACTTTCTGAGTTCTGATCATTTTATCTCTTATTTCAGCCTCTTTATCTCGGCTGCTGCCCCAGTTCTGGTTCTGAAGACGGTTCCTGTTGGTCACATGTTGCTTTATATTGAAGTTTTCTGTCAGATTGATGCTCCTTTAAAGGAACATGGGGCAGGATTTGTAAATAAAGGAAACATCCATGTCCAGTTTTATAATGCTGTTGGGTGATGAAGCGTTATAAACCAAGAATAATGAGCCCGCCCACGTATCGCTCCGTTTCCTTAAACTGGCTGTGTGCTGCAAAATGTGCTGCAGTTCGGGGCCCGAATTTCCCGCGCTGAGGCGGCGTGACGTCAAATGACACGGCGTGTGCGTTCTCGACAGTTTTAGAGGAAGAAAAATGGTGGCAGATGTGAGAATGGATTCTTCTGCAACTGGGAAACGACTCACAGCCTAAAAAGTGTCACTAAGAAAAAGAAGTATGTCTCTGTGAAGAGGAACGTTTTAGTGAAGCGTTTGTGCGGCTGGCTGCAGTTACTTGCAGCGCCGGCCGCGTCGCTCGTGAGTTTCGTTTCTTCATTCTGCCGCCTGATACTTTAATTAGTCCAGATGAAACTTTGTGTGAAAAAATTAGTTTTTCTTCTGGAATTAGGAAACAAAGCAAAACTTTATGTAACGAGTTTTTAATTAAACTGGATTTCCTTCAGTTTAGGAATCAATCATGAACCTCAGTGTCTCCCTCCTGATTCCCACTAGGGGCCCCACAGCCACTAGGGGCCCCACAGTCACTAGGGGCCCCACAGCCACTAGGGGCCCCACAGCCACTAAGGGCCCTACAGCCACTAGGGGGCCTACAGCCACCAGGGGCCCCCAGCCACCAGGGGGCCACAGCCACTAGGGGGCCACAGCCACTAGGGGGCCCACAGCCACTAGGGGCCCCACAGCCACTAGGGGCCCCACAGCCACTAGGGGGCCACAGCCACTAGGGGGCCACAGCCACTAGGGGGCCCACAGCCACTAGGGGCCCCACAGCCACTAGGGGGCCACAGCCACTAGGGGGCCACAGCCACTAGGGGGCCCACGGCCACTAGGGGCCCCACAGCCACTAGGGGGCCACAGCCACTAGGGGGCCCACGGCCACTAGGGGGCCCACAGCCACTAGGGGCCCTCAGCCACTAGGGGGCCACGGCCACTAGGGGCCCCACAGCCACTAAGGGCCCCCAGCCACTAGGGGCCCCCAGCCACTAGGGCCCCACAGCCACTAGGGCCCCACAGCCACTAGGTGCCCCACAGCCACTAGGGGCCCCACAGCCACTAGGGGCCCCACAGCCACTATGGCCCCACAGCCACTAGGGAACCCACAGCCACTAGGGGCCACAGCCACTAGGGGCCCCACAGCCACTAGGGGGCCACAGCCACTAGGGGCCCCACAGCCACCAGGGCCCCACAGCCACTAGGGGCCCCACAGCCACTAGGGGGCCCACAGCCACTAGGGGCCCCACTGCCACTAGGGGCCACAGCCACTAGGGGCCCCACTGCCACTAGGGGCCACAGCCACTAGGGGGCCACAGCCACTAGGGGCCACTGCCACTAGGGGCCCCAGCCACTAGGGGCCACTGCCACTAGGGGCCACAGCCACTAGGGGGCCCCACAGCCACTAGGGGCCACAGCCACTAGGGGGCCCCACGGCCACTAGGGGGCCCACGGCCACTAGGGGGCCCACAGCCACTTGGGGCCCCACAGCCACTAGGGGCCACAGTCACTGGGGCTCCACAGTCACTAGGGGCCACAGCCACTAGGGGGCAGCAGTCACTAGGGGCCCCACAGCCACTAGGGGGTCACAGCCACTAGGGGCCCCACAGCCACTAGGGGGCCACAGACACTAGGGGCCCCACAGCCACTAGGGGTCACAGCCACTAGGGGGCCACAGACACTAGGGGGCCCACAGCCACTAGGGGCCACAGTCACTAGGGGGCCACAGCCACTAGGGGCCCCACAGCCACTAGGGGCCCCACAGCCACTAGGGGCCCCACAGCCACTAGGGGGCCCACAGCCACTAGGGGCCCCACAGCCACTAGGGGCCCCACAGCCACTAGGGGGCCACAGCCACTAGGGGCCACAGCCACTAGGGGGCCACAGCCACTAGGGGCCACAGCCACTAGGGGCCCACAGCCACTAGGGGCCACAGCCACTAGGGGCCCCACAGCCACTAGGGCCCCACAGCCACTAGGGGGCCAACAGCCACTAGGGGCCACAGCCACTAGGGGCCCACAGCCACTAGGGGCCACAGCCACTAGGGGCCCCACAGCCACTAGGGCCCCACAGCCACTAGGGGCCCCACAGCCACTAGGGGCCACAGCCACTAGGGGGCCAACAGCCACTAGGGGCCACAGCCACTAGGGGCCCACAGCCACTAGGGGCCACAGCCACTAGGGGCCACAGCCACTAGGGGCCACAGCCACTAGGGGCCCCACAGCCACTAGGGGCCCCTCAGCCACTAGGGGCCCCTCAGCCACTAGGGGCCCCACCGTCACAGTCACAATATGTCAGAGATCTGCGCTGGCGGAGAAAACCAATAAGATCCACATTGTTTTCTTTTATCTTATCAGTTCATAAACCGCAATTGAGGAAACCATAGCAACAAGCCCCGCCCCTACCCCAGCGAGTTGCGTTCACGGACCGTCACCAGACTTTGGGACAGGAGTCCTAAGAGAATCTAAATGATTTTAAAAAGGTGGTTTCTATCAGCGACAGAGAGGAAGATGAGAAGAAGACGTGTTAATGTAGAACTCTGTCATCCACTGACATGTTCTTTGTAAAACGTAAGGAGGAAAAGGAGGAAAAAGACGTGATGAAGAATCGTGGATGATGGTGAGCAGATTGTTAGCAGCCTGATTGTAGCCGTAGCAGCAGCAGCTCAGACTGGGTTTATCCGCTGTGTAACGCAGCATTGTGGGGGACAGTTAATGGAAATACTAACGCTGTTATTATCCATGGTGGAGCTGCTGCTTTTCATAATGGGTCGACCAGATATCCAGCTTCATCCCATGGCGGTTTGGGCGGTAAAGTTCGCTCTTATTAACGATCTGCTGTGTTGTTGTCGTTTCCCAAGAGGAGAAAAAGTTTCTTCAGACTGGATCACATGTTCACCGACCACAGGTTGGTTCATATCTTTTGTTTTGCATCTTATTTGGAGCGAATAAAACCAGTTAATTAGTGTTTTCTTCCTGACTGGAAACATCCTGAGCCGTGTGTGACCATGAGCGAGAGCATCAGCCACTGGTAGCAGGACAGAAAGCTAAACTGGAGCAGCTGGAGGGAGAGACGCGGTACTGGGGAGGTTTTGCTCAGGGTTGTTGCTGTCAGTCAGTTTTTAGGTGACAGGCCTGGTTTTCTGTGCTGATCATGAATTACTTGGATCTCCACTCGGTGGAAACTTTATTGGCATTTATCTGTCAGTTTGGTCATTTTCTTAGTGAACACATAAAAAGACGGAGAGAAAGGCTGGAGCAGCACATCATGGAGGACAGAGTCAAAACTAAGGATGCACCGATATATAAATATGCACCAATACCGATATTTGATATTATTATTGCTGTTATGGCCAATAATCAATATTTACAATGTTTTAAATATTACATAAATCTCTTACAAAGATGGAGCTAAACAGCGATTTTTAATACTGGCTCAGTTTTACTAATCGGACCGATATGTTAAAAATGACTAACATCGGCCAATATGGATGTTAATGCCAATATATTGTGGATTCCCAGTCTAAAGCCATGTTCTCGTGGTTTTAGTTATGAGAAACAGAAAGGAGGAGAGAAACAGGAGCTCTGAGAGACAGAAACAGCTTTATTAAAAACATTGTTATGTAAAAGGAAAATATTTTTTTACTTTGCATTTATTTTCCATTTATGATCAAAAGCTTTAAAGTGTTGGTCAAGTTTACTGAAACTGATTGCTCCTTTGTTAACAAGAAAGGAGAAGAATATATGGAGAAGACGGGCAAAGACACAAAATGGCAGAACTGGAGAGCGGAGAAGCAAAAGAAGTGAAAGAGCTCTGAGAGACGAGATGAGGAGGAGAGATACAGGAGAGAAAAGTTAACAGTATTAGTGAGTTTTTGTGATCAAGTTACAGAATAATCTGAATTATAGTTCTGGTCTGGTGGAGGTGAGATCAAGCAGGATGTGTTTACAGAGGATAGGGAGTTACACCACTGTGTTGTGTCTTCATATTGTTGCAGATGGGAACTGTAGTTTTACAAGAATGTGGAGAACGTTTAAATTATATAACTTTTTAAAAATGAATCTTCATTAACATCTGCTATCATAATCCGGCCCTGCCAGCTGCAGCTTCCTGTTGTAGCCATTAAACTTAGACTCCTTCCTTCCCTTGAATCCTTGTTTCCTATTGTTTATTAATCCTTGGGTAAAAAGTGTTTCCTATAGACAGACTGCTTTTGGTCTGAGAGGAGAAATCTCTCCTCTTGTCCATCTGTACATTTCTCTTTTTCATTTTTCTGTTTCGTCAATATTCATCCACATCTCTGTTCATCTTCCATTAAAAGGTCTTTTATTGTCAAGACAACATTTTATTTTCTGTTCACCACAATGGCCACAAATAGACATTAAAGTTCTGAGTCCCATCAGTAAATCATTATCTATAGATGGTAAAACTCAGCTTTTCTGAGGACGGGTGGCTTTAAAGTGTCAGTAAGGAGAAATGTGAACTTATTTTAAACAACAGAAAAGTAAATGTATTTCTTATTTGTTATTATTTATTCATTTTAATCTTTATGCCAAATTTCCATGGCATGTCTATCCACTGAGAATATGACATTAATACATATGCCTTAATTTCCTCCTTGTTCTTTACAAAAATAGTAATTTCAAGCAATTTCTGGTTCTTTTAATTCTATTTCAGCTTTACATTGTTTTATTTTCTTCTTTATTTAAGTTGAAAATAATTGAATAAAGGTTGAAGGTCATTTGGTGTTTAACTTAATCTATTTCCAGCTTTGGAAGTTAATCACCAGATTTTTTTGGTGATGTAAAGATGTAGCAATAGAGAAAAAAGATAATTACGTTTAATATTAAATTAAAGAAATCAACCAGATTTTTAGGTTGTTACAATTGAGTAAAATAAACCTTTTTATGTTGAAGGATTCAGATGTCCAGGTTCAGCTGTGAGTTCAACACTTTTCTACACAGACAACAAAATCTGACATTAATCAACCTGATAACATGTTCTGATTTAAAATCGTCCAATCTGACCATTTTTAATTAAAATCCACTGAATTAATACAGATTTCTATGTTCTTATAACCGTAAGTTTAATGTGTGAATTGCATTGAAAATAATTA
Organism: Valencia hispanica; assembly: GCA_963556495.2. Classification (NCBI taxonomy): domain Eukaryota; kingdom Metazoa; phylum Chordata; class Actinopteri; order Cyprinodontiformes; family Valenciidae; genus Valencia; species Valencia hispanica. The sequence goes on along the minus strand of OY747707.1, from coordinate 10,087,645 downwards.
ATAATTAACAACATTGCATTATAAACTTTTATACCTGAGAACAGTTAATTATCCATTTAATCTATATTAAAATGTAAAATATTAAACAACAAACATCTGTATGCTGCTCAGGACTGAAGCACCAAGCTTGGTAAAATCATTTTAAAAGTTCACATTCATGTAATAAATATACAATCAGTTCATCGATCTAATGAAATAAACCCACAATCTTATGTATTTATTGTGAGATAATCTACGGTCTGTGACTTTGATAAAATGAGGATTTTAAACAGGTTTTATCCAGATGAGCTTCTTGACTAGAAGTGATCCTGTTGCTCCTGCAGTCTTTATAATTTAAACGTTATAATGGTTGCATATGTCTATAAACACAATTTATTGTTGTTGATCTGTTTCTTCTCTGCTTACTGAAAACATATTGATGCAAATTTCTACTCCAAACAAAGTAATTTAAACTCGTGGAGGATTTCTATGTACATCAGTTTGTCTCATTTCTAGTTCAGTTTATTTCTGAGAACAAAACTCAGCGTCAGTAAAACCTTCATGGAGGAATATAATTTCCTCATCATCTCATAAAGCACCAGTTGATGGGTAACAATGAGAAACAAGATGAGGTCAGAATGTTTTGATCACTGCTTCTATATTTTTATTGATTAATTAGTTTCATGTGTCGTGTTTTGGTAATCAGGCATGAAGAAGCCGGTTTCCTACATTTGCTCTAACAAAGGAAACCTTCAGATGTAGTTGTGTAAAAGATTTTACTAAATCAGGACTCCATCTGGGATCAAAGTAGACGGGTCACATTAATGAACTAGGGACCAGTGTTTGTATGACCTTTGACCTTCTGGATCATTTTGGTTTCTGCATCTAAACAATGAAACGTTCTTTATCTCCTTATCAGAGAAGCTCAGACCTGGAAAATATAAAATCTCAGCTGAAGACTCACTTCTTTGCTGTTGTGTTTATTTTACTCTTTGTTCAACACTTTGGAACAGAAAGTTTCTTTGTGAATCTGATTTATAAATAAATCTGACTTAAAACTGAACCATGAAGCCATTGAATTAAAAAGGAAAGAAAATAAGTACACAGAATCCAGCTCTGATTAGTTTTTCAAACCATTAAAATCTGTTATTTTATCTTTTAATCATCATTCAGACAGAGAAGCTTAAAGGAAACAATAACAGTTTCTGCTTGGACTGGCTTTAAGACTGCAGTAGTTCATCATCAGTAGATCTGACAAACTAACCTGAGGATGAATACAAACTAACACAATGAAACTTGTTTACAGGATTACTGGTGGGAGGAAATCTCAGCAGCCAACGAGAAGCGAATGACTCGCCTGGAGGTTTTTACAGAAGTTCTGAGGTTCCTGAAGGACGATGCTCTGAAAACCATCAAATCTCATCCAGAAGGTGGAAAGTTCACAGCCTCTGACTTCATCTGGGTTCTGACTGTTCCTAAAATCTTGGATGATTTCCGTAAACAGTTCATGACAGAAGCTGCAACTCAGGTATCATCATGTTTCTAAAGACAACAGCAGCTCTGACAGGTTCAGAAGAATGAGACTTTTGGTTTGTCTTCCAGGCTGGTCTTGTAACAGAAGAAACTAAAAACAAAGTAATGTTTGTTTTGGAATCAGAAGCAGCTTTGGCCTGGTGTTTGAAGCCTCCCTCTGATGGTTTCATCACACAGAACCACAGCAGAGACTCTCAGGATCCGTCTCCAGGAGCAGCAGACGCTGATACCAGCTGTAATGGTACTGAGTGGATCTATAACGTCTCTCACACAAACATTCAACATATAAAAGGTTTTTATCTGGATTATAGGACAAGTTCAACATATCCATGGATTCTTTATATGATCTGATTTGACTAATCCTGTCGATACAGAAAACTCAGGTGTAAATGTTTAAGTATTTGTTACATATTTATTCTGACATATTTCAGACCATCAAGCAGCTTTTCAATCAGATAACTAGAGTTAATACAAATAATAGTTTCATTTATTAATAAAAAATAATATTAATGTAATCCAAACCAACCTGACCCTGTGTATAAAAAAGTTATTTCCTCTTAAACAGAATAACTGGATCTACGACCTTTGACCCAAACACCTTTTGTGGTATCTGGAAATAAATCTTTTTTTTCTTTTTTATTATTATAAAGTGTTTTTAGACAACATGCTGTGAATTGGTGCTAAATAAAATAAAATCAATTTAATTGAATTAAAATCACTGAGGAGGATTTTTGCTCCACTCTTGTTTGTAGAATAATTTAATTCAGCCTCATTGGAGCGTTTTCCAGCTTGAGTTCATGTTTGAGGCGATTTCACAGCATCTTCATCAGATTTCAGTCCAGACTTTGACTAGACTTCTTCTTCTTTAAACCATTGAGAGTCAGACTCGCTGGTTTGCTTCAGTTTCTCTTGAGTCTTTGAAGCATTGAAGACTTTCCCAGAAACCTTGTTGACCAACGAACCTTTGAGTTGTTTTGGTCAGCAGTGGTTCTGTATGAAGGTAGATATCAAAACATCCACAGTTGTACAACTACATTTTTACTTTTATCAAACGGTAAAAAATACATGTAAAATCAACTTGAACATGTGTGTAAAATTTTCACCTGTGAACAATTTTCTCACAAAGTTCCTTCGAATTTGAAGTTGTAAAAAAGAAATTACAAATGCTTAAAATTTTATTTCGACGAGTCAGTTTTCCCACTACAAGTACATGTCAGTGAACACAACATCTCTAATCTGCTGCTGAGCTCAACTTTCTTTCTACTGTGGGACTTTTGAAACAATTGATGCAGTTTGTATCAAACCCAGCAGGGGAGGGAGGGGATGGGGGCGGAGCCTATACACAGTCTATGAGGGGGAGGGGGCGGAGCCTATATACAGTCTATGAGGGGGAGGGGGGCGGAGGGGGGCGGAGCCTATATACAGTCTATGAGGGGGAGGGAGTGGGGTTGTCGGGGCAACGGAGTCAACCAATCACAGCGACTCCTCTGACTTTATTTTGTTTTTTCAGTAGCTGTGCTCTCTCCTGTTAACCATGGTGCAACAACCAGGGATAAGTTCATTTTCAGACATTTTTTTACTTTATTTTGACTGGTTTTCCTCTTCTTCCTGAAAAACAAAATGAGAAGGGAATAAAAGAACGGCAAAATACAAGTTTTACAAATCACATGTTATTAGTTAATGGTGTCTAATTTAAAACTATGCAAAGCAACAGACATACATTATTGTACCAGATGAAAAGCTACAATATAATCTCAAAATGACTGTTTTTATTTAATATTAATTCAGAAAACATTTGGTACTTATTAATCTAATTTGATTTCTTCTGAAGGTGATGGATTTTTGTGATACTTGAATAACTAAAGTCAGCCACAAGAAAATTATACTTTTTAAGAAAAGTCAAAACTGAGTTTTCCTGATTCATGACCTTGGAAAACGCTGGCCTGTATAGTTCTAATTCAAATTATATGTATTAAAGAAGGAAATGTCTAAATCATTCAGAATAAAACTCATGTTAATAAAGTTGGGGGGAAAAACTAGTAAGGCCCAGCAAGTGTTGCCCATTAACATTAATCAAATCAGATCAAACTTTATTTATAAAGCGCTTTTCATACAAGAAGTTGCATCACAAAGTGCTTTACAGATTAAAATGACCCCACATAAAACCACCTTCCCTTCCCTCCCCCACAGATTTAAAAGTATGGTCACAGTTATACCCCCTCCCCCCAACCCATCTCCCATGCACACACAGTTAAAAGAAAAAGTAAAAAAGGACATTGGGCCGAGTGTAGATGAACCATGCAAGGAAACGCCATCAGAGGAGCCATCTGCACCAGCAGCGGTAGATCAACAGCAGCAGCCGAGGCACCGACACAGGGCACCCAGTGGAGGCAAGGCCAAGACCCCCACCTCCACCCAAGCTCCACCTGGAGAGCACCCAGGCAGCTACAGCCGACCACCGCTCCCGGGGCAGAGGGCTCCCACAGAGGAAACACTGGAACGGGGATTAAGATAAATTAAAGTATAAAAATAAACAGTAAATTAATGTGCTAAGATTAAATAGTAAAACTGATAAAAATATAACCAGACAGTGCATTTCTACTGCAATTCTAATGTACTCGTACTAAACAGAGTGACGTTCTGCTGGTGTTTGTTACGCTGTTCATCAAAAATATAATAAACAAGCTGAAAGAAGCTAATAAAGACTAACGACATATTTACCTCGGCTTGTTGTGCCATGGAGAACAGCAGAGACGAGCGTCGACCGAACAACCCAGACTAAACTGGATCTCTTATTGTGATTGGTTGACTGCGTCATGTTGTGTTCACTGACATGTACTTGTAGCGGGAAAATTTAGTTGTCGAAATATAATTTTAAGCATTTGTAATTTCTTTTTTACAACCTAAGCAAGTTTGTGAGAAAATTTACGACAGGTGAAAATTTTACACACGTTCAAGTTGATTTTACATGTATTTTTTAACCATTTGATAAAAGTAAAAATTTAGTTGTACAAATGCGGATTCAAAATACAAGTGCGGATGTTTTGAAACATATCTACCTTCATGGTTCTGGTCTTGAAACTCTAACATGGAGGCCATTTTGTTCAGCCTCTCTTTCTTATTGTTGATCATGAACTTTGACCTTTACCGAGGCCTGCAGAGCTTTAGATGTTGTTTCTGGTTTCTTCTGTGACCTCCTGGATGATCCATTGATGCTCTCTTGGAGTAATTTTGGTAGGACGGCCACTCCTGGGAAGGTTCACCACTGTTCCATGTTTTCTCCGTTTGTGGATAAAGGTTCTCACCCTGGTCCACTGGAGCCCCAAAGCTTTAGAAATGGCTTTGTAACGTCTTCCAGAATGATTTCAATAACTTTGTTTCTCATCATTCTTTAGATCACATCATGGCGGCTTGCTTTTTGGATCTTTTAGCCTACTTCATGTTATCAGACAGGTTCTGTTTATCTGGTTTTCCTGATTCTGAAGGTCAGACTGTAATCAGACCTGGGTTTAGTTGTAAACTGAACCAATAAATGTGCTTGAATGTTTAGTTCAATGTAATGTTCGGGTTACAAGCCAAGATCTTTGAACAACCAACAATAATAGATTGTCTGATCTCAGAGACCTCTTGGAAACATGAGGACATAAATGTTATAACAAATAATGGGGTGCTAGGTCATACATTCATTTAAAAACTAAAATTAATATCTTCAAATCAATCCTAAAATGGACAGGCAAATAAACCAAAGAATCGGAGTAATATGTTCTCGCCGCTTGAAGCCCGTCAATAGACATGCAGCAGCATTCTGACCAACCTGCAGACGGCGCAGGAGAGAATTGTCAAAGCCGAGATAAAGGGAGTTACAGTCGTCCAATCTAGAAGTGATAAGGGCATGAATCACTCTTTCTACACTGGAATGAGGAAAGTATGGCTTGATTTTACTAATTAGCCTAAATTGATGGAAACTCGATTGGACTACTGTTCTAATCTGCCTGTCAAGTTTAAAATTATTATCAATTTGTACCTCGAGATAACAGGCAATCGTATAGTTAAAAGATTTCAGGGGACCAATGGGGCTAGAGACTTCCCACAGTTCAGCTTTCCCAAATACTAAGACCTCTGTTTTGTCTTGGTTCAAATGTAAAAAGTTAACCTCACCTAAACAGTTCTGTAAAGATTGTTTTCCAGTGCCTCTTAGTGGGAGATAAATTTGCAGATCCAAATGACAAAGCAGTGAAAAGATGGCAAATTTCCTAAGAATGGACCCTAAGGGTAGCAGATACAATGAAAAAAGTACTGGACCCAGAACAGATCCTTGGGGTACTCCACATTGCAAGGGAACTTTAGAAGAAGAAAAGTGGCCCATTTTTACAGAAGAACTATCAGATAGATTGGAGCCAAACCAATTAAGAACTGTGCCTTTCAACCCAACAGTTTGGTCCAGACGTGATAAAAGAATCTCTTGGTCCACAGTATCAAATGCTGATGATAAATCCAAGAGTGATAAGATGGCCGAATCTCCAGCATCAGAGATTAAAAGCACATCATTAAACACTTGAAGCGGAGCTCTCTCCGTACTGTGTCCCATTTTAAAGCCAAACTGACATTTCTCTGAGATTTCATGTAATTGCAAATGTTACAGAAGTTCAGAATAAACTATCTTTTCCAATATTTTTGAAAGAAATGGTAACTTGGAGATAGGCCTAAAGTTTGCAAGAACATTGGGTCTAAATTCTTCTTTTTTTTTTAAAGAAAGTTGAACCACGCTTAAAGGCAGCCGACTGCGAATTAATCAGCCGTCAAGAACCCATCGCAGCCGATCGACTTGGAATGGGAGCAGGTGAAATAAAATCAAATAAAACGGGCAGATGATCTGAAATACCCACGTCACATATTTCATTAATATGTCCATGCAGTCCAAAAGCTAAGATCAAGTCCAGTGTATGGTCCTTTTCATGAGTTGGAGCATGCACAAGCTGAGTTAAATTAAAAGAACTGATCAGATTTAGAAAGTTTTTAGATAAGGGCTTAGACTCCCAGCATACATGAACATTGAAATCACCAACGATCAATATGGGATCATAGGTCAACATTATTCCAGACAGAAAATCCACAAAGTCTTGAATAAAACTTTTATCAAGTTTTGGTGGCCAGTAAAATACGGCGCATAAGACCAGGCAGTCACCTTTAATCTCCACGAGCTGAGCTTCAAAACTGGTGAATATGTCCACTGGAAGCCGCCGACAGGAAAGCTGGAGCGAAAGGCCAGGAAGCTCTGGGCGTGCTGAAGAAGTCACAGTCCGGAGGAAGAAGTTCAGAGAAGGGGGCACACTCACCATCACGGATCCAGGTTTCCGTCAAAAATTTAAAAAATCAAGGGTCGTCACGTAGCGTAGTGGTTAAGGCGGGCGCCACGTGTTCAGAGGCCTCAGTCCTCGATGCGGCTGTCCGGTGGTTCGCTTCCACCCCGCGGACATTTGCCAATGTCGCTTCCCCTCTTCTCACCCCCTTTCTGTCCACTGCACAATAAAGGCCACTGTGGCCACCAAAAACGTAAAATAAAATAATCAAGTGCCCGCGAGAGGAAAAAATCATTTAAAATAAAGGTCTTGTTGCTCAGCGATCTGCCATTAACAAGAGCGAACCGTTACTCCGTTAGACTCCAGAGGGGCCCGACTCACGGGGGAGAGATTATTGAGCTGCACCCCACGCTGGCACCACCGCTACTGTTGACCTGGAGGAGTGGCCACAGGTCCACATCGACGTGACAGATCCAGGAGAGACGGGTAATATCAAACCCATTGAATAACTCCAGTATGGAACAATTTATTCAGAGCGCTTCAATGAGGTTTTAATCCGCACTAATAAGCCGCCTCTCTTACCCCGTCTCTTGGGGCGTTTGGTCTGAGTCGATATAGAGCGAGCGCGGTGCAGAAATACTGGCACATGTGGTGGTAGGAAGTTGAAGGAGTCATCGTTAAATCTCTCATTCTGCAGAGATTTACAAATCTGTCCAATATGCAGCAGAGAATGGCGATCATACAGCAGGGAGGCAGAAACATCACAGCAGCCAATAAAATAGTCTGGATCAACAGACGGCAAGCCGCACATGCTGGCGCCATCTTGTTTTTTCCTGGGCATTTTATTAATAACAGAAGCCAGCTACTCTAACGTTATATCTGCAGCTCTACAGAGCCGCTGTGACGACGTCCCGCCTCCCTGATATGAAGCAGCAGAACAATATTAGATTTATTCCTTGAAATAATGAGGGAAATAAAAGCTGTCCTATTTGACTCTGCAGATCAGCCTCATATTAATGTGTTCTGTCCCTGTTTCATCACCTTCTCTTGCGCTGCTTGATGATTTACTCCTGCTGCGCTCGAGTTTACTGAGTCTGGGGACATCTATGATCCAATATTTGAGAGTATTGTTTGCGTTAAAATAATAATAAAAATATTTAAATTGATCAGGATCAAATATCTTCTTACTATCACCTTCAGGAGTTTCTAGCAGATGACAAAAACAGCATTATCTGCAGCCTGCTGTGATCTGCTGAGCTCCCCCCTTTTCTGATTGTTATAGTGGTTCATCCCACGTCTTGGAAGCCAATCAGCAGCGAAATAACCCTACGCATAAAGTACGTGTTGTTAATGCGTCATTAACACGTTTACGTGTGTTTTTGGCGTTGACTATCTTCACACGCAAAGTACGCGTTGTTTACGTGTTGTTAACGTGTTGTTAACGTGTTGTTTACGTGTGAAAGACACACGAAATTTCGTGTGTTTTTGGCCCTCTTGGCCTTCCATACTTGTGGTGGTCAGAGGATCCGGTGGCGCCTGTGTCTCCGTCAGCCTCACTTCTGTCAGCGATGCTACAATGTAGCTCACCACCATCAGGGTGTGAATGTGTGTAAAGCGCTTTGTGGTCCTCTGGCTGAAAAAGCTCTTTACACATTCAGGCCATTGATTCACAGGCAGATGATGCTTGAATGAAAACCTCACTGTGAACTCTCAGGTTTCTACGTTTCACCATCAGCCTTTCAGGTTGTTTAGTTTCAATTATTCAGAACTGAAAATCAGGATGTTTCCCATAAAGCAGCTCAATTTAACCCCCAGCTGTGAAATTATATTTGGTCTAAATACCAGTGGATCTGTAAACAAGGATGCTAATATGTCAGAAATCCCTTTAAATATACAGATTATGTAAATCTATCAATAACAATATATAACTACATAAACCCCCATTCAATAAATTTCAATATTATTAAAAAGTTAATTTATTCATGAAGCTCAATAAACTCAGAGAAAAACACAATATTTAGATTAATTACACACATAATTATATTTTTAACTTTTATTTCTATTAAGTATAATTTTTCTCTTACTGTTAATAAAAACACAACATTTAATATTAAAATGTTACATCAGAACAATAAAAGAGATTCTAATAAATAAATGTGGGTTTAAGTAAATGTATGTTTAATATCTGTTTAAAGGTTGTAATTTTTAAAAGGTGATTTTAATCTGACCAACGAGCCTCATCAGAATTCATATTCTGAATTCATATATTGGGGTTAAATGTAGCTTGTAATAGTCATGGTGACTCTTTTCTTGATTTTTTGAGACTCAAAGTGTATTTTGAACAGCGGCTTAATGTAAATGATGATAATTTCTCTGTTTCAGTTCGAGACGAAGCCGTTGTAGATTATGTTGTCGCCTCATTCCTGTCTAGAGTTTTGTGTTGATGATAAAGTGATTACTGCCACAGACCTCCTTAACAACAACGCAGTAGCATGTTTGCTTCTTATTGGAGATAGATGTTGTTTACCGCACCACTCCTTAATTCAGTTCATTTTTGGTGGATACCCAACTAACTTATGGAAATAACCCTCCCTGTGAACTTAAAAGGAGACACAGACCATTCCCTGAGACATTTTTAACATCTACTAGCTGCCAAATGGCAGTGCAAGGGCTAGAAAATAAGCTGGGCTGTGCCACATTACTCAGGAGGATGTTGATAAATGGTTTGATGATTTTTGTAAATTTATTAGAGGGGAAATAAACTTATGTCAGAATAGCACATCTAATAAAAACATTTTAAACAGGGTGTAAATACTTTTTGGAATGCCCATCTTCAAAAGTTAATGAATGAGCGAACAATAGCAGAGAGAGAGTTTCTCAAGTGTAAAACGCCTCAAAATTAACAAGATCTGAGGGAAAATTATAAACAGAAACAGTCACTTTTTGACAAATATGTAAGATTTTATAAAAGAAGGTTTAATAGGGGTCAAGCATTAAAACTTGATCATTTACAAACCAATAATCCACAACAATTTTAGAAAGAGATGAATAAATTGGGTCCAGAAAGAATCAAGACGATTCCTATAGAAGTTGTCGTAGAAAATGTTGCAGTGAAGCTGAGAAAAGAGCGAGTGGATAAAACATGGGAACTGGATTTTTCTAACTTATATTCAGGTCTGACTTATACTGAAGATTTAGACGCTGCTTTCAGTTTCTCTCACTTCAAGTAAAATAAAATCTTGATTTAATTATGGGTGATAACAGCAAATGAAATATGCATCTGAATTTAGACATTACCTTGGAAGAAGTGAGCGATGCTCTCAATAAGGCCAAGCTGAGGAAAGCTATGGGAGTGGAGGAAATTATAAATGAGGTGTTAAAGTCCCCACATCTTAGGCATATGCTTCTTGGTTTATTTAAATTCTGTTTTGACAACGTTATTGTTCCCTCTACATGCTATAAATCAATCATTAAACCTTTTCCTAAATCAGTGAAAGAAGACCCCCGCATACCTCTCAACTACAGAGGAATCAGTCTCCTAAGTACTGTCTATAAAATCTACTCTCGTATTTTAAATGCTAGATTAAGTATTTTTTAGAAACAACAGATTATCTAGTAGATGAACTAAATGGATGTAGAAAACACAGGGCATGTATTGATCATATTTATACCATCTCAACAATTGTCAGAACCAGACTGACTGAAAACAAACCCACTTTTGTTTGTTTTGTGGACTTTAAAAAGGCTTTCGACTGGGTGAATAGGGATCTGTTAAATGTGAAGCTTCTCCAGGCCGGGTTGATGGGAAGTTTTACTGGGCGTTAAAGTCCCAGTATCCAGACTGTGTGGGATGTGTTCAGGTGAATGATGAGCAGACTGAGTGGTTTCGTTTCCCCTTTGGTGTAAAACAGGGGGATATTTTGTCCCCAAGCCTGTTCTCTCTGTTCATAAATGATTTGGCTCTTGAAATGAAACATCTAAACTTAAATTGTTGGCATTCTGCTCTATGCTGATGATGTAGCGCTACTGGCTGAAACTGAAGAGGATCTATAGAAAATGTTCTACAAAATAGGTGCTGTAGATGGAGACTTGTTATAAATCAAGCAAAAACACAAATTATGCACTACAGGAAAGGTGTTTCTCCACGAAGCACAAACATTTGTACTTTTTGTAATACCATTCTTGAGTCTGCAGCCCAGTATAAGTATGTAGGGTTTGTATTTGATGAATTCATGTCGTTTGACAGAGGAGTTAAAATCCTAGCAGCTTCAGCCAGTAGAGCCCTGGGTTCTGTGATAAACAAGTTAAAAACCTGTAAAGATCTTGGTTATGGTACATTCTCCCAGTTGTATGCTGCCTGTGTTAAACTATGCTGCTGGTGTGTGCAGAGCCCAGCCTTGGACGCTGTAGAAAACCGTGCAATCCGCTGCTTCTTGAAGGTTCATAAGTTTGTCCCAGTGCTGGCAGCGCAGGGTGATATGGGCTGGGTTCCTGGATCGGTCCAAAGGAAATGTGAAATGGTTAGACTGTGGAATCGACTTATAAACCTGAAAATAGAAACAACAACAGTTTTTCTGTGGAGTAACAATAAGTCCCCCTGGGCTGCAGAGCTCCGGACTGTTTTTGCTGATGTACAAATCCAGTATGTATTCTGTAATCATTTGTAGCGTCAATAACATCAGATCCAATTTGATGTCAGATTTTAAACACTAATGGTTGATTGGGATTATGGCTAAGCCAAAGCTAAGGAGTTACTTACAAGTTAAAGATGTATTTGAAACAGAGTTGTATGTAAAAGCAAACCTGACAAGAAACGTGTTTATTTAAATAAGTTCATGTATGTTCTGCCTACTGTCTGGCAACTGGTCTGTTGTTGGTGGTACTGGTGTCTTATAAGCCCATTAGGGCCGGGCATACAGTGTGTGTGCAAGACACAATAATAAAATACTATTCATTCATTCATATTCTAATTTATTAAATATGACTCTATAGTTTATGTTCTGTTGCTTTTTCAGCAACTTGAATCACCTTTAAATCCTTTTTAAAGTCGGAGGTCGACGCAGGCTTCATGTGGACACGCCCACTTTGCTCCATAAAGGCCTCAGCGCTTTATTATCAGACGTAACATCACTGCCTCTAACACTGAATCATGAAACCTTCAGCATCTATTCTGCTCTAATGTCTGTCAGAGATGATGAGTAACTCAGACAGAAAAGACTCCTGGTCATTTTTATTGCTTTTGTTCACTTTCTATGATTGGTCTGAGGGAGCTGCTTTGACTCAGGGTCATCACTGATCTGGAAACTTCTTCTCCAGAGGTTTCCAGCTTCACTATGGTGACAGAGACGGGTGATGAGGGAACCGGCCTGATGAGCCTAAAAACCTACAGCCTGAATCTACCTGCAGAAACATTGAACATTGTTCATAGAGCAGCTCAGTGAGGTTTCTGTGTTTCTACAGATCCTCCAGGAAGTCGGGTGGCTGTAGAGTTTACAAAGGAACCAGAAGAAACCAAAGTTCTGCTGGAGACCCAAAGAGATGGAAAACGGTACCTTGTTGTCGACTGTGGAGGTAAATGTTTCACACGGTTATTCAATGTTTATTGAGAGACGAGTTTTAAAGATCTTTGTGTTTCACACAATAAGAGCTTCAATAAATGTGTTAATGTGATCTTTCTGATTTATTGTTGAATGTGCAATAAGTTGTTTTCTGAGATTTATTCTTTATTCTGTTTTATTCTCTTTGTTTGTCAACAGATGAATATATTAACATGACTGTTTATGAAGTCCTGGAAGGAGGATCTTTTAAGAAGCTGCACGATGACTATATTTTAGAGGGAGGACGATATGTTGACATAAAATTCAAAGAGTTCCTCAGTGAAATATTCTCTGATGGAGTCTGGAAAGAATATGAACATAACTTCCCCAATGAGGTTCAGAAAATAATGTATGATTTTACACGTCTGAAACACGTGGATGTAGATGTTCAGATCAGCTGCCCAGGTAACCTGGTGATGTTGGCTCAGAAAAAGAAAGAGATTAAAACGTTCTTTGATTCAGTAGAAGGAGCTTCATGGGAAAATGGATCCATCAGAATCTCCAGAGAGAAACTAAAATCTTTCTTTGATAAGAGTCTGAAGGGCATCACAGAGCGTCTCAGTGAAATATTAAACCAAGATTTCAACATTGGGTTTATTCTGTTAGTGGGGGGCTTAGCTGAGAGACAGATATTACATCAGCACATTACTGATCAGTTTGGACATCAGTGTAAAGTCCTGTGTCCTCTTAGACCCCAGGAAGCGATCCTGAAAGGAGCCGTAGAGCTGGGAAGAAACCCAAAGTTGGTGACGTCTCATTAAAAAGCTCCAGCTCGGTTTATTTGTTTTTCTTAAGAATCCTTTTATCTGTGACTTTTGTTCTGCAAACAGTCTTTACATAATGAGGTGAGAGGAGAGCAAATTATTATCAACTATGACCTATAATAAAATAATAGTAACGCTAATAATGATTTATAATCACAGATGCTGTCATTAAATTTAACCAACTGATGGAAATAAACTTTTTAAGTTTTAATATTAGAATTACCAATAAGATGCTGATAATTATTTAAATCTGCTATTTAAATATTAAATGAGGTTAAAATGTGTCAACATGTAGTTTTAGTCTCTGATTTCTGGTCCTACGGATGAAATATTGTGATTTGAAGTTGTTTTATAATTCAGAGTTGACTCTGTGCTAAATCTGTTCTTTCTTCTATAAATTACTGATGAGTTTATTAAATTACACTGATCCTGTTTTTAAAAACAAATTAAAAAGACAAATTAAATAATTGAAAACACATTGAACCTCTGATCCAACATTTCTAATACAGTGATTTATTTCATATCATGTGTAGCTTATATTACTAAATGTTGGTGAGGCCGAGACGTTTACTCTCATTAACAGAGACAGACAGAAATGTCGTGTTGGACTTTGTTTATTTTGAGTTTTATTTATTTATATTTATTTATTTCTCCTGTTGGTTCTGAGTCTCTCATGTCTGATTGTCTTTTGTTCCTTATTTTCTGGTCTCTGTGTTTGTAGTTAATTATTAGTTGATATTTTGTTGCCTCGCTTGTGATGAAGTGATTCTGGTGAAACTTTGGGAACCTTTGGACCAAAAGGCTGGAGAGAAAGAAGAAGAAGCAGGAAACAGAGAATAGATCATTGTTTTTAGCTTTCTTCAATGGATTAATAAACCATCTCAATCAATATAAATGTTTTATTTCTTAGAATCTGCATGTACATATTTGTGAATTTCTGTACAGTTTTTTCTAAACTCGTTTCATGATTATATAATCTGTGTTCTTCAATTATTTTTTATATAATTAATAAAAATCTATCAACCATAAAAACATGATGGGTTAAATAATTTACTGCTGCAACATGAATATTGTACGATTGTCATCCTCTGACTCTCATGTTGAAGTATTTTGTATTTTTTATCTCACTATATTGTATCTTTCTTATTTTATAGCTTTACTGCTGAATTTCCAACTGAGGGACAAATAAAGAAGGAATCGATTCTGTTTCTATTTACGTTTAGCTGCAGTAATACATTAAAGCACCAGGTGGCGCACTTATTCCATAAAAGAGGTTGATGGTTTGGTTTCATTTGCTCCACATTTAATGACGTCAGAGCTGCTAGAAGTTCAGTCTGAACAGAGACCTTCATCATACTCTGAGGAGCTCCTCTTCCTCCTGTGACAGACAGAGGAGGAAGAGGAGGAGTCCTGCTGCTGAATGAACTGGTTGTTGGAGTGAAGAACAGGAGCTGCTCAGAGGACTGAAGTTCTCCTGCTGCTTTCATCAGGTTCCTCTGCTGCTGCATCAGGTCAGACCTGCTCACAAGCTTTATATTTAACACTTTTTCATTTCAACCTCTGAGGTGGGAGGAGTCAGAGCTGCAACATCTTCATGTCTGAAAACAACCTGCAGATTATCTCAGTTTTCCAGGTTCAAGTTCAGTCTGATGGACTTTCTGCTGGATGTTCTCCTGGTGTTTGATGATTATATTAAGGGTCTGTTTCAGTTTTCCTCTTTTATTCTGGCTGCTGCAGAGAAATTCAGATGAAGGATCATCAGTCAGATTAAACTCCTGCAGCCTGTTCAAAGCTGAGATGTGATTCAGTCTCACATGATGGAGAATTATCCAGTGAACTGGTTTATTTCTGCTGCAGAATCTCAGTGAACCTGATGTTAAACCTTTAAAGGGTCATTCCTGACTTTCTGCAGCTTGTTAATCACAGGAGAGCTGGCATTTCTCACAGACTGACCACAGATCACCTTTAAATGTGTTTTTACATTAATGTCTGTCTCATCTACCTGTTTTAATCAGAATCTGAGCTGATAAAACAGAATAAAGCTGAAGCTGTTTAAAGTCAGACATCATGTATCAAACAGCAGCTTCATCATCTGATGGTTTCCACCTGATCTCAGACTGAAGCTGCTCTCTGTGACGCCAACGTGTCGTTTCTGTGTGAATCTCTGAGGATGAATGTGGGAACCAGAAGCTGAGTCTCTCAGCTGTGAAGGATGTTTGTGAAACGGTCGACTGACAGGAAGGAATCTGCTCTGATTAAAACCTGCAGCATGATGGGAAGTTTTCAGGACATTAAAGCTTCAGATGAACCTCAGGTTGAACTCTCAGTCCGGCTGCTTTTGTTTTTCATCTTTGAATGAAGTTGCTCATAATTAACTGAGTAACAGAGCACCACTTCTTACAGTCTGTTTAACTTGTCAGATCAGCGTTGGTCGTTCTCCTAAAATCAAACTGTCACAAAAACTCGTTCTTATGCCAAACTTTCCATCTGAGCAGCTTAAAGAAAATCAAGCTGCTTATATAAAAAACTACTAAACAAATACATCTTTGTTCTTTAATGTCTTTTTTTCTGTTCTTCATTCAGAATAACTTGCTACTGCTCCTCCTGCACCTCTTCAGGTCCTCTTCACACCAAATTAAGATTGCATCACGATTTTAAAGCTTATCGCTGTTTCCTTCTCAGGGTCTTGCATGGATGCAGTTGACTCATCATTTTACATGATAAGGAGGGAGAAATCCTTCACTGTTTTGAGCATGCACACATTTTCTGCACCAAGGTTGTTGTGGTTTATTACCAGGATGGCAGCAGTGGTTGCTTATCGATTCCATCCAGCTGTTGCAGAGCTGCATGGTTTGGTTATCAGGAATTTAAAGCAGGTCTGGTTACATCCAAATACTGGGCTAGCATTGCTAAAACCAGCTTATTTTAACAGTCTTGGTGGCTCGGCTGCTATGAGCATCATGTCCTGCTTTGTCCACAATTAAAGGATTCAGTCAGTAGGACTCCCAGATGAAGAGAAGCGTGCACACCTCCAAATTGCACAAGTTCTGCTGGTTGCTGGGAGACTGAAGGAAGTAGTGAATTTGTCATGACGGTATCATGTGTCCAAAACCTGGCAGCTATTTACTTTATAAGGAGGAGGAAGCTTGAGCAGCAGCTCTTAGTCTGTGTGAATGGTAAATAAACAATGCTAGGCTACCGAGGCTAAGTCTGCAACTCGTAGTGATGGCTTCTCTACAGATGTTGGATGTTTGCATTCATGATTCACTGCACCCTACACAGACTGCTGGCCAAGGTTAAATCACGTGCATCCCCTCATTCTGCTGATAAGATGAGGAAACTCCTGATGGTGGTTCTACTGCATGACTAGAACTGATGGTGGAGGTTCAGAAATCTGCAGCATTTATTAAGAAATTCTGTAGATTGTGAGAAAACACCCCAGAACTGCCACGACTGATGGAGGTCGCAATGTTAGGATGGATGGAAAAACAGCAGCAAAATACTTGGTTGGCTAATATTAAGAGCTTAATACGGCTGCCTTCACACTGAGGCTGTCAAATATTGCTGTGTTGGCGCTTTTTAAGGCTCCTAGAGGTCAGTACAGCTATACACTCACATTACATGTTTTATGTATTTTGTAAGGAGTCTTTTTCAAGCTTGAGGAGAAAAACGTTGGGTTTCTTTAGCTTTTCCTATTTCCTGGACTGATTATCTGAGGAACTGTGGTTCATCACAGCCTAAAGGTGACGGAGGAACTCTAGCATTCATTTTGAAGCATCCAGCGTTAATTTATAGTTGATAAGGACAAAGACTTCACAGCTGAAGTATGAAATAAATGACCTAACATGACATAATGCACAATGAACACCAGTTTGTCTGGAAACAAAACATCTTTTTATTGGAGCAAGAAAGCTGCTCTTGCTTTGGGTCCGGCTCTAATTGTGCTCTATAGTGACTACATCTGTGGCAGCTTTAATACGGCTTATTGGATTTATTTATATACTTTAAATCTGAGCAGTTTTTACCAGTAAAGGTTGAGCTCAGGCTTCTTGTTTCCAGCTGAGTGTTTGTGGTCCAGTGTGAGAATCAGCAGCAAACTGTTTCCATCCTGATAATGAACTCTGTTAATGACAAACACAGACGGCTGAGAGAGTTCCCTGACCTCAGTCTCTCTCTTTCTCTGGTTCCTGGTTCTGTTGGTTCTGACAGAATCAACCTGCTGATAACAAACATTCCCATCAGTCTAAGTCACAGTTGTGTGTTTTATCTGTCACTGAAACTGTTATTGATCTCCTATCAGCTGATTGTTCACAGGTCACATGACTTCATCAGGAACGATACCGACAGAATGGAGGAGTTTCAGAGTTCCTGTAACCTTCGGCTTTTCTGCAGGAATCAAAGGGTTTTTATTTTCCGTTTGGATCACATGAAGCTGTTCATACAGACTCTTTCCTTCTGCTTTCTATTGCATTAATGCTCCAGCATGTTCTCCTCAATGCTGCAGCTTTCTGGAGGAGTTCATGTTGTTTCTGTCTGTAACTCATCTCCAAATATCTCCACAAAGAGAAACACCTTTACTGCCTGCAGCACCAACAGCAGCAGCTTTACTGTGTTATTGGATCTCAGCAGGAACACTGTGGAACATGTCTGAAATAATGGAAATATGTCAGCTTTAGGGCCAGAAACACTTTCTATTGAGCTAAACGACAACAAAGGTCAATGTTTAGATAAAAATGTTTTTATTCAGAGAAGGCTGACTGTTTCTAGCAAATATTGGAGAATTGAAATCCTTGTATGGCTGCAGCAGAGAGAGTCTGAGCAGGAAAAGGACCAGCAGGCTGCTGCTGTTTGTTCAGAAAATACAGATAAAACATCCAGCCACACTTCACCAAATATCTACAAAATCCAGCAGACATTAGGAAAACATTCAGCTAAACCCCTCAAATAAGAGCCAAACATCTAATGACCAACGAGCTAACGCCTAGTGTCCACCAAAACGTCTCCAGAACCACTTCTGACCAAAACTCAGGAATCCATCAATCCCTTTATCTGCACTTATGTCCAAGTTGGTCACATGTTGGTTCTGTACAATGGAGTATTGGGTCCATTGTGGATTAAAGAAACATTAATTATTGGCCATAGAGGAAAGAAACACTGAGAATAATTTCACGTACTGTATTTATAATAAAAATGTAGATAATCACTGATGTAAAAAAGAGAAAAAAATAACATTTTCACTTATTAAAAACAAAGATTTATAATATTGAAACTAAGACATTTTCTAACATGATGAAGTCTGTAATTTGAGACTAAAAGTGACAGAAGTCGTCTAAGATTAGAGATGGTAAGGGGAAGTGTGTCTGGATATTTTCCAAGGTGTAATTGATGGATCCGGTTCTTCTCCTGGATCAGAACCACATCTCCCAGACTCACCATGAACCAGAATAAATATCTGAGACAAGGAGGAAGAAGCTGCAACATGACTGCATTAAGTCTGATCAGCAAATGTTTTTATGGCAGACATTTACTCCTCCATGGTCATTTATTCTCTTTTATCACCAATGGACCTAATACTCTGTTCTCCAAACTGTAAAAAGCAAAACAAACCAACAGACAAGATGACAGATAAATATTAAACTACTGTTGGAATCAACATTATTCACCTACATTCAGGTAGAAACCAGCTAACCACCAGTCAACCACATGATGTTACTGAGACTATTTTCATCCAGCTTTTAAGCAACATTTAACAGATGTTCAGTGAAGATCCGGTTCAATATTTAGCTAACATCAGAAAGAGTGTAATTATTTTTCACTATTTCTAAATTTATTGAACCTGTTTCAACGTTTACATTTCAGTGAAAAATGTCTGAGTGCTGCTGGTTCCTGTTTCTTCTCTGTTTAACCCTAAACTGATCTGACTGAACCCCTCACTGAGTCTCAGGAAGGCCCTGACCCTCAGTTCATCTAAAGTAGCTTTAGCTGCAGTCCTCATAGTTTCCTGATGGTTATTTACCTGAAATAATTTATTGTTATCTTTAAATAAAAGTTTTATTATTGAAATTTGAAGCTTTCTTTAACTGAACTAAGCTCAGGTGGAAAATGGACAGACTGTTGGTGTTTCATCACTGATCATCTAGTGGTTAAATGTAGCAGGACGTCTGTCTCTGTGTTTCTTTCTGACAGCATGATGAGTGATGTCCGACCGTCTGTAGCCCCTCCCTCCGTCTGTGAGGTCACAGCTTCGCCAACAGGATGTGGTTTCCAAAGCGTTGAACCTCCAGCCTTCGTCCTGCGCCCCCGGACCGTCAGGGTCAGCCTGGGGGGAGACGCCCGACTGGAGGGGAAGGTGAGACTCCTAGAGAAGGTGATGCCCGTTTCTTTAGGCCTTCATCCCGACAGAAACACGTCAGTATGACAGATTCAGAAACAGCTTGCAGCTTTACTGAAGCTGAATGAGAAACATGAGAACCTGCTGCAGTGGCATCAACAGAAAACCACCGTGGGTTTTAATCTAACACAGCCAGCAGTTCAAGCAACACAGGAAGCTGATTGATAAACAGTTCTGGTTAATTCTTCCTCATTTTCTCATTTACTTAATGTTTATTATCTGAGTTCAGTTCAAAGCCTCTGAGCTGAATGAAGACTTTGCTGAATGTAAACAAAAGAGTTTTATAGCCTCTCTTCTCAGTAAATTGACATATGAAGCAGTTTATGATGCAGAATATTGCTGCCCAAGGTTTAATAAAAGGTTTTCTGCCCATTAATAACAAAATAAATCATTATAGTCAGTAAAACAAAACCCTGAGTGGAAGTTTTTTTTCCTAAAACAGCTTAGTTATTAGAAACATGATGAAAACCTCGTCTCTGTTCTCGGTTCATATCTCTGGTTGGATGCAAACTACACAACCCGACTCTTTGTTGCTGCTGCAGCTGGTTCTGAATGAAGCTGGGATTATTGCAGTATTGCAGGAAGCATCCGGAAACCTCTAAGGCATTGGTGTCCTGCAACTTTTAGATGTTTCTCTGCTTCAACACACCTGAATCACTTAACTGTGGAATTAGCAGGAATCTAAAGAACTTGGCTACAAGCTAAGGTTGAATTTGATTCGGATGTGTTGGACCAGGAAAGAATCTAAAAATTGCAGGACAATGACCTTAAACGACTGATGTTTGACACCCGTCATGTTAAGGAAGATGTCCTGGATCAACTCGACTGAAATCACTGAATGAGGAGCAGCAGCTCTACTTTTATAGCTAAATAAACTCTTTAATGAAGATGTAAGATCAGACAGTGAGGAGCATTTTTAGAGGATTCTGCTTGTAAACATCTGATCTTTTTGCAGATCTGAAGTCAGCATAGATTAAAGGAGTTAGAGCTGCAGATGCTTTCAGGTCTAGTCAGGACTGTATAACTGCAGCTTCCCAATATAAAGCAGTCAACCAGAACTCCCAGTTTAAAACTCACACACCACTGGTTGCTTCTCAGTGAATCAGCTGATTTAATCTAATCTCCATCACTATTTCTTGTTTTTACTACTGCTTATGTAAAGGTCTGATATTCTTAGAGACAGCATTTCTGCTCCGGCGCCTCAGATTTATCGGTAAGAGGAATGCAGAGTATGACTAATCCTGCAGCGCCTGAACGCACCGTCAGTCCACAAACATGATGGATGGAGCTGCAAGTCCTCATGGGTGTTGAGCTGGAAGTCATCAAGCAGTCGCCCCATCTGAACACCACATGCTGCACAAAGAAGTCACGCTTCAGGCTATGTGGGCTTTTGGTTCTGGTCTTCATGGGTCAGTCAGAGACCTGCGTCATCATCATCATCATCAGTTACCTCACATTGGTTTAGTGAGGCTCCTGCAGCTTGTTGGCAGGTAGTCCTGACTTCCTAATGTAGGGAGGAGAATAAACTCAGAGACTGATGAAAGTTAGTCAGGAACTAAACTGGTGCAGCAAGATGGTTTTATTGTCTGTTATGGAGACATCTAGTGGTGAAGTTGCAGATTACAGGCAGCTGATATAGAATAAAATAATGATTATTTCACTTTATGCTCTGGCGGTGCCTTCAGTGACCAGTCGGAAAGTTTTTTCTCTGAAAAACAATACAAAACACTAGTATAAAGCTAGATCGATCAATATATCTATCTATCTATCTATCTATCTATCTATCTATCTATCTATCTATCTATCTATCTATCTATCTATCTATCTATCTATCTATCTATCTATCTATCTATCTATCTATCTATCTATCTATCTAACTATCTATCTAATCTTATTGTCTGTAAATTGACATTACAAAGTCAGACTTTTACAACTTTATACAAACAATAATTGTCAGTATTTCCTCCCATGTATCCACCACATAATACTGTTAACTATCTCATGCATATATAGACGCATTAAATCTGTCTTGGGAGAGACTTACATTTCTCAAGAGTTGGAGATGAATGGTTTAACAATTAAAAATAAAAGCTCAGGCTGAGTTTTGCCTGCATGTTTGGTTCTGCAGGCAGGACTGGTACTGAGTCAGTCCAGATGAATCCATTGCAGAGAGGAAGCAAAGAAGATGGCTGCTTGAAGAAAATCTTTGTACCATTTTTAACCTTTCCCTCCAATCATTGTAGATGTTTTCCCAAAATTACAAGTTTGCAGTTGAAACGTAACTTAGAGAATATGGCTCACAGGGCTTTCTGTGCTTTCAAAGATGCAGATCAGGTGTTAATGAAGCACCATTCCTTCTGTTTCTGACATTTGTGTCAATCTGACTTAATGAACAAAAAGACATGAAGGAGAGCAGCTTTGTGTTGAAGTCAGCCATGTTGGAATAAATATGAGTTTAGAGATTATAAGAGGAGAAAAGGGGTACAAATGTGACATGATGATGTAATGAATATGCTAAATACCCTCGGATGTCTTACATCAATAATGGAGGATTGTTTTTTTCCTGAAAAACATATTTTTCATAAAGCTTCATGTGAACTTGAACAACGCTGCCTGTAGATCACCTACACTGTAACAAACCAGAACAGTTTGAACATTAATGGACTCCTCTATGCTGGATAAAAACGTTCCTGATATTTTACTCTGTTCGTTGTGTTTCAGGTCAGAGGTCATCCTGAGCCGCAGGTCACATGGTACAGAGAGGGGAAGGCTGTGATTGGGGGAGAACGCTACACAGTGGAGCGAGGTGGGCGGGGCACTTTCAGTCTGTTAGTGGGCGGAGTCACAGAGGAGGATCTGGGCTGTTACACCTGTCAGGCCACCAATCAGGCGGGGAGCCGGCAGGTTACCATGGAGATCCTTCTGGAAGGTACCAGTCCTGGCATCACACACACGTCTGGGAGCAAAACTACAGAAAATAACAGAGAAGTTTTGATGACAATGACGGTACTGCAGAATATTACTGGTAAAAGCAGGAAGAGGACAAAATAATTATATAAATCCTTCAGTCAGTGATGTTCTGGTCAAGTCTCAGATGATTTGATTGGAGAGAGGTAATCCAAGTTCTGTTAATTAACCTCTGGGGAATCTTCCATTAAATGCTCCTTCACATCCAATCATAAAGTTTGTTCTCTGAATTAAAAGACAGCAACAACAAAACCCTTCTGTCCCGTCCATCATCTGTAAAACCATCAGACTGTTCTCACTGGAAGGGAGGATGAATTGATGCTTCTTTTTGAGAAAAACTGAACTTAACAGATGTGCAGACTCTTCTAAACCTTTGCAGGCGTTTGTGGATGAAAATGATTTAACAAATAATCTGTCCTGCTGGATCTTTCTCTGGTTCCCAGTTTGGGGTTTGGCTCGTCTTTATGAACACATATTCTGTCTGCAGAAAGATCCAGAAGCTTTAGTGTTTATCTGACAGCAGCTGGATTCTTCTTAGAGTCGCATCAAAAACGCACTGAAGGAAATTAATGAACAATGTAATGTCCATGTTTTTTGTTTTTCTGGAGATTGTGTTAAAAACATGCTGCAGTAAAAACACCCATCAAGTTTAATAGATAAGAACAATTTGCTCCTGTTTTTGCATCAGGTGACAGTTACCCTCTTTTCAGTCAAAAATGCAATAGATGAAATGAACATAGAGATAGAAAGTTGTTTTTTTGTACTTTCCCCTCAACCTCGAGGTTTTGACTGCAGAACGTCATCAAACCCTCACTGAGTGAGAGAGATGTTCCTCAATGCACCTTATTTTCACAATAAAGATAAATCTTGTTTACAGAGTTCATGTAATTAAAATCTGATTATTAATCTTTGCATATAAAGCTTCTGTTGAAATGTTTCACAGTCATCATGTTTGCATTTTGAATTTTAATAAGCAACAACACAGTTTTAAACAGCTCTCATCTTTTTTAGAAATTGTTTGCAAAGATATCTTACTGGAAGACAGGATGAGTTCTGACTTCTTTGACATTTCTGGCGTGTTTTAAAAAAAAGAAACGACAGCAGCAAATTGCTTTAAACTGTTTGGTTTTATATTATAATATATAATATTACCAACAACTTTCAGCAGATGGCTGATTGTGGTCGTTGACAATGTCAAGCAACTTGTTCTGTCTGCAGTTTACGTACATTAAATGTTGACACGCTTTCCTCTAAATTCATCCATAGTACCTCACTTAGACATGGAGACACTGGGTCAGTTTAATGCATCTCTGGGCTGCAGAACAAAACTACAGTCAATGAAAGTTAAACCAGATCATCATCCAGCTGAGAAAACATTGTTCAGCAGCTGGAACAAAAAGAAGAATTTATTGAATTAACCTGCAGCATAACTCCCCGTATTATTATTATTACGCTAGTTTGTATAAAAATGTTGCAGCAGATGGTTTGTTTCAGTTTCTGATCTGTAATAAGAGGAAATTTTAACTCTGTGCCAGAATATACAAACATGTTGCAGCTGAACAGTAAAGAAACACAAGTTCTGTGTTAATGTGATATTCTTCTGTTTGTTCTGTTGTTAACGTGTTCAGTATAAATAAAGTTTCTGCAGCTCCATCAGAAACTGAACTTCTCTGATATTCAAATGTTTCTCCACCTGCAGAAAACTATGGGAAGAAAAACATCCTGCCGTCCTGGAAGAGATCAGGGTGAGCTGCTGCTGCTTAGTTGTCCTCACGTTTCCCCGTTGTGTTGGAGGAGCTCCTGCTGCAGACTCTAACTCCTCCTGCTGCTGTGAATCCTCTAAATCACTGCTGAGGTCCATTAAATGTGTCAGAAACGCTCCTCTGGAGGCTTCAGGCTCAGAACCTGCAGCTGTCTGAGGTCACATCAGCAGGTTTACAGATGAAGCTCCTCCTGCTACAGCTGCTTCCTCTGCAACATCTCAGAAGTTATAAAACCACTGATTATTTACAGCTTCAGTTCTGATACAGACTGATGCAGGTCACATTAAACAGTATGGGATGCTGCAGAGAGGTGACTCCATCTCCCATGATTCCAGGTCCCGCTCCTCGAACCCAGCACCGGAGAACCGGACCAGCATCTGGAGCGAGAGCCCACCAAAGTTCATCTCCAAACCCAGCCGAGTGTTCGTCAGACTGGGACAGAGCGGGAAGTTCTCCACCAAAATCACAGGACGGCCACAGCCGCAGGTCACATGGTACAAGGTGGGTGGAGCCTAACTCAGACTGATCTAAGCTGAAGTTTGATTGGATTGTTAAACCAACCACTTTCATAATCGATCATCAATCAACAATCGATTCTCATAACCTAAAATCAATGTGAAAGACGCATTTCTGACTTTTGCATTAGATCTTTATTCCAAATAATAGAAACAAGGAGAGTCCTGTAAATTACTCAGGATTAATCAGGATTATGATTTATTTCAGATCAACACTAAACTCAACAGTTCAGTTTATGATTATAAGGAAAATCAAAGGGAACTGGTCATCATTGTAATGATATCTTTACTCTGTAAGCTACTACTAAAAGGAGGAAGTTACTAAAACAACTTAATTAATTGCATGTTCAAATTATTTTCAAAATAAGTAAAAATCTTTTACTAAAAACACAAGGAAAATGATTTAATGGCTTAACTTGGAGTTTTATTTTTATTATATATATATGACACTTTGAAATATACTGGCAGGCAAAATCCTTTTTGAGCATAACAGCTGCTGAGGTCTCATTTAGGAGATTCTGTGTGAAATATCAGGTTTTTCTAGCGAGACCTAAAAGTCCAACAAGAACATTCTAAAGAGACTTCAAGAAAAGTAGTTAAAGGGTAAAAAAGGGCAAATCTGAGTGGTTGGTTTGCACTACTATGAACTTAAATAGACACAAATTGTTTGTAAAAAGAAGTATCGTTTGTAAATGTGTGAAAATGTTCCTGTATCAGTTTAAGTTGTTTAGCTGATGGAGTTTAGAAACCTGGGGGATCTGGTAAATTATGCTGAGCACTGGGATTCCACCAGTGTGTGAATGTGAGAGTGAATGAATAATGGAGTTGTAAAGCGCTTTGAGAGTCTTGAAAAGCGCTATATAAATGCAAGCCATTATTATTATTATTATTATTATTATTATTATTATCTGAAAAGGACACTTGATAAACCTTCTGATGATAATTTAGTCTTTATTCTGATCATTTTTTTCATATATGATTACTAATAATTAATTGCAGATTCCAGGCTTGTTTTTTATCTCAGGGTCAAACTAGAGACTTTTTCCTTTTGTTGTTTTTTCATCCATCATTTCTGAGATGATAAACTCCAAGTCAGGCCAAGTTCCTAGGAAGGGAAAATAGAAACAGCTCAATTATTCTAGCATTTACTTTGACCTGCAAAATGTATGAAGCCGAAAAACCATTTGAAATGTTTTCAGAGAGAAATATTTTAGGCTTAATAATAATGCAAAAACATTTATGTTATTTGAAGTGTTCTATGTCTACAGGTCATAATCATGACTTGATATAAAATGCTGCATTAGGGATTTAATAAAACATACTGTAGAGGCCGGGAGGGATTTAAAACAAAACAGATTTTACTTGTTAGAGAAACTTTTGGTTCACCTGCTGCAGGCTGGAAGAAACATAAAAGGAAGGAAACCCAAAGATAAATATGAAAACAAGAGAGGAGCCGGTCCATCTGAATTTCTCACTTTAAGGGGGTTTAAATGTAAAACTTCACCAAAAACTACAGAACTCAGATACCAACAGTAATTTAATCTATATTTAAAACGTTCTTAAAAGTCTTTGGACTGTAAAGGTTACAGACCCCTGGTTTAAAACAAAACTATGTATCTGTGAGTTAGATAACTTCAATTTTAGGTTAGACAAACCTCCTTCAGTGTAAGACATTTAGAAAAACTGTTGAAGTTTGACATCAATTTCAATTCACGAATTTTCAGAGAATATTCCTGAAGTAAAATACTCAGAGTTAGTTTCCTCTCTTTCTGGAATGAGAAATACTGAGTTTTCCCAAATTCAGGGTTAACATAATACGTTTTCAGACTTTTCTTCATGTAGATTTCCATCTGAGGGAGGAGCGTTTGGTTTAAACAGTTTAAACTTGGGTTGCAGGCAGACGGCCGGGGCGTCCTGATTCCTGTTGTTGCAGTCTAACTCTAGTCACTGTTCCTGATCAGGTGGTTTATGATTGTTAAACTGTTTACTGTGTTGTAGCTCGCTGACATGTTTCTATGTATATTTTTCCAGGGGGAAACGGAGCTTCAGCCCTGCGGTCGGATCAGTGTGTATGAGCTCTCTGGACGTCACTTCCTGGAGATAAAAGAAGTCCAGGTGGAGGATGCAGGAAGTTACACGTGTTCAGTCACCAACGGCGCCGGAACGGCCGCCGCCAGCGCAGAGCTTATAGTTCAGGGTGAGAAAACCAGCCAGAGTTTGAAGCATCTTCACACCTGCAGCTCTACGTTCCCAGTCTGAGAGAACCAGAGATCAGGATGAAACCTGCTGCATGTTGTTCTGATCCAGTAGAGGAGCAGCTCCAGCTCCGACCGGTTCTGATAGAACTGTTCAGATGTTGGAGGTGGTGGAACCAGGTGTGGAGACCTCCATCGTGCTGTTCTATCTGAATGCATAAAAACTGAGATTAGACAGATTTAGTGTGAATTTCTGTGCTTGATCCACCTTCAGCTTGAATCTCAGTGTTTAAAATAAGTGTCGACATCAGTGATGGTTTTCAGACTCGACACTGAAAAAGGTTTTGTTCAAATTCGCTGTCTCTATCTCCTTTAGGTGTCCCTGAAGCCTCGTCCTGGTGAGATGTTTCTGTCTCTAACAGCTCTCACTTCCAGCTCAGACCTTTTGCTGTTTTATATAAATGCTGCAGCTTCTCTTTGCCAACCTGATCTGCTGCTTTACTGACTCGTTCTGCTCTACAGTGTCAGAGTATTAACACACAGAGACGTGTTTCTGGTGGCCTGCTAGTAAAATGTTACTAAAGTTGATCAGAAAACAGTTAAATTGTTTTGTTTTCAGATCAATCTTTTTAGACTTTTATATTTTAATTTAACTTGCTGAAGGATGGTATTAATCAAACACATCTGCACAATAACTACTAACCAATAAATCCTCATTATTTTAAATACTGCAGCTTTAACTCTGAGAGATGCCCCAGAAACAGTAGTTGTCAGGTCGCTGCACATAATTACATCACTAACACTGTCCTGCTGCCACACATTAAAACTTTAAGATGATACATAAACATCTGACTGTTGAACACTGCAGCATTCATCCATCTGAGGAACCACCAGCCAGGAACCTAGTGGAGGACAGCATTGCTCCAGGTCCTGGCAGGTCTTCTGCAGACCAGCAGCATGGACAACCTGCCTCCTGGAGGACTAAACCTCCTGCAGAGCGCCCTCATGTGGCTGGAAGGAGTACTGCTCCTGCTCAGGTGACTGTAGACAATAAAATGTAAACTCCTTTCCTGTTTAAACAGGTTCACTAACTGTGTAGTTATTAAACTAAACCAAGCTGCTTAAACACCTTTCATGGCTTTTTAGTATGATTAAATTAACCTTTAAAAGATAGTAGGAGACCGGAAGCAAGTAGTGGTATATTTAACTACCGGGCCCGTTTCTGCACAGGAGAGCCCCCTGTTGGCCAATAGTAAAACTACAGTTAAATTTAGACTGGGTAAAATATATCTATCATATGGCCATAATAAATACGTCAAGTGTTGTCTTAGTCCCAATTTACACTCTGTGCTGATACTGATTATCGATCAGGTTTTAGGATTTTCTCCTCAAAAGGCACTAATTAAAAAGATCAAAAGTAGTTAAGGAAAGAAAGTTAAGGAAACTGAAAGTCGAATTTAGGTTTTTGTAGTCAAAATTGGATTAGCAAAAATGAGGGTTTTTTTCATATATAAATTAATGTCATAAAATCTCTGGCAAAAAGACGGAAAAATTATTAAATCTAGGCTATATATCATAAATGCATGATAAATGTATCATTAAATCAATGCTAAAGGTGTTTTTTTTTACATTTGCCTCACATGCGATTAAAAAAATATTTCTAAGTTTATTCAAGAAAATGTGATGAGAAAATCCAAATCTAACCTCTAAAAGATGCACGGTCTGCACCACACAATCAGTTCCCTGCAAGTATGGAAAATAAGCAAATAGGGATGTCTATTGGTAACAATCTGGCGATAAGATATATTACGATACTATGAGTAAGAGTATTGTAATAAAATAAAAAAAACTGAATTTAACGGTAGAATAGCCGTCACACCTATCTAAACACTCCAACCTGTTTCATACTTTAACACATCAAGTTTTGTTACTAAATCTAGTTGATCCACTGGAACGAAGAAGGTGAAAACAGCCACCAACTAGCGGTCATACTTTAATTTTACTTCAAAAATTATTATCGTCATCATTGATTCCATTCAAATTCCATTCAAATCCCCCCCCCCAAAAAAATTTAATTGATAGATTGCTTTTGAATATCGATACAATATTATGACATAAAATGTCACGATAAATTGGCGTATCAATATTTTTTTACATCCCTAAAAGCAAATAAAAGAGCTGAAATTACTTCATTATAAATACTTAACGCTGGTTAGTTTATCTCTTTACATGTAACAATAAGAAAATTTAAAGTAAAAAAATCAGTAAAGACATCTTATAAAAATTAAACAGTGTAACAAACAAAAATAATACAGACTTAACTTCTAAAAGCGACTCATAGAGGTAAAACTAAGAGATCCTAAAATCTATAGGACCTGGAGTAAAATAAATCAACATTTATTTTTTATTTTTATACCAAACATAATTATTCCGTAGTGACTTTGAATGCACCATGAGATTCGTAATTTGCAGGCTACGGCAATGACCTTGAACTCAGCAGCGAATTGTCGTCACCATAACAACAGGTTGCTATGTAAATTATAAAGATTAAACAAATAAAACTGATTAAACTGCTGACGTTTTCCTGATCTAGATTGTTCTTTTTTATCGAGCTGTTCAGGTGAGACGTGATTTAATTTATGTGAATTAAATAAATGTTTCTTAAGGATTAAATTGTTAGCAAATTAGCTCTGCACTAACAGGTAATTAGCCGGCTTAATGTCAGATTAACTTGAATATATATATATATTTATGGACCCAACAAATTACTGTCTTAAAGTTAGTTTTAAGTTACAAATCTTCCTGACGCAATAAATGTGTAAAGTGTCATTATATTTTCAGGTATGTTGTCGGGCTAATGGAAATGTTTAGGTACGTTCACTGGGCTCCTAAAGAGACTTTGCTTTTATCAGGTTGAATCTTAAAACTGCTTTTATTTTTCATTCAATTCCCGTGGTGTTCAAAGAAAGCAGGAAAAAAATTCAGAAAAAATAGGTTATTTTTTAAACAAACTAATTAATAAACTACATTTTACATTAAGAAAAAGACTGTCAGGTTAGTTTGCTTCTTTATGGCCTTTTTGTTTCCTTCTTGGTTGAGATTTGAAAGAAAATGGGAACAAAATCAGCATTTAAACCTTTATTGGCAAGTGTAAACAGTGAACCTGGTACAAATTACATTAAAATGTCAAAATAAGGGATGTAGACCTAATGAGTGAATGAACATTTGAGATTCATAATATAAACTATTTTATCTGCAGGTCCAGTCTGTTCCAGCTGATCCAGTTCAAACCGGTTTAATCCAGTTGGCGCCAGCTGCAGCTGGCTACAGCAGGTTAGAACCACTTCAACCTTTATTTTAAGTTACAGTAAGAAGTTTGAGTTAAATATTCATTGTTTTGCTCATTTTAATGTTTTACATTGATAAACGAAGTATTTTTCTTTATTAATTTGGCCTATTTACCTGTTTAACCAGCTGGTATTAGCTGTTAAGGTAAAGGTTGCTATGGCGACTGACGGATTTTAAAGTATATAAGCTAATTAAGTTATCTCATGTTACTCTGTAAGTAATGAATTTACTATTAATGTTAAGTTGTTCTTTATTGTTGTTATTGGTGTTAAGTTTGGTGCTGGGTAATATCTGGATAATTATAATGATACACATTAACTGGTGTCCAAAACAGCTAGAAACTCAAGTTCAGTGTTTAAAAATGTCTCAACAACTTGTTTTATGTTTGTTTTCTATATATTTAAAAAAATATATATATAGTCAGCTGACCACTCCTGAGGGACTCGCGGTTGCCTCAGCAACATGGACGCTGCGTGTCAATCGTAGGTCCGCTCCACCAGACTTTGTCCCTCCGTTTGTCCGTTTTCAGTACCACACGTCTCGTCGTCTCCCCTCAGGTGCATCCAGGTCTCCGGTGTTCCTCAGAGCGCTGCAGGACTGCAGCGTATCAGAGGGTCGGCCTATCAGCCTGCAGGTCTGTGTGGAGGGAAGACCTGCTCCGAATGTCAGCTGGAAGTTCAATGGTCAGTGTCTCTGCTGGGGTCTTTGTTTCCTACAACCTCCTTTTTGTTAGAGTTACCGTCACTATCTATGTTCCTCCACCGCCTCAGTAAGTTCAGCTGATGTTAGCTTCTGTTTCCTGTTTGCCACCATGATGAACACAGCGATGTCTCTACGGAGGACGATATAGAGGGAATATTGCTTTTAAAACCTGGAACCAAATCATTTTTGTCCTAAACCTAAAATCTAAAGAAACAAGTTTCATCCAATCAGCTGAAGGCTTCTATTAGATCACATCTCTCTATAATTAGCTGCTCTTTGGTTTCATCATGGGTCTGTTTCTGTCTCTTTGGCTACGTTCACTCTGCAGGTCTTAATGCTTATTTCTGATTTTTGGATTAAATCTGACTTTTTGGTGAGGTTGTTCCCACTATAACTAAAATGTGACAGCAAACACGCTCCGGTGTGAACGGTTCACGGCTCCAAAGCAGCAGAAGAAGACAAGACGCCACACTCAATTCGCTCTGTTTACGGAAGTAAAAATGGCGACTACAGATGTTAGTGTTTGTGCAGCAGATTAGCAATTAATGCACAGTCGGAATCGACAAAAACTTTGGCAAATGAATTAGAGAAAGAAGGAAATTGATAGAAAAGAGAGCCCACATTTTAACATGGCTTTTTGTGGAGCTGTGGCTGCTACCTCCCTACAGACGTATATGTGGATCCGGAGTCAGAACCACTGAACCACCGTCTGTGGTGGAGTTGTGATGTGAAGAGTTTCACTGACAGAGTTCATCCACGATTTCAGGATGTCAAGACGGACCTTTGAATACCTCTGTCAGCGGTACGTCTGTCTCGTGTGACACGAGCATTCAGACTGTTAACTGGTAACTATTGTGAGGCTTTTTGTCTTTACTTATAAATTTACTTTATATTAAAACATACAAATGTTTTGGAAAAAATTATATAAAATATTAAAGGAGGGCAATTTGGACTGAAAATAAAATATTAGTTTTTTTATGCCAGATTCGATTGTTATGAATATATTTTTTCTCCCTTTCTATTCTTAAAAAAAAGAGGAATGATGGAAAATACTTTAAAAATTTTGCTTTTATTTCAATCATCCCTTCTTGGAGTTGAGCTGAATTCAAAGTCCAAATAAATACACGTAATTGTATCCATATCAATCATCGTATTGGCTTTGCAAAACTTTTTTCTTTCTTTCTTTCACAGGACTGTGTTCATGACTTGAATTTGAGACGGATGTTATCATTCTCCATGGATGGACCCGATGTAAACTGATGCTTTTAGGAGATGATGCAGCAAGAACATGCAGAACTAGTGTTAGTGGGCAGCTGTGGCCTCCACACCCTTCACATTGCATTTAAAGCTGGGTTTAAATGTGCCAGCCAGAAGAGAGGACTTCTGTAAGTTAACTAAATCTGAAGTCTTTGCTCCGCCTTTTTGTGGCCATCGCTAGATAGAAAATCTCCCTGTTGCTGGAAGAGCTCTTGCAATTTGGTCACATATTAATAAATAGGTTGAGGCTGTCATGAGCAAAAAGCTACCCAACCCTGGCACATCCTCCTTCGACACAATCCAGCAGATAACCAAAGACACACTGATTCCTGCCAAATGTCACGTCTTTATGGACATCTCAAGAATCTTCACAACTTTCCTCACAAAACACCAGACAGACGCTCCTGTTCTTCCTTTTATCAGCAACGACTTAGCAGATTTATTAATGGTAAGAGTTGTTTGGTAAAGTTAATGAGTCAGTTTAAAATGATCTTTTTCTTCCAATTAAACACCAAAATTGCCCTCAGTACTATTATTAGACATTTGTATGATACATTTAAAAACTGAAATGAATCCCTTTATTTCTATGTTGTTGCTGAAGAGTTTGTTGAGACGATTTATAAAGAGGGAACTTCTCAGCAATCTCACATCGCTTCAAATAGTCCGGCTGCCCGTCACTGACCAAGAGTCCTGGGTGGATATTGGCTCTGGAGCCGAGGCTGTTATAAAGGTAAAACTAAAACAGGATAATTTATAGAGGCAGTCAAAGATGGGATGAATTTATTAAGGGAATTCATGTTACTTCTCAGGAGCTTCAGTGTCAGAGTAGGCCTTTACCTACTTCAGTTCAGGCAGCAATGTTTGGAGAGTCTGTCATAAATGGTGAAGAAAACACAGGAGAAGAATCCACTTTGCTATCCGACAGTCAGGCAGTTAACGTGTCTCAGTCCAGCCTTGATGAAGTCAAACCCAGATTGTTTCCAGGAAAGGATGAGGAGTCTAGTGAAAAGGTTCCAGTTGTCTGGAGGCTATGCAGCTGGAACATTTTAACAATATCGTGTGTCTTGTGTTTCAGATGCAGAGCTGCACAATTACAGTCAGATCATAATTGCAATTTGAATGGTTAAATTAAGTCATATGACTTCAAACAATAATTTTCTGTCTCCTTTAGGTCATTTTCTACAAGTCTAAAAGCTGGTATCCTTGTAGTTTAGAGTTCTGCATATTTTTGTAGTAGTTCAGCGGTTCATATTTCAGTCCCAGCTCTGATGTTGACTCTTTGAAGTTTTAGGTGCAGTATGGACTAGATATTGTTTCTACAACATAAACTACATCTGATCTGATCGGAAATATTGCAATTACATGTTTTTCTTACATCGTGCTGCCCTATTGGGATGTAAATCTTCTTTACAATATGCATTAAAACAAAATTTCTTTGTATTTTAACTTAATTAATTAATTAATTTTTTGTAGGTGATGTCGTCATCCAGTAGTTCATGTATTTTCTTTCCCCTGGCACCAAAAAACCAGGACTTTGTAACTTTCAGTCCCACCAAAGACCGTCTAGATACCTTTCTTCATTCATTCATCCATCCATCAGTCCAATCCTGAGCTCTTCTTCTCTTATCTCGTTTCCAGGCAACTGTAGAGAGGGGATTCTCCATCAATAAGGAAGTGGAGATTTGTAACATACAACAGGACACAGTTGTTGTACATAAACTTGTATGCGACTATGTAGCACGTCATGGTGGGGTCACTAAGGTTCCCATCACATCAGAGCTTCTTGCTGCAGCGGCCAGGAGCAAAGAGAGCACTTCATCTGGAAAGTGGACGAAAGAAGAAGGAAAATGAGGTAAAGGGACAGAAACGAAGGGAAATCGAACAAGAAGTAAAGGAACTAAAAATATAAAAGCCCTTTAAGAAGTCTCTGAAAGGCTTATCAAGGATGCAGACAAAATCACAGAAGAGGCTGAGGGCATAGAAGCTTAGATCCTTCAAGGTTTGCAGCAAGATGCTACAAATCTTCTAGTCTAATCTCTAACCATCGTCTGTTGGGGTAGCAGCATCAGATCCAGGGACTTAATAAAGCAATATCAGACGAGAGGGAGCGCTGTTGTGCCAAATATCAGCGCTGGTTTGATTCAGTCGTAGGCAGGAGTGTTGCAGATAATCACACCAGCGCTGATATTCGGCACAACAGCCCTCCCTCTCGTCTGATATTGCTTTTATACATCAGTATAACATATTTTATTATTTAACAATAATAAGCGATAACAGATTATGATTTGTTTGTTTATTTAATCATATATTTAGTTCCAACTGGAAGGGAGACAAGGCTGTTTCCAGACAACACAAACATTTCCTACACAAAGTTGCTGTTTTCTATCATTTACAATGATCTGAATGTTTCCAT
The DNA here is from genome assembly GCA_963556495.2 of Valencia hispanica. Taxonomy (NCBI): domain Eukaryota; kingdom Metazoa; phylum Chordata; class Actinopteri; order Cyprinodontiformes; family Valenciidae; genus Valencia; species Valencia hispanica. Next base: position 10,052,921 of record OY747707.1, on the reverse strand, counting down.
TTATTGTTCATCCACTGAAATATGAGTCTGTTGACAGAAGCTTTGGTGGCATGTGTGTTTCTGATGAGTTAACTACTCGATCAGACGAAACGTTGCTCCATCGTTTCCGGCTCTCCATAGATGGTCTCCAGTAACTTTGTAGCTTTCAGACCTGCAGAACAAGTTTATGTTTAGATATGTATTTTATGTTCTGCCACACATTATCTGTGAATCAAGTTGACATAATAGTTTGTGTCTGTTTATATAAAGCACTCACTGCCATAATCTCCCTCACCTCCAGTCCCACATCGGACAGTTTCTGTTTGGTTGTGGTTCTCAGGCTGTGGTTGGTGTATGATGTGTGTCTCTGCCTCCTTGAACATCCTGGGTAACATCTGTAACAGCTGGTTTACTCCCAGGGGAACGGCGGTATACCAGAAGCTGGCTGTCGCCTCTGTTACCCTCCTCGGCTGCAGATACAGGACCTTTGCATCAGGAGGAATTTTCTGTAGCTATTTTTCGAGCGACGCTATCAGACAGAGCAGCAATTCCTCATACAAAGCGCCCCTCTGGTTTTCTCTGTCTCTCTCTCCAACTCTGGGTCCTGCATTAAACTCCATGAACGGCTAACCGAGGTTCATTGAAATAACTATTTAATCCAGCCTGAGGTCCAAGGTAGCTGCTGATGCTGTAGAGCTCCCCTTTAGTTGTCAGGATCGATCCATAAAACTGCCTCAACACTGATCAGCTCGTTCTTCTTAACCAGCTGAAAGTTGACCTGGATATTGTTGAGATTGAGCCGAGTCTGAAGGCAGTTCAGAGCCCAGGTTGTCTGCCTTACAGTGTTAGCTTCATTTTTGTTCTTCTCCGATTTGTCGAGCTTGGCTGATGTCATGTCACCACACCTGGTTTACGCCGATGTATCCGGGCCTCTTTCCTTCCCTTCGGCCTCCTCTGAGTCTGATGACGAATCATAGTTTAGATCAAAAGTTATGTGTGAAAATATGTCCATCTTTGCTGTACGAAGTTTGCCACCATCTAAGAGAGTTAACGGACGTAACGTTAAAAATTAACGGTTAATGAGAACGCCTGTACAGCGGAGTGATAATGTCTGTAAAAAGTCTCTGTGCTGTTGTTCTCTAATATCAGCGCTCATAGAATGTCTCTTGTCCAATCAAATTACTTGGTTTGAACTAAATGTTGTATAAAAAGGCTCAACAACTTGATGATGAAGGTTCTGGTTCTGTTCTGGGGACGACTGTGGAACATCTGGAGATGATGATGCAAAGAAGAAATAAAATAAAATCATAAATATTACAAACAACACAGTGTCTTCAGTCAGAGGCTTCTTCAGTTTCACTGCAACACAGACCGCTACAGGAGATCCTTCCTGCCCACAGCCATCCTGATCTACAACAACTCCTTAAAGAATTAATTATGTGAGCTACAACAGCACTTCATTTCCCTCTGGGATCAATAAAGTTTATTTGAATTTGAACCAGGCACAAAAATGGTGGAGCTGATTACAAAGTCCAACACATTCAGAAGGAGTCACAAAGAGAAGACCTCAGAGCTCAACAAACTAAACCAGAGTATTGAGGACAAGTGTGAAACATTGAGAATATAATAGTATTAATGTTGGGACTCATTGATGCTTTGATGACATTGTTCTGATTATACTGCTAGATTCTGCTCAGGTTCTTGTTTTAGCGCTTTTATTCCTGGTTCAGTCCTGCTTGAATTTTGCTGTAATCCTGGTTTAGATTGGATCAGATTCATTTAGTTCCCATGACTAATTTGGTATCGTCCTCCCTGGTCCTAGTTTCTGCTGGGCTGTAGGTGTATTAATATTAGCATCGGGTGAGTTTTTGGTGGGTGCCTGTGAAGCTCAACAAGTGTGAGGACCTCTGTAAAGTTCACAATTTTGTATTCTTTTTATATTTAACCAATAAAAATATATTCTGTGTAAATATGTAGATTTCTGGCCACAAATTTGGCATCAAATTTTACAAACAGGCATTAAAAAGGTGTTAAATTTCACTTCTTCATACCTGAAGCTACCCTGAATAAATCAACATTTATTTATACCAAACATAATTAGTCCATAGTGACATTGAATGCACCACAAGGTACTGTAATTTGCAGGCTACTGTAATGACCTTGAACTCAGCAGCGAATTATCCAGGTTGCTATGTGAATTATAAAGATTAGACAAATAAAACTGATTAAACTGCTGCTGTTTTCCTGATTTAGATTGTTATTTTTGATCCAGCTGTTCAGGTAAGACATGATTTAATTTATGTGACTTTAATAACTTAACGATGAAATCATTAACAAACTAAAGCTGAAAAAATATATATGTGGTTTAATGAATATAAGATCTACTGTATCTCATGAAAGACTTTATTTATTTGCCTGATTTATGGTGATCAGGACATGAAGTCTGGCTGAAGCCTGATTATATTCGATCATTTACACCAAATTTTCCTGCTGAGCAAACATTTTACTTTTAGGAGAACAAAATGAAATCCATCTCTAATATCCAAACATTGTCTTCTAAGTTTAGATAAAAATTTTCTTCCATCCAGGCTACATTAAAGTAAAAATATATAAACAAACTGTTCTATTTTGCAATATTCTCAAAAATGTTCACTCTTAAACTAAAAATATAACCTTTTTCCTCACATTGATACTATAATGCAATTTAACAACCAAAATTGGGATTAGATTAATTCATGCTGAGTCACTCAAAGCTGTTATTTAAATCTTGATTTATGCATTTTTGTTTATGTTACAGACTTTTTGTTTAGAAAACTTTTAGTCTAACTTAAACCATTTTAACCCAGAGGTTTAGTTTGGTCTTCCAAACAGAAACTGGCTTCCTGTAAAATGATTTAACCTTTAGATAAAAAATGTTTTACTGTCTGGCCTTTATGAACTCAGGAGTTTCCAGTGAGTTTAGACTGAACATTAAAAGTTGGTCTCTGTGTATCAATGAAGGACCATCTATCCAGAACATTAAGCTGTACATCAGTTTATAACTTTATAGACCTTTTCAATTTGATCTTTAAGGTCTGAATCTATCTCTGTTAATCTGCAGGTTTGGTTTAAATAAAACCTGTTGGTGATTATTTTTGCAGTAATTTAAGTTTAAATCACAGCAAAGAAAAAACTGTATTTTTAGAAACATTGTTGATTAAATAGTTCCATGTGTTCAAATCTGGTCTTTCTCACTGTTTGAAGAGTTGATGATACAACATTTTCTGTCTGTTTTATTATTTTCCTGCAAGATGAAGGCCTCCTTCACTAACATCTGTCCAGAAAGATGGTTCCCAGGAGCCAAAAGGATCAACAGTAATTAAATGTTAGACACCATCTCTCACCACTAGAGGGAGCTGTTGCAAAGGAAATAAGTCGTTCAGAAAGATTTCCAAGATGGCAAACAGATAAACATACATCTCTGCTGTATTTACTGATTTGAGTTTTATATGTTTTATTTATTAATAGGCATCTGGTCCCTATTAAGGACTTGTTTTATTACTAGCCATAAAAATATAAACCCTGCAGCTATTGTACAGTAAATATCATCTATCAATTTATCTGTTTATTAGTCAGAGCTGAATGTGTTTTAGAGCAGAAAGGCTCTGAAAAATGCTTCTAACTGATTAACAGGCATGTTTTTCTACAGGCATGTCTCAGTGTAAAAAATCATCCATTTATCAAAATTAGTTTTCTTATTTTTTGGGATCTAGAATCATGTTTTCCCATCAAGTCACACCTAATAAATTTTAATTCAAAAATACTTTATTGATCCCAGAGGGAAATTAAGTGTTCTAGCTCATAGTAATAATCTTTGTTAAAGACGTGTTTCAGTGAGAACCTGCAGAGGTGATTTAAGGTCATAGTTTGGCAAAGTTAAGGAGGAAACATCAGGGTGTGTAGGTGTGCTGGACCTGCTGATCCGGTTTCTGCCGTTCTTTTATTATTCTTTGTGTTTCCAGAGAACTCACTGAGAATCAAAGCAGAGACTCACCTGAGAGAAAAATGTGTTTTACAGAACAGTGATAAAGTCATCAAGCTGATCTTTGTCTCCTAAACTTCAACAGTTTCATCTGTAGAAAACATTCAGCCTGTAGGACTAAGAAACACCTTTAGTCCCCAACATCTGCAAACATATTTGTTTTTTAATCTGCATTGGATTTAATGAACTTCAATGTCCAATAATTCTGTCAGTTTTTCTGTTATGATCCACTGGTGTTTTTTTTTTTTGTGTTCCCATTTAAGTAATTTCTAGGTTCATTATTGTTGTTAAGGTCTTGCCCTACTGATTAACTCCTTCATATTGTTTTTTAAACTTATTTCCTGAGTTCTGTTCTCTTTGTGTTTTGGGTTAGACTGTTTTTCCTTTTAGGTTTGTAGATTTTTTGTATTTCATTAAACTCCCTCTGTGTTCTTTGTCCTCCATTTTGTCCCTCAGCTGTTCTACATCCCTCTGATTAGACTCACCTGGTTTCCATGTGACTCTTTACTCCTCAGTATTTAAGCTCCAAGGTTCAGTGCTGGTTTCCTCCCAGTTTCATGTCCTGTTCTTTTTATGTCATCGTTAAAAGTTTCTTGGTTTTTGATATTGTTCGTTTTAACTACATTTCTTTTCTGCCCGTCCTGCTACAAACATCACTTTATTACATTCATTCTATATTAATCTATGGATAATTTTAGTTTGAAATAAAATCATCCTGTAGATGGCAGATAGATTAATTCCCATAACTGTCAGATGCACCATTATGAGTTAGTTATAAATGTAACCAGTTTATTTGTCGACTCTTTGCTTATTTTAGGCTGTACTCTGATGTTTCTACTACAAGAGGACCAATAAACTCAGCAGTGATTTCAGGGAATCCTTGTTCTTAAAGGGCCAAGACATGTTTTTGCACATATCTGTATCCTTCATCCTAACTAGGAAGAAAATATGTCTGGAAATCAGGAGCTGAAAGCCTAATGATCTACATATTCAGTATAATTTAGTTCAAATCAGTCTATCTATAGACCAACATCTGTGTTCATGGATTTTCACTAGTTGATTTCTCCATCATGTAATCTGTCGTACCTGTTCAGGTTTGGTTTGGTTACATTCCTGCAGCTGCTCTGATCCAACCAGGAACAATAAAAACTGGTTTTACTAAAGGACTTAGATTAACAGCAGATTGATGTTTCACTTTGCTTTCAGTTTGTCCAGAGAAACAGTTTCAGTGAGTTATGAAGAAATCTTTAGCAAGGACTTGGTGTTTGTGGATATAGAAAGATGGAGCTGTTTGCTGTGTTTGTCTTCCTCCTTTATGGTAAGATCTTCTTCCTCTCTCCAAACTTAAGTCTGTTCATCTGATCTTCATATTTCCTTCTTCTTAGTCAGTAAAATAATTACTAAGTATATTTATGGGGCTCAGCAGTACTTTATAATGTAGAACCTTACTTTCAATCAAAAACAATCTGTTACTCTTCGTTTATTGTGAATAACATCATTTTCAGAATAAGCATGAATAAAATATGGAATATAAAGAGTATCTTAATAGTAACAGCATTATTTAGAAACGTTTCTGACATCATTGTAGCATCATGTCTGCAGAAGCTAAACATTAAATAGTGTCAAAGTAAAATTCAGACCTCTACATACATACAGTCACTGCGAGTTGTTCAAATATTTTTTTAACTGCTTTTCAATGAGATGAAAGTTGTTAAATGTGGAAACAAAACTATTTTCAAACTACCAACCCAGTTTACTGGATCATTGTTTCTAATTGATGCACGATTTCTTCTTTATTGCTGTTTTTTTCTCCTTCCCTTCATTAGCAGCTCTAGTACTAATTTGATATTTAGCAAACATCAGATGCAGCTTCATCAGATAGTGGTAAATTTAATATGTTCCTTATTTATCGATTCTGCACTTGTTGGTTGTGCTTGAAGAGATTAAACATCAAGGTCACCAGTAAACCCAGCAGTGGTTTCAGGGAATCCCACCCTTGTTCTTAAAGGGCCACAATAAATGTATTTGTAAATATCTGCATCCTTTATTCTAAGTTGGACATCAGGAGCTGAGAACATGATGCACATAGACATGTAATTTAAGTTAAAATCAGTCTATCTATAAAGAACCAATTGATCAGGATATGTGGCATCCATGGACGCTGTGGTGGTTTTACACTCAGAGTTTTTCCTCAGTATAAAACAAACATCTCACTGCAGTCGTTTAGTTTCCTCTCTGTCTACCCTAAAGCTTCCTCTCTCCTCTCTCCATCCCACTCCTGTTCTTTGAAACATGAAACCAGCTTCATGTGAGATCAGCTGCTGATTGGCTGCTGCCTCTCTTACTGTTAATTAGTGAGGAAAACTAGCTAGGTTGGTGGTTCAGTAAGATGTGGAGCCAAGGTAGTTGTCACCTACAGAATCTGATTCGACTGCGTTGGGAGTGCAAACTTGGGGCTATGCATCTTAAAGGATTTATTTAAAGCCTAGAGGATGTTTTTGTGCCTGTGTTAGCCTAAGTAAGCACTATTTAGCAGCACCACCTCTGTCACCCAGACATAAGTTACTATAAAGCTTTCCACTGTCTTTTTGTCAGACTGTATCAGTAACATGTAGAAAGGACAAAGAGAAGATTGTTAATCTTTCAAGATAAAGCTTGTAGGTAAAGTTGAAAACAGATTTCTGTTTATGTTGACAGGAAAATTTCCCATTTCAATTAGATATATTTTACATTTATCTCATAACATTCCTTTAATTTTAGCATACTGCTTTACCTGTGAACCCTGCTTGTTTAAAACAGACATTTACTAAACACATCAGTTTCAGAATGAAAAAAGGAAGATTTAGAGGTAAGGAATAAAAAGCCACAAAATAACATCCTGTTTTTAAGCTACAATGGTTATGTAATGGGTGGAAAGATTATTTTCTATCCAAGGTCATATCTGTGTCTGGAGTTCATGTAGGCTGACATTAAATTTCCAATTAAATTTCTAATGTTTTATTTAGGATTTATGTGAAGACATGACCAAGAGTGAGGGCAACAAAGATGGGGAGAAAGGAAAAGGCAGAAAGAGTAGAGTGAAGAAGAGGTTTGAGATGATGAAGATGAAGATGAACTGGTTAAGGGAGGGTCAGAAAAACTAGTATAAGGCAGTCAAACAGAAACAAAACTCATTCTAAAACTGTTTTTACCTAAATAGAATCTGAGTTTTCAATCTCAGCGGTACCAGAAACTCCCATGTTAGAACATATAACATAATCAGTAGCAGTGATAACTGATACAACTGATACAACCCCCAAGATCCCAACCAACAACTCTTGACCGTTGACCCTCATCCTCCACATTTTCAACAGATTCTTTCTCTCAAATAGAAATAACTTCAGAAAATGATAAATAAATACCAGACCCCCAGTTCCCCTGGGTGGATGTTCATCTCAAGCTCTGGTCCTCCAGAGGCCTGGTAGCTTCAGGGTCATTTCTTTAGTATCTTTGCTGTTTCTAGGACTGAACTCTTCTGGACTGAGATCTCAGATGTTTCTGCTGGAGTCACTTCTCCAGTGTGGGGGCGTTACAGTTGCCTTCACCTGCCAGGCTCTCTACAGCTCTTCCCAGCTACTTTTTCTCTAATTTCTCATGGTCCTGAGTGGTAGGAGAAATTAGCAGAGGGGTAAGAAGGACCTACAGCTGCATAGCCTATAGGAGCAGGACTATAGACATAGTTTAGGATAACCTGAGACGCTTTAACTATAAGCTTTAAGAAGAGAAAAGAGTTTTAAACATGGTTGGTGTGGAGGAATCCAACAAGCAATATCCAAGCCTGAAGATGTTTTTATCACCTCAAAACATCCAGGTAGCTGAGGTGGAAGGGACATTTTCTGTCAGAGTTAGCTAACAATCACATTTCAAAAGGGCTTCTTATCTCTACCATCCTAAACTATACATAGTATCATTAACGTGTCAAAAATTGTAGTGAGACAATTATAATTGTATGTGCTGAAATGACCAAAGTGATCCTATTTCTGGAGTTTATTCACGCTGTGGATTTTATTCACGCTGTGGAGTTTTTCACTATTCCTTCATAACACTGCAAAAACTAATTTAGAGGACTGTGAGCCAGATGGATTATTACGTTATTAAATGTTCAAAATATAAATGTCTTTGATTAAAATACATTTATTTTAACACAGATTTAAACCGTGTCTTTTGTTTATACCCTTCCAGCCTCTCAGGATTCTTTGACTGTAAAAGTTGAGGTTGATGACTGGGAACCATCCGTTGTGCTGCCCTGCCTGTACAGCCAAGTACTGGAAGAGATCGTCACGGTGAAATGGAGCCGCTTGGATCTCGATCCCAATATTGTCCATCAACGGCGAGAAGGAGACGACAAACTTGCACAAAATCAGCTTTTCAAAGGACGAACATCAATGAGACCTGATGCTCTAGACTCTTCTAACTTCAGTCTCACTCTGAGTAAACCCCAACTTTCTGACAGCGGTATCTACATCTGCAGCCTCCGTCAGGAAACAGAAGAAATAATGGTGTCGGACGTTCAACTAAATGTCAGAGGTCAGCAAATCTAGTACAAACCAAATTGCTAAACATATTGGGTCATCCCCATCACTTATTAAATCCAGGTGTTCATCATAATACATAGAAAACATGTTCACTCTCATCTGTGAAACCTAGTTCTTCCTTCTTTCTGCATTTCGTTCAACAATAAATCAAAATTGGAGAAAACATTTTCCAATATTCCTGGTCATACCTTCCGATTATTGAATTTAGGTGTCTGAATCCATTACTTGGCCACAGGCCTATAAAGTCCCACATGGAGCTATGTAGACTCCTTATGCAAACAGTGATAGAATGGGCCACTCTCAGAGCTTCAGGAAATTACAGCGTGGCATCATGATAGGTTGCAACCTGTGGAATAAGTCTAGTAATGGAATATCCTCACGAGTAAATACTCCACAGTCAACTGTAGAAACAACATGTAATGAAGGTAACTGAGCCACAAATCGACACACCAAACAAAATCACAGAGCAGGGGCAGCAGATGCTGAATGTGAGAAAACATAATGCAGGTGTGATAATTGAGGCAGTGTGATCATGATAGGATGGTAATGAAGACAGCAGGGAAAAGCCTTAGTGTACAAAGAACAGTAGGACTAGATGTTTCTTCAAACTGAAACATGAAAAAATTAACTAATCTAGGAAAAGGTTGTAAAATAGGAAACAAACAATATTTACAGATGCTTTTATAGCCTGCAGTTTGTGACGACTGTTCAAGTTTATAGGTTAATAGAAGTTTTGACATTGATGTTTTTATTGTGTCATTGTTGGGATTTCTTTAGGGATCCTCAGTTTTGCCAGCTTACAGCATAGATTTTTGAGTCTCTTCCTGAGAATCTGAGCATGAAAAGGCTCTGCTGGAGAACAGTGTGACGTCAGGAAGCTGGTTTTATAGTACATTCATCTTGAAGTGATATTATAGGTGCTTTAACAATCAGAATTAGAATCAGAATGGTTTTATTGCCATATGTGTAAACAGGTTCACAATATTAGGAAATTGCTGCGGTACTTTGTGCAAACATAAAATAAACACTTCTAGGCATGCAATATATATTACATAAAAAAATAAAATGGGGTGAGCAGATTAATATGTACATGAGTGCAGGTTATGATCAGTGCAAATCAGACAGATGCAAAAACACAACACAGGGTCATGTGACTGAAACAGAGCAGGTGGTGGGAACAGTCAAGAGTCCAGGGTGAGAAGGGTCGGCCTTCTTCATTAATGGCCCAGGGCGACTCAGTTAATGTAAAACCTTTTCCTTCTGGTGCAAAGAAATGAGCCGGGAAGGCCCAGGCCAGGCAACGCCACTAGTCATTGGTAGGTGGCGCTACATTTAAGAGACTGAACCTGGTTTTTCACATCAACTGTGCAGAAGCAGCAATTGTTCACGCATGGATGGTTGACTCCATTGAGCAGAGTTATCAGGTCGTCTTCAAAAGATTGGGATGCTTAACATACAGCTACAGTATCTAGCTGAAAAAAAGATGCAAAAACAGCACCAAGGAGAGTTTTATCTCCATTTCAGGACCATTTAAAAAAGAACTGGACAGGAAGTCAGAGTTACAGGTCATCACAAAGGTGGAAGAACCAACTGGGTGGATGAACTCAATAGTGAGAGTAGATAAAGGACTGAGTACGCTTGGACCCTAGAGATTTAAACCAAAGCATAGAACGTCAGCACTAGCAGATACTAAAGCATGAAGAGATTGGAAGTGAAATGGCAAAACCCAGATTCTGCTCAAAGCTACATGGAGCACAGAGGATCTGGGAAATAAAACCAGAATGAAAAAATTTCAAGATAATGCGTTTTGTACACGCTTTTTGTATTATTATTATTTTTTTTGTATTGAGGAGGTCAGAACAGGATGAACTAATTAAACATATGAAGAAAAACAGGCAGACTAACACTTGATTTGTAAACAAGTAAACTGGAATCATTTTTTAAATTACGATACTTTCTTTCTTTAAAGAAAAATAAGCTATGTAAATAATATATTGTAAAGATTTCTGTCAGAATTTCCTGTAGTATTTATAATGTACAGTGAGTTATGCAGGTCACTGTTTATAATTAAAACATTTTAATGTGTTTAGCTGAAGGTAAACGTCACTCACTGGTGCTGAACGTCAGCTGACGTCCAAATGGCTTCCTGCTGTGTTTAACTTAATTTTTCTCTGGGATCAATGAAGTAGTTTTTGTCATTTAAATTGAATTTAAATTTGAAATACAGTGAAGCGTAATTGTAATGACAAGGGTGACCAGCAGGGGGCGGTGTTTTATGGACAAGCTGATGGATGGTAGCAGGTTATCACATAAAGAAGATGGTTTATGGCGGGAAAGAATAAAGTTTAGAGCTGCAGATCACGAGACAGAAGTAGATGCTGTTATTTTAACAAACTCTGCAAAAAAAAACACTTTTATAATCTAATCAGTCCAAACTCTGAACATCGTAAATACACGTCGAGGAAGATTTTCGTAACAGCTTCTCATGCTGCATTCAGGTACAGCTGGGACATTTGGTTGTCTATAGATCAGAACAACTAAGTGATTTAAACTTGCTTTAATGTCAAATATGCGCATCTTATTTTAAAATTTATAAATATTGACCGTTTTCAAGTAATTATATTGTTGTATTTTTCTATCCAGGAATTAGCTTTGTTTACTTATACTTCTATATTTAATTTAAAAAATCCAACCACATCTGTCAGTTTTATGCTTTTTAGAACCCAATAAAATCAAATAAATTTCAGAAATTGAAAATGATTTTTCGTTTGCTGCTGACTGAAGTAAAATATGTATATATTTAAAAAACATTTCTGATTTGACCCTAATCTCTAAAAGCTAAAATACGTAGTGATTTTTGATTTGGTTTTTGTGTGCCGTTACATCCCTATCATGCACTATTGATTTTGATTTTTCATTTTAAATACCTGTACAAATATGTATAACATACTTTTTATCCGATTCCACGCTGATTATAATTATATAAAGTTTAGACAGTGATTCTCTGTTGAAAATGTTCATGTAAACATGGTTTATAGGTTACTGAGAACTTTGTCCTCTTTAATATGACATCTTGGTTCAGTAACAACCTAAACAGCAAATCAATCAGTAAGATTATTTTTTACTCCAGAAGTGACATCATCAATCTCTGCCTGAGCACCAAGTCTATCTCTTCTCCTCCTCTTTATTCATTGGTTCACTTGTTTCTGTCTAGCAGAAAACCTAAATTATCATTATAATAAAAAACTGCTATGATAAATATTTTATTCCATTAGCTGTAACCTTTTTAAGCAAGAAATACTGGAATAGTCTTTCATGTTTATATACATGAATGGCCCTGTGTGTTTATGTTCAGTCATATTCAAAAAGGCAAGGTGGTGCTACTGAGCATGCGCACACCGCGTCATACCTCGTCGGGCGCGTTCGACTACAAAATCCTTTGTTGACCCCATCGAGGAATGCAAGCATTCAGACCCTTGCAACCCAGCAGGTTTTTTTATTTTTAATTAAAAGAGCCATTTGTATGAAACACGTAATTTTATTTTATCTTATCATTAAATGGTCCTGATATGTTACGCTACAAGACCTTAACAAATTATGTTCATTTCAAATACTTAAACTGACAACCATAGGCCTATTAATATATTTATACTGAATACATTTTCAACTTTTAAATGTATCAATCTATTGAAGGCTACGTTTAACTAATGGTCATTCCAAAGTAGAAGTATGTATGCAAACATATAAACTTTAATTGTTTTGATGACACCGGCGACAGATATTGGAGCTTGCTTTTTTCGATGATCTTGCACTCTTCGACAGAACACCGGATCTCCGCCATTTGATCAGAGAGAAAAAAACAGACAAAAAAACCGTGGTTGTTGACGAGGGTCTTAAAAACAAGTGGCGCTGGGCATGGGTAGAGGAGAAGGGCGGAGACGGCAAACCGTCTGGGAGCTGGTGCCAGAAGCTAAGGGAGCCTGGTACCTGCTTCTGTGTGTTGTGCTCCAAGAAGCCAGTTTGTGCGACTAGCGGGAAAAAAGCTCTGAAGTTTCTTTACTGCGGGTGAAAAACTATTTATGTAGTACTTTTGTTTATTTAGGACTCCCAAAGAGAATCGTGTTGATATATTGTGTTTGTGGAGAGAGAATATTCCCCTAACTTTGCGCTGACAGCTGAATGTTCCCGCTATCTATGCATCCTGCTGCCAGAGATTTATTTTTCTGTGGCAGAATTTGCGATTCAGGAACGGAGAGCGCAGATAAAGCCAGGGACTGTGGACAGTATTGTGTTTCTGGAGACCTTTGGAGACACTGACGTAAAGCACGCATCATTGTTACTGTTCTCACCGAACAGCGGTGCTGCAGTGAGCCCAGAGCGCTAACAGCAAGCAGCTCGGTCCGCCTGCATGCTCTGCTCAGCCTGATGCTTCAGCATGAAAGACGAAAGAGAAACAAGATCTGCTCCGTCTTCGCTGAAGGAAAATGTTGGGACCATCGGAAATTACTTCTCCATGCTAATGAACACCACAGCTACTTCTTTACAAATCTGCAAGTATATAAGAGCGAGCTTTCTTTTCTAAGCCACACACAAACATCTGGCAGAGCTGCACACATGTGGCGCATTCAAGGAACGTTGGAAATATATGCTAAGTTCAATAACGTAGGACTTTTAAAACTTCTGACAAAAAACACTGTAAATAACATAGGGCCTAAACCATAAACTTCTGTTTAATGGCGGTTGATAAGCAACGTTTGGGGCATACTAAATATATGCGACTTATTTTCTACTAAGTACTAAAGAACAAACAAAAGCTATATTCTTTTAATTTTGTCTTCTTAAAATATCAGCATTTTTTTCAGAACTTGAAACTTTGTTTAAAATGTCTTGGATGTCCAGTTGCAATTTGATATCTTGTAAATTTTGTACCAGTTCTCTTCTCTCAACAGTTTACTTTAGGCAAAATGATATAATCTGTTCCACGGTCTCTTCTTGAAGACAAGGTTTTAAGAGATTGTAAAATACGTTTTGTGTTTCTGCTTTTTGTCTGTGCTACAAAACCAGCAACTTCTGTAGCACCAGTGCTATAAGCTGAAAAACTTAACGTACAGCCCGGATATGGCTGTTAGTACACAACAAAATCTTGTTGCATAGACCCAAATAAAATAAAATGTATTTATTTTTAAGGAAATTTATTTATAAGAATTTTATAAATAAGAATTTAGTGAATTAATAAATGATTAATAAATACTATTTAATACTATTAGTTAAATTCTTAATTAGTGAATCAAGAATTTAATATATTCAATTTAAATATTTTCAGTTTTGTGAATTGAATGGTAATGTTTACTAAAAATAAAATGACGTGGAATTAAATAGTTTTTTTATTAAACAAAATAATCGTTTAGACTAATCAATTAGTCGGTAAATTAGTCGTTAGTGGCAGCCCTATTGCTAAATGAATCAGATTAATTAGCTTGACTGAGTTTCACATGTTTTCATTTATAACTTAATAACCTTTACTTTCTAAAAATCACATTTGAATTGTAGGTCATCTTGTACATTACCAAGCACAATGCTAAAAGTTGTTTGCCAAATTGCCTCTACTGTATATGCATTGGATTCACTGCAACCCACTCCTTGGAAAAAAGTTCAGGCTCAGGATTCTTTTTTCACTTTAAGTCCTGATACCGAAATGTGGGCTTGATGTTTGTTTCCTGGTTCAAGGTTGTTAAAGATCTTTTTTTACAAACGAACCTAATTGGAACAAATATTATGATTTATTAAATATGACTGTATATGTGTATGTTTGGGGTTACGTTCTTAACTTATTTATTTTGATGATGTCTTGAATATTTTAGGATTTATTTCTTTGGTCTTTTCCTGGTAGATGCTAGAGAGAAATTTTCATTTTATGTACATTTAATTAACAATCAAGTATCAGACCTTATATTACCTTTCTGTTAAGGAATTCAATTTTGTTTGTCCTAAATTGCCTTAAAACTAATTTATTGTCAATCAACGATATAAATAACCGGAACTGAATTTAGTTCTTTAAATTCAACTATTTGGGGAAATTGTGTTTTTATTATGTAAATTCAAACTACATGGTTTATTTTTTGCCATTTTACATTTCTGCATTTCAATGTATTTCATGTAGGAAACAGATAAAATATTTTTAATCACTGACATAAAGAACATTTCTAGTAAAAGATTTCCACAATGTTCAAAGACAATTATATTCTAATATTTAACGGAAACTCCAATAATTATGTTAACATAATTTTTCTGACTATAGGATCTTTAGACAGAAAATAAAATGAGATGCATGTTTAAGATCTAACTGGTTTTTATGTTTCTCCATAGAAAAATTTCCAACTTGGTCCAGAGTTCTCCTGGTTCTGGTGGTTCTTCTTGCTGTTTCTGGGGGCCTTTTATTTCATTTCCGACATTATTTTATATCAGGTAAGTCTCTTTTACAACTATCACTGTGTCATGGAATATTTCTTATGTAATTAGGATTTAATTACTTATTCTGTGTTTAGTGAAGGCATCTAGGACAGTAGATCATGTAGAGAAAACAAAAGCCTTCTGTGTGTAATATTCTGATAAGTAATATATCAGACGGTCAGGCAGATAAACGCTTCGTTTGGACCTTGTCAGACGAATATCCGGTTCACTATTGAAGGTTTTCAGTCAGAAGGAATGAGGAGGGAAATTTGAGAGTAAACTCTTTTCCTCCATATTTAGCCAAACATGTTTATTAAATACTTTCACGCCTGAAGGACTCGGTTTGATCTTTGTTTCTAGAAGAGCTCGATTTTTAGCCATAATAGCTGCTAGTGTCTAAGATGCTGAGGTTTGGTGAGTTTTCCTTTAGACAGATTCTGACCGTTTCAGACAATAAACCATGACCAGATACAGAGAAGGTAAAGTAGGCTTCAGAGTTGCCATGGTTTCATAGTTTATAATTATGGGTTGGATTCCCTCACACGCTGGGTTTTCAGTGTGTTTTCATTCTAACACATCTGATTTGATCTAAACCATCCCATAATAGTTCCAGCTTTGTTTAGGTCGTTGTTCTGCTGGAAGATGAATCTTCCCCCGAGTCTCAAATCTTTCTCAGCCTCTAAAATGTTTCCTTCCAGGATTGTCCTGTAATATTTCCATCCATCTTCCTATTTTCTCTAACCAGACACTGTTTCCCTGCTGGAGAAAAGTCTTTCTTCTTCCATCTTCTCCATTACTTCCTTTCTTTCTGCTTTTTATTTGCTTTACAGGATCTTAGTCACTTTTTACCATTAAAGTCTAAAAGTGACACATTTCTAAAAATGCATCAGTTTATTTTTAAATAAAATTTTCATATGAATCAATTAGATTCTAAAATCACACATTTTGTATTTTTACATGATTTCCTGTCCTACATCATGAAATACTTTAAGCTGCTTCTGTGTCTGAAATAATAAAGCCTCTAATCTGATTGGTTAACCTGAACAACAACTCAGCTGCAGACCAATAATATTTTCTATAGTAGTTTTAGTCTCACTGACTGGTTTTGATTAATAACGCTGAGAAATACAATAAATTCATGATGTGCTGCAGAACGTGATCATCAGCTGAAATAGTAATGAATTAATTACTAATAATTAAAACTTGAATGTGAGACTTTTCTTATTTAATCTCCCTAAAGCAAAGGTAAAGTTTAAACCGTCTAACCTGTAAGGCTGATAAAGTTTAATAAAAGGACAAACACTGTGATGTTCCCAGTACCAGAGTTATCATGAGTTTCTGTCCTCTGAATATTCCTGCTGTCTCCTCTCACCCACTAAATATAAATCCAGCCCACATTACAGGTGATGACATGAAAACTCTCCTCTGTTTTTCCCTCTTGTCTATTAGGAGACAACAGTAATGATGTTTGTCTTCTGTTGGTTAAAAAGTAGAACAGAGAGGAGAGATTTCTCTTTATGAATAAACATGTGGATGATGAAAGGAAGTTTAGATCACATAGATACACTGTCAGCATGGTCACTAAATCCTGAGTTACACATTTTCTCCTGGAATATTACTGAGGCCTGATTACTGTGAACATCAACATAATCAGTTCTACTGCTGTCATTGCTGCTGATCTGTTTCTCAGTCTACAGGGTGGAGGTGGATTCAGGAGTGGAGTCGGTTCTGCTGCCCTTTAAAACTACAGTCTGTCTGCCTGAAAGAGTCGTAGTGATGTGGAGAAACAGCTCTGGCAGTGTGGTACACATGTGTTACGAGGATTACCAGAGCTGGTATGAAGAACACAGGCAGTATAAAGACAGAACATGGATGAAGAAAAAACTAAAATTTGGAGATATGAGTTTGATCCTGAAGAACCCCACAAGTAGAGACACAGACACCTACACCTGCACCGTCTATAATGGAGGAAAAATCCTGGCCAAGAAACAAGTTCTGCTCAATGTCAAAGGTCAGTACTGGAAATAAAAGTCACATTTATTCATAATATCTTTAATAAAACTATGGGAGGTGGTTTTTATTCTCAGTTATTAATATGAAGGTTAAAATGAGGATAAATGTCACAGAAATATAATCTTTAATACTGAAGAAATTATGTAATAAAGACTAGAAACACTAATGATAACAGATTATATGAAACAAAATGTATTTCTTGGGTTTTATATAAATTAATATTTAGTAGCACCAGTATCCATCCTCCCATAGCATGAAGGGGGCTGGTGTCTATAACCATTGGGTGGGAGGTTCATCCTGGACGGGTCACCAGTTCATCACAGGACAGAAGAACCAGTAAAACCTGGAAAATTAATAAAGTTTAATGTTTCAGTTTTAGTTTTTTAATCACAGAGTTAAAATTATAAACATACAAATAATTAACTATAATAATAACTTGTTACTGTAAAAAGTGTCTCACTGCTCTTTATTCAGACTCTAACTTTCTTCTCCGTTCCATCCAGCTGGATCTGACTCTTTAATCATCGCCATAGACTTTGGTTCAGGATACAGCGGCTACGCCTTCAATGTTAAACCCAGAGAGGAAGGAGATCAGACCCAGTTAAAGAGGTGGAGTAATGAACTTGGACTGAACAACCCAAAGACTCCAACCTGCATCATGTTTGATGAAAATAAAGATTTCCTGAAGTTTGGTTATGAAGCTAAAACAGCGCACATCAATATGAGAGGAGAAGAAGCTGAGAAACATTATTTCTTTGAAGACTTCAAGGGGGCTGTCTGTTACACAGTAAGTAAAAGTAAAGATCTGCAGATGGATCTTCTTCTTTCTTGGTTCCTATCATCTCCTCTATGAACACGTCTGTCTCCTCATGTTGAAACTGTGTCACATCTGAATTATCTGAGATAGTTTAAACCTGAACTCTGCCTCCTTCACAGCTTTCCACCTGCAGCCATGAAAATAGGTTTTAACTCTGTAGCTCCTATAGAGCAAACCTCATTAACATCTTTCATTTCACACTTTAGTCTAACAGGTTTTAAACATGTTTCTGTCAAACTTCTCTTCTTTCTAAATCACCTTTTGCTCATTTTTAGACACAATAATCCGTCTACAGTTTCAGTCTTATTATGTCCTGTGGTTCATATTTGTTTAATAACTTTAATTTAAAATGAGGATGGTGAGGGAGTTTGTTCTACTGTCGCCACATCATGCTCAGTATGAGGGATTGCTGCAAAGTTAACCACTCAATGCAATCAGCCGGTTTCCTTAGATAGAAAACTTTTAACCAGCAGGTAAAATAAACAGAGTCTCACCTTGACCTGTGTGCAGGTATTAAAAGTATTGTTGTTAAACGTCCCGATCATAGAAGATCAGAACCGTGTAAAAGCAGTGGAAGCTACATTCTCCACATCAAGTGGAGGTGATGCGTTTCCTGTGGGGATTTTCCTGAGAGCTTCAGGCTGTGGACAGAGCTAGATGCAGAAAACAGCAAAGAAACACGCGACCTTGTACCTGAGTAGTTCTGTTTACTGCAGCTCCTCCATAGTTTCCACCTCATTAGAAAAGATCAACCTGATGTCAGCAGACTAAATATCTCACACTGAGGTTAAATTAATTTCTAAAACTTCTCCTCCAGGTTCATTTGATCCATAATTATGACCTAAAATATAAGATCAGTCGTTTTTATTAATGTGTAACTTCAGAATTAAACAACATTCCAGTTATTTGTGTCTTGAAGGCAAAGATCCTCATTTATAAACACAGTTTCTCTCCATAGATAAACTACATCTGGAGCATCAGGAATATATAGAAACTAAAATCTTTTTCTAGGCATTGATTTACTGGAAACATGTTTTTAAAAAGCCAGTTTGTGAGTCCAAATAAAAACTTTCTGAGTTCTGATCATTTTATCTCTTATTTCAGCCTCTTTATCTCGGCTGCTGCCCCAGTTCTGGTTCTGAAGACGGTTCCTGTTGGTCACATGTTGCTTTATATTGAAGTTTTCTGTCAGATTGATGCTCCTTTAAAGGAACATGGGGCAGGATTTGTAAATAAAGGAAACATCCATGTCCAGTTTTATAATGCTGTTGGGTGATGAAGCGTTATAAACCAAGAATAATGAGCCCGCCCACGTATCGCTCCGTTTCCTTAAACTGGCTGTGTGCTGCAAAATGTGCTGCAGTTCGGGGCCCGAATTTCCCGCGCTGAGGCGGCGTGACGTCAAATGACACGGCGTGTGCGTTCTCGACAGTTTTAGAGGAAGAAAAATGGTGGCAGATGTGAGAATGGATTCTTCTGCAACTGGGAAACGACTCACAGCCTAAAAAGTGTCACTAAGAAAAAGAAGTATGTCTCTGTGAAGAGGAATGTTTTAGTGAAGCGTTTGTGCGGCTGGCTGCAGTTACTTGCAGCGCCGGCCGCGTCGCTCGTGAGTTTCGTTTCTTCATTCTGCCGCCTGATACTTTAATTAGTCCAGATGAAACTTTGTGTGAAAAAATTAGTTTTTCTTCTTGAATTAGGAAACAAAGCAAAACTTTGTGTAACGAGTTTCTGAATTAAACTGGATTTCCTTCAGTTTAGGAATCAAACATGAACCTCAGTGTCTCCCTCCTGAATCCCACTAGGGGCCCCACAGCCACTAGGGGCCCCACAGCCACTTGGGGCCCCACAGCCACTAGGGGCCCCACAGCCACTAGGGGCCCCACAGCCACTTGGGGCCCCACAGCCACTAGGGGCCCCACAGCCACTAGGGGCCCCACAGCCACTAGGGGCCCCACAGCCACTAGGGCCCACAGCCACTAGGGGCCCCACAGCCACTAGGGGCCCCACAGCCACTAGGGGCCCCACAGCCACTAGGGCCCCCAGCCACTAGGGGCCACAGGCACTAGGGGCCCCCAGCCACTAGGGGCCCCACAGCCACTAGGGGGCCCACAGCCACTAGGGGGCCAACAGCCACTAGGGGCCCCACAGCCACTAGGGGCCCCACAGCCACTAGGGCCCACAGCCACTAGGGGGCCCACAGCCACTATGGCCCCACAGCCACTAGGGCCCCACAGCCACTAGGGGGCCACAGCCACTAGGGGGCCCACAGCCACTATGGCCCCACAGCCACTAGGGGCCCCACAGCCACTAGGGCCCACAGCCACTAGGGGGCCCACAGCCACTAGGGGCCCCACAGCCACTAGGGCCCCACAGCCACTAGGGCCCACAGCCACTAGGGGGCCACAGCCACTAGGGGCCCCACAGCCACTAGGGGCCCCACACTCACTAGGGGCCCCACACTCACTAGGGGGCCACGGCCACTAGGGGCCCATTTACTAAATCAGGACTCCATCTGGCATCAAAGTAGACGGGTCACATTAATGAACTAGGGACCAGTGTTTGTATGACCTTTGACCTTCTGGATCATTTTGGTTTCTGCATCTAAACAATGAAACGTTCTTTATCTCCTTATCAGAGAAGCTCAGACCTGGAAAATATAAAATCTCAGCTGAAGACTCACTTCTTTGCTGTTGTGTTTATTTTACTCTTTGTTCAACACTTTGGAACAGAAAGTTTCTTTGTGAATCTGCTTTATAAATAAATCTGACTTAAAACTGAACCATGAAGCCATTGAATTAAAAAGGAAAGAAAATAAGTACACAGAATCCAGCTCTGATTAGTTTTTCAAACCATTAAAATCAGTAATTTTATCTTTTAATCATCATTCAGACAGAGAAGCTTAAAGGGAACAATAACAGTTTCTGCTTGGACTGGCTTTAAGACTGCAGTAGTTCATCATCAGTAGATCTGACAAACTAACCTGAGGATGAATACAAACTAACACAATGAAACCTGTTTACAGAACGACTGGCGATGGGGAATCTCAGCAGCCAACAAGAAGCGAATGACGATCCTGGAGGTTTTTACAGAAGTTCTGAGGTTCCTGAAGGACGATGCTCTGAAAACCATCAAATCTCATCCAGAAGGTGGAAAGTTCACAGCCTCTGACTTCATCTGGGTTCTGACTGTTCCTGACGTCTTGAATGATTTTAGTAAACAGTTCATGACAGAAGCTGCAACTCAGGTATCATCATGTTTCTAAAGACAACAGCAGCTCTGACAGGTTCAGAAGAATGAGACTTTTGGTTTGTCTTCCAGGCTGGTCTTGTAACAGAAGAAACTAAAAACAAAGTAATGTTTGTTTTGGAATCAGAAGCAGCTTTGGCCTGGTGTTTGAAGCCTCCCTCTGATGGTTTCATCACACAGAACCACAGCAGAGACTCTCAGGATCCGTCTCCAGGAGCAGCAGACGCTGATACCAGCTGTAATGGTACTGAGTGGATCTATAACGTCTCTCACACAAACATTCAACATATAAAAGGTTTTTATCTGGATTATAGGACAAGTTCAACATATCCATGGATTCTTTATATGATCTGATTTGACTAATCCTGTCGATACAGAAAACTCAGGTGTAAATGTTTAAGTATTTGTTACATATTTATTCTGACATATTTCAGACCATCAAGCAGCTTTTCAATCAGATAACTAGAGTTAATACAAATAATAGTTTCATTTATTAATAAAAAATAATATTAACGTAATTCAAACCAACCTGACCCTGTGTATAAAAAAGTTATTTCCTCTTAAACAGAATAACTGGATCTACGACCTTTGACCCAAACACCTTTTGTGGTATCTGGAAATAAATCTTTTTTTCTTTTTTATTATTATAAAAAGTGTTTTTAGACAACATGCTGTGAATTGGTGCTAAATAAAATAAAATCAATTGAATTGAATTAAAATCACTGAGGAGGATTTTTGCTCCACTCTTGTTTGTAGAATAATTTAATTCAGCCTCATTGGAGCGTTTTCCAGCTTGAGTTCATGTTTGAGGCGATTTCACAGCATCTTCATCAGATTTCAGTCCAGACTTTGACTAGACTTCTTCTTCTTTAAACCATTGAGAGTCAGACTCGCTGGTTTGCTTCAGTTTCTCTTGAGTCTTTGAAGCATTGAAGACTTTCCCAGAAACCTTGTTGACCAACGAACCTTTGAGTTGTTTTGGTCAGCAGTGGTTCTGTATGAAGGTAGATATCAAAACATCCACAGTTGTACAACTACATTTTTACTTTTATCAAACGGTAAAAAATACATGTAAAATCGACTTGAACATGTGTGTAAAATTTTCACCTTTGGTCAATTTTCTCACAAAGTTCCATCGAATTTTAAGTTGTAAAAAAGAAATTACAAATGCTTAAAATTATATTTCAACAAGTCAGTTTTCCCACTACAAGTACATGTCAGTGAACACAACATCTCTAATCTGCTGCTGAGCTCAACTTTCTTTCTACTGTGGGACTTTTGAAACAATTGATGCAGTTTGTATCAAACCCAGCAGGGGAGGGAGGGGGGTGGGGGCGGAGCCTATATACAGTCTATGAGGGGGAGGGAGTGGGGTTGTCGGGGCAACGGAGTCAACCAATCACAGCGACTCCTCTGACTTTATTTTGTTTTTTCAGTAGCTGTGCTCTCTCCTGTTAACCATGGTGCAACAACCAGGGATAAGTTCATTTTCAGACGTTTTTTTACTTTATTTTGACTGGTTTTCCTCTTCTTCCTGAAAAACAAAATGAGAAGGGAATAAAAGAATGGCAAAATGCAAGTTTTACAAATCACATGTTATTAGTTAATGGTATCTGTAATTTAAAACTATGCAAAGCAACAGACATACATTATTGTACCAGATGAAAAGCTACAATATAATCTCAAAATGACTGTTTTTATTTAATATTAATTCAGAAAACGTTTGGTACTTATTAATCTAATTTGATTCCTTCTGAAGGAGATGGATTTTTGTGATACTTGAATAACTAAAGTCAGCCACAGGAAAATTATACTTTTTAAGAAAAGTCAAAACTGAGTTTTCCTGATTCATGACCTTGGAAACCGCTGGCCTGTATAGTTCTAATTCAAATTATATGTATTAAAGAAGGAAATGTCTAAATCATTCAGAATAAAACTCATGTTAATAAAGTTGGGGGAAAAACTAGTAAGGCCCAGCAAGTGTTGCCCATTAACATTAATCAAATCAAACTTTATTTATAAAGCGCTTTTCATACAAGAAGTTGCATCACAAAGTGCTTTACAGATTAAAATGACCCCACATAAAACCACCTTCCCTTCCCTCCCCCACAGATTTAAAACCATGGTCACAGTTATACCCCCTCCCCCCAACCCATCTCCCATGCACACACAGTTAAAAGAAAAAGTAAAAAAGGACATTGGGCCGAGTGTAGATGAACCATGCAAGGAAACGCCATCAGAGGAGCCATCTGCCCCGGCAGCGGTAGAGTAACAGCAGCCGCCGAGGCACCGACACAGGGCACCCAGTGGAGGCAAGGCCAAGACCCCCACCTCCACCCAAGCTCCACCTGGAGAGCACCCAGGCAGCCACAGCCGACCACCGCTCCCGGGGCAGAGGGCTCCCACAGAGGAAACACTGGAACGGGGATTAAGATAAATTAAAGTATAAAAATAAACAGTAAATTAATGTGCTAAGATTAAATAGTAAAACTGATAAAAATATAACCAGACAGTGCATTTCTACTGCAATTCTAATGTACTCGTACTAAACAGAATGACGTTCTGCTGGTGTTTGTTACGCTGTTCATCAAAAATATAATAAACAAGCTGAAAGAAGCTAATAAAGACTAACGACGTATTTACCTCGGCTTGTTGTGCCATGGAGAACAGCAGAGACGAGCGTCGACCGAACAACCCAGACTAAACTGGATCTCTTATTGTGATTGGTTGACTGCGTCATGTTGTGTTCACTGACATGTACTTGTAGCGGGAAAATTTAGTTGTCTAAATATAATTTTAAGCATTTGTAATTTCTTTTTTACAACCTAAGCAAGTTTGTGAGAAAATTTACGACAGGTGAAAATTTTACACACGTTCAAGTTGATTTTACATGTATTTTTTAACCATTTGATAAAAGTAAAAATTTAGTTGTACAAATGCGGATTCAAAATACAAGTGCAGATGTTTTGAAACATATCTACCTTCATGGTTCTGGTCTCGAAACTCTAACATGGAGGCCATTTTGTTCAGCCTCTCTTTCTTATTGTTGATCATGAACTTTGACCTTTACTGAGGCCTGCAGAGCTTTAGATGTTGTTTCTGGTTTCTTCTGTGACCTCCTGGATGATCCATCGATGCTCTCTTGGAGTAATTTTGGTAGGACGGCCACTCCTGGGAAGGTTCACCACTGTTCCATGTTTTCTCCGTTTGTGGATAAAGGTTCTCACCCTGGTCCACTGGAGTCCCAAAGCTTTAGAAATGGCTTTGTAACGTCTTCCAGAATGATTTCAATAACTTTGTTTCTCATCATTCTTTAGATCACATCATGGCGGCTTGCTTTTTGGATCTTTTAGCCTACTTCATGTTATCAGACAGGTTCTGTTTATCTGGTTTTCCTGATTCTGAAGGTCAGACTGTAATCAGATCTGGGTTTAGTTGTGAACTGAACCAATAAATGTGCTTGAATGTTTAGTTCAATGTAAAAATCCCCCTGAACTTAAAATGTTCATCAGTGATAATCAATAACCTACTTCTTATAAAAAGTATCAAAGATAATAGTTTGACAGAAAGAACATATTTTATCTCCAAAGATCCTTTAGCTGAAAACTTGGCATCCAGAAGACGATCAGTTGAAGGATGATGGACTCAGGTCCTAAAGACGAGGCTCTCAGATGCTCAGATCGGTTAATAACATCTTCTGAAATCGTGAAAACGTTCTGATCCAGACTGAAATGAGCCATTAATCTTTTAACCAGACAATCTGGATTTAAATCCTTCCAGTTTTATTATATAACATAATAATAATAACTTTTATTTATGAAGCACCTTACACATCAAAAGGAGACCAAAGTGCTGTACAGAACAATAAAAACAATCAATAGAAATCCTAAGATATAGTCAAATACAGCATTGCTCACCCACATATAAAATACACCACATAACACAACTCAACTGCTGTTGGTTTCCGACTAGCTGGAGCCAAACGCCAATCTAAAGAGATGAGTGTTTAAAAGTGATTTAAAGAGATCTAATGAACTTGCCTGTCTCACACTAAGTGGAAGGATGATCCAAAGCCTGAGCTCTGCAACAGAGAAAGCCTGTCGCCTCGGGTTACAAGCTAAGATCTTTGAACAACCAACAATAATTGATTGTCTGATCTTAGAGACCTCTTGGAAACATGAGGACATAAAAGTTATGACAAATAATGGGGTGCTCGGTCATACATTCATTTAAAAACTAAAATTAATATCTTCAAATCAATCCTAAAATGGACAGGCAAATAAACCAAAGAATCGGAGTAATATGTTCTCGCCGCTTGAAGCCCGTCAATAGACATGCAGCAGCATTCTGACCAACCTGCAGACGGCGCAGGAGAGAATTGTCAAAGCCGAGATAAAGGGAGTTACAGTCGTCCAATCTAGAAGTGATAAGGGCATGAATCACTCTTTCTAAACTGGAATGAGGAAAGTATGGCTTAATTTGACTAATTAGCCTAAGTTGATGGAAACTCGATTGGACCACTGTTCTAATCTGCATGTCAAGTTTAAAATTATTATCAATTTGTACCTCGAGATAACAGGCAATCGTATAGTTAAAAGATTTCAGGGGACCAATGGGGCTAGAGACTTCCCACAGTTCAGCTTTCCCAAATACTAAGACCTCTGTTTTGTCTTGGTTCAAATGTAAAAAAATTAACCTCACCTAAACAGTTCAGCAACATCTGTAAAGATTGTTTTCCAGTGCCTCTTAGTGGGAGATACATTTGCAGATCCAAATGACAAAGCAGTGAAAAGATGGCAAATTTCCTAAGAATGGACCCTAAGGGTAGCAGATACAATGAAAAAAGTACTGGACCCAGAACAGATCCTTGGGGTACTCCACATTGCAAGGGAACTTTAGAAGAAGAAAAGTGGCCCAAATTTACAGAAGAACTATCAGATAGATTGGAGCCAAACCAATTAAGAACTGTGCCTTTCAACCCAACAGTTTGGTCCAGACGTGATAAAAGAATCTCTTGGTCCACAGTATCAAATGCTGATGATAAATCCAAGAGTGATAAGATGGCCGAATCTCCAGCATCAGAGATTAAAAGCACATCATTAAACACTTGAAGCGGAGCTCTCTCCGTACTGTGTCCCATTTTAAAGCCAAACTGACATTTCTCTGAGATTTCATGTAATTGCAAATGTTACAGAAGTTCAGAATAAACTATCTTTTCCAATATTTTTGAAAGAAATGGTAACTTGGAGATAGGCCTAAAGTTTGCAAGAACTTAGGGTCTAAATTCATCTTTTTTTTAAAGAAAGTTGAACCACGCTTAAAGGCAGCCGACTGCGAATTAATCAGCCGTCAAGAACCCATCGCAGCCGATCGACTTGGAATGGGAGCAGGTGAAATAAAATCAAATTAAACGGGCAGATGATCTGAAATACCCACATCACATATTTCATTAATATGTCCATGCAGTCCAAAAGTTAAGATCAAGTCCAGTGTATGGTCCTTTTCATGAGTTGGAGCATGCACAAGCTGAGTTAAATTAAAAGAACTGATCAGACTTAGAAAGTTTTTAGATAAGGGCTTAGACTGACAGCATACATGAACATTGAAATCACCAACGATCAATATGGGATCATAGGTCAACATTATTCCAGACAGAAAATCCACAAAGTCTTGAATAAAACTTTTATCAAGTTTTGGTGGCCAGTAAAATACGGCGCATAAGACCAGGCAGTCACCTTTAATCTCCACGAGCTGAGCTTCAAAACTGGTGAATATGTCCACTGGAAGCCGCCGACAGGAAAGCTGGAGCGAAAGGCCAGGAAGCTCTGGGCGTGCTGAAGAAGTCACAGTCCGGAGGAAGAAGTTCAGAGAAGGGGGCACACTCACCAGCACGGATCCAGGTTTCCGTCAAAAAAAATAAAAAATCAAGGGCCGTCGCGTAGCGTAGTGGTTAAGGCGGGCGCCACGTGTTCAGAGGCCTCAGTCCTCGATGCGGCTGTCCGGGGGTTCGCTTCCACCCCGCGGACATTTGCCAATGTCGCTTCCCCTCTTCTCACCCTCTTTCTGTCCACTGCACAATAAAGGCCACTGTGGCCACCAAAAACGTAAAATAAAATAATCAAGTGCCCGCGAGAGGAAAAAATCATTTAAAATAAAGGTCTTGTTGCTCAGCGATCTGCCATTAACAAGAGCGAACCGTTACTCCGTTAGACTCCAGAGGGGCCCGACTCACGGGGGAGAGATTATTGAGCTGCACCCCACGCTGGCACCACCGCTACTGTTGACCTGGAGGAGTGGCCACAGGTCCACATCGACGTGACAGATCCAGGAGAGACGGGTAATATCAAACCCATTGAATAACTCCAGTATGGAACAATTTATTCAGAGCGCTTCAATGAGGTTTTAATCCGCACTAATAAGCCGCCTCTCTTACCCCGTCTCTTGGGGCGTTTGGTCTGAGTCGATATAGAGCGAGCGCGGTGCAGAAATACTGGCACATGTGGTGGTAGAAAGTTGAAGGAGTCATCGTTAAATCTCTCATTCTGCAGAGATTTACAAATCTGTCCAATATGCAGCAGAGACTGGCGATCATACAGCAGGGAGGCAGAAACATCACAGCAGCCAATAAAATAGTCTGGATCAACAGACGGCAAGCCGCACATGCTGGCGCCATCTTGTTTTTTCCTGGGCATTTTATTAATAACAGAAGCAGCT
This sequence comes from Valencia hispanica, assembly GCA_963556495.2. Lineage (NCBI taxonomy): Eukaryota > Metazoa > Chordata > Actinopteri > Cyprinodontiformes > Valenciidae > Valencia > Valencia hispanica. The sequence goes on along the minus strand of OY747707.1, from coordinate 10,025,104 downwards.
TAACTCTGCTGCAACAGAAACCAGCTACTCTAACTTTATATCTGCAGCTCTACAGAGCCGCTGTGACGACGTCCCGCCTCCCTGATATGAAGCAGCAGAACAATATTAGATTTATTCCTTGAAATAATGAGGGAAATAAAAGCTGTCCTATTTGACTCTGCAGATCAGCCTCATATTAATGTGTTCTGTCCCTGTTTCATCACCTTCTCTTGCGCTGCTTGATGATTTACTCCTGCTGCGCTCGAGTTTACTGAGTCTGGGGACATCTATGATCCAATATTTGAGAGTATTGTTTGCGTTAAAATAATAATAAAAATATTGAAATTGATCAGGATCAAATATCTTCTTACTATCACCTTCAGGAGTTTCTAGCAGATGACAAAAACAGCATTATCTGCAGCCTGCTGTGATCTGCTGAGCTCCCCCCTTTTCTGATTGTTATAGTGGTTCATCCCACGTCTTGGAAGCCAATCAGCAGCGACATAACCCTAGGCATAAAGTACGTGTTGTTAATGCGTCATTAACACGTTTACGTGTGTTTTTGGCGTTGACTATCTTCACACGCAAAGTACGCGTTGTTTACGTGTTGTTAACGTGTTGTTTACGTGTGAAAGACACACGAAATTTCGTGTGTTTTTGGCCCTCTTGGCCTTCCATACTTGTGGTGGTCAGAGGATCCGGTGGCGCCTGTGTCTCCGTCAGCCTCACTTCTGTCAGCGATGCTACAATGTAGCTCACCACCATCAGGGTGTGAATGTGTGTAAAGCGCTTTGTGGTCCTCTGGCTGAAAAAGCTCTTTACACATTCAGGCCATTTATTCACAGGCAGATGCTGCTTGAATGAAAACCTCACTGTGAACTCTCAGGTTTCTACGTTTCACCATCAGCCTTTCAGGTTGTTTAGTTTCAATTATTCAGAACTGAAAATCAGGATGTTTCCCATAAAGCAGCTCAATTTAACCCCCAGCTGTGAAATTATATTTGGTCTAAATACCAGTGGATCTGTAAACAAGGATGCTAATATGTCAGAAATCCCTTTAAATATACAGATTATGTAAATCTATCAATAACAATATATAACTACATAAACCCCCATTCTATAAATTTCAATATTATTGAAAAGTTAATTTATTCATGAAACTCAATAAACTCAGAGAAAAACACAATATTTAGATTAATTACACACAGAATTATATTTTTAACTTTTATTTCTATTAAGTATAATTTTTCTCTTACTGTTAATAAAAACACAACATTTAGGATTAAAATGTTACATCAGAACAATAAAAGAGATTCTAATAAATAAATGTGGGTTTAAGTAAATGTATGTTTAATATCTGTTTAAAGGTTGTAATTTTTAAAAGGTGCTTTTAATCTGACCAACGAGCCTCATCAGAATTCATATTCTGAATTCATATATTGGGGTTAAATGTAGCTTGTAATAGTCATGGTGACTCTTTTCTTGATTGTTTGAGACTCAAAGTGTATTTTGAACGGCGGCTTAATGTAAATGATGATAATTTCTCTGTTTCAGTTCGAGACGAAGCCGTTGTAGATTATGTTGTCGCCTCATTCCTGTCTAGAGTTTTGTGTTGATGATAAAGTGATTACTGCCACAGACCTCCTTAACAACAACGCAGTAGCATGTTTGCTTCTTATTGGAGATAGATGTTGTTTACCGCACCACTCCTTAATTCAGTTCATTTTTAAAGTGGATACCCAACTAACTTATGGAAATAACCCTCCCTGTGAACTTAAAAGGAGACACAGACCTTTCCCTGAGACATTTTTAACATCTACTAGCTGCCAAATGGCAGTGCAAGGGCTAGAAAATAAGCTGGGCTGTGCCACATTACTCAGGAGGATGTTGATAAATGGTTTGACGATTTTTGTAAATGTATTAGAGGGGAAATAAACTTATGTCAGAATAGCACATCTAATAAAAACATTTTAAACAGGGTGTAAATACTTTTTGGAATGCCCATCTTCAAAAGTTAATGAATGAGCGAACAATAGCAGAGAGAGAGTTTCTCAAGTGTAAAACGCCTCAAAATTAACAAGATCTGAGGGAAAATTATAAACAGAAACAGTCACTTTTTGACAAATATGTAAGATTTTATAAAAGAAGGTTTAATAGGGGTCAAGCATTAAAACTTGATCATTTACAAACCAATAATCCACAACAATTTTAGAAAGAGATGAATAAATTGGGTCCAGAAAGAATCAAGACGATTCCTATAGAAGTTGTCGTAGAAAATGTTGCAGTGAAGCTGAGAAAAGAGCGAGTGGATAAAACATGGGAACTGGATTTTTCTAACTTATATTCAGGTCTGACTTATACTGAAGATTTAGACGCTGCTTTCAGTTTCTCTCACTTCAAGTAAAATAAAATCTTGATTTAATTATGGGTGATAACAGCAAATGAAATATGCATCTGAATTTAGACATTACCTTGGAAGAAGTGAGCGATGCTCTCAATAAGGCCAAGCTGAGGAAAGCTATGGGAGTGGAGGAAATTATAAATGAGGTGTTAAAGTCCCCACATCTTAGGCATATGCTTCTTGGTTTATTTAAATTCTGTTTTGACAACGTTATTGTTCCCTCTACATGCTATAAATCAATCATTAAACCTTTTCCTAAATCAGTGAAAGAAGACCCCCGCATACCTCTCAACTACAGAGGAATCAGTCTCCTAAGTACTGTCTATAAAATCTACTCTCGTATTTTAAATGCTAGATTAAGTATTTTTTAGAAACAACAGATTATCTAGTAGATGAACTAAATGGATGTAGAAAACACAGGGCATGTATTGATCATATTTATACCATCTCAACAATTGTCAGAACCAGACTGACTGAAAACAAACCCACTTTTGTTTGTTTTGTGGACTTTAAAAAGGCTTTCGACTGGGTGAATAGGGATCTGTTAAATGTGAAGCTTCTCCAGGCCGGGTTGATGGGAAGTTTTACTGGCCGTTAAAGTCCCAGTATCCAGACTGTGTGGGATGTGTTCAGGTGAATGATGAGCAGACTGAGTGGTTTCGTTTCCCCTTTGGTGTAAAACAGGGGGATATTTTGTCCCCAAGCCTGTTCTCTCTGTTCATAAATGATTTGGCTCTTGAAATGAAACATCTAAACTTAAATTGTTGGCATTCTGCTCTATGCTGATGATGTAGCGCTACTGGCTGAAACTGAAGAGGATCTATAGAAAATGTTCTACAAAATAGGTGCTGTAGATGGAGACTTGTTATAAATCAAGCAAAAACACAAATTATGCACTACAGGAAAGGTGTTTCTCCACGAAGCACAAACATTTGTACTTTTTGTAATACCATTCTTGAGTCTGCAGCCCAGTATAAGTATGTAGGATTTGTATTTGATGAATTTATGTCGTTTGACAGAGGAGTTAAAATCCTAGCAGCTTCAGCCAGTAGAGCCCTGGGTTCTGTGATAAACAAGTTAAAAACCTGTAAAGATCTTGGTTATGGTACATTCTCCCAGTTGTATGCTGCCTGTGTTAAACTATGCTGCTGGTGTGTGCAGAGCCCAGCCTTGGACGCTGTAGAAAACCGTGCAATCCGCTGCTTCTTGAAGGTTCATAAGTTTGTCCCAGTGCTGGCAGCGCAGGGTGATATGGGCTGGGTTCCTGGATCGGTCCAAAGGAAATGTGAAATGGTTAGACTGTGGAATCGACTTATAAACCTGAAAATAGAAACAACAACAGTTTTTCTGTGGAGTAACAATAAGTCCCCCTGGGCTGCAGAGCTCCGGACTGTTTTTGCTGATGTACAAATCCAGTATGTATTCTGTAATCATTTGTAGTATATAATAACATCAGATCCAATTTGATGTCAGATTTTAAACACTAATGGTTGATTGGGATTATGGCTAAGCCAACGCTAAGGACTTACTTACAAATTAAAGATGTATTTGAAACAGAGTTGTATGTAAAAGCAAACCTGACAAGGAACCAAAGATCTTTGGTGGCTCAGCTGTGAACTGGCATCCTTCCTCTGGCCTTAGAAACCGGCAGCTTCACTCAAACTCCTGAAGAGGATCGACTCTGTAGATTGTGTGAGTTAGGAGAGGTTGAAAGTGAAACTCATTTTGGGTTATATTCCCCAAAGTACGATAGTTTTAGAAATGTATTATTTGGTGAATAGTTTGTTCAAAAGCCTGAAATGTTCTGAAGTGGATCAGTGATGACGACAAGATGAAATGGTTGTTTAATTTTTATGCGTTTAAATTGGCTACTTTAGTTTGTAAAGCCTGGATGAGGCGTCAGACGTGTTTATTTAAATAAGTTCATGTATGTTCTGCCTACTGTCTGGCAACTGGTCTTTTGTTGGTGGTACTGGTGTCTTATAAGCCCATTAGGGCCGAGCATACAGTGTGTGTGCAAGACACAATAATAAAATACTATTCATTCATTCATATTATAATTTATTAAATATGACTCTATAGTTTATGTTCTGTTGCTTTTTCAGCAACTTGAATCACCTTTAAATCCTTTTTAAAGTCGGAGGTCGACACAGGCTTCATGTGGACACGCCCACTTTGCTCCATAAAGGCCTCAGCGCTTTATTATCAGACGTAACATCACTGCCTCTAACACTGAATCATGAAACCTTCAGCATCTATTCTGCTCTAATGTCTGTCAGAGATGATGAGTAACTCAGACAGAAAAGACTCCTGGTCATTTTTATTGCTTTTGTTCACTTTCTATGATTGGTCTGAGGGAGCTGCTTTGACTCAGGGTCATCACTGATCTGGAAACTTCTTCTCCAGAGGTTTCCAGCTTCACTATGGTGACAGAGACGGGTGATGAGGGAACCGGCCTGATGAGCCTAAAAACCTACAGCCTGAATCTACCTGCAGAAACATTGAACATTGTTCATAGAGCAGCTCAGTGAGGTTTCTGTGTTTCTACAGATCCTCCAGGAAGTCGGGTGGCTGTAGAGTTTACAAAGGAACCAGAAGAAACCAAAGTTCTGCTGGAGACCCAAAGAGATGGAAAACGGTACCTTGTTGTCGACTGTGGAGGTAAATGTTTCACACGGTTATTCAATGTTTATTGAGAGACGAGTTTTAAAGATCTTTGTGTTTCACACAATAAGAGCTTCAATAAATGTGTTAATGTGATCTTTCTGATTTATTGTTGAATGTGCAATAAGTTGTTTTCTGAGATTTATTCTTTATTCTGTTTTATTCTCTTTGTTTGTCAACAGATTTTATTATTAACATGACTGTTTATGAAGTCCTGGAAGGAGGATCTTTTAAGAAGCTGCACGATGACTATATTGTAGTGGGAGGACGATATGTTGACATAAAATTCAAAGAGTTCCTCAGTGAAATATTCTCTGATGGAGTCTGGAAAGAATATGAACATAACTTCCCCAATGAGGTTCAGAAAATAATGTATGATTTTACACGTCTGAAACACGTGGATGTAGATGTTCAGATCAGCTGCCCAGGTAACCTGGTGATGTTGGCTCAGAAAAAGAAAGAGATTAAAACGTTCTTTGATTCAGTAGAAGGAGCTTCATGGGAAAATGGATCCATCAGAATCTCCAGAGAGAAACTAAAATCTTTCTTTGATAAGAGTCTGAAGGGCATCACAGAGCGTCTCAGTGAAATATTAAACCAAGATTTCAACATTGGGTTTATTCTGTTAGTGGGGGGCTTAGCTGAGAGACAGATATTACATCAGCACATTACTGATCAGTTTGGACATCAGTGTAAAGTCCTGTGTCCTCTTAGACCCCAGGAAGCGATCCTGAAAGGAGCCGTAGAGCTGGGAAGAAACCCAAAGTTGGTGACGTCTCATTAAAAAGCTCCAGCTCGGTTTATTTGTTTTTCTTAAGAATCCTTTTATCTGTGACTTTTGTTCTGCAAACAGTCTTTACATAATGAGGTGAGAGGAGAGCAAATTATTATCAACTATGACCTATAATAAAATAATAGTAACGCTAATAATGATTTATAATCACAGATGCTGTCATTAAATTTAACCAACTGATGGAAATAAACTTTTTAAGTTTTAATATTAGAATTACCAATAAGATGCTGATAATTATTTAAATCTGCTATTTAAATATTAAATGAGGTTAAAATGTGTCAACATGTAGTTTTAGTCTCTGATTTCTGGTCCTACGGATGAAATATTGTGATTTGAAGTTGTTTTATAATTCAGAGTTGACTCTGTGCTAAATCTGTTCTTTCTTCTATAAATTACTGATGAGTTTATTAAATTACACTGATCCTGTTTTTAAAAACAAATTAAAAAGACAAATTAAATAATTGAAAACACATTGAACCTCTGATCCAACATTTCTAATACAGTGATTTATTTCATATCATGTGTAGCTTATATTACTAAATGTTGGTGAGGCCGAGACGTTTACTCTCATTAACAGAGACAGACAGAAATGTCGTGTTGGACTTTGTTTATTTTGAGTTTTATTTATTTATATTTATTTATTTCTCCTGTTGGTTCTGAGTCTCTCATGTCTGATTGTCTTTTGTTCCTTATTTTCTGGTCTCTGTGTTTGTAGTTAATTATTAGTTGATATTTTGTTGCCTCGCTTGTGATGAAGTGATTCTGGTGAAACTTTGGGAACCTTTGGACCAAAAGGCTGGAGAGAAAGAAGAAGAAGCAGGAAACAGAGAATAGATCATTGTTTTTAGCTTTCTTCAATGGATTAATAAACCATCTCAATCAATATAAATGTTTTATTTCTTAGAATCTGCATGTACATATTTGTGAATTTCTGTACAGTTTTTTCTAAACTCGTTTCATGATTATATAATCTGTGTTCTTCAATTATTTTTTATATAATTAATAAAAATCTATCAACCATAAAAACATGATGGGTTAAATAATTTACTGCTGCAACATGAATATTGTACGATTGTCATCCTCTGACTCTCATGTTGAAGTATTTTGTATGTTTTATCTCACTATATTGTATCTTTCTTATTTTATAGCTTTACTGCTGAATTTCCAACTGAGGGACAAATAAAGAAGGAATCGATTCTGTTTCTATTTACGTTTAGCTGCAGTAATACATTAAAGCACCAGGTGGCGCACTTATTCCATAAAAGAGGTTGATGGTTTGGTTTCATTTGCTCCACATTTAATGACGTCAGAGCTGCTAGAAGTTCAGTCTGAACAGAGACCTTCATCATACTCTGAGGAGCTCCTCTTCCTCCTGTGACAGACAGAGGAGGAAGAGGAGGAGTCCTGCTGCTGAATGAACTGGTTGTTGGAGTGAAGAACAGGAGCTGCTCAGAGGACTGAAGTTCTCCTGCTGCTTTCATCAGGTTCCTCTGCTGCTGCATCAGGTCAGACCTGCTCACAAGCTTTATATTTAACACTTTTTCATTTCAACCTCTGAGGTGGGAGGAGTCAGAGCTGCAACATCTTCATGTCTGAAAACAACCTGCAGATTATCTCAGTTTTCCAGGTTAAAGTTCAGTCTGATGGACTTTCTGCTGGATGTTCTCCTGGTGTTTGATGATTATATTAAGGGTCTGTTTCAGTTTTCCTCTTTTATTCTGGCTGCTGCAGAGAAATTCAGATGAAGGATCATCAGTCAGATTAAACTCCTGCAGCCTGTTCAAAGCTGAGATGTGATTCAGTCTCACATGATGGAGAATTATCCAGTGAACTGGTTTATTTCTGCTGCAGAATCTCAGTGAACCTGATGTTAAACCTTTAAAGGGTCATTCCTGACTTTCTGCAGCTTGTTAATCACAGGAGAGCTGGCATTTCTCACAGACTGACCACAGATCACCTTTAAATGTGTTTTTACATTAATGTCTGTCTCATCTACCTGTTTTTATCAGAATCTGAGCTGATAAAACAGAATAAAGCTGAAGCTGTTTAAAGTCAGACATCATGTATCAAACAGCAGCTTCATCATCTGATGGTTTCCACCTGATCTCAGACTGAAGCTGCTCTCTGTGACGCCAACGTGTCGTTTCTGTGTGAATCTCTGAGGATGAATGTGGGAACCAGAAGCTGAGTCTCTCAGCTGTGAAGGATGTTTGTGAAACGGTCGACTGACAGGAAGGAATCTGCTCTGATTAAAACCTGCAGCATGATGGGAAGTTTTCAGGACATTAAAGCTTCAGATGAACCTCAGGTTGAACTCTCAGTCCGGCTGCTTTTGTTTTTCATCTTTGAATGAAGTTGCTCATAATTAACTGAGTAACAGAGCACCACTTCTTACAGTCTGTTTAACTTGTCAGATCAGCGTTGGTCGTTCTCCTAAAATCAAACTGTCACAAAAACTCGTTCTTATGCCAAACTTTCCATCTGAGCAGCTTAAAGAAAATCAAGCTGCTTATATAAAAAACTACTAAACAAATACATCTTTGTTCTTTAATGTCTTTTTTTCTGTTCTTCATTCAGAATAACTTGCTACTGCTCCTCCTGCACCTCTTCAGGTCCTTTTCACACCAAATTAAGATTGCATCACGATTTTAAAGCTTATCGCTGTTTCCTTCTCAGGGTCTTGCATGGATGCAGTTGACTCATCATTTTACATGATAAGGAGGGAGAAATCCTTCACTGTTTTGAGCATGCACACATTTTCTGCACCAAGGTTGTTGTGGTTTATTACCAGGATGGCAGCAGTGGTTGCTTATCGATTCCATCCAGCTGTTGCAGAGCTGCATGGTTTGGTTATCAAGAATTTAAAGCAGGTCTGGTTACATCCAAATACTGGGCTAGCATTGCTAAAACCAGCTTATTTTAACAGTCTTGGTGGCTCGGCTGCTATGAGCATCATGTCCTGCTTTGTCCACAGTTGAAGGATTCAGTCAGTAGGACTCCCAGATGAAGAGAAGCGTGCACACCTCCAAATTGCACAAGTTCTGCTGGTTGCTGGGAGACTGAAGGAAGTAGTGAATTTGTCATGACGGTATCATGTGTCCAAAACCTGGCAGCTATTTACTTTATAAGGAGGAGGAAGCTTGAGCAGCAGCTCTTAGTCTGTGTGAATGCTAACAACAATGCTAGGCTACCGAGGCTAAGTCTGCAACTCGTAGTGATGGCTTCTCTACAGATGTTGGATGTTTGCATTCATGATTCACTGCACCCTACACAGACTGCTGGCCAAGGTTAAATCACGTGCATCCACTCATTCTGCTGATAAGATGAGGAAACTCCTGATGGTGGTTCTACTGCATGACTAGAACTGATGGTGGAGGTTCAGAAATCTGCAGCATTTATTAAGAAATTCTGTAGATTGTGAGAAAACACCCCAGAACTGCCACGACTGATGGAGGTCGCAATGTTAGGATGGATGGAAAAACAGCAGCAAAATACTTGGTTGGCTAATATTAAGAGCTTAATACGGCTGCCTTCACACTGAGGCTGTCAAATATTGCTGTGTTGGCGCTTTTTAAGGCTCCTAGAGGTCAGTACAGCTATACACTCACATGACATGTTTTATGTATTTTTAAGGAGTCTTTTTCAAGCTTGAGGAGAAAAACGTTGGGTTTCTTTAGCTTTTCCTATTTCCTGGACTGATTATCTGAGGAACTGTGGTTCATCACAGCCTAAAGGTGACGGAGGAACTCTAGCATTCATTTTGAAGCATCCAGCGTTTATTTATAGTTGATAAAGACAAAGACTTCACAGCTGAAGTATGAAATAAATGACTTAACATGACATAATGCACAATGAACACCAGTTTGTCTGGAAACAAAACACAACATCTTTTTATTGGAGCAAGAAAGCTGCTCTTGCTTTGGGTCCGGCTCTAATTGTGCTCTATAGTGACTACATCTGTGGCAGCTTTAATACGGCTTATTGGATTTATTTATATACTTTAAATCTGAGCAGTTTTTACCAGTAAAGGTTGAGCTCAGGCTTCTTGTTTCCAGCTGAGTGTTTGTGGTCCAGTGTGAGAATCAGCAGCAAACTGTTTCCATCCTGATAATGAACTCTGTTAATGACAAACACAGACGGCTGAGAGAGTTCCCTGACCTCAGTCTCTCTCTTTCTCTGGTTCCTGGTTCTGTTGGTTCTGACAGAATCAACCTGCTGATAACAAACATTCCCATCAGTCTAAGTCACAGTTGTGTGTTTTATCTGTTGCTGAAACTGTTATTGATCTCCTATCAGCTGATTGTTCACAGGTCACATGACTTCATCAGGAACGATACCGACAGAATGGAGGAGTTTCAGAGTTTCTGTAACCTTCGGCTTTTCTGCAGGAATCAAAGGGTTTTTATTTTCCGTTTGGATCACATGAAGCTGTTCATACAGACTCTTTCCTTCTGCTTTCTATTGCATTAATGCTCCAGCATGTTCTCCTCAATGCTGCAGCTTTCTGGAGGAGTTCATGTTGTTTCTGTCTGTAACTCATCTCCAAATATCTCCACAAAGGGAAACACCTTTACTGCCTGCAGCACCAACAGCAGCAGCTTTACTGTGTTATTGGATCTCAGCAGGAACACTGTGGAACATGTCTGAAATAATGGAAATATGTCAGCTTTAGGGCCAGAAACACTTTCTATTGAGCTAAACGACAACAAAGGTCAATGTTTAGATAAAAATGTTTTTATTCAGAGAAGGCTGACTGTTTCTAGCAAATATTGGAGACTTGAAATCCTTGTATGGCTGCAGCAGAGAGAGTCTGAGCAGGAAAAGGACCAGCAGGCTGCTGCTGTTTGTTCAGAAAATACAGATAAAACATCCAGCCACACTTCACCAAATATCTACAAAATCCAGCAGACATTAGGAAAACATTCAGCTAAACCCCTCAAATAAGAGCCAAACATCTAATGACCAACGAGCTAACTCCTAGTGTCCACCAAAACGTCTCCAGAACCACTTCTGACCAAAACTCAGGAATCCATCAATCCCTTTATCTGCACTTATGTCCAAGTTGGTCACATGTTGGTTCTGTACAATGGAGTATTGGGTCCATTGTGGATGAAAGAAACATTAATTATTGGCCATAGAGGAGAGAAATACTGAGAATAATTTCACAAACTGCATTTACAATAAAAATGTAGATATTCACTGATGTAAAAAAGAGAAAAAAAATAACATTTTCACTTATTAAAAACAAAGATTTATAATATTGAAGCTAAGACATTTTCTAACATGATGAAGTCTGTAATTTGAGACTAAAAGTGACAGAAGTCGTCTAAGATTAGAGATGGTAAGGGGAAGTGTGTCTGGATATTTTCCAAGGTGTAATTGATGGATCCGGTTCTTCTCCTGGATCAGAACCACATCTCCCAGACTCACCATGAACCAGAATAAATATCTGAGACAAGGAGGAAGAAGCTGCAACATGACTGCATTAAGTCTGATCAGCAAATGTTTTTATGGCAGACATTTACTCCTCCATGGTCATTTATTCTCTTTTATCACCAATGGACCTAATACTCTGTTCTCCAAACTGCAAAAAGCAAAACAAACCAACAGACAAGATGACAGATAAATATTAAACTACTGTTGGAATCAACATTATTCACCTACATTCAGGTAGAAACCAGCTAACCACCAGTCAACCACATGATGTTACTGAGACTATTTTCTTCCAGCTTTTAAGCAACATTTAACAGATGTTCAGTGAAGATCCGCTTCAATATTTAGCTAACATCAGAAAGAGTGTAATTATTTTTCACTATTTCTAAATTTATTGAACCTGTTTCAACGTTTACATTTCAGTGAAAAATGTCTGAGTGCTGCTGGTTCCTGTTTCTTCTCTGTTTAACCCTAAACTGATCTGACTGAACCCCTCACTGAGTCTCAGGAAGGCCCTGACCCTCAGTTCATCTAAAGTAGCTTTAGCTGCAGTCCTCATAGTTTCCTGATGGTTATTTACCTGAAATAATTTATTGTTATCTTTAAATAAAAGTTTTATTATTGAAATTTGAAGCTTTCTTTAACTGAACTAAGCTCAGGTGGAAAATGGACAGACTGTTGGTGTTTCATCACTGATCATCTAGTGGTTAAATGTAGCAGGACGTCTGTCTCTGTGTTTCTTTCTGACAGCATGATGAGTGATGTCCGACCGTCTGTAGCCCCTCCCTCCGTCTGTGAGGTCACAGCTTCGCCAACAGGATGTGGTTTCCAAAGCGTTGAACCTCCAGCCTTCGTCCTGCGCCCCCGGACCGTCAGGGTCAGCCTGGGGGGAGACGCCCGACTGGAGGGGAAGGTGAGACTCCTAGAGAAGGTGATGCCCGTTTCTTTAGGCCTTCATCCCGACAGAAACACGTCAGTATGACAGATTCAGAAACAACTTGCAGCTTTACTGAAGCTGAATGAGAAACATGAGAACCTGCTGCAGTGGCATCAACAGAAAACCACCGTGGGTTTTAATCTAACACAGCCAGCAGTTCAAGCAACACAGGAAGCTGATTGATAAACAGTTCTGGTTAATTCTTCCTCATTTTGTCATTTACTTAATGTTTATTATCTGAGTTCAGTTCAAAGCCTCTGAGCTGAATGAAGACTTTGCTGAATGTAAACAAAAGAGTTTTATAGCCTCTCTTCTCAGTAAATTGACATATGAAGCAGTTTATGATGCAGAATATTGCTGCCCAAGGTTTAATAAAAGGTTTTCTGCCCATTAATAACAAAATAAATCATTATAGTCAGTAAAACAAAACCCTGAGTGGAAGTTTTTTTTCCTAAAACAGCTTAGTTATTAGAAACATGATGAAAACCTCGTCTCTGTTCTCGGTTCATATCTCTGGTTGGATGCAAACTACACAACCCGACTCTTTGTTGCTGCTGCAGCTGGTTCTGAATGAAGCTGGGATTATTGCAGTATTGCAGGAAGCATCCGGAAACCTCTAAGGCATTGGTGTCCTGCAACTTTTAGATGTTTCTCTGCTTCAACACACCTGAATCACTTAACTGTGGAATTAGCAGGACTCTACAGAACTTGGCTACGAGCTAAGGTTGAATTTGATTCGGGTGTGTTGGATCAGGAAAGAATCTAAAAATTGCAGGACGAATTACCTTAAACGACTGATGTTTGATACCCGTCATGTTAAGGAAGGTGTCCTGGATCAACTCGACTGAAATCACTGAATGAGGAGCAGCAGCTCTACTTTTATAGCTAAATAAACTCTTTAATGAAGATGTAAGATCAGACAGTGAGGAGCATTTTTACAGGATTCTGCTTGTAAACATCTGATCTTTTTGCAGATCTGAAGTCAGCATAGATTAAAGGAGTTAGAGCTGCAGATGCTTTCAGGTCTAGTCAGGACTGTCTAACTGCAGCTTCCCAATATAAAGCAGTCAACCAGAACTCCCAGTTTAAAACTCACACACCACTGGTTGCTTCTCAGTGAATCAGCTGATTTAATCTAATCTCCATCACTATTTCTTGTTTTTACTACTGCTTATGTAAAGGTCTGATATTCTTAGAGACAGCATTTCTGCTCCGGCGCCTCAGATTTATCGGTAAGAGGAATGCAGAGTATGACTAATCCTGCAGCGCCTGAACGCACCGTCAGTCCACAAACATGATGGATGGAGCTGCAAGTCCTCATGGGTGTTGAGCTGGAAGTCATCAAGCAGTCGCCCCATCTGAACACCACATGCTGCACAAAGAAGTCACGCTTCAGGCTATGTGGGCTTTTGGTTCTGGTCTTCATGGGTCAGTCAGAGACCTGCGTCATCATCATCATCATCAGTTACCTCACATTGGTTTAGTGAGGCTCCTGCAGCTTGTTGGCAGGTAGTCCTGACTTCCTAATGTAGGGAGGAGAATAAACTCAGAGACTGATGAAAGTTAGTCAGGAACTAAACTGGTGCAGCAAGATGGTTTTATTGTCTGTTTTGGAGACATCTGGTGGTGAAGTTGCAGATTACAGGCAGCTGATTTAGAAAATAATGATTATTTCACTTTATGCTCTGGCGGTGCCTTCAGTGACCAGTCGGAAAGTTTATTCTTTGAAAAACAATACAAAACACTAGTATAAAGCTAGATCTATCTATCTATCTATCTATCTATCTATCTATCTATCTATCTATCTATCTATCTATCTATCTATCTATCTATCTATCTATCTATCTATCTATCTATCTATCTATCTATCTATCTATCTATCTATCTATCTATCTATCTATCTATCTATCTATCTAATCTTATTGTCTGTAAATTGACATTACAAAGTCAGACTTTTACAACTTTATACAAACAATAATTGTCAGTATTTCCTCCCATGTATCCACCACATAATACTGTTAACTATCTCATGCATATATAGACGCATTAAATCTGTCTTGGGAGAGACTTACATTTCTCAAGAGTTGGAGATGAATGGTTTAACAATTAAAAATAAAAGCTCAGGCTGAGTTTTGCCTGCATGTTTGGTTCTGCAGGCAGGACTGGTACTGAGTCAGTCCAGATGAATCCATTGCAGAGAGGAAGCAAAGAAGATGGCTGCTTGAAGAAAATCTTTGTACCATTTTTAACCTTTCCCTCCAATCATTGTAGATGTTTTCCCAAAATTACAAGTTTGCAGTTGAAACGTAACTTAGAGAATATGGCTCACAGGGCTTTCTGTGCTTTCAAAGATGCAGATCAGGTGTTAATGAAGCACCATTCCTTCTGTTTCTGACATTTGTGTCAATCTGACTTAATGAACAAAAAGACATGAAGGAGAGCAGCTTTGTGTTGAAGTCAGCCATGTTGGAATGAATAGGAGCTTAGAGATTATAAGAGGAGAAAAGGGGTACAAATGTGACATGATGATGTAATGAATATGCTAAATACCCTCGGATGTCATACATCAATAATGGAGGATTGTTTTTTTCCTGAAAAATATATTTTTCATAAAACTTCATGTGAACTTGAACAACGCTGCCTGTAGATCACCTACACTGTAACAAACCAGAACAGTTTGAACATTAATGGACTCCTCTATGCTGGATAAAAACGTTCCTGATATTTTACTCTGTTCGTTGTGTTTCAGGTCAGAGGTCATCCTGAGCCGCAGGTCACATGGTACAGAGAGGGGAAGGCTGTGATTGGGGGAGAACGCTACACAGTAGAGCGAGGTGGGCGGGGCACTTTCAGTCTGTTAGTGGGCGGAGTCACAGAGGAGGATCTGGGCTGTTACACCTGTCAGGCCACCAATCAGGCGGGGAGCCGGCAGGTTACCATGGAGATCCTTTTGGAAGGTACCAGTCCTGGCATCACACACACGTCTGGGAGCAAAACTACAGAACATAACAGAGAAGTTTTGATGACAATGACGGTACTGCAGAATATTACTGGTAAAAGCAGGAAGAGGACAAAATAATTATATAAATCCTTCAGTCAGTGATGTTCTGGTCAAGTCTCAGAGGATTTGATTGGAGAGAGGTAATCCAAGTTCTGTTAATTAACCTCTGGGGAATCTTCCATTAAATGCTCCTTCACATCCAATCATAAAGTTTGTTCTCTGAATTAAAAGGCAGCAACAACAAAACCCTTCTGTCCCGTCCATCATCTGTAAAACCATCAGACTGTTCTCACTGGAAGGGAGGATGAATTGATGCTTCTTTTTGAGAAAAACTGAACTTAACAGATGTGCAGACTCTTCTAAACCTTTGCAGGCGTTTGTGGATGAAAATGATTTAACAAATAATCTGTCCTGCTGGATCTTTCTCTGGTTCCCAGTTTGGGGTTTGGCTCGTCTGTATGAACACATATTCTGTCTGCAGAAAGATCCAGAAGCTTTAGTGTTTATCTGACAGCAGCTGGATTCTTCTTAGAGTCGCATCAAAAACGCACTGAAGGAAATTAATGAACAATGTAATGTCCGTGTTTTTTGTTTTTCTGGAGATTGTGTTCAAAACATGCTGCAGTAAAAACACCCATCAAGTTTAATAGATAAGAACAATTTGCTCCTGTTTTTGCATCAGGTGACAGTTACCCTCTTTTCAGTCAAAAATGCAATAGATGAAATGAACATAGAGATAGAAAGTTGTTTTTTTGTACTTTCCCCTCAACCTCGAGGTTTTGACTGCAGAACGTCATCAAACCCTCACTGAGTGAGAGAGATGTTCCTCAATGCACCTTATTTTCACAATAAAGATAAATCTTGTTTACAGAGTTCATGTAATTAAAATCTGATTATTAATCTTTGCATATAAAGCTTCTGTTGAAATGTTTCACAGTCATCATGTTTGCATTTTGAATTTTAATAAACAACAACACAGTTTTAAACAGCTCTCATCTTTTTTAGAAATTGTTTGCAAAGATATCTTTGTGGAAGACAGGATGAGTTCTGACTTCTTTGATATCTCTGGCGTGTTTTAAAAAAAGAAAGGACAGCAGAAAATTGCTTTAAACTGTTTGGTTTTATATTATAATATATAATATTACCAATAACTTTCAGCAGATGGCTGATTGTGGTCTTTGACAATGTCAAGCAACTTGTTCTGTCTGCAGTTTACGTACATTAAATGTTGACACGCTTTCCTCTAAATTCATCCATAGTACCTCACTTAGACATGGACACACTGGGTCAGTTTAATGCATCTCTGGGCTGCAGAACAAAACTACAGTCAATGAAAGTTAAACCAGATCATCATCCAGCTGAGAAAACATTGTTCAGCAGCTGGAACAAAAAGAAGAATTTATTTAATTAACCTGCAGCATAACTCCCCGTATTATTATTATTACGCTAGTTTGTATAAAAATGTTGCAGCAGATGGTTTGTTTCAGTTTCTGATCTGTAATAAGAGGAAATTTTAACTCTGTGCCAGAATATACAAACATGTTGCAGCTGAACAGTAAAGAAACATGAGTTCTGTCTTAATGGGATATTCTTCTGTTTGTTCTGTTGTTAATGTGTTCAGTATAAATAAAGTTTCTGCATCTCCATCAGAAACTGAACTTCTCTGATATTCAAATGTTTCTCCACCTGCAGAAAACTATGGGAAGAAAAACATCCTGCCGTCCTGGAAGAGATCAGGGTGAGCTGCTGCTGCTTAGTTGTCCTCACGTTTCCCCGTTGTGTTGGAGGAGCTCCCTCTGCAGACTCTAACTCCTCCTGCTGCTGTGAATCCTCTAAATCACTGCTGAGGTCCATTAAATGTGTCAGAAACGCTCCTCTGGAGGCTTCAGGCTCAGAACCTGCAGCTGTCTGAGGTCACATCAGCAGGTTTACAGATGAAGCTCCTCCTGCTACAGCTGCTTCCTCTGCAACATCTCAGAAGTTATAAAACCACTGATTATTTACAGCTTCAGTTCTGATACAGACTGATGCAGGTCACATTAAACAGTATGGGATGCTGCAGAGAGGTGACTCCATCTCCCATGATTCCAGGTCCCGCTCCTCGAACCCAGCACCGGAGAACCGGACCAGCATCTGGAGCGAGAGCCCACCAAAGTTCATCTCCAAACCCAGCCGAGTGTTCGTCAGACTGGGACAGAGCGGGAAGTTCTCCACCAAAATCACAGGACGGCCACAGCCGCAGGTCACATGGTACAAGGTGGGTGGAGCCTAACTGAGACGGATCTAAGCTGAAGTTTGATTGGATTGTTAAACCAACCACTTTCATAATCGATCAATAATCAACGATCGATTCTCATAACCTAAAATCAATCTGAAAGACGCATTTTTGACTTTTGCATTAGATCTTTATTACAAATAATAGAAACAAGGAGAGTCCTGTAAATTACTCAGGATTAATCAGGATTATGATTTATTTCAGATCAACACTAAACTCAACAGTTCAGTTTATGATTATAAGGAAAATCAAAGGGAACTGGTCATCATTGTAATGATATCTTTACTCTGTAAGCTACTACTAAAAGGAGGAAGTTACTAAAATGACTTCATTAATTGCATGTTCAAATCATTTTCAAAATAAGTAAAAATATTTTACTAAAAACACAAGGAAAATGATTTAATGTCTTAACTTGGAGTTTTATTTTCTAAACTAAACAGAAAAGGAAAGTGGAGATAAATTCTGAGTCAATGAACCTTGTAGATCCATCAGCTTTCACGACCAGAACCAGAACCACGACTAAAGAAAGAATTGTTACTGTGGCCCAAAATTGGTCTGTTGTTTCATTGATGATACTTAATGAATTTCTAGAGTTGTGTAGTTTCCATAATTCTTCCTTCACGCTTGAATGATGGGGTAAATCTCTGCACAAACAGCTTTCCTTTCAGCTAGAAGGTTTCTGACTTGGAAGCTGCTGGTTCTGGCAAACATCTTTTGGATGTTCTGGTGGTTCCCCCACTTTGGATTTGGAAGCAGGTTGGACACAAAGAAAACGCTCAAAATGCTCTCAGACATAATTTCTGACCCGGCTTCTTTCCCAAAGGCTTCTTGAAGCGCCTTGATGTTTGTTCCTTCATGATCTCAGCTCTCTTCTCTGCACTTTGTGCATCTGGGAGAGGAGTCGCCATTAGGGGTTGACCAACCAATCAGAGGAGGGCATGCAGCAACTTAAAAGATGAGTGATATTTTGTTCTAAACAACATTCTTCAGACAAGAGAGAGAACAAAAATGTCAACAATCAACCAGTGCAGCCACAATAGTATCTCATGCCTGAGGAATGCAAACATGTAATCATTCTAGTGAACAGAGATTTCTGTAAAAAGTCTCTGTGCTGTTGTTCTCTAATATCAGCGCTCATAGAATGTCTCTTGTCCAATCAAATTACTTGGTTTGAACTAAATGTTGTATAAAAAGGCTCAACAACTTGATGATGAAGGTTCTGGTTCTGTTCTGGGGACGACTGTGGAACATCTGGAGATGATGATGCAAAGAAGAAATAAAATAAAATCATAAATATTACAAACAACACAGTGTCTTCAGTCAGAGGCTTCTTCAGTTTCACTGCAACACAGACCGCTACAGGAGATCCTTCCTGCCCACAGCCATCCTGATCTACAACAACTCCTTAAAGAATTAATTATGTGAGCTACAACAGCACTTCATTTCCCTCTGGGATCAATAAAGTTTATTTGAATTTGAACCAGGCACAAAAATGGTGGAGCTGATTACAAAGTCCAACACATTCAGAAGGAGTCACAAAGAGAAGACCTCAGAGCTCAACAAACTAAACCAGAGTATTGAGGACAAGTGTGAAACATTGAGAATATAATAGTATTAATGTTGGGACTCATTGATGCTTTGATGACATTGTTCTGATTATACTGCTAGATTCTGCTCAGGTTCTTGTTTTAGCGCTTTTATTCCTGGTTCAGTCCTGCTTGAATTTTGCTGTAATGCTGGTTTAGATTGGATCAGATTCATTTAGTTCCCATGACTAATTTGGTATCGTCCTCCCTGGTCCTAGTTTCTGCTGGGCTGTAGGTGTATTAATATTAGCATCAGGTGAGTTTTTGGTGGGTGCCTGTGAAGCTCAACAAGTGTGAGGACCACTGTAAAGTTCACCATTTTGTATTCTTTTTATATTTAACCAATAAAAATATATTTGTTCTGGTGTGTAAATGTGTAGATTTCTGGCAACAAATGGCATCAAATTTTACAAACAGGCATTAAAAAGGTGTTAAATTTCACTTCTTCATACCTGGAGCTACCCTGAATAAATCAACATTTATTTATACCAAACATAATTAGTCCATAGTGACATTGAATGCACCACAAGGTACTGTAATTTGCAGGCTACTGTAATGACCTTGAACTCAGCAGCGAATTATCCAGGTTGCTATGTGAATTATAAAGATTAGACAAATAAAACTGATTAAACTGCTGCTGTTTTCCTGATTTAGATTGTTCTTTTTGATCCAGCTGTTCAGGTAAGACATGATTTAATTAATGTGACTTTAATAACTTAACGATGAAATCATTAACAAACTAAAGCTGAAAAAATATATATGTGGTTTAATGAATATAAGATCTACTGTATCTCATGAAAGACTTTATTTATTTGCCTGATTTATGGTGATCAGGACATGAAGTCTGGCTGAAGCCTGATTATATTCGATCATTTACACCAAATTTTCCTGCTGAACAAACATTTTACTTTTAGGAGAACAAAATGAAATCCATCTCTAATATCCAAACGTTGTCTTCTAAGTTTAGATCAAAATGTTATTCCATCCAGGCTACATTAAAGTAAAAATATATAAACAAACTGTTCTATTTTGCAATAATCTCAAAAATGTTCACTCTTAAACTAAAAATACAACCTTTTTCCTCACATTGATACTATAATGCAATTTAACAACCAAAATTGGGATTAGATTTATTCATGCTCAGTCAATAAAAGCTGTTATTTAAATCATGATTTATGCATTTTTGTTTATGTTACAGACTTTTTGTTTAGAAAACTTTTAGTCTAACCTAAACCATTTTAACCCAGAGGTTTAGTTTGGTCTTCCAAACAGAAACTGGCTTCCTGTAAAATGATTTAACCTTTAGATAAAAAAACTTTTACTGTCTGGCCTTTATGAACTCAGGAGTTTCCAGTGAGTTTAGACTGAACATTAAAAGTTGGTCTCTGTGTATCAATGAAGGACCATCTATCCAGAACATTAAGCTGTACATCAGTTTATAACTTTATAGACCTTTTCAATTTGATTTTTAAGGTCTGAATCTATCTCTGTTAATCTGCAGGTTTGGTTTAAATAAAACCTGTTGGTGATTATTTTTGCAGTAATTTAAGTTTAAATCACAGCAAAGAAAAAACTGTATTTTTAGAAACATTGTTGATTAAATAGTTCCATGTGTTCAAATCTGGTCTTTCTCACTGTTTGAAGAGTTGATGATACAACATTTTCTGTCTGTTTTATTATTTTCCTGCAAGATGAAGGCCTCCTTCACTAACATCTGTCCAGAAAGATGGTTCCCAGGAGCCAAAAGGATCAACAGTAATTAAATGTTAGACACCATCTCTCACCACTAGAGGGAGCTGTTGCAAAGGAAATAAGTCGTTCAGAAAGATTTCCAAGATGGCAAACAGATAAACATACATCTCTGCTGTATTTACTGATTTGAGTTTTATATGTTTTATTTATTAATAGGCATCTGGTCCTTTTTAAGGACTTGTTTTATTACTAGCCATAAAAATATAAACCCTGCAGCTATTGTACAGTAAATATCATCTATAAATCTATCTGTTTATTAGTCAGAGCTGAATGTGTTTTAGAGCAGAAAGGCTCTGAAAAATGCTTCTAACTGATTAACAGGCATGTTTTTCTACAGGCATGTCTCAGTGTAAAAAATCATCCATTTATCAAAATTAGTTTTCTTATTTTTTTGGATTTAAACTAATCTTATTCTAGAATCATGTTTTCCCATCAAGTCACACCTAATAAATTTTAATTCAAAAATAGTTTATTGATCCCAGAGGGAAATTAAGTGTTCTAGCTCATAGTAATAATCTTTGTTAAAGACGTGTTTCAGTGAGAACCTGCAGAGGTGATTTAAGGTCATAGTTTGGCAAAGTTAAGGAGGAAACATCAGGGTGTGTAGGTGTGCTGGACCTGCTGATCCGGTTTCTGCCGTTCTTTTATTATTCTTTGTGTTTCCAGAGAACTCACTGGGAATCAAAGCAGAGACTCACCTGAGAGAAAAATGTGTTTTACAGAACAGTGATAAAGTCATCAAGCTGATCTTTGTCTCCTAAACTTCAACAGTTTCATCTGTAGAAAACATTCAGCCTGTAGGACTAAGAAACACCTTTAGTCCCCAACATCTGCAAACATATTTGTTTTTTAATCTGCATTGGATTTAATGAACTTCAATGTCCAATAATTATTCTATCACAGTTTTTCTGTTATGATCCACTGGTGTTTTTTTTTTGTGTTCCCATTTAAATAATTTCTAGGTTCATTATTGTTGTTAAGGTCTTGCCCTACTGATTAACTCCTTCATATTGTTTTTTTAACTTATTTCCTGAGTTCTGTTCTCTTTGTGTTTTGGGTTAGACTGTTTTTTTCCTTTTAGGTTTGTAGATTTTTTGTATTTCATTAAACTCCCTCTGTGTTCTTTGTCCTCCATTTTGTCCCTCAGCTGTTCTACATCCCTCTGATTAGACTCACCTGGTTTCCATGTGACTCTTTACTCCTCAGTATTTAAGCTCCAAGGTTCAGTGCTGGTTTCCTCCCAGTTTCATGTCCTGTTCTTTTAATGTCATCGTTAAAAGTTTCTTGGTTTTTGATACTGTTCCATTTAACTTCATTTCTTTTCTGCCCGTCCTGCTACAAACATCACTTTATTACATTCATTCTATATTAATCTATGGATAATTTTAGTTTGAAATAAAATCAACCTGTAGTGGGCAGATAGATTATTTCCCATAACGGTCAGATGCACCATTATGAGTTAGTTATAAATGTAACCAGTTTATTTCTCGACTCTTTGCTTATTTTAGGCTGTACTCTGATGTTTCTACTACAAGAGGACCAATAAACTCAGCAGTGATTTCAGGGAATCCTTGTTCTTAAAGGGCCAAGACATGTTTTTGCACATATCTGTATCCTTCATCCTAACTAGGAAGAAAATATGTCTGGAAATCAGGAGCTGAAAGCCTAATGATCTACATATTCAGTATAATTTAGTTCAAATCAGTCTATCTATAGACCAACATCTGTGTTCATGGATTTTCACTAGTTGATTTCTCCATCATGTAATCTGTCGTACCTGTTCAGGTTTGGTTTAGTTACATTCCTGCAGCTGCTCTGATCCAACCAGGAACAATAAAAACTGGTTTTACTGAGGGACTTCAGATTAACAGCAGATTGATGTTTCACTTTGCTTTCAGTTTGTGCAGAGAAACAGTTTCAGTGAGTTATGAAGAAATCTTTAGCAAGGACTTGGTGTTTGTGGATATAGAAAGATGGAGCTGTTTGCTGTGTTTGTCTTCCTCCTTTATGGTAAGATCTTCTTCCTCTCTCCAAACTTAAGTCTGTTCATCTGATCTTCATATTTCCTTCTTCTTAGTCAGTAAAATAATTACTAAGTATATTTATGGGGCTCAGCAGTACTTTATAATGTAGAACCTTACTTTCAATCAAAAACAATCTGTTACTCTTCGTTTATTGTGAATAATGTCATTTTCAGAATAAGCATAGATAAAATATGGAATATAAAGAGTATCTTGATAGTAACAGCATTATTTAGAAACGTTTCTGACATCATTGTAGCATCATGTCTGCAGAAGCTAAACAGCAAATAGTGTCAAAGTAACATTCAGACCTCTACATACATACAGTCACTGCGAGTTAAGAGATTTTTCTAAAACTGCTTTTCAATGAGATGAAAGTCATTTAAGGTGGAAACAGAAAAACATTTTCAAACTACCGACCCAGTTTACTGGATCATTGTTTCTAATTGATGCACGATTTCTTCTTTATTGCTGATTTTCTCCTTCCCTTCATTAGCAGCTCTAGTACTAATTTTGATATTTAGCAAACATCAGATGCAGCTTCATCACATAGTGGTAGTGGCATCACACCCTTGTTCTTAAAGGGCCACAATAAATTTATTTGTAAATATCTGCATCCTTTATTCTAAGTTGGACATCAGGAGCTGAGAACATAATGCACATAGACATGTAATTTATTTAAGTTAAAATCAGTCTATCTATAAAGCACCAATTGATCAGGATATGTGGCATCCATGGACGCTGTGGTGGTTTTACACCCAGAGTTTTTCCTCAGTATAAAACAAACACCTCACTGCAGTCGTTTAGTTTCCTCTCTGTCTACCCTAAAGTTTCCTCTCTCCTCTCTCCATCCCACTCCTGTTCTTTGAAACATGAAACCAGCTTCATGTGAGATCAGCTGCTGATTGGCTGCTGCCTCTCTTACTGTTAATTAGTGAGGAAAACTAGCTAGGTTGGTGGTTCAGTAAGATGTGGAGCCAAGGTAGTTATCACCTACAGAAATATTATTTTACTTACCGTAAAATATGAAGAAGAGACTTCTTGGACGGTCTGTTAGTGCAGGGGTTGCCAGCCAGGTTCACTTTCATTTTACTGGGTCAGCAGATGATCGCCACGTGATCTTACCACGTCCAAAATCGAATGCTTTAAAGAAAACGGTTATTTATCATGCTATCAATCTTTGGAATAATTGCCCACTGTGCATACGTAAGTTGAATAGTAAAGTATCTTTCAAGTACCATCTGAGGATGCACTATTTAAATTTGTGAGGATGAATGAGCACACTCACTGTTGTATGTGATAAGGAATGTTATCCCCTTGATGTAATAACTTTTTCTGACTGATTAGATGTTTATAATGCTTTCTGCAATGGCTTTTAGATGACCATTGTAAGATTTCGTCTTGTATTTTGTGTATTGAAATGTATTGAAATTACTTCTTGTTAAGTGCCTTGAGATGACATCTGTTGTGAATTGGCGCTATATAAATAAAACTGAATTGAATTGAATTATTGTAAATTTGTCTTTTGCCTTGTATTTTGTATGGACCCCAGGAAGACTAGCTCGTCCCACTTTGGTGACAGCTAATGGGGATCCTTTTACCAATAAACCCATAAACTAAGGCCTCTGAACATGGGGTGGCCGTCTTAACCCACTGCGCCCCAACATTATTATTATTATTATTATCAGTAGCGGTAGGCCTATTATCATTACTAGGCTATTGTTAAAATTGGCAGTAGCACCAGACTTCTAATGTGAGCTTACAGGCATTATTATTATTATTATGAGTAGTAGTAGGCCTATCATCATTACTAGGCTATTGCTATATATTTATAGGAGGTTACATGCTTTATTGTTGTTATTATTATCAGTAGGCCTATTATCATTACTAGGCTATTGCTATAATTGGGAATTGGCACCAGACCTCTAGATATCAATTTATGCTTTATTATTGTTATTATTATTATTATTATTATAATCAGTCCAAACACATTTTAATTTTTATTCAGGAGTTATGTATACACAAAACTATAACTTTTTATGACAGTATAATGATAAAACATTTTTTGCAAGCCGTCTTTGTCCAATAAGTGCACGATTTATATCTAGACACTAATAAAGTTTATGGATACAACTGATATTCAAGTTCAGAGAAAGTAAATGGCCAAAGTCTTAAGGTGAGTCCCAGGCTGAAGGCCTTCCTGGAGCAAGCAGGGGGTGAAAGCAGTCTATGGCGGCAAGCTGCTAGCCACCGTTAGCCACCAGCCTTAGCGCTGACGGCTCATCCGAGACCTGTCAATCAAAAGGACACGCCCCTAATTATTCATAATTTCAAGATTAAATTATGTCTAAACGGATGAGTTAGAATAAAATTCACCCCCCTCAGAGTTGTCATGACGATAAACCTGACCTATTAAACCTAAAATGGTTTTTTGAATCAGGCTGTAAACATGTTTATTTCTGCTGTGAAGTTGGCCTTTTTAACATGGGAGTCAATGGGAAATTGCTCCTTTCTGGAGCCAGCCCCCAGCGGATGAGGGGTGAACTGCAATCTTTGTTACTTCCGGGATGGCCTCAATTCTGAGCGGCGGAGTTTGCCCCTTGGGATGAAGATGAACTGGTTAAGGGAGGGTCAGAAAACTTGTATAAGGCAGTCAAACAGAAACAAAACTCATTCTAAAACTGTTTTTACCTAAATAAAATCTGAGTTTTCAATCACAGCGGTACCAGAAACTCCCATGTTAGAACATATAACATAATCAGTAGCAGTGATAACTGATACAACTGATACAACCCCCAAGATCCCAACCAACAACTCTTGACCGTTGACCCACATCCTCCACATTTTCAACAGATTCTTTCTCTCATTGTGGCATTTAGCAAATAGAAATAACTTCAGAAAATGATAAATAAATACCAGACCCCCAGTTCCCCTGGGTGGATGTTCATCTCCAGCTCTGGTCCTCCAGAGGCCTGATAGCTTCAGGGTCATTTCTTTAGTATATCTGCTGTTTCTAGGACTGAACTCTTCTGGACTGAGATCTCAGATGTTTCTGCTGGAGTCACTTCTCCAGTGTGGGGGCGTTACAGTTGCCTTCACCTGCCAGGCTCTCTACAGCTCTTCCCAGAGACTTTTTCTCTATTTTGTCATGTTCCTGGGTGGTAGGAGAAATTAGCAGAGTGGTAAGAAGGACCTACAGCTGCCTAGCCTATAGGAGCAGGACTATAGACATAGTTTAGACATTCTTTAACTCAGGTTAACTTTAACTATAAGCTTTAAGAAGAAAGGAAAGTTTTAAACATGGTTAGTGTGGAGGAACCCAACAAGCAATATCCAAGCCTGAAGATGTTTTTATCACCTCAAAACGTCCAGGTAGCTGAGGTGGAAGGGACATTTTCTGTCAGAGTTAGCTAACAATCACATTTCAAAAGGGCTTCTTATCTCTAGCATTCTAAACTATACATAGTATCATTAACGTGTCAAAAATTGTAGTGAGACAATTATAACTATTTGTGCTGAAATAATTCAATTCAGTTTATTTATATAGAGTTGATTCCCAACAGATGTCATCTCAAGGCACTTAAGTCATTTCAATACATTTATACAAACATTCCAATCAGCTAAAAAGTTTCCTATTTAAGGAATCCCAGCAGATTGCGCCAGTCATTGGCGTGAGGTTGGGCCCCGTTGATGCAGACTTTCCAACCACAGCAATCCTTCAGCAATCCCTCATACTGAGCAAGCATGTAGCGACGGTGGAGAGGAAAAACTCCCCTTTAACAGGAAGAAACCTCCAACAGAACCAGGCTCAGTAGGAGCGGCCATCTGCCACGACCGTCTGGGGGTTTGAGAAGACAGAGCAGAGACACAGAAGGAACAGAAGATCTGATATAAGAGAACTTTCTATGTTACAGAAAGTAAAAAGTTGATAACAGGACACAGTGGATGTTCAGCCACTGGGAGGATCATCCCAGTCGATGCCCCCCGTCCTACAGGGCATTGCAGCCAAGCAGGATACCAGACCAGGTATATCTTCTATGGAGAGAAAAACACTGAGAGAAAACAAAGTTAACAGTCGAAATAACAGAATGTACTGTAATACAACTGGAGAGTCGTAGGAGAAAAGGAAGTAGCAGAGTGAAGAAAATTGGTAAGTCTGTCCTCCAGCAGTCTAAGCCTATAGCAGCATAACTACAGAGATAGCTCAGGATGACCTAAGCCACTCTAACTATAAGCTTTATCAAAAAGGAAAGTTTTAAGCCTGGCCTTAAAAGTAAACAGAGTGTCTGCCTCACGGACTAAAGCTGGGAGCTGGTTCCACAGGAGAGGAGCCTGATAACTAAAAGATCTGCCTCCCATTCTACTTTTAGAAATCCTAGGAACTACAGGTAAACCTGCACTCTGAGAGCGAATGGCTCTGTTAGGAACATAAGGAACAATTAGATCTCTGATGTATGATGGAGCTTGATTATTAAGGGCTTTGTATGTAAGAAGAAGGATCTTAAATTCTATTCTGGATTTAACAGGGAGCCAATGAAGGGAAGCTAAAACAGGAGAAATGTGATCTCTCTTTTTAATATTCATCAGAACTCTTGCTGCCGCATTTTGGATCAACTGAAGGCTTTTAATGGCATTTTGTGGACTTCCTGATAGTAAAGAATTACAGTAGTTCATAATCAAAGTGATCCTATTTCAGAATTTTATTCACTCTGGAGTTTTTCACTATTCCTTCATAACACTGCAAAAAATCATTTAGAGGACTGTGAGCCAGCTGGATTATTACGTCATTAAATGTTCAAAATAAAAATGTCTTGGATTAAAATTCATTTATTTTAACACACAGGTTTAAGACATGTATTTTCTTAATTTATCCTTCCAGCCTCTCAGGATTCTTTGACTGTAAAAGTGGAGGTTGATGACTGGGAACCATCTGTTGTGCTGCCCTGCCTGTACAGCCAAAGACTGGAAGAGATTGCCACGGTGAAATGGAGCCGCTTTGATCTCAATCCTGACACTGTTCATCAACGGGAGTTAACAGATGAACTACATGCACAAAATGAGCTTTTCAGAGGACGAACATCAATGATCTATGAGGCTCTAGATTTAGGTGACTTCAGCCTCACTCTGAGTAAACCCCAACTTTCTGACAGCGGAGTCTACATCTGCAGCCTCCGTCAGGAAGCAGAAGAAACAATGGTGTCAGACGTTCAGCTACATGTCACAGGTCAGCTACTTTAATGTATACATACAAACGCAACATATTGCTAAAAGTGTTGGGTCATGGCCCCCAATTATTGAATTCAGAAGTCATAATACATACAAAACATCTTCACTCTTATCCATGAAACTCAGTTCATCCTTCTTTGTTCAGCTTGTCTCACAATAATAAATGCAAATCCAATAAGAATGAAATGAAACAAAACTTTCTAACATTATTCCAGGTCAGGATTCCTAATTTTTGAATTCAAGTGTATGAAATCCACCAAGTAGCCACACAAACTGCATCTACAAACAGTCGTGGTAGAAATGGGTCACTTTCACAACTTCAGTGAATTACAGCATGACATCATGATAGGATCCAACCTGTGCAATAAGTTTAGTCATGAAATATCCTCACTAGTAAATATTCTACTGTCAGCTCTTAGTGTCAAAGTAGAAGCGATCTGTAATGAAGGCAACTCAGCCACACATCGTGAGGCCTGCAGGTCAATGTTTATAATAAAACAAGGAGGATATGTTGAGCTGAAGGTAAACATCACTCACTGGTGCTGAAGGTCAGCTGGCGTCCAAATGGCTACCTGCTGTGTTGAATTAAACCTTTCTCTGGGATCAATAAAGTATTTTTGAATTCAAATGAAATTTTATTTGAAATACAGTGAAACGTAATTGTAATGATGAGGGTGACCAGCAGGGGGAGGTGTTTTTTTGGACAAGCTGATGGATGGTAGCAGGTTATCACATAAAGAAGATGGTTTATGGCGGGAAAGAAGAAAGTGTGGAGGAGCACAGCAGAGACCTTATATTACCTTTCTGTGAAGGAATTTGATTTTGTTTGTCCTAAATTGCCTTCAAACTAATTCAATCAACACTATATAAATAACCGGAACTGAATTGATATATTCTCTGTTTCTTTTGTTTATACACAGAGTAGCAAATAGCTTGTTTTTAACTTGTTTTTGTCTTCTTCAGAGCTTCAACAAGTGTTAATGTAGTTTCAATTTCCACAAAAACACCGGAAATTGAAACCACATAAACACTAGTGAACTGAATTGAGTTCTTTAAATTCAACTATTTAGAGAAATCGAGTTCTAATTATGTAAATTAACTATATGGCCATTTGCGATTTTACATTTCTGCATTTCAATGTATTTCATGTAGGAAACATAAAATATTTTTGCTGACTGACGTAAAGAACATTTCTAGTAAAAGATTTCCACAATGTTCAAAGACAATTATATTCTAATATTTAAAGGAAACTCCTAAAATTATGTTAACATAATTTTTCAAACTATAAGATTTTTAGACAGAAAATAAAATGGGATGCATGTTTAAGATCTAATTGGTTTTTATGTTTCGCCATAGAATAATTCCAACTTGGTCCAGAGTTCTCCTGGTTCTGGTGGTTCTTCTTGCTGTTTCTGGGGGCCTTTTGTTTCATTTCCGACATTATTTTATATCAGGTAAGTCCCTTTTACAACTATCACTGTGTCATGGAATATTTATTATGTAATTAGGATTTAATTACTTATTCAGTGTTTAGTGAAGGCATCTAGGACAGTAGATCATGTAGAGAAAACAAAAGCCTTCTGTGTGTAATATTCTGATAAGTAACATATCAGACGGTCAGACAGATAAACGCTTCGTTTGGACCTTGTCAGACGAATATCCGGTTCACTATTGAAGGTTTTCAATCAGAAGGGTTGGGGAGGGAAATTTGAGAGTAAAATCTGTTCCTCCATATTTAGCCAAACATGTTTATTAAATACTTTCATGCCTGAAGGACTCGGTTTGATCTTTGTTTCTAGAAGAGCTCGATTTTTAGCCATAATAGCTGCTAGTGTCTAAGATGCTGAGGTTTGGTGAGTTTTCCTTAGACAGATTCTGACCGTTTCAGACAATAAACCATGACCAGATACAGAGAAGGTAAAGTAGGCTTCAGAGTTGCCATGGTTTCATAGTTTATAATTATGGGTTGGATTTCCTAACATGCTGGGTTTTCAGTGTGTTTTCATTCTAACACATCTGCTTTGATCTAAACCATCCCATAATAGTTCCAGCTTTGTTTAGGTCGTTGCTCTGCTGGAAGATGAATCTTCCCCCGAGTCTCAAATCTTTCTCAGCCTCTAAAATGTTTCCTTCCAGGATTGTCCTGTAATATTTCCATCCATCTTCCTATTTTCTCTAACCAGACACTGTTTCCCTGCTGGAGAAAAGTCTTTCTTCTTCCATCTTCTCCATTACTTCCTTTCTTTCTGCTTTTATTTACTTTACAGGATCTTAGTCACTTTTTACCATTAAAGGCTAAAAGTGACACATTTCTAAAAATGCATCTAAAAATGCATCAGTTTATTTTTAAATAAAATTTTCATATGAATCAATTAGATTCTAAAATCACACATTTTGTATTTTTACATTTTATTTCCTGTCCTACATCATGAAATACTTTAAGCTGCTTCTGTGTCTGAAATAATAAAGCCTCTAATCTGATTGGTTAACCTGAACAACAACTCAGCTGCAGACCAATAATATTTTCTATAGTAGTTTTAGTCTCACTGACTGATTTTGATTATTAATGCTGAGAAATACAATTAATTCATGATGTGCTGCAGAACGTGATCATCAGCTGAAATACTAATGAATTAATTACTAATAATTACAACTTGAATGTGAGACTTTTCTTATTTAATCTCCCTAAAGCAAAGGTAAAGTTTAAACCGTCTAACCTGTAAGGCTGATAAAGTTTAATAAAAGGACAAACACTGTGATGTTCCCAGTACCAGAGTTATCATGAGTTTCTGTCCTCTGAATATTCCTGCTGTCTCCTCTCACCCACTAAATATAAATCCAGCCCACATTACAGGTGATGACATGAAAACTCTCCTCTGTTTTTCCCTCTTGTCTATTAGGAGACAACAGTAATGATGTTTGTCTTCTGTTGGTTAAAAAGTAGAACAGAGAGGAGAGATTTCTCTTGATGAATAAACATGTGGATGATGAAAGGAAGTTTAGATCACATAGATACACTGTCAGCATGGTCACTAAATCCTGAGTTACACATTTTCTCCTGGAATATTACTGAGGCCTGATTACTGTGAACATCAACATAATCAGTTCTACTGCTGTCATTGCTGCTGATCTGTTTCTCAGTCTACAGGGTGGAGGTGGATTCAGGAGTGGAGTCGGTTCTGCTGCCCTTTAAAACTACAGTCCGTCTGCCTGAAAGAGTCGTAGTGATGTGGAGAAACAGCTCTGGTAGTGTGGTACACATTAATGACAGGAACTTAAATGAGATTCAACAACACCAGCTGTTTATAGGCAGAACTGAGATGATGGAAAAACTAAAACTTGGAGATTTTAGTTTGATCCTGAAGAACCCCACAAGTAGAGACACAGACACCTACACCTGCACCGTCTATAATGGTTCTGAAGTAATCCTGGCCAAGAAACAAGTTCTGCTGAAAGGTCAGTACTGTAAACAAAGGTCACATTTTATTCATAAAATCTTTAATAAAACTGGGGAAATTGGTCTTTATTCTGAGTTATTAATATGAAGGTTAGAATGAACATACATGTTACAGAAATATAATCCTTAATAATAAAGAAAAGAAACACTAATCATGATAAATGCAATAAAACAAAGATTATTCTATAAAATTATTAAATATTTAGGAGCACAAGTATCCATCCTTTCGTCCATCTCAGGCGTTAGGAGTCTGTCTCGTAACCAGTGGGTTGCTGGTTTGAACCCCAGCTCTGTCCGTCCCAGTCGTTGTGTCCTTGGGCAAGGCACTTCACCTTTACCTGTTGGTGGTGGTCAGAGATCCCGGTGGTGCATGTGTATAGCAGCCTGACTTCTGTCAGAGTGCCCCAGGGCAGCTGTGGCTACATGTGTGACTAAATGTCGTCTAAAGTGCTTTGTAGAAAAAGCGCTATACAAATGCAGGCTGTTCCCTATAACCATTAAATGGCCGTGGCTGTATACTTTATAATCTGTGTAAAATTAAATGCTAATTTACTGAGCTCTGATATTTTGGTTTTGTTTTTCAGTCTCAGAATTACATTGATACATTTTTAC
The DNA here is from genome assembly GCA_963556495.2 of Valencia hispanica. Taxonomy (NCBI): domain Eukaryota; kingdom Metazoa; phylum Chordata; class Actinopteri; order Cyprinodontiformes; family Valenciidae; genus Valencia; species Valencia hispanica. The sequence continues at coordinate 9,992,967 of OY747707.1, read as the reverse complement.
TAGTGTTTGTATTTTTGTTTTTATTCCAGTAATAAATTGTTTCTGTAAAAACTGTATTTATCTTTCTAACTTTATTCAGACTCTAACTTTCTTCTCCTTTCTAACACCTGAAGTTGCCTCTTTAATCATCGCCATAGACTTTGGTTCAGGATACAGCGGCTACGCCTTCAATGTTAAACCCAGAGAGGAAGGAGATCAGACCCAGTTAAAGAGGTGGAGTAATGAACTTGGACTGAACAACCCAAAGACTCCAACCTGCATCATGTTTGATGAAAATAAAGATTTCCTGAAGTTTGGTTATGAAGCTAAAACAGCGCACATCAATATGAGAGGAGAAGAAGCTGAGAAACATTATTTCTTTGAACACTTCAAGGGGGCTGTCCGTTACACAGTAAGTAAAAGTAAAGATCTGCAGATGGATCTTCTTCTTTCTTGGTTCCTATCATCTCCTCTATGAACACGTCTGTCTCCTCATGTTGAAACTGTGTCACATCTGAATTATCTGAGATAGTTTAAACCTGAACTCTGCCTCCTTCACAGCTTTCCACCTGCAGCCATGAAAATAGGTTTTAACTCTGTAGCTCCTATAGAGCAAACCTCATTAACATCTTTCATTTCAGACTTTAGTCTAACAGGTTTTAAACATGTTTCTGTCAAACTTCTCTTCTTTCTAAATCACCTTTTGCTCATTTTTAGACACAATAATCCGTCTACAGTTTCAGTCTTATAATGTCCTGTGGTTCATATTTGTTTAATAACTTTAATTTAAAATGAGGATGGTGAGGGAGTTTGTTCTACTGTCGCCACATCATGCTCAGTATGAGGGATTGCTGCAAAGTTAACCACTCAATGCAATCAGCCGGTTTCCTTAGATAGAAAACTTTTAACCAGCAGGTAAAATAAACAGAGTCTCACCTTGACCTGTGTGCAGGTATTAAAAGTATTGTTGTTAAACGTCCCGATCATAGAAGATCAGAACCGTGTAAAAGCAGTGGAAGTTACATTCTCCACATCAAGTGGAGGTGATGCGTTTCCTGTGGGGATTTTCCTGAGAGCTTCAGGCTGTGGACAGAGCTAGATGCAGAAAACAGCAAAGAAACACGCGACCTTGTACCTGAGTAGCTCTGTTTACTGCAGCTCCTCCATAGTTTCCACCTCATTAGAAAAGATCAACCTGATGTCAGCAGACTAAATATCTCACACTGAGGTTAAATTAATTTCTAAAACTTCTCCTCCAGGTTCATTTGATCCATAATTATGACCTAAAATATAAGATCAGTCGTTTTTATTAATGTGTAACTTCAGAATTAAACAACATTCCAGTTATTTGTGTCTTGAAGGCAAAGATCCTCATTTATAAACACAGTTTCTCTCCATAGATAAACTACATCTGGAGCATCAGGAATATATAGAAACTAAAATCTTTTTCTAGGCATTGATTTACTGGAAACATGTTTTTAAAAAGCCAGTTTGTGAGTCCAAATAAAAACTTTCTGAGTTCTGATCATTTTATCTCTTATTTCAGCCTCTTTATCTCGGCTGCTGCCCCAGTTCTGGTTCTGAAGACGGTTCCTGTTGGTCACATGTTGCTTTATATTGAAGTTTTCTGTCAGATTGATGCTCCTTTAAAGGAACATGGGGCAGGATTTGTAAATAAAGGAAACATCCATGTCCAGTTTTATAATGCTGTTGGGTGATGAAGCGTTATAAACCAAGAATAATGAGCCCGCCCACGTATCGCTCCGTTTCCTTAAACTGGCTGTGTGCTGCAAAATGTGCTGCAGTTCGGGGCCCGAATTTCCCGCGCTGAGGCGGCGTGACGTCAAATGACACGGCGTGTGCGTTCTCGACAGTTTTAGAGGAAGAAAAATGGTGGCAGATGTGAGAATGGATTCTTCTGCAACTGGGAAACGACTCACAGCCTAAAAAGTGTCACTAAGAAAAAGAAGTATGTCTCTGTGAAGAGGAATGTTTTAGTGAAGCGTTTGTGCGGCTGGCTGCAGTTACTTGCAGCGCCGGCCGCGTCGCTCGTGAGTTTCGTTTCTTCATTCTGCCGCCTGATACTTTAATTAGTCCAGATGAAACTTTGTGTGAAAAATTAGTTTTTCTTCTTGAATTAGGAAACAAAGCAAAACTTTATGTAACGAGTTTCTGAATTAAACTGGATTTCCTTCAGTTTAGGAATCAAACATGAACCTCAGTGTCTCCTTCCTGAATCCCACTAGGGGCCCCCAGCCACTAGGGGGCCCCCAGCCACTAGGGGGCCCACAGTCACTAGGGGGCCCCACAATCACTAGGGGGCCCCACAATCACTAGGGGCCCCACAGCCACTAGGGGCCCCCAGCCACTAGGGGCCCCACGGCCACTAGGGGGCCCCACAATCACTAGGGGGCCACAGTCACTAGGGGCCCAACAGTCACTAGGGGCCCACAGTCACTAGGGGGCCCCACAATCACTAGGGGGCCACAGTCACTTGGGGCCCCACAGCCACTAGGGGCCCCCAGCCACTAGGGGCCCCACGGCCACTAGGGGGCCCCACAATCACTAGGGGGCCACAGTCACTAGGGGCCCCACAGCCACTAGGGGCCCCCAGCCACTAGGGGCCCCACGGCCACTAGGGGCCCCACGGCAACTAGGGGCCCCACAGCCACTAGGGGCCCCCAGCCACTAGGGGCCCCACGGCCACTAGGGGCCCCACGGCCACTAGGGGCCCCACAATCACTAGGGGCCCCACAGCCACTAGGGGCCCCACAGCCACTAGGGGCCCCACAGCCACTAGGGCCCCTAAGCCACTAGGGGCCCCACAGCCACTAGGGGGCCCACAGCCACTAGGGGGCCAACAGCCACTAGGGGCCCCACAGCCACTAGGGGCCCCCAGCCACTAGGGGCCCCACAGCCACTAGGGGCCCCCAGCCACTAGGGGCCCCACAGCAAATAGGGGGCCCCACGGCCACTAGGGGCCCACAGCCACTAGGGGCCCACAGCCACTAGGGCCCCCACAGCCACTAGGGCCCCACAGCCACTAGGGCCCCACAGCCACTAGGAGGCCAACAGCCACTAGGGGCCCACAGCCACTAGGGGCCACAGACACTAGGGGCCCCACAGCCACTATGGGCCCCACAGCCACTAGGGGCCACAGCCACTAGGGGCCCCACAGTCACTAGGGGCCACAGCCACTAAGGGCCCCACAGTCACTAGGGGCCACAGCCACTAGGGGCCACAGTCACTAGGGGCCACAGCCACTAGGGGCCCCACAGTCACTAGGGGCCACAGTCACTAGGGGCCCCACAGCCACTAGGGGCCCCACAGTCACTAGGGGCCCCACAGTCACTAGGGGCCACAGCCACTAGGGGCCCCACAGCCACTAGGTGCCACAGTCACTAGGGGCCCCACAGTCACTAGGGGCCACTGCCACTAGGGGCCACAGCCACTAGGGGCCACAGCCATTAGGGGCCCCACAGCCACTAGGGGCCCCACAGCCACTAGGGGCCCACAGCCACTAGGGGCCCCACAGCCACTAGGGGCCCCACAGCCACTAGTGGCCCCTCAGCCACTAGGGGCCCCACAGCCACTAGGGGCCCCTCAGCCACTAGGGGCCCCACAGCCACTAGGGGCCCACAGCCACTAGGGGCCCCACAGCCACTAGGGGCCCCACAGCCACTAGTGGCCCCTCAGCCACTAGGGGCCCCACAGCCACTAGGGGCCCCTCAGCCACTAGGGGCCCCTCAGCCACTAGGGGCCCCACCGTCACAGTCACAATATGTCAGAGATCTGCGCTGGCGGAGAAAACCAATAAGATCCACATTGTTTTCTTTTATCTTATCAGTTCATAAACCGCAATTGAGGAAACCATAGCAACAAGCCCCGCCCCTACCCCAGCGAGTTGCGTTCACGGACCGTCACCAGACTTTGGGACAGGAGTCCTAAGAGAATCTAAATGATTTTAAAAAGGTGGTTTCTATAAGCGAAAGAGAGGAAGATGAGAAGAAGACGTGTTAATGTAGAACTCTGTCATCCACTGACATGTTCTTTGTAAAACGTAAGGAGGAAAAGGAGGAAAAAGACGTGATGAAGAATCGTGGATGATGGTGAGCAGATTGTTAGCAGCCTGATTGTAGCCGTAGCAGCAGCAGCTCAGACTGGGTTTATCCGCTGTGTAACGCAGCATTGTGGGGGACAGTTAATGGAAATACTAACGCTGTTATTATCCATGGTGGAGCTGCTGCTTTTCATAATGGGTCGACCAGATATCCAGCTTCATCCCATGGCGGTTTGGGCGGTAAAGTTCGCTCTTATTAACGATCTGCTGTGTTGTTGTCGTTTCCCAAGAGGAGAAAAAGTTTCTTCAGACTGGATCACATGTTCACCGACCACAGGTTGGTTCATATCTTTTGTTTTGCATCTTATTTGGAGCGAATAAAACCAGTTAATTAGTGTTTTCTTCCTGACTGGAAACATCCTGAGCCGTGTGTGACCATGAGCGAGAGCATCAGCCACTGGTAGCAGGACAGAAAGCTAAACTGGAGCAGCTGGAGGGAGAGACGCGGTACTGGGGAGGTTTTGCTCAGGGTTGTTGCTGTCAGTCAGTTTTTAGGTGACAGGCCTGGTTTTCTGTGCTGATCATGAATTACTTGGATCTCCACTCGGTGGAAACTTTATTGGCATTTATCTGTCAGTTTGGTCATTTTCTTAGTGAACACATAAAAAGACGGAGAGAAAGGCTGGAGCAGCACATCATGGAGGACAGAGTCAAAACTAAGGATGCACCGATATATAAATATGCACCAATACCGATATTTGATATTATTATTGCTGTTATGGCCAATAATCAATATTTACAATGTTCTAAATATTACATAAATCTCTTACAAAGATGGAGCTAAACAGCGATTTTTAATACTGGCTCAGTTTTACTAATCGGACCGATATGTTAAAAATGACTAACATCGGCCAATATGGATGTTAATGCCAATATATTGTGGATTCCCAGTCTAAAGCCATGTTCTCGTGGTTTTAGTTATGAGAAACAGAAAGGAGGAGAGAAACAGGAGCTCTGAGAGACAGAAACAGCTTTATTAAAAACATTGTTATGTAAAAGGAAAATATTTTTTTACTTTGCATTTATTTTCCATTTATGATCAAATGCTTTAAAGTGTGGGTCAAGTTTACTGAAACTGATTGCTCCTTTGTTAACAAGAAAGGAGAAGAATATATGGAGAAGACGGGCAAAGACACAAAATGGCAGAACTGGAGAGCGGAGAAGCAAAAGAAGTGAAAGAGCTCTGAGAGACGAGATGAGGAGGAGAGATACAGGAGAGAAAAGTTAACAGTATTAGTGAGTTTTTGTGATCAAGTTACAGAATAATCTGAATTATAGTTCTGGTCTGGTGGAGGTGAGATCAAGCAGGATGTGTTTACAGAGGATAGGGAGTTACACCACTGTGTTGTGTCTTCATATTGTTGCAGATGGGAACTGTAGTTTTACAAGAATGTGGAGAACGTTTAAATTATATAACTTTTTAAAAATGAATCTTCATTAACATCTGCTATCATAATCCGGCCCTGCCAGCTGCAGCTTCCTGTTGTAGCCATTAAACTTAGACTCCTTCCTTCCCTTGAATCCTTGTTTCCTATTGTTTATTAATCCTTGGGTAAAAAGTGTTTCCTATAGACAGACTGCTTTTGGTCTGAGAGGAGAAATCTCTCCTCTTGTCCATCTGTACATTTCTCTTTATCATTTTTCTGTTTCGTCAATATTCATCCACATCTCTGTTCATCTTCCATTAAAAGGTCTTTTATTGTCAAGACAACATTTTATTTTCTGTTCACCACAATGGCCACAAATAGACATTAAAGTTCTGAGTCCCATCAGTAAATCATTATCTATAGATGGTAAAACTCAGCTTTTCTGAGGACGGGTGGCTTTAAAGTGTCAGTAAGGAGAAATGTGAACTTATTTTAAACAACAGAGAAGTAAATGTATTTCTTATTTGTTATTATTTATTCATTTTAATCTTTATGCCAAATTTCCATGGCATGTCTATCCACTGAGAATATGACATTAATACATATGCCTTAATTTCCTCCTTGTTCTTTACAAAAATAGTAATTTCAAGCAATTTCTGGTTCTTTTAATTTTATTTCAGCTTTACATTGTTTTATTCTCTTCTTTATTTAAGTTGAAAATAATTGAATAAAGGTTGAAGGTCATTTGGTGTTTAACTTCATCTATTTCCAGCTTTGGAAGTTAATCACCAGATTTTTTTGGGGATGTAAAGATGTAGCAATAGAGAAAAAAGATAATTACGTTTAATATTAAATTAAAGAAATCAACCAGATTTTTAGGTTGTTACAATTGAGTAAAATAAACCTTGTTATGTTGAAGGATTCAGATGTCCAGGTTCAGCTATGAGTTCAACACTTTTCTACACAGACAACAAAATCTGACATTAATCAACCTGATAACATGTTCTGATTTAAAATGGTCCAATCTGACCATTTTTAATTAAAACCCACTGAATTAATACAGATTTCTATGTTCTCATAACAGTAAGTTTAATGTGGGAATTGCATTGAAAATAATTAATAATTAACAACATTGCATTATAAACTTTTATACCTGAGAACAGTTAATTATCCATTTAATCTATATTAAAATGTAAAATATTAAACAACAAACATCTGTATGCTGCTCAGGACTGAAGCACCAAGCTTGGTAAAATCATTTTAAAAGTTCACATTCATGTAATAAATATACAATCAGTTCATCTATCTAATGAAATAAACCCACAATCTTATGTATTTATTGTGAGATAATCTACGGTCTGTGACTTTGATAAAATGAGGATTTTAAACAGGTTTTATCCAGATGAGCTTCTTGACTAGAAGTGATCCTGTTGCTCCTGCAGTCTTTATAATTTAAACGTTATAATGGTTGCATATGTCTATAAACACAATTTATTGTTGTTGATCTGTTTCTTCTCTGCTTACTGAAATCATATTGATGCAAATTTCTACTCCAAACAAAGTAATTTAAACTCGTGGAGGATTTCTATGTACATCAGTTTGTCTCATTTCTAGTTCAGTTTATTTCTGAGAACAAAACTCAGCGTCAGTAAAACCTTCATGGAGGAATATAATTTCCTCATCATCTCATAAAGCACCAGTTGATGGGTAACAATGAGAAACAAGATGAGGTCAGAATGTTTTGATCACTGCTTCTATATTTTTATTGATTAATTAGTTTCATGTGTCGTGTTTTGGTAATCAGGCATGAAGAAGCCGGTTTCCTACATTTGCTCTAACAAAGGAAACCTTCAGATGTAGTTGTGTAAAAGATTTTACTAAATCAGGACTCCATCTGGCATCAAAGTAGACGGGTCACATTAATGAACTAGGGACCAGTGTTTGTATGACCTTTGACCTTCTGGATCATTTTGGTTTCTGCATCTAAACAATGAAACGTTCTTTCTCTCCTTATCAGAGAAGCTCAGACCTGGAAAATATAAAAACTCAGCTGAAGACTCACTTCTTTGCTGTTGTGTTTATTTTACTCTTTGTTCAACACTTTGAAACAGAAAGTTTCTTTGTGAATCTGCTTTATAAATAAATCTGACTTAAAACTGAACCATGAAGCCATTGAATTAAAAAGGAAAGAAAATAAGTACACAGAATCCAGCTCTGATTAGTTTTTCAAACCATTAAAATCTGTTATTTTATCTTTTAATCATCATTCAGACAGAGAAGCTTAAAGGAAACAATAACAGTTTCTGCTTGGACTGGCTTTAAGACTGCAGTAGTTCATCATCAGTAGATCTGACAAACTAACCTGAGGATGAATACAAACTAACACAATGAAACATGTTTACAGGACGACTGGGGGGAGGAAATCTCAGCAGCCAACGAGAAGCGAATGACGATCCTGGAGGTTTTTACAGAAGTTCTGAGGTTCCTGAAGGACGATGCTCTGAAAACCATCAAATCTCATCCAGAAGGTGGAAAGTTCACAGCCTCTGACTTCATCTGGGTTCTGACTGTTCCTGACGTCTTGAATGATTTTCGTAAACAGTTCATGACAGAAGCTGCAACTCAGGTATCATCATGTTTCTAAAGACAACAGCAGCTCTGAAAGGTTCAGAAGAATGAGACTTTTGGTTTGTCTTCCAGGCTGGTCTTGTAACAGAAGACACTAAAAACAAAGTAATGTTTGTTTTGGAATCAGAAGCAGCTTTGGCCTGGTGTTTGAAGCCTCCCTCTGATGGTTTCATCACACAGAACCACAGCAGAGACTCTCAGGATCCGTCTCCAGGAGCAGCAGACGCTGATACCAGCTGTAATGGTACTGAGTGGATCTATAACGTCTCTCACACAAACATTCAACATATAAAAGGTTTTTATCTGGATTATAGGACAAGTTCAACATATCCATGGATTCTTTATATGATCTGATTTGACTAATCCTGTCGATACAGAAAACTCAGGTGTAAATGTTTAAGTATTTGTTACATATTTATTCTGACATATTTCAGACCATCAAGCAGCTTTTCAATCAGATAACTAGAGTTAATACAAATAATAGTTTCATTTATTAATAAAAAATAATATTAACGTAATTCAAACCAACCTGACCCTGTGTATAAAAAAGTTATTTCCTCTTAAACAGAATAACTGGATCTACGACCTTTGACCCAAACACCTTTTGTGGTATTTGGAAATAAATCTTTTTATCTTTTTTTATTATTATAAAAAGTGTTTTTAGACAACATGCTGTGAATTGGTGCTAAATAAAATAAAATCAATTGAATTGAATTAAAATCACTGAGGAGGATTTTTGGTCCACTCTTGTTTGTAGAATAATTTAATTCAGCCTCATTGGAGCGTTTTCCAGCTTGAGTTCATGTTTGAGGCGATTTCACAGCATCTTCATCAGATTTCAGTCCAGACTTTGACTAGACTTCTTCTTCTTTAAACCATTGAGAGTCAGACTCGCTGGTTTGCTTCAGTTTCTCTTGAGTCTTTGAAGCATTGAAGACTTTCCCAGAAACCTTGTTGACCAACGAACCTTTGAGTTGTTTTGGTCAGCAGTGGTTCTGTATGAAGGTAGATATCAAAACATCCACAGTTGTACAACTACATTTTTACTTTTATCAAACGGTAAAAAATACATGTAAAATCGACTTGAACATGTGTGTAAAATTTTCACCTGTGGTCAATTTTCTCACAAAGTTCCATCGAATTTTAAGTTGTAAAAAAGAAATTACAAATGCTTAAAATTATATTTTGACGAGTCAGTTTTCCCACTACAAGTACATGTCAGTGAACACAACATCCCTAATCTGCTGCTGAGCTCAACTTTCTTTCTACTGTGGGACTTTTGAAACAATTGATGCAGTTTGTATCAAACCCAGCAGGGGAGGGAGGGGGATGGGGGCGGAGCCTATATACAGTCTATGAGGTGGAGGGAGTGGGGTTGTCGGGGCAACGAAGTCAACCAATCACAGCGACTCCTCAGACTTTATTTTGTTTTTTCAGTAGCTGTGCTCTCTCCTGTTAACCATGGTGCAACAACCAGGGATAAGTTCATTTTCAGACGTTTTTTTACTTTATTTTGACTGGTTTTCCTCTTCTTCCTGAAAAACAAAATGAGAAGGGAATAAAAGAATGGCAAAATACAAGTTTTACAATTCACATGTTTTTAGTTAATGGTATCTGTAATTTAAAACTATGCAAAGCAACAGACATACATTATTGTACCAGATGAAAAGCTACAATATAATCTCAAAATGACTGTTTTTATTTAATATTAATTCAGAAAACGTTTGGTACTTATTAATCTAATTTGATTTCTTCTGAAGGAGATGGATTTTTGTGATACTTGAATAACTAAAGTCAGCCACAAGAAAATTATACTTTTTAAGAAAAGTCAAAACTGAGTTTTCCTGGTTCATGACCTTGGAAACCGCTGGCCTGTATAGTTCTAATTCAAATTATATGTATTAAAGAAGGAAATGTCTAAATCATTCAGAATAAAACTCATGTTAATAAAGTTGGGGGGAAAAACTAGTTAGGCCCAGCAAGTGTTGCCCATTAACATTAATCAAATCAAATCAAACTTGTTTTATAAAGCGCTTTTCATAAAAGAAGTTGCATCACAAAGTGCTTTACAGATTAAAATGACCCCACATAAAACCACCTTCCCTTCCCTCCCCCACAGATTTAAAAGCATGGTCACAGTTATACCCCCTCCCCCCAACCCATCTCCCATGCACACACACAGTTAAAAGAAAAAGTAAAAAAGGACATTGGGCCGAGTGTAGATGAACCATGCAAGGAAACGCTGTCAGAGGAGCCATCTGCCCCGGCAGCGGTAGATCAACAGCAGCAGCCGAGGCACCGACACAGGGCACCCAGTGGAGGCAAGGCCAAGACCCCCACCTCCACCCAAGCTCCACCTGGAGAGCACCCAGGCAGCCACAGCCGACCACCGCTCCCGGGGCAGAGGGCTCCCACAGAGGAAACACTGGAACGGGGATTAAGATAAATTAAAGTATAAAAATAAACAGTAAATTAATGTGCTAAGATTAAATAGTAAAACTGATAAAAATATAACCAGACAGTGCATTTCTACTGCAATTCTAATGTACTCGTACTAAACAGAATGACGTTCTGCTGGTGTTTGTTACGCTGTTCATCAAAAATATAATAAACAAGCTGAAAGAAGCTAATAAAGACTAACGACGTATTTACCTCGGCTTGTCGTGCCATGGAGAACAGCAGAGACGAGCGTCGACCGAACAACCCAGACTAAACTGGATCTCTTATTGTGATTGGTTGACTGCGTCATGTTGTGTTCACTGACATGTACTTGTAGCGGGAAAATTTAGTTGTCGAAATATAATTTTAAGCATTTGTAATTTCTTTTTTACAACCTAAGCAAGTTTGTGAGAAAATTTACGACAGGTGAAAATTTTACACACGTTCAAGTTGATTTTACATGTATTTTTTACCGTTTGATAAAAGTAAAAATTTAGTTGTACAAATGCGGATTCAAAATACAAGTGCGGATGTTTTGAAACATATCTACCTTCATGGTTCTGGTCTCGAAACTTTAACATGGAGGTCATTTTGTTCAGCCTCTCTTTCTTATTGTTGATCATGAACTTTGACCTTTACTGAGGCCTGCAGAGCTTTAGATGTTGTTTCTGGTTTCTTCTGTGACCTCCTGGATGATCCATCGATGCTCTCTTGGAGTAATTTTGGTAGGACGGCCACTCCTGGGAAGGTTCACCACTGTTCCATGTTTTCTCCGTTTGTGGATAAAGGTTCTCACCCTGGTCCACTGGAGTCCCAAAGCTTTAGAAATGGCTTTGTAACGTCTTCCAGAATGATTTCAATAACTTTGTTTCTCATCATTCTTTAGATCACATCATGGCGGCTTGCTTTTTGGATCTTTTAGCCTACTTCATGTTATCAGACAGGTTCTGTTTATCTGGTTTTCCTGATTCTGAAGGTCAGACTGTAATCAGATCTGGGTTTAGTTGTGAACTGAACCAATAAATGTGCTGGAATGTTTAGTTCAATGTAAAAATCCCCCTGAACTTAAAATGTTCATCAGTGATAATCAATAACCTACTTCTTATAAAAAGTATCAAAGATAATAGTTTGACAGAAAGAACATATTTTATCTCCAAAGATCCTTTAGCTGAAAACTTGGCATCCAGAAGACGATCAGTTGAAGGATGATGGACTCAGGTCCTAAAGACGAGGCTCTCAGATGCTCAGATCGGTTAATAACATCTTCTGAAATCGTGAAAAAGTTCTGATCCAGACTGAAATGAGCCATTAATCTTTTAACCAGACAATCTGGATTTAAATCCTTCCAGTTTTATTATATAACATAATAATAATAGCTTTTATTTATGAAGCACCTTACACATCAAAAGGAGACCAAAGTGCTGTACAGAACAATAAAAACAATCAATAGAAATCCTAAGATATAGTCAAATACAGCATTGCTCACCCACATATAAAATACACCACATAACACAACTCAACTGCTGTTGGTTTCCGACTAGCTGGAGCCAAACGCCAATCTAAAGAGATGAGTGTTTAAAAGTGATTTAAAGAGATCTAATGAACTTGCCTGTCTCACACTAAGTGGAAGGATGATCCAAAGCCTGGGCTCTGCAACAGAGAAAGCCTGTCGCCTCGGGTTACAAGCCAAGATCTTTGAACAACCAACAATAATAGATTGTCTGATCTCAGAGACCTCTTGGAAACATGAGGACATAAAAGTTATAACAAATAATGGGGTGCTAGGTCATACATTCATTTAAAAACTAAAATTAATATCTTCAAATCAATCCTAAAATGGACAGGCAAATAAACCAAAGAATCGGAGTAATATGTTCTCGCCGCTTGAAGCCCGTCAATAGACATGCAGCAGCATTCTGACCAACCTGCAGACGGCGCAGGAGATAATTGTCAAAGCCGAGATAAAGGGAGTTACAGTCGTCCAATCTAGAAGTGATAAGGGCATGAATCACTCTTTCTACACTGGAATGAGGAAAGTATGGCTTAATTTTACTAATTAGCCTAAGTTGATGGAAACTCGATTGGACTACTGTTCTTATCTGCCTGTCAAGTTTAAAATTATTATCAATTTGTACCTCGAGATAACAGGCAATCGTATAGTTAAAAGATTTCAGGGGACCAATGCGGCTAGAGACTTCCCACAGTTCAGCTTTCCCAAATACTAAGACCTCTGTTTTGTCTTGGTTCAAATGTAAAAAGTTAACCTCACCTAAACAGTTCAGCAACATCTGTAAAGATTGTTTTCCAGTGCCTCTTAGTGGGAGATAAATTTGCAGATCCAAATGACAAAGCAGTGAAAAGATGCCAAATTTCCTAAGAATGGACCCTAAGGGTAGCAGATACAATGAAAAAAGTACTGGACCCAGAACAGATCCTTGGGGTACTCCACATTGCAAGGGAACTTTAGAAGAAGAAAAGTGGCCCATATTTACAGAAGAACTATCAGATAGATTGGAGCTAAACCAATTAAGAACTGTGCCTTTCAACCCAACAGTTTGGTCCAGACGTGATAAAAGAATCTCTTGGTCCACAGTATCAAATGCTGATGATAAATCCAAGAGTAATAAGATGGCCGAATCTCCAGCATCAGAGATTAAAAGCACATCATTAAACACTTGAAGCGGAGCTCTCTCCGTACTGTGTCCCATTTTAAAGCCAAACTGAAATTTCTCTGAGATTTCATGTAATTGCAAATGTTACAGAAGTTCAGAATAAACTATCTTTTCCAATATTTTTGAAAGAAATGGTAACTTGGAGATAGGCCTAAAGTTTGCAAGAACATAGGGTCTAAATTCTTCTTTTTTTTTAAAAGAAAGTTGAACCACGCTTAAAGGCAGCCGACTGCAGATTAATCAGCCGTCAAGAACCCATCGCAGCCGATCGACTTGGAATGGGAGCAGGTGAAATAAAATCAAATTAAACGGGCAGATGATCTGAAATACCCACGTCACATATTTCATTAATATGTCCATGCAGTCCAAAAGTTAAGATCAAGTCCAGTGTATGGTCCTTTTCATGAGTTGGAGCATGCACAAGCTGAGTTAAATTAAAAGAACTGATCAGATTTAGAAAGTTTTCAGATAAGGGCTTAGACTCCCAGCATACATGAACATTGAAATCACCAACGATCAATATGGGATCATAGGTCAACATTATTCCAGACAGAAAATCCACAAAGTCTTGAATAAAACTTTTATCAAGTTTTGGTGGGCAGTAGATTATAGCACATAAGACCAGGCAGTCACCTTTAATCTCCACGAGCTGAGCTTCAAAACTGGTGAATATGTCCACTGGAAGCCGCCGACAGGAAAGCTGGAGCGAAAGGCCAGGAAGCTCTGGGCGTGCTGAAGAAGTCACAGTCCGGAGGAAGAAGTTCAGAGAAGGGGGCACACTCACCAGCACGGATCCAGGTTTCCGTCAAAAATAAAAAATCAAGGGTCGTCACGTAGCGTAGTGGTTAAGGCGGGCGCCACGTGTTCAGAGGCCTCAGTCCTCGATGCGGCTGTCCGGTGGTTCGCTTCCACCCCGCAGACATTTGCCAATGTCGCTTCCCCTCTTCTCACCCCCTTTCTGTCCACTGCACAATAAAGGCCACTGTGGCCACCAAAAACGTAAAATAAAATAATCAAGTGCCCGCGAGAGGAAAAAATCATTTAAAATAAAGGTCTTGTTGCTCAGCGATCTGCCATTAACAAGAGCGAACCGTTACTCTGTTAGACGCCAGAGGGGCCCGACTCACGGGGGAGAGATTATTGAGCTGCACCCCACGCTGGCACCACCGCTACTGTTGACCTGGAGGAGTGGCCACAGGTCCACATCGACGTGACAGATCCAGGAGAGACGGGTAATATCAAACCCATTGAATAACTCCAGTATGGAACAATTTATTCAGAGCGCTTCAATGAGGTTTTAATCCGCACTAATAAGCCGCCTCTCTTACCCCGTCTCTTGGGGCGTTTGGTCTGAGTCGATATAGAGCGAGCGCGGTGCAGAAATACTGGCACATGTGGTGGTAGGAAGTTGAAGGAGTCATCGTTAAATCTCTCATTCTGCAGAGATTTACAAATCTGTCCAATATGCAGCAGAGACTGGCGATCATACAGCAGGGAGGCAGAAACATCACAGCAGCCAATAAAATAGTCTGGATCAACAGACGGCAAGCCGCACATGCTGGCGCCATCTTGTTTTTTCCTGGGCATTTTATTAATAACAGAAGCCAGCTACTCTAACGTTATATCTGCAGCTCTACAGAGCCGCTGTGACGACGTCCCGCCTCCCTGATATGAAGCAGCAGAACAATATTAGATTTATTCCTTGAAATAATGAGGGAAATAAAAGCTGTCCTATTTGACTCTGCAGATCAGCCTCATATTAATGTGTTCTGTCCCTGTTTCATCACCTTCTCTTGCGCTGCTTGATGATTTACTCCTGCTGCGCTCGAGTTTACTGAGTCTGGGGACATCTATGATCCAATATTTGAGAGTATTATTTGCGTTAAAATAATAATAAAAATATTGAAATTGATCAGGATCAAATATCTTCTTACTATCACCTTCAGGAGTTTCTAGCAGATGACAAAAACAGCATTATCTGCAGCCTGCTGTGATCTGCTGAGCTCCCCCCTTTTCTGATTGTTATAGTGGTTCATCCCACGTCTTGGAAGCCAATCAGCAGCGACATAACCCTACGCATAAAGTACGTGTTGTTAATGCGTCATTAACACGTTTACGTGTGTTTTTGGCGTTGACTATCTTCACACGCAAAGTACGCGTTGTTTACGTGTTGTTAACGTGTTGTTTACGTGTGAAAGACACACGAAATTTCGTGTGTTTTTGGCCCTCTTGGCCTTCCATACTTGTGGTGGTCAGAGGATCCGGTGGCGCCTGTGTCTCCGTCAGCCTCACTTCTGTCAGCGATGCTACAATGTAGCTCACCACCATCAGGGTGTGAATGTGTGTAAAGCGCTTTGTGGTCCTCTGGCTGAAAAAGCTCTTTACACATTCAGGCCATTTATTCACAGGCAGATGCTGCTTGAATGAAAACCTCACTGTGAACTCTCAGGTTTCTACGTTTCACCATCAGCCTTTCAGGTTGTTTAGTTTCAATTATTCAGAACTGAAAATCAGGATGTTTCCCATAAAGCAGCTCAATTTAACCCCCAGCTGTGAAATTATATTTGGTCTAAATACCAGTGGATCTGTAAACAAGGATGCTAATATGTCAGAAATCCCTTTAAATATACAGATTATGTAAATCTATCAATAACAATATATAACTACATAAACCCCCATTCTATAAATTTCAATATTATTGAAAAGTTAATTTATTCATGAAGCTCAATAAACTCAGAGAAAAACACAATATTTAGATTAATTACACACATAATTATATTTTTAACTTTTATTTCTATTAAGTATAATTTTTCTCTTACTGTTAATAAAAACACAACATTTAATATTAAAATGTTACATCATAACAATAAAAGAGATTCTAATAAATAAATGTGGGTTTAAGTAAATGTATGTTTAATATCTGTTTAAAGGTTGTAATTTTTAAAAGGTGCTTTTAATCTGACCAACGAGCCTCATCACAATTCATATTCTGAATTCATATATTGGGGTTAAATGTAGCTTGTAATAGTCATGGTGACTCTTTTCTTGATTTTTTGAGACTCAAAGTGTAATTTGAACGGCGGCTTAATGTAAATGATGATAATTTCTCTGTTTCAGTTCGAGACGAAGCCGTTGTAGATTATGTTGTCGCCTCATTCCTGTCTAGAGTTTTGTGTTGATGATAAAGTGATTACTGCCACAGACCTCCTTAACAACAACGCAGTAGCATGTTTGCTTCTTATTGGAGATAGATGTTGTTTACCGCACCACTCCTTAATTCAGTTCATTTTTAAAGTGGATACCCAACTAACTTATGGAAATAACCCTCCCTGTGAACTTAAAAGGAGACACAGACCATTCCCTGAGACATTTTTAACATCTACTAGCTGCCAAATGGCAGTGCAAGGGCTAGAAAATAAGCTGGGCTGTGCCACATTACTCAGGAGGATGTTGATAAATGGTTTGACGATTTTTGTAAATTTATTAGAGGGGAAATAAACTCATGTCAAAATAGCACATCTAATAAAAACATTGTAAACAGGGTGTAAATACTTTTTGGAATGCCCATCTTCAAAAGTTAATGAATGAGCGAACAATAGCAGAGAGAGAGTTTCTCAAGTGTAAAACGCCTCAAAATAAACAAGATCTGAGGGAAAATTATAAATAGAAACAGTCACTTTTTGACAAATATGTAAGATTTTATAAAAGAAGGTTTAATAGGGGTCAAGCATTAAAACTTGATCATTTACAAACCAATAATCCACAACAGTTTTAGAACGAGATGAATAAATTGGGTCCAGAAAGAATCAAGACGATTCCTATAGAAGTTGTCGTAGAAAATGTTGCAGTGAAGCTGAGAAAAGAGCGAGTGGATAAAACATGGGAACTGGATTTTTCTAACTTATATTCAGGTCTGACTAATACTGAAGATTTAGACGCTGCTTTCAGTTTCTCTCACTTCAAGTAAAATAAAATCTTGATTTAATTATGGGTGATAACAGCAAATCAAATATGCATCTGAATTTAGACATTACCTTGGAAGAAGTGAGCGATGCTCTCAATAAGGCCAAGCTGAGGAAAGCTATGGGAGTGGAGGAAATTATAAATGAGGTGTTAAAGTCCCCACATCTTAGGCATATGCTTCTTGGTTTATTTAAATTCTGTTTTGACAACGTTATTGTTCCCTCTACATGTTATAAATCAATCATTAAACCTTTTCCTAAATCAGTGAAAGACGACCCCCGCATACCTCTCAACTACAGAGGAATCAGTCTCCTAAGTACTGTCTATAAAATCTACTCTCGTATTTTAAATGCTAGATTAAGTATTTTTTAGAAACAACAGATTATCTAGTAGATGAACTAAATGGATGTAGAAAACACAGGGCATGTATTGATCATATTTATACCATCTCAACAATTGTCAGAACCAGACTGACTGAAAACAAACCCACTTTTGTTTGTTTTGTGGACTTTAAAAAGGCTTTCGACTGGGTGAATAGGGATCTGTTAAATGTGAAGCTTCTCCAGGCCGGGTTGATGGGAAGTTTTACTGGGCGTTAAAGTCCCAGTATCCAGACTGTGTGGGATGTGTTCAGGTGAATGATGAGCAGACTGAGTGGTTTCGTTTCCCCTTTGGTGTAAAACAGGGGGATATTTTGTCCCCAAGCCTGTTCTCTCTTTGTTCATAAATGATTTGGCTCTTGAAATGAAACATCTAAACTTAAATTGTTGGCATTCTGCTCTATGCTGATGATGTAGCGCTACTGGCTGAAACTGAAGAGGATCTACAGAAAATGTTCTACAAAATTGGTGCTGTAGATGGAGACTTGTTATAAATCAAGCAAAAACACAAATTATGCACGTCAGGAAAGGTGTTTCTCCACAAAGCACAAACATTTTTACTTTTTGTAATACCATTCTTGAGTCTGCAGCCCAGTATAAGTATGTAGGGTTTGTATTTGATGAATTTATGTCGTTTGACAGAGGAGTTAAAATCCTAGCAGCTTCAGCCAGTAGAGCCCTGGGTTCTGTGATAAACAAGTTAAAAACCTGTAAAGATCTTGGTTATGGTACATTCTCCCAGTTGTATGCTGCCTGTGTTAAACTATGCTGCTGGTGTGTGCAGAGCCCAGCCTTGGACGCTGTAGAAAACCGTGCAATCCGCTGCTTCTTGAAGGTTCATAAGTTTGTCCCAGTGCTGGCAGCGCAGGGTGATATGGGCTGGGTTCCTGGATCGGTCCAAAGGAAATGTGAAATGGTTAGACTGTGGAATCGACTTATAAACCTGAAAATAGAAACAACAACAGTTTTTCTGTGGAGTAAGAATAAGTCCCCCTGGGCTGCAGAGCTCCGGACTGTTTTTGCTGATGTACAAATCCAGTATGTATTCTGTAATCATTTGTAGCGTCAATAACATCAGATCCAATTTGATGTCAGATTTTAAACACTAATGGTTGATTGGGATTATGGCTAAGCCAAAGCTAAAGACTTACTTACAAGTTAAAGATGTATTTGAAACAGAGTTGTATGTAAAAGCAAACCTGACAAGGAACCAAAGATCTTTGGTGGCTCAGCTGTGAACTGGCATCCTTCCTCTGGCCTTAGAAACCGGCAGCTTCACTCAAACTCCTGAAGAGGATCGACTCTGTAGATTGTGTGAGTTAGGAGAGGTTGAAAGTGAAACTCATTTTGTGTTATATTGCCCAAAGTACGATAGTTTTAGAAATGTATTATTTGGTGAATAGTTTGTTCAAAAGCCTGAAATGTTCTGAAGTGGATCAGTGATGACGACAAGATGAAATGGTTGTTTAATTTTAATGTGTTTAAATTGGCTACTTTAGTTTGTAAAGCCTGGATGAGGCGTCAGATGTGTTTATTTAAATAAGTTAATGTATGTTCTGCCTACTGTCTGGCAACTGGTCTGTTGTTGGTGGTACTGGTGTCTTATAAGCCCATTAGGGCCGAGCATACAGTGTGTATGCAAGACACAATAATAAAATACTATTCATTCATTCATATTATAGTTTATTAAATATGACTCTATAGTTTATCTTCTGTTGCTTTTTCAGCAACTTGAATCACCTTTAAATCCTTTTTAAAGTCGGAGGTCGACGCAGGCTTCATGTGGACACGCCCACTTTGCTCCATAAAGGCCTCAGCGCTTTATTATCAGACGTAACATCACCGCCTCTAACACTGAATCATGAAACCTTCAGCATCTATTCTGCTCTAATGTCTGTCAGAGATGATGAGTAACTCAGACAGAAAAGACTCCTGGTCATTTTTATTGCTTTTGTTCACTTTCTATGATTGGTCTGAGGGAGCTGCTTTGACTCAGGGTCATCACTGATCTGGAAACTTCTTCTCCAGAGGTTTCCAGCTTCACTATGGTGACAGACGGGTGATGAGGGAACCGGCCTGATGAGCCTAAAAACCTACAGCCTGAATCTACCTGCAGAAACATTGAACATTGTTCATAGAGCAGCTCAGTGAGGTTTCTGTGTTTCTACAGATCCTCCAGGAAGTCGGGTGGCTGTAGAGTTTACAAAGGAACCAGAAGAAACCAAAGTTCTGCTGGAGACCCAAAGAGATGGAAAACGGTACCTTGTTGTCGACTGTGGAGGTAAATGTTTCACACCGTTATTCAATGTTTGTTGAGAGACGAGTTTTAAAAATCTTTGTGTTTCACACAATAAGAGCTTCAATAAATGTGTTAATGTGATCTTTCTGATTTATTGTTGAATGTGCAATAAGTTGTTTTCTGAGATTTATTCTTTATTCTGTTTTATTCTCTTTGTTTGTCAACAGATAAATATATTAACATGACTGTTTATGAAGTCCTGGAAGGAGGATCTTTTAAGAAGCTGCACGACTCTGTAGCATTTGTGGGAGGAACCGGGGGGATATATTTGGGAGGACGATATGTTGACATAAAATTCAAACAGTTCCTCAATAAAATATTCTCTGATGGAATCTGGAAAGAATATGAACAAAACTTCCCCAATGAGGTTCAGAAAATAATGTATGATTTTACACGTCTGAAACACGTGGATGAAGATGTTCATATCAGCTGCTCAGGTAACCTGGTGATGTTGGCTCAGAAAAAGAAAGAGATTAAAACGTTCTTTGATTCAGTAGAAGGAGCTTCCTGGGAAAATGGATCCATCAGAATCTCCAGAGAGAAACTGAAATCTTTCTTTGATGAGAGTCTGGAGGGCATCACAGAGAGTCTCAGTGAAATATTAAACCAATATCTCAACATTGGGTTTATTCTGTTAGTGGGGGGCTTAGCTGAGAGCCAGATATTACGTCAGCACATTACTGATCAGTTTGGACATCAGTGTAAAGTCCTGTGTCCTCTTAGACCCCAGGAAGCGATCCTGAAAGGAGCCGTAGAGCTGGGAAGAAACCCAAAGTTGGTGACGTCTCATTAAAAAGCTCCAGCTCGGTTTATTTGTTTTTCTTAAGAATCCTTTTATCTGTGATTTTTGTTCTGCCAACAGTCTTTACATAATGAGGTGAGAGGAGAGCAAATTATTATCAACTATGACCTATAATAAAATAATAGTAACGCTAATAATGATTTATAATCACAGATACTGTCATTAAATTTAACCAACTGATGGAAATAAACTTTTTAAGTTTTAATATTAGAATTACCAATAAGATGCTGATAATTATTTAAATCTGCTATTTAAACATTAAATGAGGTCAAAATGTGTCAACATGTAGTTTTAGTCTCTGATTTCTGGTCCTACAGATGAAATATTGTGATTTGAAGTTGTTTATAATTCAGAGTTGACTCTGTGCTAAATTTGTTTTTTCTTCTATAAATTACTGATGAGTTTATTAATTACACTGATCCTGTTTTTAAAAACAAATTACAAAGACAGATTAAATAATTGAAAATACATTGAACCTCTGATCCAACATTTCTAATACAGTGATTTATTTCATATCATGTGTAGCTTATATTACTAAATGCTGGTGAGGCCGAGACGTTTACTCTCATTAACAGAGACAGACAGAAATGTCGTGTTGGACTTTGTTTATTTTGAGTTTTATTTATTTATATTTATTTATTTCTCCTGTTGGTTCTGAGTCTCTCATGTCTGATTGTCTTTTGTTCCTTATTTTCTGGTCTCTGTGTTTGTAGTTAATTATTAGTTGATATTTTGTTGCCTCGCTTGTGATGAAGTGATTCTGGTGAAACTTTGGGAACCTTTGGACCAAAAGGCTGGAGAGAAAGAAGAAGAAGCAGGAAACAGAGAATAGATCATTGTTTTTAACTTTCTTCCATTAATTAATAAACCATCTCAATCAATATAAATGTTTTATTTCTTAGAATCTGCCTGTACAATTTTGTGAATTTCTGTACAGTTTTTTCTAAACTCGTTTCATGATTATATAATCTGTTCTTCAATTATTTTTTATATAACTAATAAACATCTATAAACCATAAAAACATGATGGGTTAAATAATTTACTGCTGCAACATGAATATTATACGATTGTCATCCTCTGACTCTCATGTTGAAGTATTTTGTATGTTTTATCTCACTATATTGTATCTTTCTTATTTTATAGCTTTACTGCTGAATTTATAACTGAGGGACAAATAAAGAAGGAATCGATTCTGTTTCTATTTACGTTTAGCTGCAGTAATACATTAAAGCACCAGGTGGCGCACTTATTCCATAAAAGAGGTTGATGGTTTGGTTTCATTTGCTCCACATTTAATGACGTCAGAGCTGCTAGAAGTTCAGTCTGAACAGAGACCTTCATCATACTCTGAGGAGCTCCTCTTCCTCCTGTGACAGACAGAGGAGGAAGAGGAGGAGTCCTGCTGCTGAATGAACTGGTTGTTGGAGTGAAGAACAGGAGCTGCTCAGAGGACTGAAGTTCTCCTGCTGCTTTCATCAGGTTCCTCTGCTGCTGCATCAGGTCAGACCTGCTCACAAGCTTTATATTTAACACTTTTTCATTTCAACCTCTGAGGTGGGCGGAGTCAGAGCTGCAACATCTTCATCTTTAATATCTTCATGTCTGAAAACAACCTGCAGATTATCTCAGTTTTCCAGGTTAAAGTTCAGTCTGATGGACTTTCTGCTGGATGTTCTCCTGGTGTTTGATGATTATATTAAGGGTCTGTTTCAGTTTTCCTCTTTTATTCTGGCTGCTGCAGAGAAATTCAGATGAAGGATCATCAGTCAGATTAAACTCCTGCAGCCTGTTCAAAGCTGAGATGTGATTCAGTCTCACATGATGGAGAATTATCCAGTGAACTGGTTTATTTCTGCTGCAGAATCTCAGTGAACCTGATGTTAAACCTTTAAAGGGTCATTCCTGACTTTCTGCAGCTTGTTAATCACAGGAGAGCTGGCATTTCTCACAGACTGACCACAGATCACCTTTAAATGTGTTTTTACATTAATGTCTGTCTCATCTACCTGTTTTTATCAGAATCTGAGCTGATAAAACAGAATAAAGCTGAAGCTGTTTAAAGTCAGACATCATGTATCAAACAGCAGCTTCATCATCTGATGGTTTCCACCTGATCTCAGACTGAAGCTGCTCTCTGTGACGCCAACGTGTCGTTTCTGTGTGAATCTCTGAGGATGAATGTGGGAACCAGAAGCTGAGTCTCTCAGCTGTGAAGGATGTTTGTGAAACGGTCGACTGACAGGAAGGAATCTGCTCTGATTAAAACCTGCAGCATGATGGGAAGTTTTCAGGACATTAAAGCTTCAGATGAACCTCAGGTTGAACTCTCAGTCCGGCTGCTTTTGTTTTTCATCTTTGAATGAAGTTGCTCATAATTAACTGAGTAACAGAGCACCACTTCTTACAGTCTGTTTAACTTGTCAGATCAGCGTTGGTCGTTCTCCTAAAATCAAACTGTCACAAAAACTCGTTCTTATGCCAAACTTTCCATCTGAGCAGCTTAAAGAAAATCAAACTGCTTATATAAAAAACTACTAAACAAATACATCTTTGTTCTTTAATGTCTTTTTTTCTGTTCTTCATTCAGAATAACTTGCTACTGCTCCTCCTGCACCTCTTCAGGTCCTCTTCACACCAAATTAAGATTGCATCACGATTTTAAAGCTTATTGCTGTTTCCTTCTCAGGGTCTTGCATGGATGCAGTTGACTCATCATTTTACATGATAAGGAGGGAGAAATCCATCACTGTTTTGAGCATGCACACATTTTCTGCACCAAGGTTGTTGTGGTTTATTACCAGGATGGCAGCAGTGGTTGCTTATCGATTCCATCCAGCTGTTGCAGAGCTGCATGGTTTGGTTATCAGGAATTTAAAGCAGGTCTGGTTACATCCAAATACTGAACTAGCATTGCTAAAACCAGCTTATTTTAACAGTCTTGGTGGCTCGGCTGCTATGAGCATCATGTCCTGCTTTGTCCACAGTTGAAGGATTCAGTCAGTAGGACTCCCAGATGAAGAGAAGCGTGCACACCTCCAAATTGCACAAGTTCTGCTGGTTGCTGGGAGACTGAAGGAAGTAGTGAATTTGTCATGACGGTATCATGTGTCCAAAACCTGGCAGCTATTTACTTTATAAGGAGGAGGAAGCTTGAGCAGCAGCTCTTAGTCTGTGTGAATGGTAAATAAACAATGCTAGGCTACCGAGGCTAAGTCTGCAACTCGTAGTGATGGCTTCTCTACAGATGTTGGATGTTTGCATTCATGATTCACTGCACCCTACACAGACTGCTGGCCAAGGTTAAATCACGTGCATCCACTCATTCTGCTGATAAGATGAGGAAACTCCTGATGGTGGTTCTACTGCATGACTAGAACTGATGGTGGAGGTTCAGAAATCTGCAGCATTTATTAAGAAATTCTGTAGATTGTGAGAAAACACCCCAGAACTGCCACGACTGATGGAGGTCGCAATGTTAGGATGGATGGAAAAACAGCAGCGAAATACTTGGTTGGCTAATATTAAGAGCTTAATACGGCTGCCTTCACACTGAGGCTGTCAAATATTGCTGTGTTGGCGCTTTTTAAGGCTCCTAGAGGTCAGTACAGCTATACACTCACATTACATGTTTTATGTATTTTTAAGGAGTCTTTTTCAAGCTTGAGGAGAAAAACGTTGGGTTTCTTTAGCTTTTCCTATTTCCTGGACTGATTATCTGAGGAACTGTGGTTCATCACAGCCTAAAGGTGACGGAGGAACTCTAGCATTCATTTTGAAGCATCCAGCGTTAATTTATAGTTGATAAAGACAAAAACTTCACAGCTGAACATTCAAATAAATGACCTAACATGACATAATGCACAATGAACACCAGTTTGTCTGGAAACAAAACACAACTTCTTTTTATTGGACCAAGAAAGCTGTTCTTGCTTTGGGTCCGGCTCTAATTGTGCTCTATAGTGACTACATCTGTGGCAGCTTTAATACGGCTTATTGGATTTATTTATATACTTTAAATCTGAGCAGTTTTTACCAGTAAAGGTTGAGCTCAGGCTTCTTGTTTCCAGCTGAGTGTTTGTGGTCCAGTGTGAGAATCAGCAGCAAACTGTTTCCATCCTGATAATGAACTCTGTTAATGACAAACACAGACGGCTGAGAGAGTTCCCTGACCTCAGTCTCTCTCTTTCTCTGGTTCCTGGTTCTGTTGGTTCTGACAGAATCAACCTGCTGATAACAAACATTCCCATCAGTCTAAGTCACAGTTGTGTGTTTTATCTGTCGCTGAAACTGTTATTGATCTCCTATCAGCTGATTGTTCACAGGTCACATGACTTCATCAGGAACGATACCGACAGAATGGAGGAGTTTCAGAGTTTCTGTAACCTTCGGCTTTTCTGCAGGAATCAAAGGGTTTTTATTTTCCGTTTGGATCACATGAAGCTGTTCATACAGACTCTTTCCTTCTGCTTTCTATTGCATTAATGCTCCAGCATGTTCTCCTCAATGCTGCAGCTTTCTGGAGGAGTTCATGTTGTTTCTGTCTGTAACTCATCTCCAAATATCTCCACAAAGGGAAACACCTTTACTGCCTGCAGCACCAACAGCAGCAGCTTTACTGTGTTATTGGATCTCAGCAGGAACACTGTGGAACATGTCTGAAATAATGGAAATATGTCAGCTTTAGGGCCAGAAACACTTTCTATTGAGCTAAACGACAACAAAGGTCAATGTTTAGATAAAAATGTTTTTATTCAGAGAAGGCTGACTGTTTCTAGCAAATATTGGAGACTTGAAATCCTTGTATGGCTGCAGCAGAGAGAGTCTGAGCAGGAAAAGGACCAGCAGGCTGCTGCTGTTTGTTCAGAAAATACAGATAAAACATCCAGCCACACTTCACCAAATATCTACAAAATCCAGCAGACATTAGGAAAACATTCAGCTAAACCCCTCAAATAAGAGCCAAACATCTAATGACCAACGAGCTAACGCCTAGTGTCCACCAAAACGTCTCCAGAACCACTTCTGACCAAAACTCAGGAATCCATCAATCCCTTTATCGTCACTTATGTCCAAGTTGGTCACATGTTGGTTCTGTACAATGGAGTATTGGGTCCATTGTGGATTAAAGAAACATTAATTATTGGCCATAGAGGAGAGAAACACTGAGAATAATTTCACAAACTGTATTTACAATAAAAATGTAGATATTCATTGATGTAAAAAAGAGAAAAAAACAACATTTTCACTTATTAAAAACAAAGATTTATAATATTGAAGCTAAGACATTTTCTAACATGATGAAGTCTGTAATTTGAGACTAAAAGTGACAGAAGTCGTCTAAGATTAGAGATGGTAAGGGGAAGTGTGTCTGGATATTTTCCAAGGTGTAATTGATGGATCCGGTTCTTCTCCTGGATCAGAACCACATCTCCCAGACTCACCATGAACCAGAATAAATATCTGAGACAAGGAGGAAGAAGCTGCAACATGACTGCATTAAGTCTGATCAGCAAATGTTTTTATGGCAGACATTTACTCCTCCATGGTCATTTTTATTCTCTTTTATCACCAATGGACCTAATACTCTGTTCTCCAAACTGTAAAAAGCAAAACAAACCAACAGACAAGATGACAGATAAATATTAAACTACTGTTGGAATCAACATTATTCACCTACATTCAGGTAGAAACCAGCTAACCACCAGTCAACCACATGATGTTACTGAGACTCTTTTCTTCCAGCTTTTAAGCAACATTTAACAGATGTTCAGTGAAGATCCGGTTCAATATTTAGCTAACATCAGAAAGAGTGTAATTATTTTTCACTATTTCTAAATTTATTGAACCTGTTTCAACGTTTACATTTCAGTGAAAAATGTCTGAGTGCTGCTGATTCCTGTTTCTTCTCTGTTTAACCCTAAACTGATCTGACTGAACCCCTCACTGAGTCTCAGGAAGGCCCTGACCCTCAGTTCATCTAAAGTAGCTTTAGCTGCAGTCCTCATAGTTTCCTGATGGTTATTTACCTGAAATAATTTATTGTTATCTTTAAATAAAAGTTTTATTATTGAAATTTGAAGCTTTCTTTAACTGAACTAAGCTCAGGTGGAAAATGGACAGACTGTTGGTGTTTCATCACTGATCATCTAGTGGTTAAATGTAGCAGGACGTCTGTCTCTGTGTTTCTTTCTGACAGCATGATGAGTGATGTCCGACCGTCTGTAGCCCCTCCCTCCGTCTGTGAGGTCACAGCTTCGCCAACAGGATGTGGTTTCCAAAGCGTTGAACCTCCAGCCTTCGTCCTGCGCCCCCGGACCGTCAGGGTCAGCCTGGGGGGAGACGCCCGACTGGAGGGGAAGGTGAGACTCCTAGAGAAGGTGATGCCCGTTTCTTTAGGCCTTCATCCCGACAGAAACACGTCAGTATGACAGATTCAGAAACAACTTGCAGCTTTACTGAAGCTGAATGAGAAACATGAGAACCTGCTGCAGTGGCATCAACAGAAAACCACCGTGGGTTTTAATCTAACACAGCCAGCAGTTCAAGCAACACAGGAAGCTGATTGATAAACAGTTCTGGTTAATTCTTCCTCATTTTCTCATTTACTTAATGTTTATTATCTGAGTTCAGTTCAAAGCCTCTGAGCTGAATGAAGACTTTGCTGAATGTAAACAAAAGAGTTTTATAGCCTCTCTTCTCAGTAAATTAACAGATGAAGCAGTTTATGATACAGAATATTGCTGCCCAAGGTTTAATAAAAGGTTTTCTGCCCATTAATAACAAAATAAATCATTATAGTCAGTAAAACAAAACCCTGAGTGGAAGTTTTTTTTCCTAAAACAGCTTAGTTATTAGAAACATGATGAAAACCTCGTCTCTGTTCTCGGTTCATATCTCTGGTTGGATGCAAACTACACAACCCGACTCTTTGTTGCTGCTGCAGCTGGTTCTGAATGAAGCTGGGATTATTGCAGTATTGCAGGAAGCATCCGGAAACCTCTAAGGCATTGGTGTCCTGCAACTTTTAGATGTTTCTCTGCTTCAACACACCTGAATCACTTAACTGGGTAATTAGCAGGAATCTACAGAACTTAGCTACAAGCTAAGGTTGAATTTGATTCGGGTGTGTTGGATCAGGAAAGAATCTAAAAATTGCAGGACAATGACCTTAAACGACTGATGTTTGATACCCGTCATGTTAAGGAAGGTGTCCTGGATCAACTCGACTGAAATCACTGAATGAGGAGCAGCAGCTCTACTTTTATAGCTAAATAAACTCTTTAATGAAGATGTAAGATCAGACAGTGAGGAGCATTTTTACAGGATTCTGCTTGTAAACATCTGATCTTTTTGCAGATCTGAAGTCAGCATAGATTAAAGGAGTTAGAGCTGCAGATGCTTTCAGGTCTAGTCAGGACTGTCTAACTGCAGCTTCCCAATATAAAGCAGTCAACCAGAACTCCCAGTTTAAAACTCACACACCACTGGTTGCTTCTCAGTGAATCAGCTGATTTAATCTAATCTCCATCACTATTTCTTGTTTTTACTACTGCTTATGTAAAGGTCTGATATTCTTAGAGACAGCATTTCTGCTCCGGCGCCTCAGATTTATCGGTAAGAGGAATGCAGAGTATGACTAATCCTGCAGCGCCTGAACGCACCGTCAGTCCACAAACATGATGGATGGAGCTGCAAGTCCTCATGGGTGTTGAGCTGGAAGTCATCAAGCAGTCGCCACATCTGAACACCACATGCTCCACAAAGAAGTCACGCTTCAGGCTATGTGGGCTTTTGGTTCTGGTCTTCATGGGTCAGTCAGAGACCTGCGTCATCATCATCATCGTCATCATCATCATCATCATCAGTTAACACATTGGTTTAGTGAGGCTGGTTTCAGCCTCCTGCAGCTTGTTGGCAGGTAGTCCTGACTTCCTAATGTAGGGAGGAGAATAAACTCAGAGACTGATGAAAGTTAGTCAGGAACTAAACTGGTGCAGCAAGATGGTTTTATTGTCTGTTATGGAGACATCTAGTGGTGAAGTTGCAGATTACAGGCAGCTGATTTAGAAAATAATGATTATTTCACTTTATGCTCTGGCGGTGCCTTCAGTGACCAGTCGGAAAGTTTATTCTTTGAAAAACAATACAAAACACTAGTATAAAGCTAGATCGATCGATCTATCTATCTATCTATCTATCTATCTATCTATCTATCTATCTATCTATCTATCTATCTATCTATCTATCTATCTATCTATCTATCTATCTATCTATCTATCTATCTATCTATCTATCTATCTATCTATCTATCTATCTATCTATCTATCTATCTAATCTTATTGTCTGTAAATTGACATTACAAAGTCAGCCTTTTACAACTTTATACAAACAATAATTGTCAGTATTTCCTCCCATGTATCCACCACATAATACTGTTAACTATCTCATGTATATATAGACGCATTAAATCTGTCTTGGGAGAGACTTACATTTCTCAAGAGTTGGAGATGAATGGTTTAACAATTAAAAATAAAAGCTCAGGCTGAGTTTTGCCTGCATGTTTGGTTCTGCAGGCAGGACTGGTACTGAGTCAGTCCAGATGAATCCATTGCAGAGAGGAAGCAAAGAAGATGGCTGCTTGAAGAAAATCTTTGTACCATTTTTAACCTTTCCCTCCAATCATTGTAGATGTTTTCCCAAAATTACAAGTTTGCAGTTGAAACGTAACTTAGAGAATATGGCTCACAGGGCTTTCTGTGCTTTCAAAGATGCAGATCAGGTGTTAATGAAGCACCATTCCTTCTGTTTCTGACATTTGTGTCAATCTGACTTAATGAACAAAAAGACATGAAGGAGAGCAGCTTTGTGTTGAAGTCAGCCATGTTGGAATGAATAGGAGCTTAGAGATTATAAGAGGAGAAAAGGGGTACAAATGTGACATGATGATGTAATGAATATGCTAAATACCCTCGGATGTCATACATCAATAATGGAGGATTGTTTTTTTCCTGAAAAATATATTTTTCATAAAGCTTCATGTGAACTTGAACAACGCTGCCTGTAGATCACCTACACTGTAACAAACCAGAACAGTTTGAACATTAATGGACTCCTCTATGCTGGATAAAAACGTTCCTGATATTTTACTCTGTTCGTTGTGTTTCAGGTCAGAGGTCATCCTGAGCCGCAGGTCACATGGTACAGAGAGGGGAAGGCTGTGATTGGGGGAGAACGCTACACAGTAGAGCGAGGTGGGCGGGGCACTTTCAATCTGTTAGTGGGCGGAGTCACAGAGGAGGATCTGGGCTGTTACACCTGTCAGGCCACCAATCAGGCGGGGAGCCGGCAGGTTACCATGGAGATCCTTCTGGAAGGTACCAGTCCTGGCATCACACACACGTCTGGGAGCAAAACTACAGAAAATAACAGAGAAGTTTTGATGACAATGACGGTACTGCAGAATATTACTGGTAAAAGCAGGAAGAGGACAAAATAATTATATAAATCCTTCAGTCAGTGATGTTCTGGTCAAGTCTCAGATGATTTGATTGGAGAGAGGTAATCCAAGTTCTGTTAATTAACCTCTGGGGAATCTTCCATTAAATGCTCCTTCACATCCAATCATAAAGTTTGTTCTCTGAATTAAAAGACAGCAACAACAAAACCCTTCTGTCCCGTCCATCATCTGTAAAACCATCAGACTGTTCTCACTGGAAGGGAGGATGAATTGATGCTTCTTTTTGAGAAAAACTGAACTTAACAGATGTGCAGACTCTTCTAAACCTTTGCAGGCGTTTGTGGATGAAAATGATTTAACAAATAATCTGTCCTGCTGGATCTTTCTCTGGTTCCCAGTTTGGGGTTTGGCTCGTCTTTATGAACACATATTCTGTCTGCAGAAAGATCCAGAAGCTTTAGTGTTTATCTGACAGCAGCTGGATTCTTCTTAGAGTCGCATCAAAAACGCACTGAAGGAAATTAATGAACAATGTAATGTCCATGTTTTTGGTTTTTCTGGAGATTGTGTTAAAAACATGCTGCAGTAAAAACACCCATCAAGTTTAATAGATAAGAACAATTTGCCCCTGTTTTGCATCAGGTGACAGTTACCCTCTTTTCAGTCACAAATGCAATAGATGAAATGAACATAGAGATAGAAAGTTTTGTTTTTGTTGTACTTTCCCCTCAACCTCGAGGTTTTGACTGCAGAACGTCATCAAACCCTCACTGAGTGAGAGAGATGTTCCTCAGTGCACCTTATTTTCACAATAAAGATAAATCTTGTTTACAGAGTTCATGTAATTAAAATCTGATTATTAATCTTTGCATATAAAGCTTCTGTTGAAATGTTTCACAGTCATCATGTTTGCATTTTGAATTTTAATAAGCAACAACACAGTTTTAAACAGCTCTCATCTTTTTTAGAAATTGTTTGCAAAGATATCTTACTGGAAGACAGGATGAGTTCTGACTTCTTTGATATCTCTGGCGTGTTTTAAAAAAAGAAAGGACAGCAGCAAATTGCTTTAAACTGTTTGGTTTTATATTATAATATATAATATTACCAATAACTTTCAGCAGATGGCTGATTGTGGTCTTTGACAATGTCAAGCAACTTGTTCTGTCTGCAGTTTACGTACATTAAATGTTGACACGCTTTCCTCTAAATTCATCCATAGTACCTCACTTAGACATGGAGACACTGGGTCAGTTTAATGCATCTCTGGGCTGCAGAACAAAACTACAGTCAATGAAAGTTAAACCAGATCATCATCCAGCTGAGAAAACATTGTTCAGCAGCTGGAACAAAAAGAAGAATTTATTTAATTAACCTGCAGCATAACTCCCCGTATTATTATTATTACGCTAGTTTGTATAAAAATGTTGCAGCAGATGGTTTGTTTCAGTTTCTGATCTGTAATAAGAGGACATTTTAACTCTGTGCCAGAATATACAAAAATGTTGCAGCTGAACAGTAAAGAAACACAAGTTCTGTGTTAATGTGATATTCTTCTGTTTGTTCTGTTGTTAACGTGTTCAGTATAAATAAAGTTTCTGCAGCTCCATCAGAAACTGAACTTCTCTGATATTCAAATGTTTCTCCACCTGCAGAAAACTATGGGAAGAAAAACATCCTGCCGTCCTGGAAGAGATCAGGGTGAGCTGCTGCTGCTGCTTAGTTGTCCTCACGTTTCCCCGTTGTGTTGGAGGAGCTCCTCCTGCAGACTCTAACTCCTCCTGCTGCTGTGAATCCTCTAAATCACTGCTGAGGTCCATTAAATGTGTCAGAAACGCTCCTCTGGAGGCTTCAGGCTCAGAACCTGCAGCTGTCTGAGGTCACATCAGCAGGTTTACAGATGAAGCTCCTCCTGCTACAGCTGCTTCCTCTGCAACATCTCAGAAGTTATAAAACCACTGATTATTTACAGCTTCAGTTCTGATACAGACTGATGCAGGTCACATTAAACAGTATGGGATGCTGCAGAGAGGTGACTCCATCTCCCATGATTCCAGGTCCCGCTCCTCGAACCCAGCACCGGAGAACCGGACCAGCATCTGGAGCGAGAGCCCACCAAAGTTCATCTCCAAACC
This sequence comes from Valencia hispanica, assembly GCA_963556495.2. NCBI lineage: Eukaryota > Metazoa > Chordata > Actinopteri > Cyprinodontiformes > Valenciidae > Valencia > Valencia hispanica. Next base: position 9,960,725 of record OY747707.1, on the reverse strand, counting down.
CAGCCGAGTGTTCGTCAGACTGGGACAGAGCGGGAAGTTCTCCACCAAAATCACAGGACGGCCACAGCCGCAGGTCACATGGTACAAGGTGGGTGGAGCCTAACTCAGACGGATCTAAGCTGAAGTTTGATTGGATTGTTAAACCAACCACTTTCATAATCGATCAATAATCAACGATCGATTCTCATAACCTAAAATCAATCTGAAAGACGCATTTTTGACTTTTGCATTAGATCTTTATTACAAATAATAGAAACAAGGAGAGTCCTGTAAATTACTCAGGATTAATCAGGATTATGATTTATTTCAGATCAACACTAAACTCAACAGTTCAGTTTATGATTATAAGGAAAATCAAAGGGAACTGGTCATCATTGTAATGATATCTTTACTCTGTAAGCTACTACTAAAAGGAGGAAGTTACTAAAACAACTTAATTAATTGCATGTTCAAATCATTTTCAAAATAAGTAAAAATCTTTTACTAAAAACACAAGGAAAATTAAAACTTCACCAAAAACTACAGAACTCAGATACCAACAGTAATTTAATCTATATTTAAAACGTTCTTAAAAGTCTTTGGACTGTAAAGGTTACAGACCCCTGGTTTAAAACAAAACTATGTATCTGTGAGTTAGATAACTTCAATTTTAGGTTAAAATCCTCCTTCTGTGTAAGACATTTAGAAAAACTGTTGAACTTTGACATCAATTATTGTTTAGGAATTAAAAATTCATGTCAGGCAGCTGCTTCAGGTGGACAGGGAGGGTTAAAATCTTGATGCTTCCCAAATCTTCAGAGAATATTCCTGGAGTAAAATACTCAGAATTAGAGTTTCCTCTCTTTCTGGAATGAGAAATCTAGAATTTCAATAAATTTAGTGGGTAAAATAATACGTTTTCACACTTTTCTGGACAACCCCTGTTATCTTCATGTAGATTTCCATCTGAGGGAGGAGCGTTTGGTTTAAACAGTTTAAACTTGGGTTGCAGGCAGACGGCCGGGGCGTCCTGATTCCTGTTGTTGCAGTCTAACTCTAGTCACTGTTCCTGATCAGGTGGTTTATGATTGTTAAACTGTTTACTGTGTTGTAGCTCGCTGACATGTTTCTATGTATATTTTTCCAGGGGGAAACGGAGCTTCAGCCCTGCGGTCGGATCAGTGTGTATGAGCTCTCTGGACGTCACTTCCTGGAGATAAAAGAAGTCCAGGTGGAGGATGCAGGAAGTTACACGTGTTCAGTCACCAACGGCGCCGGAACGGCCGCCGCCAGCGCAGAGCTTATAGTTCAGGGTGAGAAAACCAGCCAGAGTTTGAAGCATCTTCACACCTGCAGCTCTACGTTCCCAGTCTGAGAGAACCAGAGATCAGGATGAAACCTGCTGCATGTTGTTCTGATCCAGTAGAGGAGCAGCTCCAGCTCCGACTGGTTCTGATAGAACTGTCCAGATGTTGGAGGTGGTGGAACCAGGTGTGGAGACCTCCATCGTGCTGTTCTATCTGAATGCATAAAAACTGAGATTAGACAGATTTAGTGTGAATTTCTGTGCTTGATCCACCTTCAGCTTGAATCTCAGTGTTTAAAATAAGTGTCGACATCAGTGATGGTTTTCAGACTCGACACTGAAAAAGGTTTTGTTCAAATTCGCTGTCTCTATCTCCTTTAGGTGTCCCTGAAGCCTCGTCCTGGTGAGATGTTTCTGTCTCTAACAGCTCTCACTTCCAGCTCAGACCTTTTGCTGTTTTATATAAATGCTGCAGCTTCTCTTTGCCAACCTGATCTGATGCTTTACTGACTCGTTCTGCTCTACAGTGTCAGAGTATTAACACACAGAGACGTGTTTCTGGTGGCCTGCTAGTAAAATGTTACTAAAGTTGATCAGAAAACAGTTGAATTACTTCGTTTACGGATCAGTCCTTTTAGACTTTTATATTTTCATTTAACTTACTGAAGGATGGTATTAATCAAACACATCTGCACAATAACTACTAACCAATAAATCCTCATTATTTTAAATACTGCAGCTTTAACTCTGAGAGATGCCCCAGAAACAGTAGTTGTCAGGTCGCTGCACATAATTACATCACTAACACTGTCCTGCTGCCACACATTAAAACTTTAAGATGATACATAAACATCTGACTGTTGAACACTGCAGCATTCATCCATCTGAGGAACCACCAGCCAGGAACCTAGTGGAGGACAGCATTGCTCCAGGTCCTGGCAGGTCTTCTGCAGACCAGCAGCATGGACAACCTGCCTCCTGGAGGACTAAACCTCCTGCAGAGCGCCCTCATGTGGCTGGAAGGAGTACTGCTCCTGCTCAGGTGACTGTAGACAATAAAATGTAAACTCCTTTCCTGTTTAAACAGGTTCACTAACTGTGTAGTTAATAAACTAAACCAAGCTGCTTAAACACGTTTCATGGCTTTTTAGTATGATTAAATTAACCTTTAAAAGACAGTAGGAGACCGGATACAAGTAGTGGTATATTTAACTACCGGGCCCGTTTCTGCACAAGAGAGCCCCCTGTTGGCCAATAGTAAAACTACATTTAAATTTAGACTGGGTAAAATATATCTATCATATGGCCATAATAAATACGTCAAGTGTTGTCTTAGTCCCAATTTACACTCTGTGCTGATACTGATTATCGATCAGGTTTTAGGATTTTCTCCTCAAAAGGCACTAATTAAAAAGATCAAAAGTAGTTAAGGAAAGAAAGTTAAGGAAACTGAAAGTCGAATTTAGGTTTTTGTAGTCAAAATTGGATTAGCAAAAATGAGGGTTTTTTTCATATATAAATTAATGTCATAAAATCTCTGGCAAAAAGACGGAAAAATTATTAAATCTAGGCTATATATCATAAATGCATGATAAATGTATCATTAAATCAATGCTAAAGGTGTTTTTTTTTACATTTGCCTCACATGCGATTAAAAAAATATTTCTAAGTTTATTCAAGAAAATGTGATGAGAAAATCCAAATCTAACCTCTAAAAGATGCACGGTCTGCACCACACAATCAGTTCCCTGCAAGTATGGAAAATAAGCAAATAGGGATGTCTATTGGTAACAATCTGGCGATAAGATATATTACGATACTATGAGTAAGAGTATTGTAATAAAATAAAAAAAACTGAATTTAACGGTAGAATAGCCGTCACACCTATCTAAACACTCCAACCTGTTTCATACTTTAACACATCAAGTTTTGTTACTTAATCTAGTTGATCCACTGGAACAAAGAAGGTGAAAACAGCCACCAACTAGCAGTCATACTTTAATTTTACTTCAAAAATTACTATCGTCATCATTGATTCCATTCAAATTCCATTCAAATCCCCCCCCCCCCCAAAAAAAAATCAGTAAAGACATCTTATAAAAATTAAACAGTGTAACAAACAAAAATAATACAGACTTAACTTCTAAAAGCGACTCATAAAGGTAAAACTAAGAGATCCTAAAATCTATAGGACCTGGAGTAAAATAAATCAACATTTATTTTTTATTTTTATACCAAACATAATTATTCCGTAGTGACTTTGAATGCACCATGAGATTCGTAATTTGCAGGCTACGGCAATGACCTTGAACTCAGCAGCGAATTGTCCATAACAACAGGTTGCCATGTAAATTATAAAGATTAAACAAATAAAACTGATTAAACTGCTGACGTTTTCCTGATCTAGATTGTTCTTTTTTTATCGAGCTGTTCAGGTGAGACGTGATTTAATTTATGTGACTTAAATAACTGCTTCTTAAGGATTAAATTGTTAGCAAATTAGCTCTGCAGTAACTGGTAATTAGCCGGCTTAATGTCAGATTTAACTTGAATATATATATATTTATGGACCCAACAAATTACTGTCTTAAAGTTAGTTTTAAGTTACAAATCTTCCTGACGCAATAAATGTGTAAAGTGTCATTATATTTTCAGGTATGTTGTCGGGCTAATGGAAATGTTTAGGTACATTCACTGGGCTCCTAAAGAGACTTTGCTTTTATTAGGTTGAATCTTAAAACTGCTTTTATTTTTCATTCAATTCCCGTGGTGTTCAAAGAAAGCACGAAAAAAATTAAGAAAAAATAGGTTATTTTTTAAACAAACTAATTAATAAACTACATTTTACATTAAGAAAAAGACTGTCAGGTTAGTTTGCTCCTTTATGGCCTTTTTGTTTCCTGGGTGAGATTTGAAAGAAAATGGGAACAAAATCAGCATTTAAACCTTTATTGGCAAGTGTAAACAGTGAACCTATTACAAATTACATTAAAATGTCAAAATAAGGGATGTAGACCTAATGAGTGAATGAACATTTGAGATTCATAATATAAACTATTTTTTCTGCAGGTCCAGTCTGTTCCAGCTGATCCAGTTCAAACCGGTTTAATCCAGTTGGCGCCAGCTGCAGCTGGCTACAGCAGGTTAGAACCACTTCAACCTTTATTTTAAGTTACAGTAAGAAGTTTGTGTTAAATATTGATTGTTTTGCTCATTTTAATGTTTTACATTGATAAACGAAGTATTTTTTTTCTTTATTAATTTGGCGTATTTACCTGTTTAACCAGCTGGTATTAGCTGTTAAGTTAAAGGTTGCTATGGCGACTGACGGATTCTAAAGTATATAAGCTAATTAAGTTATCTCATGTTACTCTGTAAGTAATGGATTTACTATTAATGTTAAGTTGTTCGATATTATTGTGTTTGGTGTTAAGTTTGGTGCTGGGTAATATCTGGATAATTATAATGATACACATTAACTGGTGTCCAAAACAGCTAGAAACTTGTTTAAAAATGTCTCAACAACTTGTTTTATGTTTGTTTTCTATATATAAAAAAAAGAAAAATAGTTTAGTTCATATCTTAGTAAAAGTTTCTAACTGTCATAGCATATTTCAATTGAAAGACAATTAAAATATCTTTGAAATGCAGCCAAGGTCATGTATGTACGGTAAAAGATAGATATATACTTTATTTATCCCCAAAAATGGGAAATTAAATTTGTCCAGTGCTCACATATTTAGAAATAAATCTTAGATTGAAATAAAACAATAACAAATAAATTATTTAGGAAACACGTTGGATATCTCTGTTAAACAGTCTTATGGCTTTTTGCGGGACGTTATGTTATCAGATTGTGAAGGTTTTGCAGCTCTATTATTTGGAGAGTAAAAAGTTTCTAATGGACCTGATCTGCTTTCAGGGCTTTGAGGAGATCCACACCAGGTTCTGGTCTGCGGTTTGAAGCTGTTCCTTTGGACCAGGAGGCCACAGAGGGAGCACAGGTCACATTTACCTGCCAGGGTAAATCTGTCCACCAGTGGAATAGAAGCTGCTGTGTAGAAATTTAATGTTCAAGTACATTCATTTCTGCAACCCAATATTGAACGTTTCCCGTTGTTTTAGTTCTAGACAGTGTCAAGTCAAGATCTTTCGCTTTAGCTTCATTTTATGTTAATAAACTATTGATGCATTTCAGGTGGCAACTTATTCCACAAACGTTTCTGTAAAATTAATTTCTCTTTGTTGTTAACATCGGCCCAGTTTTATTTCTCTGAACTCTATGTAACAAATGTCGGATATCGATGTTAACGGCGATATATCATCATCGTTATCCAAAAGCATCGACTCTGATCAGATTACTCCTTTGCTCTCAGTCTCCTGTCTTGCTGATGCGGCTGTAACCTGGACCAGAGATGGGAACCCCGTGAAGACGGGACCAGGACTTCAGCAGAGACGGGACGGGACTCGTCTGATTCTCGCCATGGACAGAGTGACGGAGGTGGACGACGGGATCTACGGGTGTCAGCTGACCACTCCTGAGGGACTCGCGGTTGCCTCAGCAACATGGACGCTGCGTGTCAATCGTAGGTCCGCTCCACCAGACTTTGTCCCTCCGTTTGTCCGTTTTCAGTACCACACGTCTCGTCGTCTCCCCTCAGGTGCATCCAGGTCTCCGGTGTTCCTCAGAGCGCTGCAGGACTGCAGCGTATCAGAGGGTCGGCCTATCAGCCTGCAGGTCTGTGTGGAGGGAAGACCTGCTCCGAATGTCAGCTGGAAGTTCAATGGTCAGTGTCTCTGCTGGGGTCTTTGTTTCCTACAACCTCCTTTTTGTTAGAGTTACCGTCACTATCTATGTTCCACCACCATCTCAGTAAGTTCAGCTGATGTTAGCTTCTGTTTCCTGTTTGCCACCATGATGAACACAGCGATGTCTCTACGGAGGACGATATAGAGGGAATATTGCTTTTAAAACCTGGAACCAAATCATTTTTGTCCTAAACCAAAATCTAAAGAAACAAGTTTTATCCAATCAGCTGAAGGCTTCTATTAGATCACATCTCTGTATAATTAGCTGCTCTTTGGTTTCATCATGGGTCTGTTTCTGTCTCTTTGGCTACGTTCACTCTGCAGGTCGTAATGCTCAATTCTGATTTTTGGATTAAATCTGACTTTTTAGTGAGGTTGTTCCCACTATAACTAAAATGTGACAGCAAACACGCTCCGATGTGAACGGTTCACGGCTCCAAAGCGGCAGAAGAAGAAAAGACACCACACTCAATTCGCTCTGTTTACGGAAGTAAAAATGGCAGCTACAGATGTTAGTGTTTGTGCAGCAGATTAGCAATTAATGCACAGTTGGAATCGACAAAAACTTTGACAAATGAATTAGAGAAAGAAGGACATTAAGAGAAAAGAGAGCCCACATTTTAATAATGGCTTTTTGTGGAGCTGTGGCTGCTACCTCCCTACAGACGTATATACTGTGGCGTCTCTGCATTTGGGGCCAGTAGGGCCCGGTCCTACCAGATGTCGTTGTGGAGCTCTATGCACAGCATGATTAAATGAATCAGTAGAACAGGGTCATTCTTTACAGAGTAATATTATATAAAGACCGATTCTGTTACCAAGAAGTTTTCTGTTTGTATATAACTGCATTTGTGTATAACTATCCGAGTCTTTACCAGGATACTGACAAGCTCAGTAGGCTAAATCCTCTTCAAGCTTTGATTTGGCGCCGGCTCCTTAACGTTTGTTTAAATTATGAAGATCTAAAATCACAGTCCGCATGCCCAATGTGCGTTCAGTAGACAGAAGAGGGGCGCAAATGCCCCAAGCTGAGATCCCGATAGAGTCCTCGATAGAGAAAGGCAGCAATGCGTCATCTTGTTTGCAGTCTGATCGAAATTTATTAGAAAAAGAAGAGATCCTGGTATCAAACAGCAGCAGGAAGTGATGCGCCACGTTTTGCCAAATGCGAAAGTTGGTTGTGCAGCATAACTCATATTAAAATATGGGAATAGGAATCGTTTATGTTCTTTTGGATAGAAATGTGCAGCCATTTAATATCCTTTCTAGCTACCAAGACAAAAAATTTAATGAAGAAGATTTTTTGATGAAGTCTAAATTTAGCGCGTTGCCTTTTGAACGGAAATTATAGATTCAACATTTGGGACATCACCAGCCAGAGGATTTTTACATCGTTCAAGGACTTTTAAGAGATCATTATAGATTTAAAGGGGTTTATTTTAAAGATCATACAGTTATTGAAAAGTTTGCCGAAATGAAAGATCTGCATTTTTGGTTCAAGAACAACAACACTGGTAAATTACCCTTTATTTGTATTTTCATGTGGCATTTGTAGTGTGTAGATCTGTGCTATTTTATGTGATTAATTTAATATTGAATCAATATTAAATTAATCACACAAAATAGCAATTAAAATTATTGACCAAAGTCAGATTGTATGCATCACAGAATAATTAGTTGCTGCTATTAGATGTTGAGTTGCTTTGCCCCACCTAACTTATCATCCCAGAGATGCTACTGCATATGTGGATCCGGAGTCAGAACCACCGTCTGTGGTGGAGTTGTGATGTGAAGAGCTTCACTGATTTCAACGATTTCAGGATGTCAAGACGGACCTTAGAATACCTCTGTCAGCTCCTCCTCCCGTGCAGATTAGGACGCCTGTTTCGTGTCGGTGACGTACGAGACGGATCTAATGCAAAACGACCATTCAGACTGCAGTCGCGTTCAGATATGTGTCAGATTTAGTACCACATATGAAAGTGACCGGGGTCGGATGTGAAAAAATCCGATTTGTGCCGTTCAGACTGTCATAAAATAACCAGATGTGGGCAAAAATGTTGGATTTGATGCACTTTTTTCCTTTAGTGTGAGCGTAGCCTTTAGTGCATCGTCTGAAATGAACAGATTGTGGTTAGCGCATTTCTACAATAACATTTGAATTAGTTTGCATTTCATCACCAATGAGAGATAAACTTAAATAACTCTGACAAAGTGCTGAGAAGCAATCTGATTGTTGCTGCTGTCGTCTGTCTTCACGTTGTGTTTAGATTGTTTTCCTCATCTGTAGACACATTGTAGGACTGAATGCATGATGCTGAAGTGTCCAGCAGAGGGCAGCAGACATGCAGAAACACAACAAACATAAAAAATCAGCAGAGAAAAATATATTTTGTCACATTTTCACTGATGATCTGTCTACGATTTATTTAGCTCTACATGAGGATGCATTGTGTTGTTGTGTTTCGTCTCCTGGCAGCTTCTTGCTTTGTTAAACAGAGTTGTGCAGAGCAACAAGACATTGTGTAAGCTGGCCGAGGAAAAGGAAAGGAAAACATGAATCCAGATTAGATAAAAAGTAGCGGGACGCCAGAGTGGAAACCTGCAGAGAAAAAAAATGTATAAAGTCAGGAAGGGATTATGTTTTTAGGTTTTATTTTTAGAAACCTCAAAAAAACGACTGTAAAAATGGAAACATCAGCGACAGAGAGACGGATCAAATCAACACATGAGTTGATTAAAGCCTTTACTAAAAACTGTGACACTCTCACTGTCTGGATCCTGAACTCTGCAGGTCGGATGTTTAAAATGTCTTCAACCTGCACAAAGATTAAAGATGCAAAGAAAACTCCAGAAGGATGCTTTCATGAAAGGATGGTAAAGAATAGAAAACTACTGACCATAACATGTTTACTTTTAAAAAGAGTCCATGAAGTCTGAGAATAAATTAGCTATTTCTAACCTTAAAAGAAATAACACTTCCTTCACAAGTAAGTTTCTAAATATACTGTGACCTAAACACAGTCCGTTATATGATAAAACATACATGGATGTCCAGGAGGACAAGTGAAGTAGTTTTTGCCCTTCAAAAATGTTACTGCAGTATTTTCCTAAAGCAGGAGAAAATCTGATGGAGGCGTATTTTCAGAGCTGAAGTAGCCACGTTTTACAGGGAGCTTCTCCTTCAACGCTTGAACAGCTTCAGGACAAGAGCTGGAAACCATATAAAGACAAAACACGCTGCTGCGCGGAGCGCACACACAGGAACACACTGAGAGCTCTTGGCCGACCCAACAAGGACATGCACAGCGAGTTCACTGTGTTTCAGAGCTGCTCTCCATCATGTTGTGGGACTCCTGTTCTCCGCAGAATCCAGTCACTCCTCCACCTGATGTCAGCCCCCCGAAGTCCACAGATTTACTCCACAGTTTGGTCCTTAAATAAATCTGCTCACACAGCAGCTGCTTTAAACATCTGATGGAAAGGTTAAACCCTCCTGCTGTGGCTGTTAGCTCCACTAACATTAGGGCTGTTCCATCTTTGGTGCTTCACCATAACGATTCGATTATAAAACGATTATTTTTGTGGCAAATTTTTTACCCCATTTAGAGTTTTTCCTTCATTCCTTCCATGGCTATTTTCTACTCTTAAATCCATCCAGTTTCCATTAATCGATGCATCCAAACACATTCATGTCAAACCACAAATAAAAGTCAAATAAACCAACACATGTCCAAAATATGTTTCATAATCATATCAAGGTCATATTTTCAATGAAAGCTAAAGGAAATGTGTGTTGGCAATTTAAATATAATATAGGGTGACCCTATTTTGATTTCTATAAAAGAGGAAACTTGATCCAATCCTTTAACACAATCATTTTCTGTTTAGTTAAAGAAGACTTTTTATTTTAACAAAGTTAAAGTATTCCCGCTCTCTGTGGTTAAAAAGAAAAATTAAATATACTTCAGATCAGCTTTTACAAGTCAATCATTACAGAAATGACTTTACATGTAAATAGAAATAATTAATCTATATTAGAAAATAAATCTATAACAATAATAGCTCCCTTTTTAAGTCATACAGGACAAAAATCTGAACTTATATTCTGAGAAAATAAATATTATTTTCTATTTAAAGTAATAGAAAATAAAAAGCGGCATTTTCCAGAAGACACTTAAAGTTTATACTCCAGTCTTTGTTTTTTTCCCCTCTGTCAATTTAATACAGAACTCTAACTTTGCGCCACTTTTATAGTTTTTGTGTGAGTTTGACCAATGGGATGTTTGCAACCTGTCATACACAGAAACTAATCTACCAGCTATGAGTACGCTGCTCTGCGCTAACCGTTAGTCGCCACCGGGATGGAATGAAGGACATTTCCTTCATGTTTCAGACTTAAAGCTACACTTGGGCTGATGTCTGGTAAACATGAGCTGCAGCTCGGGGAGGACGCCCCGGACAGAACCGATAAGGTGGAACATGTTGCTGCTAACATGATACACAACAACAAAGATGCTTCTTTCACAAACAAAGTGATAAATATTTGCTGCATGGCTGAAACACTCGCTGCACTCATGATGTTTCCGTCGATCCGTCCCCTAAAAATATCCGTGCGGCACGCTGTACTTTTATTTTTTTCTCATTTAATTATTATGAAAAATTATCTATTTTTTAACAATTTTAAATCGCTATGGATTTTGCACGTTTCACATTGTAATTTATCGATTTGTGGTGAATAGGCACACCCCTATAAAACATGGTAACTTTCTGCACACATAAATAGTGTGATGTTGTTTAGATTTAAATGATATTTGTTCAATAATCAGAGCTCATTCTGAACCAAACAATCATCACAGTCACACATATGGTTACAAACTCTCACTTCCACATAAAACAGCCCTATGTAACTAGTTTGATCTTTCTGTATCGACTAAAGTCTCAAACTTTTACTTTATTATCAGATTGGGGCTGCATGATGTGAGGAAATTGTGCAGTTGTGATATATTTGTGAAATATTGTGATTATGATATCAGTTGCAATTCGCTCACATATTTCTCAGTCTTCTTTGATTTTTTTTTGACCAGAATGAAAAAGAATAAAACCACCAAACTCCACTCTCCCTGGAAATATCAGTATATCAGCGTAGAGTTATGTTAACATCTCTTCTTCCTCCTGCAGGCCGTCCTCTTCCTCCCGGCACCCGGTCCTCATATGTGGGGGGCGTGGCCAAGCTGGTGATCCAGAACGCGTCACGGCGCGATGATGGCGTGTACATGTGTGTGGCGGAGAACATCCACGGTCGAGCAGAGGGCAGTGCCCGGGTTCAGGTCAAAGGTCAGAACTTTCACCTGCCTCATCAACTGGGTCTGACCGCTGCAGAGAATATTATAAAAAGTTAATTAATTTCAGGAAATCAATATAAAAACAGAAATTTATATGTTTTATAGTTTATTTACACAGAGGCTGGTACATTTTAAGCAGTTATTTAGGTTATTTGTGATGATTATGGATTTCACATCATGAAAAACTAACTTTTAATTGTTCAGGAAATTATAATATATTTAATAAAAATGAAAAAAAAGTTGAAATGTAATACTTTGATCCTCTTATTGCTTCCACAATCATCGAGGAGTCTACTGACTTCTCAGTTGTCCAGCAGACAGTCACAGAAACCCTCCACAAGGAGGTCAGGCTATGTTTCCTAACAAAGCGGGCTGTTCACTCTGCTTTATCCAAGCGTATTAATGGAAAGTTGAGTGGAAAGAACATTTTGATAGATGGCGATCCATAAGCAGCAGGAATAACCCCGGTCTTGAGAAGATGGGGGGGAAGCAAAACCCATTCAACAGTTTCAGAAGGACCAGACTCAGAGCTTCATGCAGGACATGAACTACAGCCGAGACGTTGCTCATGCTAAGCCTCTCCTGAGCCGCAGACATCAGCAGCAACTTACCCTCGTTAAAGAGAAAATGGCCGGGCTGGCGCTTCAGAGGTTCAGAGTCCTTTTTTTGAGTTGAGAGTAGTTTTCATTTCATTTGGAAATCAAGGTTCCAGAGTCAGGAGGAAGAGTGGAGCGGCTCTGGGTGTCAATCCTCCCAAAATCCATCCCAAAACCACTGAGTGGTTTGTTAGAGAACCTGTAGTGTTTTTTTCTTCATTGAGTTGAATATAAACATTTATTTTATCACATTTAATGGTCTGAGTGTCTCCCTGATATGAAACGGCGACATTAGTTGTAGTTTTGTTTATTTTCACAGAAGATAATCGTCAAGAATAATTTATTGACTTATTATTTTTCCCTGCTTGTCTGATGGCACGCCTGGATTTATCAAGCTTTTCATTGGTCTGACTCGTTGTTTATGAAGGACCACAGTAGCTTGTTTATCCGTCGGCCATTCGTTTACTCACCAGCATATTAAACAGAAGCTTTATAAGGGAAATCGGTGAGAGGGAGGAAAATTCGACAGAAGCAGGAAATCCCCATCTAGGCCAGCGTACACACACTCAGTGAAATATCAGCAGATTCCCACAAACTCAACCCTCTGAATCCACATGATGTCCATGTGTGGACATTAAAGTCTGATCTGAAGACCAAAAGAAATCAGCGCTTTAGGGCTGTGGATTTAATCACTTCTTTTTTTTTCAATTTAACTTATTTTACAAAACAATCTAATTGACAAAATAGTTATTATCAAAGTTATTTAGCCACATTACTCTTCCTTTATTTCTTCCCCAAAGCAAAAACAGAGAATTCACCGTAATAATTCAGAATCTGTTAATAAAGAAAAGATTTCACTGTGAACAGGAACAGGCGGCCATTTTGGTTGCTTTGTTTATGATGAAGCCAATTCACTCAAGCCTCTTGTTTCCATTAGGCTGTGTGAAACAAACATGAGCTCAGCTAAAGCATTACACATTAAAAACTACTACATTTACTTTTGGGTTTTGAGACTCATTTCACATGATGCGTTTAAATGCTGGTAAAATGCTGAGTCATCTGAGTTTTCTTGTCACTCTCCCTCTAAACTTGTTGCTGAAGCGGCGAAGACGTTTGTCTGTGGAAAACAAAAGAAGAATATGTCATCAGCCCTTAGTTCTAACACACCTACATTTAATTTTAAAGAAAAATTTGTGCCACCAGAAAATGAATTTTAAGAAGTTTTATTGGGATTTGCATTTTTTCCGATTGAATCAGAAATGCTCGACTTAAATAAGCGCTTTTAAAAACTGAATCTCAATTTGCCTAATTTGAAATCCGATGCATTAGTTTGGAAATTATTGTCATGAATTTGATGCTGAACTCATTTGCTTTTAAACTGTCTACAAAAGGGGATAGGGTAGTGTCTAGGATTTCCCATACCTGCCTGAATGCACCAACAGGCATGGATGTCTGCAGCCTCGGCCCAGAGACAGACAGCCGCCTGCCAGTGTGGTGCGTTCGTAATACGGCAAGTGGCATATCGTGATAAAAGTGATAGCAAAACTGAGATGACCCAGCATTCTACCAGCATTTAAACGCATCATGTGCTCACAGATCTGGAGACTAATGAGTCTCCAAACCCCTGATCTGTGCGTAAACGTGGTTTTGTCTGTGTGTATCAGGTGATTGGTTCGTATTTAACAATTTGTAAGCCTAGGAGCCGTTTTGAATGTTTCTTTCTTTCTCTCTGTCTTTCAATCTGTCTGTCTTTTTATCTGTCTTCCTATCCTTCTTTCTTTCTTTCTTTCTTTGTGTCCTCTCTGGTATGTCTGATATGTACACAGAAGAGAGAAACACTTTGGTACAAAAGTTCAGCCTTTCACACACACACACATATTCTCGTAGGTTCACACACATTTAACTTGTGAGCCAGATGTAGGAAGGAAAAGGAAATCCTTTCTCCTTATAAGGAAACGGCCGTGTGAGAAACCCAGTGATGGTTTCCGATGCTGCGAACATTCCCAGTTTCTTAGGGAGTCTGTGGAAGCTGCTGCAGGGGATCAGAGATCTGATCTGGAATCAGCTGGACTTAAACTCTGCAGCAGCTCCAATACTTTATCATGTTGGACAGAGATCAGTTTGAGCTTGGAAACATCCCCTCACATGTTTATAATGATCAGTCTGCTGGTTGCTGCACACAGACTTTAGCTCCTTTGAGTTGAGCCTGCTTATAATACTGACTCTGACAGATTTATTGGATCTGGAGCAGCGCTGCAAGGATATCAGGAAACTGTAGAAATATGACTGTTGAATATTTCTCTCCCCCATCTGGGTTAATGATGCGACATCTTGCCCTCTGTGATCTGTGTCGGATCTGAACCGCACATTCTGCACTTTTAAACAATCCAGAGACAAAAACATACATTTAAAGATTAACCTAAATCTGTTTTTTGTGTTTACCTGCTTATTCCAGGATGAATAGAAATAAAAACCTACAACAGAGAAATAAACTCTAGATAAGCCACCAATCATTCGTCCAGCAGACTTTGGTGGTAATGATGCGGTTTATTTCAGTGACGACTTCTTAAGGAGAGATGATTTCTATGATTGTTTGCTGGGTGAGAAACTGAAGGACGTTTACAAACACAGAGTCTTTAGGGAAGGACATATAACTTTCTCAGCTAGTGGTGCATTTCTCTGCTTCTCAACAACTGATTTACCTTCATGGTTGAGATGACCGAACCTTTGAATCGCTGGTTTCAAAGCCGATCACGGAGATGGACCAGCAGAACTTTTAACAGCAAAGAAAACACAGAAGCATCCTGGGATTTTTTTTTTTAGGCTGATTCTTACTGAAAGTTCTTAATCTAATGGTCACTGTAGAGCGGTCCTTTTCTCTTTCTTCATGTGTTTCTGCTCTGCAGGCAAGGAGCAGTCTCAAAGGTCAGAGGTCACAGCAGCAGGTCGGGCTCCTCGTTTCGTTGTGCGGCTAAGCGACCTGAAGGTGATGGACGGCAGCAGAGTCTCCATGACGGTAGAGCTGAGCGGTACGTCCTCGCTGTGTGCGTGCGTGTTGTGGTATTTCCTGTCTGATCTCTGGGGAGACGGTGCAGATGAGATGAAGACAGATTGACTGTAGTCCTGCCTCTTCATTTCCTCTGTTTGTGTTGTTTTTATTGTTGTTGAGACAAATACCTTCCCTGTCCTCATAAAACCAGTAAATACATCCTAGCGTTGAGGTCAGGTAGCAGAGCATTTAGATGGATGTTAGCAGAGACATTTTATGTCTGAATCATGATCGAGGCAT
The DNA here is from genome assembly GCA_963556495.2 of Valencia hispanica. Classification (NCBI taxonomy): domain Eukaryota; kingdom Metazoa; phylum Chordata; class Actinopteri; order Cyprinodontiformes; family Valenciidae; genus Valencia; species Valencia hispanica. Next base: position 9,945,401 of record OY747707.1, on the reverse strand, counting down.
TAAGTCTAAAAAGAAGGATGTGTGTTTGTGTATCTGATGTTGGTTCTCTGCAGACTGAAGCTCAGTCCCTCATATCATCACCTCACTGTGTGTGTGTGTGTGTGTGTGTGTGTTATATAATGAGTTTCCACAGAGGCTTGTCTCCATATAAGCTGTTTGAGGCTCGCTCTGCAGCTCCTCTTCCGTCACTCAGATTCAAAGCGATCCCGTCCGACGAGGATCTCCCCGCTTTTATTGCTCTCACTGCACAAGATTTATTTCCACCCACAGAAACGCAGCTAACCTCTCTGATGGACAGAAACACTGAAGACGAGTGTTCTAAGGACATATGAGTCCAGGTTTCAGCCTCGCTCAGATAAAATCTGGCTTAATGAGCCAAAGATGCACAAGACCATCAGGTTTGTTCCCAATGAAAGGTGTAACAACAACCAGCAAAGGAAGGAAATGGAGAAGATCATCAATATTAAGTTAAATAAAATGTACATGGGTTCATCCTGATTAGAATGAAACTTAACTAATAGTTAATCTATAAACATTTTATGTCGTTTTTAGTAAATCCTGGATTCAGTGGTAAATTACTCTGAGATAAGGCTGAGCGATATGATCTCAAATCTATATTGTGATATAATCTAAAGTATGTGCGATAACGATATCTATTGCGATATACTCTTTTTTTCTTTATATGTAAAATGACAGTTTATGAACATTCGTACTTCCCAGATACATTGCAGAACAAATTCAGAAAAGTTTAGAATGCCATTTAACATTTATTGTGCAAAATGCATTAAAAAAAATATTCAAATTTTTTTTTTATGCAACACAAAAATGATCACAACATGAAGATGAAGATATTTTAAATAAATTAAAAGCTAAATTTTTAAGTTATTTTTTTAAACACACAAAGTTCAAAATTTGCCACTTTTCTGGTTAATTATAAATTTAATATCGCACAAATAAAGCTGCACATTTTTGAATTAAAAATGCTTAAAATTTAACAAGTTTTTGTTTCCGTTAAATAGAAAACAAATGTTAAACTTGCAATATGTAGCGTAAATACGAACACTGAACATCAGTATTTATCCTCCTTGATGACATCATCAAAATGCACAATCGCAATAGGCCGATATAGTCAAAATCTCTACCATTGGCTAAATTTATATAATTTCTACCTTCTACCGTTTATCTCGCCCACCACTACTCTGAAATGTGATTTTTTTATTTTTTTTTAAATTATGTAGACTTTTGTCACTCTGGCTGAGATGTTTTTGACCTTTGACCTCCAGGTGAGCCCCCTCCTGTCGTGATGTGGCTCCATGATGGACAGGAGGTCTCGGAGTCCGAGGACTTCCACCTCCTCAGGGAGGAGAGCCGCTACACTCTCCTGATCCAGGAGGTTTTCCCAGAAGACACCGGGACCTACAGCTGCCGGGCCTGGAACCAGTATGGAGAGGACCAGACCCAGGCCCAGCTCACTGTGGAAGGTGAGCTCAGGTCACTGCTGGAAGAAGTCGTCTGTATGGGGAGCCTGATTCTCTTCCCCTTCCTTTCGGCCTTTGGGTCCCCTAGCTGGAAAAAAAAAAGAATGAAAGTCAACTGAGCGATAAGTTATTTTCTGGTCCTCTTTGTTTTACGCCCTGAATCACACACATGCTGGACCTCAATTTAAATGATAACTAATGATGTGCATTTCGACTGTTTGTCATGTGATTTGTTATTTGGTTGTAAAAATTCGTAATTAAAATGACAACAAATCAGAAGTTGTATATATGACTGTCATAAAGGCGGCCGTACGCGGCTGCATTTCAGAAGCAATGACACTGAGTCAGGAACTTGGCGAGTCACGCAGAGTGGTTTATTTTCCACCAGTTGTCTGAATACAGGCAGCAACAAAATCCTCGAGCCTGACAAACATTAAGTCCTATATACCCTGCTTCAAATTGGGCTAAACCATCTAACTTTGCTCCCCAGGGGAGCTCCTCTGCTACCCTCACCAAATATTTCTAAACTTTATTTAAATACAAATAGTTCCATAACCCATTACATACAAAATTACAGATATGAAAATCCTCCCCTACATCCAAACACCAGATTAAAACACCCCTAAGAAAACCCATTAAAATATTTCCCCCGCACTCTCCTCCTGGCCTCAACCGGAACCTTTAAATGGTGCTCGGACCCCTGGGGAAAGATTTGCCCGAACACCCTGGTGAGGAAACAGGAAGAAAGGTGAGTGAACACACTTCAAACTTCACTTCCTAATTTAACACTGAACTTTCTTGCATTCTTCACTCCCAGCTTTCCTACTTCTGAGAAACCATTTTGTTTCATGTAAAAACTCTTTTCTTCCTCCAGACTACTCCACATGACTTAATGAGGAGCAGCTGTGTCTCTCCTGAAACAAAGGCAACCATCCATCTCAACATTATCTTCAATAAATATCTTAAAACCTTCCGTGTACAATGGTCTTCTTTCATATACAAATACACTTAAAATACAGTGTTAAGGGGTCAAGTTAAAGTGCTTCTACTCCCCAGTGTAACATAAAGATAATTTACCAACACAATTAATGAAAGTCCTCTTCATTACAATGACGTTAGCTAGCACTGAAATACTCAGAGACCTTATAGAGCTAGTCCTGCATGCTGACTCTCACTACCGACTATTTCTCCCCCAGCATAGCTGCTACCTCCACATGGCCAGATTTATGGTGGTTTTTTCCATGTTTAGTTCTCCTTTCTTTGTCCTGGAAGATGGATGCGAAGCTCGCTAAACTCACGGCCATTTTTCTTCTTCAGTTGTAGTCCACTATGTGTTTTCACACAAAACCTAAAGTAACTTTTGCCTCCTGTTGAAAATCAGCACTTTCTCTGTATCAAAATGTGTCTTTAAAATTCATGGAAATCATATGATAAATCCATGGAACATTTCAAACGGGATCAGAAAATAACTTATCGCTCCATTGACTGTCATTCATTGTTTTGTTTTTTTGACATGGACCGGATGTAGGTACCAGATCTGCACAGGGGGCCCAGTGCTTTCCAATAACGTCTCACTACGGCAACACCACTCAGACAAACTACATTTTGCCTCCTTTTTTAACCCTGCCAAGCACTATATGGTAAAGTTTACAAGAGATATAAATATTACTGTTGTGCCACAGATAGGTAGATTTTGGCTATGAATAATTATGAAGAATTGCTTAGGGCAATTATTAATCAGATTAATAATTTTATGTAAAATATTACCAAGTTTAGGGGCACCACCTGGATTCCAGGAATACAATAGCCAAATTGTTCAGTCTCAGTTTATGTTTATGATTACCTGCCTGATAAGGCTGAGGTAATTAAACAATATATGAAGGAATAAGTTATTGGCGTACCTGAACAGCAAGTTACTACACATGTACGTGAAATAACAGTTTTCCAAAATACAAGAGTTTATTACAAAAATAATTCAACTACCAAAACTAACATCCAAAAGTGAACTGTAAAAGTGATAAATATGCACAGCAATAGAAACAATAAATTGATAATGATGCCACGATTCAGAATGAATATGTTTGCTCAAAGACCAAGGCTTATATTGAACAGTGTTGGGAATAAGGCTAAGTTGGTTTTAAACTAATTGCGATTAGTTTAAGACTAATCAGCACATTCTGGTTTCTTTTCAAACCACCAAGTGAAGAAAAACATTATTTGGAAGAAGCAATGTTTCATTAAACCATTTGTTGAATTAGAAATCAATAACCTTTAGATAATTGATTCTGTTTAATGGATCGGTCCCCGCAGTGATTGATCTAATTTAATATTTAGACTTTATGTTGACGTTAACGGCAGTACCAATTATGTCGATCTAATTTAGTATTTTGACTTACCAAGAATGCGGTCTCAAAAATGACTTAAAAGATTAGTTTCAGTGTTTAAACTATCTGTTTTAAAGTCGATCTCTACTTTGAATAGTATTAATGGCAGTCTTTATTGTTCATGAATAAAAGGCCGTCAATGGCGAGCCCACGTGGTTCGCTATAGCATGTAGCCTACAGCTAACTCACGTGGCGCTGCTTAAAGTCACTAGATCATTTATTAAACATCAAACAAAGAAAAACTGTTGGATTGAGTAACTCAGGTTGCAGGCTATAAAACGACTTTCCATCGGAAACTTCGAAAATCACTGTTTAAACCTCCAGGCCGACCGGCCTGTTTGTACCCGAACAATAAATGAAATCTTACACAAAGTTACAAATCACAGTGAAAATAAACAACCCTTAAATGTTGTTTAAACTAACTTAATCTCGCCTCTGCCCAGACAGACCTTATTGAACGGTTAAAGAACTCCAGGTTGCTCCGTGGATGATGGGCGAAGCCAAAACAACGTTAGCCCGCAGGCTAGCCACAGCTACGGTCCGTTAGCAGTGGGAGGATTATAGCTGTCGAATCGCGGGTAGCTTTAGCTTGGACGGCGTGTCGTCCTCTCCGGCTTGCTAAACAGCGATCAGCTGCACCTCAGTTCACTGACACAGTACCTTCTCTGCAGGTTCAAGATAGCATTGTCCCAGGCTTTGTCGCAGTGGGGTAATGCTCCACTATCCATTCTCGACGCGGCTCTGCGGCATTCAGTAGCTTGTTAGCGGTTCGCTTCATATGGCAGCATCTGTTCAGAAAGCAGGGCTCAGGGTGGAACAGTGGGGTTTATCTCAAAACACTGGGTTTGATTCACCTGATTGATCAGCAGTATTGTCATCGTTGGAGTGAGTTCCTCCCAGAACTCGCCAGCGAAGGAAGGATTGGATCTCTCCTTGCGCTGTTTGGCTGAACGCCAGAACTGGAGAGGGCGTGAAGGTCTCAGGCGGTGCCTTATATAACCTCTGGTCCTCTTCTTCTCCTGTCGGAGCTAGAATGTGGGTTAGCGCCACCCAATGGCTGTGTGTCCGCAACATTACAAACAGCTCCTCCATCAGTAAAACGTGACACATCTTTTCTGGTTCTGCTCTTTCACACATGGGCTTTAAAAAAAGTTTAGCATGTTGTTATTAACCGGATTTTGACGGATTTTCCTTTACGATGGACGTTTACGTTTAACTTTACATTAAAATCAATATCAGACTATCAAGAAAAAGGCTCTCAAAACAATTCATACACGTAAACTTTTGGATGTACAGTACCTATATAACACCTCTGGCTGTTTGTATCTGTTGAATTCTTCTGTAAACTTCAGTTGTTCGTGTATACTTGCTATTTGTTCAATAAAGTTCTTCAAAGACAAATGCACACTAGGTCAACGTGCCTTACGTCCGGCCAGTCATGTAATACGACGTCATATGGAGGCGCAGGACCCGAGCGGATCTGGTACCTCCACAGGGAGTAGATGGGTTTAACTTCGGCTCCAGTAGTAGTAGTAGCCTTTATTCTCAGTCCAACATTATACAGACAAACAACAGCACAAAATTAGCAGTATTTCCCTATCTCTGACTGATAGCGTATTGGACTAAGACAAGTGTTGGTTAACTGCAAAACGATCCCATTTTCAGAATTGTTCAGCCTGCAAATACATTTATAAATAAAATGTCTTAAAACAGCTTGTAGGGTACTTAGCCTCGCATTTACAAACATCTCACCCATAAGAACAGCCAGTTCAACATACGATCAAGTTCTGAAAAACTAAACCCGTTTATCTGAGTCCTGCCGCTCAGCACCTCTGGCACATTCATCTCCTGCAGCTTTTTTTGTGGTGTTTTTCTTTCGAGCAGAGCCTCAGGACGGCATCCAGCCCTGGTTCATCACCAAACCCAAAGCGGTGAGCACCGTCACGGGTCAACACGTCCTGCTGTCCTGCGCCATTGCCGGAGACCCGTTCCCCCAGCACACGTGGACCAGAGCCGACCGGAACCGAGCGCTGTGCTCTGGAGGAGACTACGAACTGCTGCAGAAGGAGGACGTCATCTCGCTGCTCATCAGGTTGGACGGTTGTTCACGCGCAGACTGAAAGCGTCTGTGAAAGAACACGGAGGGAACAAAACTGTTGTTTCTCCTTCTCTTTCAGACGGGTCAGAAAGCATCATGCAGGAGACTACCTGATCACCCTGAGGTGACGCAGGAACACACACTGCAATCAGAAATTAGACCGGAAACTGAGCAAACATGCTGGAATAATCTTGTATGATGTACAGTTCAGATTGGAGGATTAAAATAATCCCCCCCTCCCTCCACTCTCAATCTATCCATATATCCATAATCTGTTAACCCCCGCAACACACTGCAGTCTGACCGCCGTCTTTGTGTGTAAAATATAACACACAAGCATGATTAGGCCCCAACATATCAGAAACCTCTTCTTTTTTTTTTCTGCTGCAGCGTCATAAACCATCATCTAAAGCTTCAGCAGGGGCAGAAACTGTTGCTAACCCACATAAACAAGACTCCTTAGTGGCCATTTTTCAATTTCTTACCTATTTACTAGTTTTGTCCCATTCCAATTTCTCTTTCAGAACTATTAATAACAGTTACATGCAATATTAAATAACTCTGACGTTCTCTGTGTGTGTCAGGAATAAAGTGGGGGAGTGCAGTGCTGTGGCCCAGCTGTCTGTCACTGAAGGAGGAGGAGAAGGAGGAGAGGAGAGGTGAGAGGAAAGATTAATGTTGAAAGGGAAATGTTTAGCTTGTCTGTAAGCGTTTCTGCAACACACCACTTACCTGAATGACTTAGATTTTTCGGTTATCATTGATTACGCTGAAAGAAAAGTATGAAACAACTTGTTGAAATCGTAGTTATCCGTCTCAGTCTGCAAAGGTGTGAGAGAGAAAATTCCTGGAAACAAATCCAGACCAAAGAAATCTCTCAACATCGAGCTGCTTCTCTGGTCTGTGGCTGAAACTATGTGAATCTCTACATGCTGCCAACAGCCTGGTGCGTTATTAGTACATGAATACATTTATCTGTAAATCACATTTAAAGAGCTGTACATTTATTTAATGACAGGACTCTGTAAATAAAATTACATTCAAACACAATACAAGCTACCACGAGTCACAGCGCAGTGAGAATCGGTGCTTCGCCATACTGTATGTCACCAAAAAGAGGAAAACAATTCAGAGAAAAAGAAGTGTACGGAGGTGAGATTATTTAACACAGTCCCTGAGAGCGAGTGGATCCACAAGACAAGTTAGTTTACAGTCAGTGTACCAAAGAGTTGCAGCAGATATAAAAAAAGCAATACGCTCTCCTCCAAAATGTGTTTTGTTTAGTCTTTAGTCATATATAGAAAATTTGCCAAATGCGTAATGTGATAAAATATTGACAAAATAATTAATAATCTCAATGGGACATCCACCTGTTTGAGGAGTTGAGACTAACATGATGAAGATGATTTAATGCAAGGCAATTTTATTTGTATAGCACATTTTCAACAACAAGGTAATTCAAGGTGCTTTACATGATTAGGGGATAAAAATAAAAATAGCTGTAAAACACAGACAAAGCATATAAAGTAAAAACAGCAATAAATCAAGAAGTACACTCAAAACATACAATACATGAAAACATTAGTCAAAGGCAGCTCTAAACTGATAGGTTTTTAGTTGTGATTTAAAAGAATTCAGTGTTTCAGCAGCTTTTAAAGGTGGAGGGAAGAGAAGGTTTTTATTTATTTCAGCGGAAACCTTTACTGTTATGATTTCAGGAAAGTCTTTTCTCTCCCCCATCTTGAGAAGGACAGGCGGCTCTCGCATCACTGTCTCAAGGCTCGCAATTAAGAAATCAATTCATAAAACACTTGATTGTACCTCAAAAAATGTTAGAAAACATGCCACATTGGAACGCTGCTTGAGACTTTGACAGCTTTTTAAGATCATGCTGTGTGCAGAGGCTTTGCACTTTATTATTTAATTTTTTTCACCACATTGCAGAGAGAGAAAGAGAAGGAGAGAGTCTCCATCATCGTAGCAGAAGAAGCAGCAGACATGAAACAGCAACAGACGGGACAACTTGTGTTTGGAAGATTCGTGCACTGTTGGTTTTGTTACGTTAAAAGACAAGAAATGCGTTATTAATCACATCAAAAGTCAGTGAGAAACTGAACCAACTTAGTTCTGGTTTTCAAAGAACAAGGTGATGAGCTGTGGGAGCGACACGTTGACGCTCGGTTAGGAAGAGAAGCGATGATCAGCGAGGAGCACCGTGGTTCCGCGCTGAGTGAGAGCGCCTCAGATGAAACGTCGGGCTGACGGAGAAGGTTAGGAAAGGTCAGAGGGAGTTACTGTGAGACAGTGATGAGGTGTGGGATAAAACTCTGAACGCATCGGGGTTGATGATGTGACGAGGCTGAGATGGAGGCAGAATTTCCAGAGTGGCGACTCGTTAATGGAGCAGATGAAACGAGAAGCAGAAATATGTAGATTCCAGCTGTAAACTTATCAGTTATCAGGATTTACAGCCATATAAATATTTTCTGTAATGCTTCCTCTTTGAACTGTCGACTCAAAAGGAAGTTAAAACAAATTTCATAATTAGTCAGCTGTGTGACACATTCCTACTGAATTCTGCGCAGACTTTCTGCACTCTCTGAAGCTGTCAGTTCATCACATTCACGTCTCTTTTCTCATTCACCCGTTCCCAACCCTCCCTCTGTTCCCATCCATCCTGCCTGTTTCACATCCAACAATTCCCAAAGCTTCTCTAATCTGTGTGTATCCGCCCAGCCAATCAGAGCGCAGCGTTTCCCCTGTCTGTGCGCTGCCAGAAACCATCTGCTGCTCCAAAACTCAACAAAAGGACAGAAGAGAGCAAGGTGAAGTCATGAAATGGGCCCGATGAAGAAGTGTGTCCAGATTAGTTCGTTCATGCCCATAAAAGGAAAGTTGAGTCACCTGTGATGTAACAAACAGTTTGAGTCGAACTCCTCTTCCTCCTCTTCCCGGCTCTAAGTGGGCGGAGCCTCAGCTCTGTTTGCTCTCCCTCTTTTCACTCCATCCCTCTTTGCGCTTGTTCCTCCAGAACCGCAGCGGCACGAGGGAGACCGGCAGGAGGATCAGCTGGAGCTGCCACGCTGAGAGGAGGAGGAGGAGGAGGTGAAGGCAGCAGGGTCAGTCTGCAGAGGCAGGAGGCTGGTGAGGAGCAGAACCTGCAGCTCCTGCACCTACAGGAGAAGGAGAGGGAGGAGGAAGATACTCCGGCTGCTCCCAGAGGACTCCTCAAACGCTGCGTGGAAACGAGGGAGCGCGGTGAAGAGGAGCTGCGACAGAGGGAGGCGCAGCAGCTGGACTTTCGGTCGCTGCTGGGACGCCGAGCGTTTCCCACCAGCCACGCCGTTGCCGATACCAGCGCTGACCGCCGACGCCACCAGATGGATTTTAAGGCCAACCTCAGGGGCGTCAAAGGCAAGGCGGAGGAGAAGGTGAACTCCCCCCAGCAGGTCGACTTCCGCAGCGTGTTGGGGAAGAAGGGCAGCAACGGGAACAAGCCGGGCGAAACGCCTTCCAAGGCCTCCGGGGACTTCCGCTCTGTCCTCTCCAACAAGAAGAAGACGGCAACCCCTGAGAAGAATGGAGAGAGCGAGAAGGTGAACAACTGCGTGGATGGAGGGATTCATGACCAGAAGAACGAGGGAGGAGGAGGAGGGGTAGCGCCGGAGTTCGTGGAGAAGCTGAAGGACGTGACGGTGCTGGATGGTCAGCGGCTCCGGCTGGAGTGTCGCCTCGCCTCCAACGCCGCTGCTGATGTCACCGTTACCTGGACGCTGGACGGGAAGATGGTCAAACCATCCAAGTTCATCATCCTCGCCAACGAAGGTCCGAGACACACACAAACACGCACACACACACAGAAGCTAAATTAGAAATCAACACGGTGAAGGAGGGCTTGTTTGTTTGGAGTTTGGTGGGAGCTGTGTTGATGGAGGAGGAGGAGGAGGAGCAGCTGATGAAGCTCAAAGGATTCAGACTCTATTAATAGATCGCAGATGTGAAACAAAAGAGCGTAGAGATGCAGGATGTGATGTGAGACCAACCAAGTATTGTGGCTATTTCCGATGGGAAAGATCACTTTACACACACAGCATTAACTGTGCTCCTGTAGGTTACTGTGGGACTGTTTACTGACTGACTGAGCCCACAGTGGAAACTTCTCCATGTCCCCCAAATCAAAACATCAACCAAACAGTTAATAAAACTTTTCTTTATTTTTACATAAACAAACCGTAAACATAGACCTCGTCTATCTGATTCCAGCAGGGGGCGCTGTCTATGTTCTGGACCAAATTTTCCATGAAAGATTCTTCAGCCAGTTAGAAAAGCTGGTTGGTTTTTTTTACCAGATTATTTCAGCTTCGTACGATAACCATCTCTTTTATTTCTTTATACAATTATACACTGATGCTCCACAGTGCCCCCTAGCCTCCCATCTTGGTACTGACCTATTTGTAGTCATCCTTCCACAACAGCTCGCTTAGTTTTCCACAACCTCTGTAGTTCAGCGTGCTGGGATCACGAAGGCTGGTGGATCGACTCGACTTTACACTAAAACTGACTGTTTTTACAGTTTTTCTCATCTGGTATCCAAAAAAGAGAACGTAGAGTAAAAACACCTGAGTTTTACTGTTTTACACAAAATACTTGGACAAACCTATAAAAGATGCTTTAATTTAAAATAGAAAAAAATTGTTTCTTCACATATTGATTATTACAGTTCAAGTAATGTCATACTATTTATTAGTTTATTTTTAGCAATATTCAGCAAAAATATATAATAATCACTCGCTAAAAATGGTAGTTGTCATGCGGTTTTTGTAAAAAATATTTTTTAAATGTATTTTTCTCTTTAATAAGTACACAACTAAACCGAGCTGATAGGCGGTTCTCCTCTTGTTTCTACGTCAATATGCTTGTCTGTAGTGGTGTGTTGAAAAAAATCGATTCTGAATCAATTCTTATAAATCGATTTGATGCACGAGTCCAAAAGTCGGTTTAATTGTTTAACATTGATTGCCCTTTTTTACAGCTAAACTTGGAAGGAAAAGTCCAGACAGCCATTTTAAGGCTTAAGGTTTGTCCCGGTGAATTGTTACTCACCCAGTGTTGCATCATTGCATTACAGCCATACAATTAAGGTAATTATATTTTTTAATAGCACTGACCCATATCAATATCGAATTGGAACAGATCGAATCGTGATAATCGATTCTAACACTTGAGAATTGAATCGATTCTTGAAATTTGAATCGATACCCAGCTCTACTTGTCTGTGGGGCCAGGTACTGAAACTCGGTACTGAAACCGAAAGCAATAATATTTTTCGGTGCTAAATCTCGTTACTTTTACAGTATTTTCCTGTTAATGTGCTGCTCCAATCTTCCAGCTGCCACGCGTCGCCCGACTAGGGATCAGTGGAGGAGACGAGCTCGCTTTCTCCGGTGAGCATAACAAAATCGCAGATGAAAGTGTCGAAAAAATCAAAAAGTTCGGCTCCATTGTATAGAAGTAAAAGGCATTAGAGCTAAATGCAACATCTGTGAGACGATTTGTGCCACGTAAAACGTGAATAACCAGCAATTTAACAAAGCACCTCGTCGTGCACGCCATCAGTTTGCGAGCTTGAAGCGTGAACCGACTGCAAAAAAAAGAGAAAAGCACAACCTTCCTCCTCCGCTGCATCATCTGCTGCCAGAAAAAGCAGACGTGCTCATTTTTCTAAAGAAAATCTGCTAGGACTCATGTTTACATTATTCTTTTTGCTCTATTTTTTGCCAGAATGTTTATTGATTTGGGATCCAAATACTTTTTATTCCTTTTATTTTAGTTTTTTAGAGTAGATGTTCTAAACTTTTTACACCAAAGAATAGTTTCCACTTTATCTGTTATCTGCGCAAAAATGTAAATACTACCTCTTTTATTTTTATACAAATATTTGAGTTTTGTGTCTTTACTGTTTGCACTGAAGGTTTGTTGTGTTATTACAGTCTCTCCTGGGCTGTTAGCTGTGTGGGATTCCCTTACCTTGCAGAAATCTGCTGCTGACTCCTCCTATAGCTATAGAGCCTTCATCAGTGTCACTAGGCTGAGCTTTATATCGATTTATCAGATTTTTTTTATTTATAAAGATTTTATTTTAGGAATATCAAGAAAACATTTTTTAGTGCATTTATTGTGTTTCCATAGTGAAATCAGCCGCCCCAAAGCCTTTCATCTTGTTTTCCAAGCATGTTTACACCGAGTATTTATTTGGACTTTGAGTTCAGGTCAACTCCAAGAAGGGATGATTAAATGAAGTATTAAAAAAGTATTTTCTGTCATTTATTTCTTTTTAAGAATAGAAAGGGAGAACAAAATCAAAAGATTTTAATTTTAATCCATATCACTCAGCTCTAACCTCCTTTAATTTTTTATGAAACAGTTATATAATGTCAGATAATATGTTCAACTTTTGAAAATAAAACTTTAAATCAAAAATAACCTTATCTCCATATTGTACCAGGGAATCTTAAATATCAACAAAAATAGTAATTTTGTTTTATAGCGTCAGATACATGTTTATTGATATCGACTGATATGAAAAATATTATCTCAAAATAATGGGTTTTTTTGTTTCCTATTGCCCAGCCCAACGCCTTAATGCTTCCAACAGAATTTTTTTTTTAAACTACGTGGTACCCCCGTACAACCACATCCAGTCCCCCAGAGCTACTTAATCTGCTGTAGTTCAGCTGTACAACAAATGTTCCTGTTTGAAAACACAAAATTTAAATTAATTTATTCCTGGAATTTCAGTCAGCTGAAGAGATGTCCACCATCCTACACCCAGAGACACTTCTCCCAGAAAACAGTGAAATCAGACCAATAGGGTCGTCTGAGTATATATATATTAGCAGTTACAGTCAAGGAAATTAATAAAAACATAAAGAAATATGAGTTTTTTAATTTCTCCCTCGTTGGAAAAGAAAGATAATCATTTCCTTTCTGGATCAGTGAAACAACAACAGGAGAAAAACACCCAAAACATATAGAGCGTCTAGAAATGTCGCCACCACCGGATCTATAGAGTCACAGAATGAAGGTTAAACTACAGCTTTGCTTTGCTCACTTTAGCGTATTACTGCATGTTTCATGTACAAAGAAAGCGTGAAAACTTTTAATGAAAGTTTAAAATAAAGTTGTATATATGCCAAAAAATGCCAACGTTTTCTTTGTGTTAAAATGGAGTTGTTCATTTTAGTAATGTTTATAATATAAACAGTGTGAGGTAGAAATGATATAAACTGTTAGAGATTTTGACTATACTGGCCTGCCATCATTGCACATTTTGATGATGTCATCAAGCTGTGCCTACGTACTTTACTTTATACCAGGTACGCAAGGAGGATAAATACTGATGTTAAGTGTTTGCATTTACAGTATATATTGCAAGTTTAAAATTTGTTGTTTTCTATTTAACAAAAAAAAAAACTGTTGAACTCGAAGTGTTTTAATTCAAATCCGTGGAGCTTTATTTTTGTGCGATATTAAATTGGTAAATAAGTAATCAGGAGAATAGAAAGAAATGTTTTTCTTTTTACATTTTTACACTTGGGTCTAAACAGTTTTGAATCTTTCCTAACATTCAGCTTTTATTTTTATCTATGTTGTGAGAACTTTTGTGTTACATTTTTTTGCAAAAAATGTTTGAATTATTTTGTGCATTTTGCACAATAAATGTTCTTTAAATGGCATACAAAACTTTTTTTTAAAGCTGTTCCGCTGTCATTGTGACATATCTAAACAGAAGTAAAGAATGTATATCGTTACCGCACATGTTTTAATTTCTATTATATCGCTGTATAGATTTGAGGTCCCAGTTCATTTCCACTTTTACTACATGCTTCTCAGTTGGAGGGATTACCAATCAGTGAATGGCAGCAGATAGACAAAGTTTACCAGTTGGCTTTAAATTATCAACAGATTGTGCTGCATTATTATTACTATAAATAAATTGCACTCTGTCTAATTGGATCTACCATACCAGCTTTATTTATAAAGCACATTTAAAACCAGCATAAGGGCCGAGCAAAGTGCTGTACAACACAGATTTAAAATATAGGATAAGAAGGAAAAATTAAGAGAAAGAAGTAAAAAATGAGGAATACAATGGGGAAATGCAATCTACCTGCATACAGAGAATGCAACCAAAACTACAAACCAACATTAAATGCCAGTGAGTAAAAATGGGTTTTCAACCGACTTTTAAAACCAGATACGGTCGGCGCCAACCTAATCAGTGAAGGAAGCTGGTTCCACAGTCGAGGGGCACATACGGAGAATCCGCGTTTCCCCGCGATTCTTACAATGGGCTCTAGGTACCAGATAAAGCTGGAGTTCAGCTGACCTCAAAGAGTATATTAACTGATTAGCTCAGCTATTTAGCTCTACCCACTGCAGACGGGCAATTGAGGACTTACTGACTCCATATAGGACCGAATTGGAGTAACTGAGTCTAGAGGTGACAAACGCATCGATAACAAATTCAAAATGACGCTTCCTCAGAATGGCTTTTAGTCTAGCGAGGCGACGTAGATGGAAAAAACAAGTTTTGACCATTAGACTTATCTGAGAGTCCATCTTTAATCCCACATCCATCTTAACGCCAGAAGGTTTAAGATGGGGAGAGAGGGGAGCAAGGTCATGATTGGGAGGGAAGATAGAACCTGAGTTAAAGAGATTTACTTCAGTTTTTGCATCATTTAGGAGAAGGAAGTGGGAGGAAAGCCAGCTCTTGACGTCACTAAGACAATCAAGGAGAGGGTTCACATTATCGTTTGGTTTAACGGAAACGTATAGCTGGCAATCATCAGCATAAAGGTGATTATTAATGGAGTGTCTCCTAAAGATACTTCCAAGTTGGAGATTATAGAGGGAAAAATGCAGTGGGCCTAATACAGAGCCCTGAGGTAGCCCGCATGATAGTATTGCTAGTTCAGAGGCAGAGTCATCAATCATCAATTCACTTAATTTCCCTCTGGGATCAATAAAGTATTTTTGAATTTGAATGATGCTGATAGTTCTGTCTGAAAAATAGGGCAGAAACCGTTCCAGGGCGGACCCTGTAATCCCAATATCTTGTTGCGAGCTAGAGAGTAAGATTATGTGGTCGACCGTGTCAAAAGCAGATGAAAGATCCGACACAATAAGTAAAACATGAAAGCCAGAATCCATTGCAAGTAAAATATCATTAAAAACCCGGAGGTGGGCAGACTCCGTGCTGTGAAGGGAACGAAAACCAGACTGGAAAGGATCTAAAGCACCGATCTCCGACAAATAGGAGGAAATCTGCTCAAAAACATGTCATCGCATTGGGTTGCTCTAAATCGCGTCGATTGGATTGAATCGGTTTGTTGCAGAAAATTAAACCGCCAATAACCTTCACATAGATTTACACCGTGCAGAATATTTAGCATGCATAGAAACACACTGCAGTCAGCCACAGTGGAGATCCACTGTGTGTGTGATGTTATGAATGCCTGGGACTCCCTGTGTTTGTCTCTGAGTTTGTGTGCATTAATCCTTCAGCGTGTTATTTTAGCCTTCAGGACAGCCTCTGTTTCAGCTCTGCAGGCGTGCCCCGAGGTGTCGCATGTTGAAGGTCAGAGGTCACAGCAGCCTCAGACATGCGCCGATGTGTTGTTTGGTGTTATTTGCAGCAGTGAGTTGATATCGGCAGCTCCAGAACAAACAGAACATTCTAGGTTTATACCACAGGTTAAATATACGCCCAGGCTGACCGTGTTGCTGCAGCAGTTTGTTGTCATCCTACCACCAAATCTATTATTTCATCTGTGGGTTAAAACCTTTATGGACTTCACAATTCGCTGATGTATCCGAAGGCTATATTGGAATTAAACATCAAGTATTGAAGCGTCTTGATGCACCACCACTTTCTCAGAATAAAGAGCTCTAATCTGTAATGGGGAAAAAAATGAAGAAAACGTCGACTTTGAGACAAAAATGTAACAAAGGAATTTGTAAAAATAACCCTGTGGCCACCATTGAAAAAGATGCAGATTGACAAATTTCAAAGTAACATAAACAACTGATCTTATTTACATTTACATATTGAGTCCAAGATCTCGCACTTCATCAGTAAATAAAACTAAATCCCTGTAAGTGGCATGCCATTCCTCTAATAATACTATTAATAACTTTATTTATAAAGCACTTTAAAAAAATAAAAGAAATCATTAAAAACAATACAGAATAAAATAATGCAATTTAGAAACGGATAAAACAAAAAAGAACAACAGTAAAAACCGATAAAACTAAGCCGCGAATTAGGACACATAAAATAGAGTGAACAAGTGGGTCTTTAATCTAGCCTTAAAAACCTCAACAGTGCATACCCGAATCATTTCTTGAGGTAAAATGTTCCACAAAGACGAGGCACGAAAGGAAAAGGCAAAAATAGTTTTTCGTTTTTCATCTAGCTTTAGGAAGTTATGTTCTTTTATTTATATCTGCACCCGTGTGGCTGTAAACCACTGCTTTTGTTTTGCGCATAAATAATAAGCCAGCTACCACATGGTGCGATTTATTGCGATACCATGAAGAAGGTGAAAAACAGCCACAAAGTTTTAATTTTACTACAACAATTACTGTCATCATTAATCAAATACAATTTATTTGTATTTATTTTATCTATACATTACTTTTGAATATCTACAGTGGCTTGCAAGAGTATTCGGCCCCCTTGAACTTTTCCACATTTTGTCACATTACAGCCACAAACATGAATCAATTTTATTGGAATTCCACATGAAAGACCAAAACAAAGTGGTGTACACGTGAGAAGTGGAACAAAAATCATACATGATTCCAAACATTTTTTGCAAATAAATAACTGAAAAGTGGGGTGTGCGTAATTATTCAGCCCCCTGAGTCAATACTTTGTAGAACCACCTTTTGCTGCAATTCCAGCTGGCAGTCTTGTAGGGTATGTCTCTACCAGCTTTGCACATCTAGAGACTGAAATTCTTGCCCATTCTTCTTTGCAAAACAGCTCCAGCTCAGTCGGATTAGATGGACAGCGTTTGTGAACAGCAGTTTTCAGATCTTGCCACAGATTCTCGATTGTATTTAGATCTGGACTTTGACTGGGCCATTCTAACACATGGATATGTTTTGTTTTAAACCATTCCATTGTTGCCCTGGCTTTATGTTTAGGGTCGTTGTCCCGCTGGATGGTGAACCTCCGCCCCAGTCTCAAGTCTTTTGCAGACTCCAAGAGGTTTTCTTCCTAGATTGCCCTGTATTTGGCTCCATCCATCTTCCCATCAACTCTGACCAGCTTCCCTGTCCCTGCTGAAGAGAAGCACCCCCAGAGCATGATGCTGCCACCCCCATATTTGACAGTGGGGATGGTGTGTTCAGAGTGATGTGCAGTGTTAGTTTTCCGCCACACATAGCGTTTTCCATTTTGGTCTCATCTGACCAGAGCACCTTCTTCCACATGTTTGCTGTGTCCCCCACATGGCTTGTGGCGAACTGCAAACGGGACTTCTTTTGGTTTTCCTTTTACAATGGCTTTCTTCTTGCCACTCTTCCATAAAGGCCAACTTTGTGCAGTGCACCACTAATAGTTGTCCTATGGACAGATTCCCCCACCTGAGCTGTAGATCACTGCAGCTCGTCCAGAGTCACCATGGGCCTCTTGGCTGCATTTCTGATCAGCGCTCTCCTTGTTCGGCCTGTGAGTTTAGCTGGACGGCCTTGTCTTGGTAGGTTTACAGTTGTGCCATACTCCTTCCATTTCTGAATGATCACTTGAACAGCGCTCCGTGGGATGTTCAAGGCTTGGGAAATGTTTTTGTAGCCTAAGCCTGCTTTAAATTTCTCAATAACTTTATCCCTGACCTGTCTGGTGTGTTCTTTGGACTTCATGGTGTTGTTGCTCCCAACATTCTCGTAGACAACCTCTGAGGCCGTCACAGGGCAGCTGTATTTGTACTGACATTAGATTACACACAGGTGCACTCTATTTAGTCATTAGCACTCATCAGGCAATGTCTATGGGTCACTGACTGCACTCAGACCAAAGGGGGCTGAATAATTACACACACCCCACTTTTCAGTTATTTATTAGTAAAAAATGTTTGGAATCATGTATGATTTTCATTCCACTTCTCACGTGTACACCACTTTGTTTTGGTCTTTCACCTGGAATTCCAATAAAATTGATTCATGTTTGTGGCTGTAATGTGACAAAATGTGGAAAAGTTCAAGGGGGCCGAATACTTTTGCAAGCCACTGTATACAATATTGTGACATATTGTGATATATCGGTGTATTGATATTTTCTTACATCCCTAGTAAACGGTTACTGGAACATAACGTTCAGCAGCGATGGCTGTACCATGCATGTTAGAGCTGCCGTACCTAAATTTAATTTTGCGGTTTTATTTTTGGTTTTAATGTCGAGGTTTTATTTTTGGCCCAGATGATCCGTAGCTTTTATATCTCTTGATAATGAGAAGTTGTATCCAGAGAGCGCTCCATGCTCAGTGTGTTTCTGATCTGCTTGTATTTAAAACATTAAAATCATTTGCGCAGAAGGAGAATTGTGTAACTTTGAGCTCACAGAAGAATGTGTAGGCCCTTTGGTTCTGCAACTCCAGCTGGATGATCTGGATGCTCACATTACCCATGAGCTCAGCAGATCGCCTTGTATGATATATTAATACTTAACGGCGTTTTTGTGGTTGTGTGAATAATCGTGATCTCAAAGCGGCCTAATCATTCAACCTGCCGAGTTTTCCCATTTTTCCTTTTCCTCCTTCGAGTTTATCTGTCAAAGAGTCATTTTATAGCCAACATTCTGACGTCTCTTTTGACCAGGATGACTCAGCAGAAAAAGTTGTATGTTTAGCATCTATTTCTTCATCACAGATTCAGAAAACATTGTCAGGCATGAGAGTTTTACATGTGGGCACCAGGAGAATGAACGAGTGCAGCGTTTAGGAAACTAAACTCCTAGAAATTCTGTTGCAATCTGGACTAGAACGCAAATTGATTTTCGAGAGTCTCTGTATTGTCATTTAATATATCTAGGAATAAAGCTTGATATATTAAATTCAGTGTATGGGTTGGCCTAGGGCTGGGCGATATGATTACATATAAACTATATATATATATATTATTTTTCATGCCAAAATCGATTTTTTGATATAGATTTTTTTTCTCTCTTTTCTATTCCTAAAAAGAAATTACAGTTGACAGAAAATGTATTTTAAAACTTGCTTTTATTTCAATCATCCCTTCTTGAAGTTGACGTGAATTCAAAGTCAAAATAAATTCACACTGTAAAACAGGATAGTAGGCCTTGGCCGGGTTTATTTCACATTAAACTAGAGCTGGGTTTCGATTACGATTCTCAAGAGTTAGAATCGATTATCACGATACGAACTGATCTGTTCCAATTCGATATTGATATGGGTCAGTGCTATTAAAAACGTTTTTTGTTTTTTTATGTTACCTTAATTATATGACTGTAATGCAGTGATGCAACACTGGGTGAGTAACAGATCACCGGGAAAAACCTAAACCCTTAAAATGGCTGTCTGGACTTTTCCTTCCTCTTTTAGCTGTGAAAAAGGTCAAAAAATGTTAAACAATTAAACCGATTTTTAGACTTGTAAATCGATTCGATTCTTAGAATTTTTATAAGAATTGATTTTTTTCAACACAGTACTACTTTAAACTGCTTAATTTTTAATTTTTTAATTTTCTCTTCTTTTTTCCCTCCCAAAAAAATTCAATGTTCATAAACAGAATATTCGATATATCACTATAATTGATATATTTCTAGTTTAGCCTATAAGATAAATGTGTAAAACGTTGTTTTAAGGTGTCAGATATCCTGCTGGATATTTTAATACGTAAATAGTAGCAATATTTGGCTTAAAGCTACAAACAATTCCTCTAATTTAACTGTAAATTCAGGCAGCAGCTCCCCTGTTGTAACGATGCATTCTGTTTCGAGATGGATTGTCCGCAGCGTTAACAACTAGCAGATGCTGTGTGACGAAGATATCAAAGCGCTGAGTTGTTTATCATCATATAAACCTCTGAGGTTTGACCTGAGCCGCTGATTTAGAGGTCGGCTGCGTTCTGTCGGGGAGGACGGTCAGACTCAACGTTGGCTCTAATTATTCATCATGAAGCTGAACTATCAAATCAGGTGAACGTTTCTGCTGAGCAGCTGTTCCACACTCCTGAGATCTTCTCTTCACCCACATCACCTAATTGCTCTCAGTTTGAAGTCAGTGGCTTTAAGGCTCTTATAAACTGATCCCAGAGGGAGATATTTTAGGTTTCCTCCAGGAAGAGAAAGAAAATCAGATTTCCTTTAATCACAAGATAAAAAAAAGATCTGCAACAATCAGGCTGTGAGGGAATTAAAGTGACAGTGTAGTTTTTACCAATAATCTTTGGGAATATCCATAGAAATGCTGTTGAAAATGAATCAAATGACGCCCAATCATTGAAAAATATTGCCAGCTTTGCATAAAAAGTGGGTCTAAAATACATGGGCACGGGTCCAAGTCCCTGGGGGACGCCATGTTTCCTTCTATGTGAGCCTATGTGGACAAAACTTTTACTGACTCTTTTTCGCCAGAGTCTCTGTAACTCGAGAACTTGATCCTCTTCTTGAATCGGTCCCGGGCCGGGAGCCCCGCTTCGCCCACAACACTCTTCCTCCACCTTTACCTCTTGAAAAAGCGATGCTGTCAATCTACATGGAAAATATCGACATGAGAAGAGAAAACAGAAGAGAACAAACTTTAGCAATGCTAGCAGCTAAATTCCTGTACAAAAAAAGGCTTAGCCTACAAAATGCTGGAAACTTTCGCCATTCATAAATGTTTTACACATTTAGCTCTTCGCTCGTTGCCAGGGATGAAAGAGAGTCTGATGTGCTTTGTGTAATTTTGCTGCATATATGATGTCGCTGGAGGTTGAACGATCTGGCGAACTACCAGACTCTCCCAGGGATTTTTGGTCTTTATGGCCTTTCGTCGGTAAGGTCATCACACGAACACAAAAAATACTGCTTGCTTGCAATGATTTAGGTATTTACTGCCCCATTTCGCCAGGGAAACTACAATCACTTTAGGTTGATTATCTGTGGTTCATCCTTGAAACGTCCTTTCGTCTCCTTTAATCGATCCTGTTGGAGATTTATCCCTCGGCAGCGGGCAAAAGATGAAAAATACCTCATTTTGGGTTTCATTTGACAGCAGGTTTTTCCTCAAAAAGAACTTGATTAAACTGGAAAGCTGAAATCCCTCAGCTTAGAGCTGGGCGATATAGCCTCAAATCTATATTGCGTTATAATCTAAAGTGTGTGCGGTAACGATATTTATTGCAATATATTCTTTCTTTTTCTTTATATACGTCAAAATGACAGTTTATGAACATTTTCACTTTTCACATACCTTGCAGCAGAACAACAACTTCAAAAAAAGTTTAGAATGCCATTTAAAGAACATTTATTGTGCAAAATGCATTTAAGAAATATTCTAATCTTTTTAACAAAAATTGCAACACAAAAATTCTCACAACATAAAGATGAAGATATTTTAAATAAATTAAAAGCTACATGTTATGTAAAAAAACTGAGTTAAAAATTGTCTGCCTTCCTGATTACTTATTTATGAATTTAATATCACACAAAAATAAAGCTGCACATATTTGAATTAAACATGCTTCAAGTTCAACAGGTTGTTTTTTTTTTTTCACGTAAAATGGAAACCAACTAATTCTAAACTTGCAATATGTACCGTAAATACAAACACTGAACAGCAGTGTTTATCCTCCTTGATGACATCATCAAAATGAGCGATTGCGGTACGCCGTCAAAATCTCTGCCTTTGGTTTAATTTATATAATTTCTACCTTATACCTTTCATATCGTCCACCACTACCTCAGCTGATCATCTACTGAATCTTTCATCGGTCGGAGGAACTTAGTGTTAAAGCCAAAGTGTGAAGAAAAACTCTGAGCGACTTTCAGAAAGTCAGGAGTGTATAAGAAGCCTTGCCCTGTAAATGCAGGCGGTTAGCTACTCCTGGCTGATAAATGTGCCGTGTTGTTGTTTTCCAGGTGGCCTCTGCTCCCTGACCATCGACAAAGCTCTGCCGGAGGACGAAGGCCAGTATAAATGCAGAGCTGAGAACTCTGCAGGCAGAGCAGAGTGCTCCTGTATGGTTCTAGTCGACGGTAAGAACCACGCTTCCTCTCACACACCCTCAGTTATATGCAAAAGACCCGAGGCAGCGCTGAGCTTTATACACATCGCCTCTGCTTTTTCCAGGTTAGAGAGAGTTGTTTACAGAGACGACACAGACCCTTAGAGTGGTCTTCATCACGGTCAGAGCTGCTCTGGAGCTTTGGGATTCCTCTACCTGCTTTTCTTTTTATTAATGATCATTCAGTGGAACAGACTCTGCTGCCAGAAAGGGATTTCCTGCGTTTCTTGCAGGAATATCTTCATGTTCTTTCACAATTCTAAAGGGGAAGGAGAAAACATGCGAGGATTTAAGAAACACTTTGAATGTGAAATTGTGCCCAGCATCCACTTCAGACTAAAAGCAAGAATCATCCGCATTAAGGAGGTTTTTTTTTTTTTACTAAAACAGAGAAATAAATCTACATGTCTGAGTCTTCAGGAGCTGCAGGTCTGGAATCAGAGTCTCGTTCAGAAACACAGCGATGGGTCGCCTCCCTGCTCCCCCTGATTCCTCAGGAGCCTCCGTCTGTTTGGAGCTTCCTGTAATTAAAACAAAATGAACACAAACAAACAGGATTTATCAAAGATCTCCAACAGTTACTGGAAACGGAAATCAGCTGGTTCTTCATTCCACGCAGGGTTGGGACATCAGCTGGTCTACTGGAGGCTCTTGATCCTCACTAAGAAGAAGAAAAAACAACAACTTATATTCTAGTGTGATGGTTGATAACACTGTCGGATGTTCCTCTGCGCTTTTTTTTCTTCTCTAAAAATGTAGCCAAATCATCAGAATAATATTCCCCAGCAGGATGGAACCTCATCATCACTGTCCCGATGAGACATTTTTAACTTTCCTTGATGTTTATTCAGCGATACGAAGATCCAGACTGTTTATTTAAAGGATTAAAGATAAAAAAATCATCCTATATTTTAGCTTTACTTAAACTTCAAAATTGTGGCTTTAAAAAAAATATTTTTAGCCACAATCTTGCGTTAAAATTGAGAGTTATGTTAATAGTTGATCATCTCAGTGTCACAGTTTATCTGCTGTGTCAGCATAATTGTAAAAAACACAAAACAAAACACTAATCAGACATCTTTAGGCAGAAACTTGTTGTTTTTAATCTGTGGGCAGCTCTGCTGAGTTCATGCTGCGGCTCTAATAAGTTTAACAAGCCGGGAAACAAGCTAACCAGACCAATCTGCAGGCCTCAGATGTTTGGCTAAAGCCTGACTAACGTTAGCAGGCAGAGAGTTAGTGGAGCTAGCAGGATAAGACTGAGGGTTCGTTCTTTCTGCGTACAGATGGGAAAAAAAGCACGTGAAATGTTAGGATGCACCGGGACAGACTGGAGGGGTGTTAGAAGTTCTGAAGAAGGCTTCACTTGGATCTGTTCAGTGAAATCATCTGATTTAAACAAAAACAAAAGAGACTCAAGCTGAGCTGGGTGTGAGCTCATCTCTTCTTCTTCTGCTGTTAAATGTTAGTGCCCGGGTCATGGCCAGCTTTATTCCTGGATTTATTCAACAGCAGCAGTTTGTGAGGTTTTCTACATCAACACCTTTTCGTTGAAGTTGAATCAGATTTGAACCTTTGGCTCCATCAGAGACTCGCACTTCTTATACTAACAGAGTTAACACTGTTGACTTTAGGCCCTGCAGCTGTTATTGCCTCATTCTGAGAGATTTCCAGCTAAAACTCCTAGAATGTAAACCGTGACCCTGACTGAAGCGTTTGTGTTTAAAACCTCATCTGTGTGTGTTTGTGTCGTTCCTCCTGCAGATCCACCAGAAAACTCTCCGACAGACAAGAAGTCTAAGAAGGCAGCTCCAACCTCAGAGAGTGAGTTTCCAAAATATGCAGCCGCACCAGCTTCTTTCCTTTTGTCCCAATAAGGAGCTGCAGACTGGGATTACTGGTTCCCACACACACACACGCACACAGCGGGAAGTTTCTATTTTAAAGCGTCTCTGTGTATCATTGGAAACATCAGTTAGTAAATCACTGTCAGATTATTATTCAGAACTCTGTTAGAGTAAACGGTGGATGTCCTCTGATTATTAGGACTCTTAGCTGCAAGGACAGTGAGTTTGACTTTATCTCCAGTGTTTGTCAATAGAGCATAAAGGCTCAGAAAAACACACAGCTTCAGCTGAAGAGTCGCCTTTCAGACACTTTTAAGGGAAAGGAGGAATATATGAGCGCTGTGTTTCCTAAAAGGCATTTACTGACATTTTAAGACAAGAAATGCGACTTATTGAGACCCGAACGTGTGTCCGTTTGTGTCCATGTTAGATCTGCACAGGAAACCTTCCCGTTTTAAACTGATGGCTTCAATTCCTCCTGTTTAAAGCTGCGTGGCGTCTCTCCATCGCACACCAGCCGTTAAACGTGCGTTACACATGCTGTCGATGGCAGCAGACGATGTTTTCTGTCTGCAGCCTCAGTGGAAAATCTGCTCTTATCTTTATGATCCGACTCTAAATCCTTCTGCTCGACGTGCATCTGAGCCCGCGTGTGTGCATTCCTCAGTGTCCGATTCCCTGCTGCAGCTGGGAAAAACAACCAGATGATGAAACGCAACATCGCTTTCTTTTGTTCAGCAGAAAAACAGATGATACATAAAACCCTTGCTGCGCGGCGGTGATAAATTAAACCCTGAGTTTCCCCTCATTAACACGACACCCAGAGATCAACACACACAGCCTCTGGTCCGGATATACGGTCCGTTTGGGAAAAACAAAGACAGAAAGCTGAAAATAAACCCCCAAAAATTGAATTACTGCAAATGTTTCAAAAACATTCAGTCATAAGAGCAGCAGATGGTTTAAAGCTGTGATGTGAGTTCAGGCGTTAAAGAACTCGTTCAGCTACAATTTGACCTGATTTCATATTTCCCAACATGAACTAGTTCATGCTTGTTGTAACTTTCCCATGAAATAAAGTTTTAGTTTTGCTTCAGAACCAATGTTAGTCTGAAATAGTGGTTGAAAACATGTTTAATCATTGCGATGCAAGCCTGGTGTTCCCCTCTGAGGAATCTGATTTGGTCTCAGCAGGTCAACGGATGGAACCTTCACTTATGTCAACTAAAGGCAACGCCCCGCTGTTATTTCAGCTGGGCTCTGATGGGGGGAGAGAAAAGTTAGAAGTGACAGATTGAATAAAACTGTAGCTTTGTCTCTCTACCTGCAGCAGACTGGAACAGAGTCTTGGTTGGACCTTTAAGTTTTGTCAGTCACAACACGAGTTATCAATAAAAAGGCCTCCATAAATGTTAATATATTCCACTTAAGGCTGGGCGATATGGCCTCAAATCTATATTACGATATAATCTAAAGCTTGTGCAGTAACGATATTTACTGCGACATATTATTTTCTTCTGTTTATATATGTCAAAATGATGAGATTGTTTTTGAACATTCTCACACTCCAGATACATTGCAGCAGAACGACAACTTCAAAAAAGTATATAATGCCATTTAAAGAACATTTATTGTGCAAAATGCATTTAAAAG
Organism: Valencia hispanica; assembly: GCA_963556495.2. Taxonomy (NCBI): domain Eukaryota; kingdom Metazoa; phylum Chordata; class Actinopteri; order Cyprinodontiformes; family Valenciidae; genus Valencia; species Valencia hispanica. The sequence goes on along the minus strand of OY747707.1, from coordinate 9,919,639 downwards.
ATAATCAAATCTTTTTCCGAAAAAATGCAACACAAAAGATTCTCACAACATAAATATAGCCGGTACAGTCATAATTTCTACCTTTTGTCTAAATTTATATAATTTCTACCTTATGCTGTTTATATCAGCCACTACTAATGGTACTGTAAAAAAGTATTACCCCTTTACAGATTTCTTTTTTTTTTTCTTTTCCATGTTTCAGATGTTTGAACTAATTTGATTATCTTAACTTGAAGATGAACCAAGTAAATACAAGATGCAGTTTTTTAATTATGATGAATTTATTGATTGGTAAAAACAAAAAAAACAACTATTCAAACTGACCAGTTTCACAAAGTATTTGCCCCCTAACTGTGAATAACCACTTTTCACTCCCTGGTCTGAAAACTGCCTCCCCTGTTGAATCAAAAAAACAAAACAAACTTCAAATGACGCCAGTCCAAAAAGCTGAAGTAGGCAAAAATATCTTACAAGCAAAACATCAAGTTCTGGTCCAAAGTAATTCAAGAACAGATGAGAAACAGAGTCCTTACGACACTTCAAGGCACCGTGATTTTATCTGTGTCAACACTTAGCTGATAATGTCACCAATGCAACGATTAGCGGCAGAATCTGGTGGTTTGAGTGAAATCTGCTGCAGCAAAGTGCAGCTTTAGGTGATTCTGGAACTAATATAGCATCTAAGAGCTGACAGGATGAGCTACCTCTTAGCTCTAGTGTCTACTGTTCCTCATGTTTCTCCTGTGGTTCTCGGCCCGAGTCTGTTCGCCGCCTGCAGACGGACCTCTGGTTCTGCTGTAGCTGTGAGAACCACTTCTGGACCTCTGCGTTCCTCTCAGCAAGGTTCTAGTGTCCTAATAGTGGTTCCAACACGCGTGGTGGAACGAACTCCCTGACACCGGCAGCACCTTCAGAGAACACCTGACACCTCTAACTCGCTGGTGCTGGTTCTGGTTCTGTTGGGTTTTAATCGTTAAATTCGGACCAAACTGAGCCTTAACGTTCCAATGTTGCAGCTTCTGACCGACTTGACGCCGACTTGAAGTTAACCCAACAGTCAACGTTAACCACCTGCATCTATTCCATCTATTCTTAGCTTTTTGTGTGTTTTAAATTTTATTTCGTTTTGATCATTGCGTCGGTTCTGTTAGGGCTGGGCGATATGGCTTAAAAATAAAATCTACGATTTGTGTGATGCCAAATCCGATTTGCGATTTTTAATTGATTTTATATTTTTCTCCCTTTCTATTCCTGAAAAATAATTTAAAATGAGAGAAAATATTTTTAAAACTTGCTTTTGTTTTAATCATCCTTTCTGGGAGTTTACTGTAAAACATGAAGGTAGACCTTCACATCTCTTTGAACTACTGAAACCCTTGGAGTGCATTGGTGAAATTGTTTTCAGTTTTTCTCATTTTTTCCAAAAATGAAATCTTCATAAACAGAAAATTCGATTAATCGATCGAACCGATTTATCGCCCATCCCTAGGTTCTGTAAGAATTGTGTTCCTTTATGTTCCTAAAGTTTCTCTGCAGTGTTTATAAAACGACTGATTGCGTTACATTCCTGCGAGCCTTCAGCACTGAACTCTTCTTCTGCAATCCTTTTATGGCAGTGATCTGGCTGCCGTCGTGTTTACAACGCCCTGCTCAAATTGTTTGTTCTCGGTACAAAATTATAACTGTTTGAACAAATAAGAAACTCCAAACCGTCAGTTTTTAATAAATCTGTTCGGTTACTGTAACTCCATCAACGCCTGGAAAACGCTTTGATTTATATTAGTTAATTTAAGAACTGAATGGAGGATACGTGGAATATTATCTGCTGAGTATTTTTTTATCTGGGCTTGTTGGATCTGCAGAGTTTTCCCCCTCAGATGTGAGCCGACGGTGGAGAGGAAGGATGGTGGTGTTGGAGGAGGGGAGGTGAAGATGGAGGATGGGATCTCCTCTCCCTCGTTTCCATTTAAGGCCTGCTCTCTCTGCCTCGCTCACACGATGTTTTACTTCACCGCGCAGATGAAAAGCCTGAACGTGAAGCAGCTCTCCTTTTAAGAAGCTCATCGTGTTCACAGTAAACTCAGCAGACTGGAAATAAGCGATTTCTCCGGCTGAAACTGTGTTTCTTTTTCAAACGCCTCTCTGTAGCCTGAGCCCACACACACAGCTGGATCCCAGAGAAACAGACAGATTTTGGTCACTTATTGAAAGTCTGAATCATTCGGCTGCAGCTGGTTTCGTTTTGCATTTTGAGGCTCATTTAACTATTAGATAGACTGTTAATAGTTTCAGCTGCAGGAGCATATTTTACCCAATCCAGAGCAGGAAAACTTGAGATTGTGATGTATTTCTGTCCTGCTGAGAAGTTTTAGTTGAACGACTCCTAAAGTTGCTGCAAGAATAAACATGAAGCCAGCAGAACTTCTGCTGCTTGTTAACAAATTAATAGCTTTAGCTTTAAACTGAGCTGGGCTACGTCTCTATAGAGCCACTAGGAACTAGTTACATTTACTCAGTTACATTTGGATTAAAAGTACTTTTAGGAGTAGTTTCACTACCCCTTACTTTTTACTTGAGTAATTTTATTTTTGAAGCCTCGCTACTTTTACTTGAGTAACATTTCTGGATGCTCTGAGTGAATGAAAAACAACCATGTTTCACCTACAAATACATCAGACACACCTACAGTTGATCAAAGGAAAACAACAGGTTCTACACAACCTTTGGTTTTCTGTTGAGCTCGTTAGCATTTTACGGTCAAGTGAATCTATAGTAAATACCATAAATTGTCTCTGGATGTGCTTTTTACCTTGTTCTAAGATATCTATTTACATTCGTTACTCTAAGTATTGGTATAGAACTTAGAAAGTGTTTCTTCTGCTTTAATTCTTTTATTTTGTAATTATGTTATGTATCTGCATTCATTTCTTTTCATTTTACTCTTTAAAATACCAGAATGTGCCCATAACTTTATTTGTTTTTCTGTCTGATGACATTTAAAAAAAAAAAATCAGATTAGATGTTACTCAATACTCAAATAACCTTTTTACCAAATACTTTTTTACTCTTGAGTACATCTTTTGGGTGCTCTGCTCAGACCTGACCTGATGCATTTAAAGCAGGACAGAAACCTGCAGAACATCCCTGATTCAAGTGGTATTAAAAGCAGGATGGGAACAAAGTGGCTCCGAGCCCATTCACATCATTTCATTCATTTTCATCTCCTACTGTCGTCCATTTTAATTTTTAGACAGAATTGTTTTAGTACCTCTGGTATCGTTGATGTTCTGACCCGTTTAGTTCTAGAGTTAACCAGAAATGACTTTAAGACCAGCTGATTTTTATCGTTCTTTGCAGGAGATCAGGAAGTTTTTCCTTTCAGTGGCTTTCTACTCCATTTAAGGAGGACTTTAGTGTTTTTGTTGTGTTAATTTTGTTGTTTATTTTGCTTCTTTTAGTTGCTTAAGAATTTGAGAGCAGTTTAGTCAGCCGTGTTTTTTTTAGACGTGCTAGATAAATTCATTTGACTCAACTAAAGCTCTTGAAGGCTTGAATCTCCCTTTAAATTGTGCTGTGTAAGTATTAGCTAACTCACACTCTAATAGTCCGAGAATGATGCACCGTTTATTTAAGCAACTTTACGCGTTCAATAAGGAAAACACTTAATTTTAATGAGAAGGAGAAAAGTTTCCTAATGTGTTTTATTTTTAATTTATTCTTAGTGCGAAGTTGAGCTGGAGCCCTGATTTCTGACGAAAAGGCTTTATTTTGACTTTTCTCAAATTTTAAAGGATCAACCAGCTGATCTTCAGTTGATGTAGCTGAGAAGAAATGTTGGGTTCTCTGTGTTCTGGTTCTGTTTGTTCTGCAAAAAGATATTTTTCCATCTGAGATATTTACATTTCTTTCTTTATTTCTACCTGGCTAGGAAACCAGAGTTCAGTTCATCTTTCTCTTGTTAATAATCCTGAATCCAGCAGGGGGCGTTGCCCACACAGTTAATGTAGCTTGAATTTACACAAATTAGGCTAATTAAAGATAATAGATTACAATATGTGATATTTAGTTTTTATTATTTATTGATGAGTAGAAACTCTGTATTTGTTGTTTTAACAACCAGACAGCAGGTGGCGCTCTCTGATGCTTCATTGTAAACACAAAGAAGCACACAGGCTTTATTCTCCTCAATAAAGGAATTAACACTTTGCTTTTACAAACAGTTTACTGTACAGCATAGTATGTATAGTAAGAAAAAGGATTTGCTCTTTAAATTATGAATTATATGTTTAAGGTGCCACCTTAAACATAACATAAAGTTAAATTAAATGGACCCTTTTCTTATTTATGTATTTTCAAATAAATTTCATGATAAATCAGAATGTTGAATATGATGAGACTGAAATGGAAATAAGAATATTGCTCAGTCCAAGTGTTTTTATTAGATTTTTTAATCTGTAATACTGGAAACTAAAACAAATAGATTGTTTTAATTAACAGTATGTATTATTTATGAGTATGTCTGTTTTTGTTCATTTAAATAATAAAATTATCTAAACAAATAATAAAAGAAAAAAAAAGATCAAGTTTCACAAACTGCACATTAACACATGCGGACACATTATTTGTCACATAATTAGATGCAAATTAAAGGCAACCAAATATTTCAATAATTACTAATCCTGGGGAAAGCTTTTGAATGTCTAACTTCATGTGTACCTAAAAACAAAGATAGTGAAACTTCTGTGAGGTTATCAGTATCCTCGGGTGTTTTTCGTTACATTGTTTTGATTTGCAACTAAACGCCTCGATCAAACTTTAGATCACCTCAGCGTTTCAGAGCGTTAAAAAAATAAACCTTTGAGAGTGAAGTAGATCATCTGTTTGACCTGATCATTTGTCATGATAACAAATTTTGCTGGATGATAAATTGCCCCAGAAATTATTGCTATAAATGATAATATTGTGGTTTTGACACTATTTTCATCTTATGTAATAATATTGCATGTGTACTCTCTTTGCGATCAATAAACATTTACCACTGCAACCGGAAGATATTTTTAATATCCAATATAAATTAACAAAACAGCCGAAACAATAAAAATAAAATTGGATGAACTCTGTAAACAAGATTCCCCTTTAAAAACATTGAATCACTTGGCTCAGATAAGAAAAACAGGAAAAACTACCAGTTAGGAGTTTTGTAAACAAAAAGTCCAAAACTAACAACAAAAACACTCAGTTTGAATAAAAAAAGACTAAATCCACTACATATATAAATGGACCATACATGGTTTTTTTTTCATCCAGTTTCTTTGGTTGAAAGAGGGAGACGCACGAGGAATACAAACAAGCATGCAAACGTAAATTATCGTGGCTGGAAAAATGATCAAGCTCTCATGAATTTATCATGCGATTTATTTATTTATTGTTTATTGTGACGGGCCTAGTTGGGATGTTGATGGATTATCATAGTGGAGATTGATGATTACGTTACCTAATACAATCAGCCTCAGTTATAGTAAGAACAGCTGTATGTTTAATTCTGTGCTGCATCCACAACCCATAATATTCAGAGAAAACCGGCTGAAATGTGTCTTCTGATGAACTCTTGGTTTACCTGGAACAGGTCAGTTCACAAAGTGGAAAAAGTCTCCAAAAGTGTCTCATTGTCAACAGATCTATAGTTTCAGATCATTCTGTCATTCTGACAGTCATCTGTTTTTTCTTTGGATTTATTTCTCCCTTACTTAAGAATGTCAAGAGAGACGGATCCTCCTGATTTAGAGGCACTTTAGGGTTTTCTTTTATTGCTGTGAACTTTCTTCAGGTTTCAGGTTCAGGGCTGCTTTAAGGTCGGGAAAAAACAGACTCCAACGCCTCCATCTGGGCCATGAGGAATTACAGTTTTCTCTCTTTTATTCTCTTCCCTGCTTCATCATTTGTTCTTCAGCCAAAAAAAAATATTGTTTTCCAGATGTTTACTAAGCTGCTGTCACATGTCAGGTTTAAATAACAGTAAAATGCCAACCAAGTTTGTAAAATAGTGTGTGAAGTGGAAAATGTCTCAGGCTTCTGTTTTGAATCCAGATGTTCTCCTGATTGTGGAGCTCCTGAAAAACCCACCCTGTTGATGATCTTCTCTGAAATCAAAAATCAGTGGAAACAGTTTAATAACACATATTAAGAAATAAGACGGATCTCTTATTCATCTGGAGAATAAATAGCAAACTTCACGAGCTACTTCCTGCGTCAGGAGGAACTATTAATAGGTTGTCCTTATATGGTCCTCAGAGACGCTCCTCCGCTGTCTCACATTCTTGTTCTGCTGCTTCAGGCTTGCTGTCCCAAGACTGTCACTCCTGCACACACATACTGAAACTTTCACATAAAAAGCTAAAACGATTTTAATTTATGATACAAACGGTGAAAGAAATGGGAGGCAAAACAGAAGGAAAGCATAATGAGCTTAGAAAGCATAAACCACCGCAGTAAAACAGATGTGAATAGTTGGATTTTGATAGACTCTGTGAGGCTATAATGAAGGAGAAGATGCTGGATGGTAGCAGGATTTATTTCAAGTTAAAGCAAGAGCTTTTGTTTTTGAAGGGGTCTCCTGAAGTTCAATAAGTCTTTGATGCTCCAAGACTATCTGTGGTTGATGTTTTCCGTATTTAACTTAAAAGCTTGTGAACGAAGGATAAACTGTAGAGTTTGGTTATTATATTAGTAATCTTCTTAGGGGTTCCTTGCAGTGGTTGTAACAGCCCTAAAACAAAACAAAACAAAGTGGGGGAGACTTATATAGACCCGACCAGGTTTGCATTTTCTCAAACTGGTTCAGTAAAGTTCCTGAGGAGTACAAAATGTCTTGCTCATCTGTACTCTTCAGCTAAATCTGTTCCTAGGTCAACCATCCTTTATCTTCCTGTTTTCCGGGTTTGGGTCGAGCAGCCTCAGCAGATTGGTCCAGACTTCCCTCTCCCCATCCATTTGGTCCAGCCCCTTGGGGCAATTAAAAGGCGTTCCCAGGGCCAGACGGGAAACATGGTCCTTCCAGCGTCTCCTGGGTCGTCCACCAATACGCCTATCAATCTCCCGCTCCATTTTTCCCTCATTCATAACGCGGTACTTAAACGCCTCCACTTGGGGCAGGACCTCATCGCTAAGTCCCAAGTCACCTATTTAGTAGGTGTGTAGAGCTTTGCGTAATTTAATTTCTGCATAAACCCAGTAGATCTGTGAAGGCATCGGAGGTTTCCTCAGAGAACATCAGTGAACAAATGGCATCGAGAAGCAGACAGGTCAAGGAAAAGGTTGTGGAGAAGTTTTAAGCAGGTTTAAGTTATAAAAAAACAAACATCCAAAGTATCGATCACCTCACAGAGCTTATTTCAATCCATCATCTAAACGTTAAGAGTACGGCACCACTGTTGGAGCAAAACATGGCCGTCTACCTAAATTAAAGGCCGGGCGGACAAATTCACTCTGCACTTTCCAATTTAAAAAAAACTAATTTGTTTATTTTGATAACCATAAATTATAAACCTTCTACTTCATAACTAGACTCTACTTTTCTTTGGGCTGTCATATTTCTCTAAATAAAGCACATTCAAAGTTGCAGTTGTATCTTGAAAAAAAAAGGTTTAAAGGGTGTTAATATTTTTATCAGGCATCTCAGGTATGAGAGTTTAAATCTGCTTTGAAGAGTTTTAAGGTTTTAATAAACCTTTTTGTGACTGTTGGGTTCTGTGCAGCTTAAATCTTCTCCAGAACCCTTTAAAGAATTTAATCAACTACTTATAAGTAAAGTTATATTCGAGGAGTTTGTGATTAAGTAGCAGACTGGATCGACCTGAGGAAATTCCTGAGCTAATCAAGAAAGTTTAATAAAGAAGGTCTCTGTTGATGCTGACGGGCATCTCAACACAATGATCCAGAAAGTGTTGGAGGCCTTTGCTGGGGTTTTAAATTGGCTCTGGCTGACTGACTGCTCTGTTTGTTTTTCCATCAGGTGAAGCCAGAATAAAGAAACCAACTCCGAAGACTCCTCCTAAACAAGGTGACACACACAGCTAAACAACACACACCATCTGGTGACCAGAACTATATCTGGAACTGGGCCGGAGCGTTTCTGTTTACTTAAACTTTAATTAAAAGAATCAATTCGATTCTAATTCTCATGAGTTAGAATCGATTATCAAGATCTGATCCAATCTGCTCAAATTTGGTTCAGTGCTATTAAAAACAGGGTTTTTTTGGGGCCGTTTACCTTAATTATATGCCTGTAATTCAATGACACAACACTGGATGGGGTTACAGTTCACCGGGGGGGGAACAGTATTAACCCTTTCAGACCCCCAGCCTGAAAATGCCCGTCTGGACTATTCTAGCTTTTTCTTTTTTTTTCGACACAGCACTACTACCTTCGTTGCCACAGAAGTCCTTTTGATGTCACTGTGAAATAGGACTTGGGGATATGGCTTAAAAATACAATGTGTGGTGCCATTTCCGATTTTTAATTGATTTAATTTTTTTCTCCCTTTCTATTCCTAAAAAAAAGAAATTTAAAATGAGAGAAAATACTTTTAAAACTTGCTTTTATTTTAATCATCCTTTCTGGGAGTTTACTGTTAAACATGAAGGTAGACCTTCACATCTCTTTGAACTACTGAAACCCTTGGTGTGCATTGGTGAATGTTTTTTTTTTCCGATTTTCTCGATTTATCCAAAAATGAAATCTTCATAAACAGAAAATTCGATTAATTGATAAAATCGATTTATCTCCCAGCCCTACTGTGAAGCCTATAATCTCTGATCTGTTTGCTCCATCGGATACCTGAGTACCACTGATCCCGTCCAGCAGCTGAAATTCGACCCTTTGACTTACGATGCACTGATCAGTGATCGGCAGGTCAAATACTGAAAAGTCTGATTTTTTTCTGTTCATAAACTTATCAAAACTGAATTCCCACCCTATTAAAAAAAAACCTGCAGCACATTTTTCTCTCATCTGCTATAGACCTCGAAGAAAAACAGAAATCGCTATCAACCGTGAAAAGCCTGACTCTAGCATCTCTCGTAGTAATCATTGATGATTGATTACTAATTATTGGTGTCGGTGTGCAGCGCTGCCTCCTCAGATCCTGCAGTTCCCAGAGGACATGAAGATCCTGGCAGGAGAAAAGGTGGAGATCCTCTGCAAGTTCTCTGGAGCTCCACCCATCACCTGCACCTGGCTGAAGTTCAGGAAACCGGTGAGTCTCTCACACACATTCAGCAGCTGCTTGTCCAGTTCTGACTGGGTGTTTTTGTTGTGTGTGTGCGGGTCAGATCCAGGAGGGCTCCTCAGACATCTCCATAGAGAGCACAGACAGCAGCAGTCAGCTGACCATCAGCAGCGGGCAGCAGGAGCACTGCGGCTGCTACACCATCGAGCTGAGGAACAGCTACGGCCTCCGACAGGCGGCCCTCAACCTCACCATCGTTGGTAAGAAATAGGGGTCGTCCATCTTGGGTACCTCATGAGCTTGATTCGATTATAAAACGATTATTTTTGTTGCATATCTTTTACCCCATTCAGGGTTTTTTCTTCATTCCTTCCATGGCTGTTTTCTACTCTTAAATCCATCCAGTTTCCATGTATCCAAACCAATTGATGTCCCGTCTTTTGTTCATGTCAAACCACAGCCAAACCAACACATGTCAAAATTATGTTTCATAATCATATTAAAGTCATATTTTAAATGAAAGCTAAAGGTAATTGGCAATTTAAATATAATATAGGGTGACCATATTTTGATTTCCATAAAAGAGGAACCATGGTCCAATCCTTAAACACATCTATCATTTTCTGTTTACTTAAAGAAGACTTTTGATTTTAACATATGTAAAGTATTCCAGCTCTATGTGGTTAAAAAGAAAAAATAAACTTCAGATCAGCAACCATTACAGAAATGACTTAAAAATCTAAATAGAAATAAAATAATCTTCTATATTAGAAAATAAACCTGTAACAATAATGTCTCCCTTTTTAAGTCATACAGGACAAAAATTACAAAAAAATCTGAAATAATATTTTGAGAAAATAAGTATTATTTTTCTATTCAAAGTAATAGAAAATAAAAAGTAGCATTCTCCCAAAGACACTTAAAGTCTATACTCCAGTCTTTTTTTCGCTGTCAATTTAATACAGAACTCTAACTTTGAAGCGTTTTCATAGTTTTTGTGTGAGTTTGACCAATAGGATGTTTGCCACCTGTTATACAAAGAAACTAATCTGCCAGCTATGAGTACGCTGCTCTGCGCTACACATTAGTTGACATCTGTCCCCTTAAAAATGTTTGTGCGGCACGCCAGACTTTTATGTTTTTCCTCGTTTAGTTATAATGAAAAATAAATCTATTTTTGAATACTTTCGATTTTGCAAGTTTCACATTGCAATTTATCGATTTATGGTGAATCGGCACACACCTAGTATGAAACATCTGCAGCATCTGGACTCTGAGAGGCTGAAACCAGCTGTTTATAGAAACTGTTCCAGTGTGGCTCTATCAAACTGTTAAACAATGTTTACTATGGTAAATCCTCCTCAGATAAACCCGACCCCCCAGCAAAGGTCCCTGCAGCCTCAGACATCCGGCGCGCCAGTCTGACCCTGTCGTGGTACGGGCCAACGTACGACGGCGGCAGCGCTGTGCAGACCTACCACCTGGAGATCTGGGACTCTGTGGACCAGCAGTGGAAGCAGCTGGTGACCTGCAACAGCACCTCCTACAACATCCAGGTTTGTTCACAACTCCCACCTCAGACAGGAAAAAAGTTAGATTCAGATGTTTAACAGAATGTCTGCGTTTCCAGGACCTTCTCCCAGAACGACAGTACAAGTTTCGGGTTCGAGCTCAGAACATTTATGGCATCGGAGAGCCGAGCGCAGAGTCTGAACCTGTAACAGTCGGACTGGTGGACGACGGTGAGAAACCAAAACTGAACTCTGGTAACAACTTTCTGTAGATGTTCTGAGATCAGTAGACGGAGATCCATGGAGCCCGGATTCTGAGACATGAAGGTCTAGCCTCTGTGAATCTCAGCAATCAGGAATAAATACGATGTACTAATTGGTTGTATAGACAGTGGGGCAAAAAAAGTATTTGGCAGCCAGCAGTTGTGCAAGTTGTCCAACTTAAAAACATGAGAGAAGTCTGTAATTTTCATCATAGGTACACTTCAACTGTGAGAGACAGAATGTAAAAAAAATACTCCAGGAAATCAGACTGTATGATTTTTAAAGAATTTATTTTTATAATGGTGCAGAAAATAAGAATTTAGCACCTACAAACAAGCAAGGATTCTGGCCCTCACCGACCTGTTACTTGTTTTAGAAGCTCTTTTATCCTCCAATCGTTACCTGTATGAATGCAACCTGTTTGAACTCGTTATCTGTATAAAGACACCTGTCCACACCTTCAGTCAGACTACAACCTGCATCATGGCCAAGACCAGAGAGCTGTCTAAGGACACCAGGGGTAAGATTGTACACCTGCACAAGACTGAGCCAATCTACAATAGGCAAGCAGCTTGGTGAGAAGAAATCAGCTGTTGGGCAATTAGTAGAAAATGGAATAAATACAAGATCACTGACAATCTCCCTCTACCTGGGGCTCCATGCAAGATCTCATCTCGTGGGGTACAAATGATCTTGAGAACTGTGAGGAAACAGACCAGAACTACACAGGGGGATCTGGTCAATGACCTGAAGAGAGCTGGGACCACAGTAACAAAGGTTACTATTAGTAACACACTACATCGTCATGGATTTAAATCCTGCAGGGCTCCAAAAGTCCCCCTGCTTAAGCCAGCACATGTCCAGGCCAGTCTAAAGTTTACCAGAAACCATCTGGATGATCCAGAGAAGGACTGGGAGAACGTCATGTGGTCGGATGAAACCAAAATAGAACTGTTTGTTATAAATGCCACTCGCCGTGTTTGGAGGGGGAAGAATGCTGAGTTGCATCCCAAGAACACCATACCTACTGTGAAGCACGGGGGTGGAAACATTATGCTTTGGGGCTGCTTTTCTGCTAAGGTGACAAGACGACTGATCCGTATTAAGGAAAGGATGAATGGGGCCATGTACCGTGAGATTTTTGTCAAAACTCCTTTTTCATCAGTGAGAACATTGAAGATGAAACATGGCTGAATCTTCCAGCATGACAATGATCCCAAACACATCGCCTAGGCAACGAAGGAGTGGCTACATAAATTGCATTTCAAGATTCTGGAGTGGCCTAGTCAAACTCCAGACCTCAAACCAATAGAGAATCTGTGGAGAGAGATGAAAGTCTGTGTTGCCTAGCGACAGCCCCAAAACATCACATCTCTAGAGAAGATCTGTATGGAGGAATGGGCCAAAATACCAGCAACAGTGTGGAAAAACCTGGTGAAGACCTACAGGAAACCAAGGTTACATTATAAGTATTAAGGTGAACTTTTGTTATTGACCAAATACTTATTTTCTGCTCCATTATACCAATAAATGCTTTAAAAACGATACAATGTGATTTTCTGGATTCATTTTTACATTCTGCCTCTCACAGTTGAAGTGTAGCAATGATGAAAATTACAGACCTCTCTCATCTTTTTAAGTGGGGCAACTTGCACAATCGGTGGCCGCTAAATATTTTTATTTTTTTTTCACTGTAATATATTAGATATCCATTTAAAATTCAGAACAAGCCCGTTTGATTAGAGTTCAACTTTAGGTTTTTAACCCATTTGTAAGAAGACTGACCAACCTTGACCTCTCCAGGGTTTGTAAAGGTTTGAATGTTAACTCAGAGTCCATGTCTGCTGCTGGAAAAGACTCTTCTGGGTTCTCTGCTTATTCATTTTCTGTGTTTAGATTCAGGAGGATATTATTCTGCTGCTAATTTGGGTTTAATTTGATATAACAAATGTTTAACTTGTAATATTTGCCACTAACGTTAAAAATATATGTTTTAATTCCCCGTGTAAAGAAATCTGAGTCTACTTTTTGGCCTCTGGATACCTGCGTCCTCCAGCTGCATTGTCACTTTTACTGAAAGGCTAGAAAATCCTAAGCATTTTGAGTCATTTATTAGCATGTATGACTGATTGTTGACTCTTAAATTAGCTGGTGGATAAGAGACCTGAAGGTAGAGTTGCTGGTTTTGGATAGAGATATTTTGTTTTCTTTACTCGACGGATGTATTCGTTCTCAGTTTTAGGTTGTTTCTATCCGTTTCTTTTTTTTTTTAAACACATCAATGTGAGATTAAGGCACCTTTTTGCCGTCTCCGTCCTGTTCATAGTAAAACTCTGTGATCACACTGTGGACACCCCTGAGACGAATGTTTCCCTCAGGAGACATGACAGTCAAGTGTTGATCAGTCTCTGATGAGCTTTAGTTTGGTGTGATTCTGCAGATCCAGAGGACAGAAGTTCTCCTTATAACAGGACTGTGAATCTGAATCCAGCTCCTACTAAACCAGAACCATTTCTAACTAACTGGGCTTTAGCAGGACAGCTGAAATACGTTGGGCAGAACTAAAACGACTAAATGGACTAACACTGCTGCTGTTTGATTCCTCTAATAGAGACCCAAGATGATGCTGAGGAGGAGGATGAAGGTATGAGCCTCTGTCTAATAAACAAACTAACCACACGACATTTATCAGCTGCGACAGTCAGAACAACGTGTCTCCTGTCTGTGTTTTTAGACTCAGAGAAAGAGCCAGAATACAGAGACGTGACGATCAAAACCGATGTGAAGGTGAAGGAGCTGTACGACGTGGAGGAGCGGCTGGGAACGTAAGGCTCCGCCCACTCTCGCCCGGCACCCAGAAGTGAGCAGCGAGCTGCGACATAAATGTGCGTTGTCTCTGCCTCAGGGGGAAGTTCGGTCAGGTCTTCAAGCTGGTGGAGAAATCCACGAAGAAGGTTTGGGCTGGAAAGTTTATCAAAGCGTACTCGGCCAAGGAGAAGGAGAACGTGCGGCAGGAGATCTGCATCATGAACAGCCTCCATCACTCCAAACTGGTGCAGTGTGTGGATGCCTTCGAGGGCAAATCGGACATCGTCATGGTCCTGGAGATGTAGGTGCTCCCTGTGCAGGGTTTGGGTCAGACCCACACCTTAGATATGCTGGAGAATATTAAAGATCTGATCTCTGAGCTGTTTTATCTGCAAACACAAACAAAATGTTTTTTCTGTGGAAAACACCGGAAAACAATTTCCTGGTCAGCTATGAGAGGAATTCGGCAACAAACGTTTCCTGGGATCTAATTTTAGAGTCAAAGTTCAACCTCATCTCACCCTGAAATATATCCATTCTTCTTTAGTCATTGCTGATTTCCAGCTGAACTCCTTCAGCTGGTTTCCTCTGTTATTCAAGAAAAAAACTCCTCCACGTCAAAGAGGAGCAGCACAGCATTTAGCTTTCACTTTTAACTCTGATAAATAAACAGCGGAAAGGAAGCAACAAATTTGTGCTGACTTGATGAAAACTGGGAATTCAAACAGGAAGAGATGTGTTTACACTCATATTATCTCCATTCATCTGAGCCCTGAAAACTTTTCGATCTGCAGCTTCATTATGGAAACAGCAGCAAACAAACAGGAACCTGATTCCCAACGTTTCACCAGAGAATGGAAATTAGTTTCTAACTTTAAGAACGTCATCATTATGTTAAGGGAGGTCGTTTTCTTTTTTTAATCTAGTGAAAGAGTGATAATAATGAGAATGAGTAGTTTTAGACGTGGAAGAATTCCCACCCCTGAACTTTTTCCTTTTTTTTTTTTTGTTCTCATTTTAACCACAACTTTAAATTAATTTTACTGGGTTTTATGTGAAAAACCAACATAAAAAATAAAGTGTAATTGTAAATTGGTAGGAAAATGGTTCATGGATTTCCCAAGTGTGTTTGGAAATAAAACAGAAAGATTTGTTGCAGACCATTTTTTTAGCCCCCTTTATATTAATACCCTTAAATAAAATCCAGTCCAACAAACTTCCTTTAGAATACACATAATTAGTAAACAGGCAACATGTAGATCATGAAGACCACGAGAAAAAGCAGATGGGTCAGAGCTTAAAGTTATCGGGAAGTTTAAAGCACGATTAGTTTATAAAAACAACAACACCAGCTTTGAGCATCATATAAACATAGCGAGTGGGAGGATCTAGAAACTATAAAATTAATCATAAAACCCAAAAAACAATGTTTCTGGAAGGCATTGTTGAAAAAAGGCCAAAAGAAATTCTGCTTGCAGTTTGCTGCATGTCCTGTAGGGGGCACAACAAATGGTGATTGAAACTTGCAACATGGAAAACAGTAGGAGCTAAACTAACAGTGCGTATGCATGCTTGTGTTGACACATGGCGGTGGCAGCATCATGCTCTGGGACTGTTTTTCCTTCAGCTGTGACAAGACTGTTAGTCAGAGTTGGTGCAAAGATGGTTGAATCTTGAAAGAGGTTCCCCCTTCGAAGCAGGACAACATATTTAAACATACAGGAACGACTACAATAGAAGCTTATTCGTGTATTAGAATGGCCTAGTCAAAGTCCAGGCCTTTAAATCCCATTAGGAATCTGTTTACAAGACTGAAGAAGAAAAAAACTTGGTAGATGTGTAAAGCTGGAAGAGACATGGCAACAGAGATCTGCAGTGAAATGTGTTTCTTCAAAGTGTCCACTAGGGGTGGGCGAATGTAAATGCACTCCACACTGTTCAGCTTTTTATTTAATTTTCTAAATACAAACAAATATTGCATTTTTTCCTTCCACTTTATAATTTTGAGCTAATTTGTGTTGGTCAATGACAGAAACTCAGGCTGTGGTGTCGCTAAGAGGAACCGTGTTCATGAGCCGGTTTGAGTGTTTATCTTCCTCCTTCGCCGTCTGCAGGATCTCTGGCGGCGAGCTGTTTGAGCGGATCATCGACGAGGACTTTGAGCTGACGGAGCGGGAGGTGATCAAATATATGCTGCAGATCATCGACGGCGTCAACTTCATCCACAAGCAGGGCATCGTCCACCTCGACCTCAAACCGGAGAACATCATGTGTGTCAACAAGACCGGCAGCAAGATCAAACTCATCGACTTCGGCCTCGCCCGCCGGCTGGGTAACCAGCCTGCAACTAATAAAAACCAACCCGCTAACTCATGCTAACTGTGATGGCTTAACTTGTTTTTGTCCTCCCGACAGAAAACGCTGGAACCCTGAAGGTTCTGTTTGGGACGCCAGAGTTTGTGGCTCCTGAAGTGATAAACTACGAGGCCATCAGCTACCCCACCGACATGTGGAGCATAGGAGTCATCTGCTACATCCTGTGAGGAAACGACGGTCTGGTAACACGCGCCTCAGCTTCCTGCAGCCTAGCTAACGTTTTCTTTCCGCTGGTCCCCTCAGGCTGAGCGGTCTGTCTCCCTTCATGGGCGACAACGACAACGAGACTCTGGCCAATGTCACCTCGGCCACCTGGGACTTTGAGGACGAGGCCTTCGATGAAATCTCGGAGAACGCCAAAGACTTCATCACCAACCTGCTGAAAAAAGACATGAAGTAATCCTGACGCAGAAACATCCTCGCCGTAACCCCGAAAAGGGAGATGTTGGATGTTTTTACTGTGTAAAACCTAAATGTTTGCAGACTGGGAGTCCCTCTAAGAGTTTACAGTGTAACATGTGACCCCCGCAGGGCTCGGCTCACCTGCCCTCAGTGTTTCGAACACCCCTGGCTGAAACAGGACACCAACACCATGAAGACCACCAAGCTGTCCAAGGAGAGGATGAAGAAGTACATCCTGAGGAGAAAGTGGCAGGTAAACAACAACGTGAGAACTTCTTCATCGTCAACAGCTCTACAGAAAACAGTCATCGACCGTGTTTGTGCTGTGAACGTTTCCTCCTCTGACAGAAAACGGGTCACGCTGTTCGAGCTATCGGCAGGCTGTCCTCCATGGCCATGATGGCTGGAGTTAGTGCCAAGAAGGGCTCGCCCACTGAAGGTACCGAACCCAATCGAGTCAAGTGTGTTTACATCCAGATCGATTTTAAATTCTGTCCGATTCAGTCCTGATTACAAGGAAAGGCGACTTTATTTGTGTAGCACACTTTCAACAACAAGGTGATTCAAGGTGCTTTACATGATTAAGGGGTAAAATAAATAGCAGTAAAACAGACAAAGCATATAAAGCATGAAGCATACATAAAACATATGATACATGAAAGCATTACTCAAAGGCAGCTCTGAACAGATACGTTTTTAGTTGTGATTTTTTTTAAAACTCAGTGTTTCAGCAGCTTTCCAGTTGTCTGGAAGTTTGTTCCAGATTAGAGGAGCATAGAAACTGAAAGCTGCTTCTCCATGTTTGGTTCTGATTCTAGGGATGCTGAGTGAACTAGAGTTAAAGGACCTGAGTGGTCTGGGGGGTTGGTATAGTAACAGCAGGTCTTCAACATACTTTGGTGCTAAGCCATTCAATGATTTATAAACTAGTAAAAGTATTTTAAAGTCTATTCTCTGAGCTACAGGGAGCCAGTGTAAGGACTTTAGAACTGGGGTGATGTGCTCTACTTTCCTGGTTCTAGTGAGGAACACGAGCAGCAGCGTTCTGGATCAACTGCAGCTGTCTAATTGACTTTTTAGCCAGACCTGTGAAGACGCTGTTGCAGTAATCAATCCGACTAAAGATAAACGCATGGATGAGTTTTTCTAGGTCCTGTTGTGACATCAGTCCTTTAATCCTAGAAATGTTCTTCAGGTGATAAAAAGCTGACCTTGTTATTGCCTTTATGTGACCCTGGAGGTTCAGGTCTGAGTCCATTACTACACCTAGGTTTTGGGCCTGATCAGTAGTTTCTAGCTGTATTAACTGAAGCTGTGTGCTGACTATTGATCGTTCCTCTTTAGATAGCTAATCTTATTGGTAGTTATAATCTGCGCTAGTGGGAGCATTTAGATATTAAAATACTAGGGAGGTGTAAAGGCAAGAATCTGGTGATATGATATGTATCACAATACAGGGGAGGCGATACAATATATTGCGCTACTATGAGTAAGATAATGTTTATAACTGAATTTAACTGTAGTAAAACTATCACACTCCAACCTGTTTCATACTTTAACACATCCAGTTGTATTACTAGATCTAGTCGATCCACTGGAACGAAAAAAGTGAAAACAGCCACCAACTAAGTCATACTTTTATTTTTACTACAAAAATTACTGTCGTTATTAATGTTTCCATTCAAATTTTAAAAAAATAAATAAATTGATACATTGCTTTTGAATATCGATACAATAAAGTGACATAAAATGTTGCAATATATCGCTGTATCGATATTGTCTTACATTCCTACTGATTACCAAACACAAATTGTTCACCGAGCATCTGAAGAAGACTCGAAAATGGCCTTAAAGTTACAAAACAGACGAATCCAGTCGCTTCCAGGCTGATTTAAGGGTTTTTGTTTTCTGAATACAATAAACGAAATGTGAAGATAAGAAGTTAAAAATGACTGGATGTTACCAAAATGACAACATATTTTTGAGACAAAGCGTCTCTCTAAGCTCCTGCTGACAGAATACATTCCTGTTTGTTTACAGAAGATAATCAGTTCCTGGAGTGTTTGGAGTATGAACAGAAGACGGAGTGTAAACCCAGTTTCAGTTCAGTCATTAAAGATGTGGAGGTGGTGGAAGGCAGCGCCGCTCGCTTCGACTGCAAGATAGAAGGTACAGCCGATCAGTAAATGTGTTTTATTAGAATCCTTCTGTTCTGTTTAGAGTATTCCTGATCTTTAGGCTCCAGTTTTACTTTCACTGACTGGTTCTGATTAACTTCCTTCAGTTCTTCTGATTTAAGTTAGTATAAAACTGTAAAAGATTAATTTCAATTCAGTTTATTTATATAGCGCCATTTCACAACAGATGTCATTTCAGGGCACTTAACAAGAAGTCATTTCAATACATTTATACAAACATTCCAATCAATTAAAAAGTTTTCTATTCAAGGAATCCCAGCAGATTGCGTCAGTCATTGGCGTGAGGTTGGGCCCCGTTGATGCAGACTTTCCAACCACAGCAATCCTTCAGCAATCCCTCATACTGAGCAAGCATGTAGCGACGGTGGAGAGGAAAAACTCCCCTTTAACAGGAAGAAACCTCCAACAGAACCAGGCTTAGTAGGAGCGGCCATCTGCCACGACTGTCTGGGGGTTTGAGAAGACAGAGCAGAGACACAGAAGGAACAGAAGATCTGATATAAGAGAATTTCTATGTTACAGAAAGTAAAAATTGATAACAGGACACAGTGGATGTTCAGTTACTGGGAGCATCATCCCAGTCGATGCCCCCTGTCCAACAGGGCATTGCAGCCAAGCAGGACACCAGACCAGGTATATCTTCTATGGAGAGAAAAACACTGAGAGAAAACAAAGTTAACAGTCGAAATAACAGAATGTACTGTAATACAACTGGATAGTCGTCTGTCCTCCAGCAGTCTAAGCCTATAGCAGCATAACTACAGAGATAGCTCAGGATGACCTTAGCCACTCTAACTATAAGCTTGATCAAAAAGGAAAGTTTTAAGCCTGGCCTTAAAAGTAAACAGAGTGTCTGCCTCACGGACTAAAGCTGGGAGCTGGTTCCACAGGAGAGGAGCCTGATAACTAAAAGATCTGCCTCCCATTCTACTTTTAGAAATCCTAGGAACTACAAGTAAACCTGCAGTCTGAGAGCGAAGTGCTCTTTTAGGAACATATGGAACAATTAGATCTCTGATGTAGGATGGAGCTTGATTATTAAGGGCTTTGTATGTAAGAAGAAGGATCTTAAATTCTATTCTGGATTTAACAGGAAGCCAATGAAGGGAAGCTAAAACAGGAGAAATGTGATCTCTCTTTTTAATATTCATCAGAACTCTTGCTGCCGCATTTTGGATCAACTGAAGGCTTCTAATTACACTTTGTAGACTTCCTGATAGTAAAGCATTACAGTAGTTCAGCCTGGAGGTAACAAATGCATGGACTAGTTTCTCAGCATCACTCCTGGACAGGATGTTTCTAATTTTAGCAATATTCCGGAGGTGAAAGAAGGAAATCCTAGAAACCTGTTTAATATGGGATTTAAATGTCAAGTCTCGGTCAAAAATAACGCCGAGGTTCTTTGCGTTATTACTGGGGGCCAATTTAATGCCATCCAGATGAAGTGATTGACTAAGCAGTTTCTGTTTAAGAACTTCTGGTCCAAAGACAGCAACTTCTGTTTTGTCAGAATTTAAAAACAAAAAGTTTAGGGTCATCCATGTTTTTATGTCTTCCAGACATACCTGTAATCTATCTAACTGACTGGGTTCATCAGGATTTATGGATAAATATAGTTGTGTATCATCTGCATAGCTGTGGAAATTTGTCCCATGCTGTCTAATGATTCTACCAATTGGGAGCATATATATGGTGAACAGAATTGGTCCAAGGACAGAACCCTGTGGAACTCCACAAGTAACCCTTGAGAGTGAAGATGATTGATCTTTTAGATGAACAAACTGGAATCTATCAGACAAATATGATTTAAACCAGCCTAATGCTGTTCCTTTGATCCCTGCAACATGTTCAAGCCTTTCTAAGAGAATATTATGATCGACTGTGTCAAAAGCAGCACTGAGATCTAACAAAACCAGAACAGACACCAGTCCATTATCTGAGGCCATGAGAATATCATTAGTAACCTTCACCAGTGCTGTTTCAGTGCTATGATGAGCTCTAAAGCCTGACTGAAACTCTTCAAACAGCTCGTTACTGTCTAGATGCTCAAAAACTTGTTTAGCAACTATTTTCTCAAGGACTTTGGATAAGAAAGGAAGGTTATATATAGGTCTGTAATTCACTAAGTCATCTTGATCAAGGGAAGGTTTCTTGAGTAAAGGTTTAATTACAGCTATTTTAAATTCCTGTGGTACGTATCCGTTTACTAAGGATAGATTCATCATATCCAAAATGGGGCCAGGAACCAAATGGAACACTTCTTTAAATAATTTGGTTGGGATTGGGTCTAACATACAACCTTAAGGTTTAGATGAGGCTAATATTTTTGATACTTCCGAAAGCTCGACTGAATCAAAACGATTAAAAACACAAACAATGTTTTTAACAATTCACAGTAAAGGTGAAGTGAAGTTCCTAATTTTATACAAATAAAAATAGATTTAAACTTGAGTCCAGATAATTAAATAGTGTTTGTGCTGCAGGCTACCCCGACCCTGAGGTGGTTTGGTACAAAGACGACCAGCCGATCAAAGAGACCCGACACTTCCAGATCGACTACGATGAAGAAGGAAACTGCAGTCTGATCATTTCAGAGGTCAGAGATCAGCTGGTGCTGCACAGCTTCTTTTAGCTTAGCTTTTAACTGATTATTATTTATTACTGTTTGTTTAATTGCTCTGCATGTTTTATATGATTATATTTTTATCAGTTTTACTATTTAATCTTAGCATATTAATTTACTGTTTATTTTTATACTTTAATTTATCTTAATCCCCGTTCCAGTGTTTCCTCTGTGGGAGCCCTCTGCCCCGGGAGCGGTGATCGGCTGTAGCTGCCTGGGTGCTCTCCAGGTGGAGCTTGGGTGGAGGTGGGGGTCTTGGCCTTGCCTCCACTGGGCGCCCTGTGTCGGTGCCTCGGCTGCTGCTGTTAGTCTACCGCTGCCGGGGCAGATGGTTCCTCTGATGGCGTTTCCTTGCATGGTTCATCTACACTCGGCCCAATGTCCTTTTTTACTTTTTCTTTTAACTGTGTGTGCATGGGAGATGGGTTGGGGGGAGGGGGGTATAACTGTGACCATGCTTTTAAATCTGTGGGGGAGGGAAGGGAAGGTGGTTTTATGTGGGGTCATTTTAATCTGTAAAGCACTTTGTGATCCAACTTCTTGTATGAAAAGCGCTTTATAAATAAAGTTTGATTTGATTAAAGTAGAGCTGGGTATCGATTCCGATTCTCAAGAGTTAGAATCAATTATTGATCTGATCCATTTCGATATTGATGTCTGTGCTATAAAAAATACTTTTTCTGAGCTGTTACCGTAGTAACTGAATGGGGTTACAGTTCACCGGGGGAAACCATATTAACCATTTCAGACCTTAAAATGCCCGTCTGGACTTCCATCCATCCATTTTCTTTACCCGTCCATCCTAATGCAGGGTTGCGGGGGGGCTGGGGCCTATCTTCAGCTGTCACGGGGTACGCCCTGGACAGGTCGCCAGTCCATCACAGGGCAACACAGAGACATACAGGACAAACAACCACACACACACTCATACCTAAGGGCAATTTAGAGAGACCAATTCACCTAACATGCAAGCACAGGGAGAACATGCAAACTCCATGCAGAAAGACCCCAGGCCGGGATTTGAACCAAGGACCTTCTTGCTGCAAGGCAACAGTGCTACCAACTGCGCCACTGTGCAGCCCCCGTTTGGACTTTTCCTTCCTATTTTAGCTGTAAAAAGGGAAACAATGTTAAACAATTAAATCGATCTTTGGACTTATGAGTCGACATTTAGGAATTTTTATAAGAATTGTTTCAGAATCAGAGAATCAATTTTTTTCAACACAGCTCTAGTTTAAAGGTTGGGTCCTTAATACGACTTTCTGTCCTGCTGTCTATTTAATACAGGTTCAGGTGAAGAGTTTTGCGTTATTTGCGATTAATTAATTACGGCCATATTTAGCTCGCTATGTTGTTGTTTTTTGACGCGAGACTTTTGGGTGAAGCACGTATCCTTGTTACTCTCACTGAGCAGCGGTGCAGTCGTGGACTGCTCTCTGGACTCACTCAGAGCAGATATTTACCCCACTGAGTCCAGAATGCTAACAAATCGCGGATGCTCGAAGTCAACGTTGCAGTCGGCACTGGGACTAGTCTCAAAAACAGAGAAATGTAAATGGCTGGGACTGAATGTGTTACTGCATATGGATCAATGACTACCTGACCAATAGACCACAGTTTGTGAAACTGAAGAATTGTGTGTCAAACCAGGTGGTCAGCAGCACAGGAGCACCACAAGGGACCGTATTCTCACCTTTCCTTTCACTCTTTACACCTCAGACTTCTAGTACAAATCAGAGACCTGTCATGACTTCATAAAGCCCCTTTTTTTGTTATATATTTGTTCTGCCACAATAATGTAATGAATTTAAATGAAAATACCTCAAGATGAGGACTTTTCTCAGCAATTATTAGGTGCGATTAAAAAAGAGATTAATTAGATTAATTAATTACAGATCATAATTAATTAATCTCAAAGTTTTGTTAATCTCTTGACATCACTAATTACAAGTTTATAAATAAAGACTGAAGCTACATTGCCTAGCTAAAGTATTCACACCCCTTAATCTTTTTCTACATTACAATCACAAATTTAAGTGTGTTTTAGTAAAATTGGCACAAAGTAGTGTGTAATTGTGACAAGGGAGGAAAATAATGCATCATTTAAAAAAAAAATTTCACAAATAAAAGCCTGAAACTGTTGCATTTGTAATCTGCCCCCCTGCGCCGGTACTTTGTAGTGTCACCTTCATAGTTGAAGGTCTTTTGGGGTGTTTGTCTGCCAGCTTTGCATATCTCTGCTTATTTGACATCAAAGTCTTGCTACAGATTCTTCCTCCTATTCAGGTCTTCTCACTGACCCATTCTAACACAATATATTTGATCTAAACCATTCCTGGCTGGAGGTTTGGGGTTGTTGTTCTCCTCCAAGGCAAACTTCCATCCATCTTCAACTCTGACCGGCTTTCTCGTTTCTGCTTAAAGATTAGAAAAAAATGCCCACAGCATGATGCCGCCACCACTATGTTTCACTGTAGGGATTTACAGTGATAGTTTTCTGTAAGCGGCTACTCTAGAGTCACAAAGCGCCTCTTGGCTGCTTCTCTAATTAATGCTCTTATTGCCTGAACAGATCTGTGTGGACCTGTTCCAATCTTGCCATATTTTTTGTAACCTAAACCTGCTTCATTTTTTCCTAGACTTCAAGTGTTTGTTCTCCTTTTATTCTACAGCTTTGCTGTATTTTGTTCTGACGTATCACATAAATTACGATGAATTATCTGGTTGTAACATGACTCAAAATAAGACAAAAGGTTTAAGGTGTGTGAATATCTTTCCCCCAGCCACTATGTGTGTTATTACTTTTAGATGAATTGTCTTTAATGTGTTGTTTTCTGGTGTAAACCTGCAGGTTTCAGGTGACGACGATGCCAAGTACACGGTGAAGGCCGTCAACAGCCTCGGCGAGGCAACGTGCACCGCAGAGCTGCTGGTGGAGGTGATGGCTGGAGAGGAGGAGGAGGAGGAGGAGGAAGAATAACGTTTCCTGTCTGAAGTTCAGGAGGCCCGCTGCTCCTCAGCCTGTCAGACCTGAGCAGGGGAAAATCCACCCACAGTAACGGTTAGGGGTTGGAGGTACAGGTGGGCGGAGTTTCTCACACCTGAATCTGAGCATGTGCAGAGCTGCAGCTGGATTCCCTCTGATTGGTCGGTTGCTGTGTGATGATGTAAAGCACAACAGGCGATGGTAAGGCCCTGATTGAAACGGGAAGCAGAGTGTAAAAAAACAAACAAAAGATGAGACTCGTGTCACTGCAGTCGTACGTAAGGTTAAGGGGTCAGTCTGTAACTTAATAATCATTTCATACAGTCAGCAAATTCTCTGTTAACCACTAAAAACCAACTGGATAAAGGATAAAGATACTCACTACCCACAATCCATCCTGAGACGTTCCACCGGATTGACGTAGTGGAAAACATTTTTAATGTGAAACGATGTTGTACAAAGTTATTACAGTTAAAAACAGGACAAAAAGGGATGAAGGCTGGTGAACTGTAGCTGTAACCAGGGGGGGTGAATGATAGAAGAGCCAAACTACTTACATAACCAGGATGGCCTGTATGATTGTTGAAAGAAAGAATTTCAATGTAATTCAGCCATTAGTGAGAAATTTTAAAAACAACGTCTTAGTTGGTTCTTTAACGGAGTACTGAGCTCTAGGAGCTGTCTGCTGCTTTACATCGAAGCACAATTATGACCCATAGAGTGTTTTTAAACTGTACTTAGCTCAAAAAGGAACTATAGTTGATTTATTTTTATTTTTCCTTCCCTGTAACACTGCTTACTGCCAATAAATCTTTTATTCCATTAAATGGAAATGGTTGCGCCTGTGAAAAACTTTCCAGATCCTCCCTGCAGTCCTGATCCCACATCAGTGTCTGACCAATCTAGTTACCAGCAGGAAGGAGGAATGAGGCAGTACAGAGGTCACTGGTTGTTAAATGGATTGTTAATCTGTCATCAGGCAAGAGTCAACAGCAGAACAAGCTGTTTGACAGAAAAGATTTGGCCAGTTTTTAATGCGCGTTTAACCCACCGATTCAGCCCACAAATACGGCGCCGTTTAGAGGGAAATAAGTTATTTTCAGACACACGGTTTTCCTAACTTTTTTGTGCCAAGTGTAGATTAATGATATGCGGTGTGGTAGAACGGTTTACATTAGAAATCAGCATCAGTTGCCTTCCGATATATTAAATATTTTAAGCTTTATTTAGATTTAAACAAACATGACTAAACAACGACCCATTTAATTTCACCTAAAAACTCCCGGAGGGTCGCCAAACGGTTCCGTCCTGCAAGCTTGCTGTGTTAGACTCCGCCCACCTGTTGCCCCGCCCATCATCCCATCTCATGTCAGTGGACTGACTCCCTGTGACGAACAGCTCCTCCAGATCACCACACAGACACTTCCCTGTAGATTCACCGTTAACAGCTCTGGGTTGTTTTTTTTACAAGATTCACAGTTTGAGAGCATAAAGTATTTTTCTCACACGGACTCTGGCGGTACCTCCAGCGTGCTCCGCTCTCAGGAGCCCGCTTTCATATGATTGGTCAGTTTATGGAAGCCGCACTCGGACACCTCTGTGATGTCACTGAACTTTTTAACTTGTACATGTTTCATTCGTAATGTCACGTTTTGTCCCTGTTTGATTTGACTGAAATCAAAGCATGAGGAAAAGCATGTTTGCCAACACTTTGAAATTAATCCTTTATTTTCTTTTTGTGTCCGGTCTGAGTTTAGGACAGGAAACCTTCACCGTGTCTGTGCCTTAAAGCTGCGCTGAGCCCACTCTGAACACCAGGTCCTGCAGTGATCACATGTATTCTTCTGTAACTGAGCTGCTCCTGTTGTTATCTGAGAAACCAGCTTCACTCTTTTACATCATGTTTCAGCTGCCGGCTTCACTCACGTTTGGCCTCCTGCTGTGAGCCTTAAAAACCGTCACCCTGAGTTTCTCCGTCGCACTGCGGGACGTTTTCTTTCTTCCACTGCGGCCTTAAAAGCTGTCGATGAATCAGGAAAGCTCTCAAACCTCCGCGTTTACAGACCATAGCCCGGTTCCTCTCACAGCAGCAGTTTAAATGTTATTATTGGATCATTGAGACGCCCCTCATTGTGGCGGCAGAAACTCTGGGTAAACGTCACATTCCAGCTGTTTGTGTTTGAACCTTTTCATGAAATCCTTTTACAATCAGACACCAAAGATGTTTTTTTTTGTTTTTTTCCTGCTAACTCACAAGTGTGCGTGTGTTTGTATGCGTGTGCGAGTGTTTCCCCTGCAGTTTTCAACCATCCTGCTGGTGTTTGGAGTCTGTTTGTTGTTATTTAATGCACAGATTTTTTATTATATGATCATTCTTCCAGAAGGTGTTGCAGCACTTCATGTCCCCCGTCTATTAAAGCAGAGGTGGACTCACTCTTTGTTTTTTGTTTTGTTTTTGTATTAGATGTATGTAGATTTAATTACTTTAATTTTTATAAAGAATATACCAGTTTGATGAACTGTATGAGAACACTACGACTGTAGTTACTCACAGATGCCAAATAAAAAAATGTATCACTAAACAAGTTTGGTCCTGTGGTATTTTCATTTTAAAATCAGATTCATGGATGAAATTTTCGGTTTATGTTAAATTATTTTTTGCTCTAAAAAGGCCCAGAAGATTTTTTTTATCAATTAATGCATTCATTCATAAAGCACCATGATTATGTAATTTTACAGTTTGACCCATAACTCACCTTCATTTCGACCAGGAACGGTTGAATATATGCAGGAAAGGACCGAGAACTCGTCCCTGAGGAACGCCAGAGCTAAATAAATTTGTTTTAAACCGTTTCCAGCAAAACTACATTTACCTCTGGCTTTTTGTCTTTACAGGAGACACGCAGACCCACATTTGAAAGTTCAGATCATGGCCACAAATAATCGTTGAGCAAATGTGACAGAAACGAATAAACTCGCAGATTTAGTCGTATTAAGAGTCGATAGGCTGTTTATGAGGAAGAGTAGTTTGTGTGTGTGTGTTGACGAACAGCAGCTGGTCAGAGTGCATCGGCCTTAATGAGCTCACCTGAGAGCTGCTCGTTAATCCGTCCTCTCAGCACAACGCAACGTGGACGCCATTGCAACACCCTCGTGTTAATTTGACTCTTTGAGTTTGTTCCATAAACGTTCCTCCGAGGATTTATACACAACAGACTTTGTTACTTTGAGATTGTTGTTGACGATTTTATTTTTGCTTCTTCTCTTTTTTTGTTTTTCATGTTTATTTGTTAGTTTTTAACTAAATGAATAAAAGCAGCCATTTGATTCAGCAGGAATCTGTGATGGAACAAAACGTGCGGATCTCCTGATTTCCGTTTGTTTCACTTAAATCTGACACAAAGCATCTATAACTCTTACTATGAAAATATTTTCTAATCTGGCATTTGAATACTTTGTTCTCAGGTCTGAAAAGTAAACATGTTCCAGTTTATGGTATAATTTGTAAAATAAAGAGTGATTTATGATCGGCGTCCCAAAGACAACACCAGCTAACTTCTCCCGTTCTCACTGGAAACAGGTCAGGTTCCACCGTCCAGACTTTCTCCAGCCCTTCCCTCCGGTTGTCCCACTGTTTTGGTTTTTGCCGTTGAACATCTTCACGTTACTGGAGCGATTGATTTCTTCTCCGGCTACAGAGCAAATGGGGAGAAATCTGGAGATTTAACCTTCCCAGTGTGTCTTCCAGAGGTTTCATCCCTCATCCTCTAGAGCAGGGGTCGGCAATCAGAAGTCAAAGTGCCATATCAACTGTGCATTAACAATAAAGTCATTAACGCTGCTTATCAACAGTTACTCGCTATAGATATTGAACTCAAATTCAATTCTAAATTAAAAACTACTTTATTGATCCCTGAGGGAAATTAAGTGTTGGTGTAGCTCATATAATTATTTCTTTAAGGAGTTGTTGTAGATGCTGATGGCTGTGGGCAGGAAGGATTTCCTGTAGAGGTCTGTGTTGCAGCGAAACTGAAGAAGCCTCCGACTGAAGACGCTCTGTTGTTGTATGACTGTCTCATGAAGAGGATGCTCAGGGTTGTCCATTTTTTTGATTTTATGAAGAATCCTTCAGAATCCTTCATTCTATAAAATAACTTTATAGATCTATATTTGTTGACATGTTGGCAAAGTGCGAATCAGCTATTTTTTAGCCAATCACAAGTTGAACCTGGCAGGTGGAGTTGTTAGCTAAGATACCGTCTTTAATTAAAAAAAGGTGCGACTGATTGGTCTGTGTGAGCTAATTTGGAATGTGGCCAGGCCCCCTGTGATTTTATCGTGAATTATTTTAACTGTAGGCTTCAATCCGCTCTCGACCTGCTGGCTCCACTAAAAGTTGTAAAAACTTATTCAAAACATACTATATACCATGGAGAAATGAAAACCTTAAGAAATTAAAGAGGAGCTGCAGGGTGGCAGAAAGGAAATGGAGGAAAAACAAAATCACAATAAATCAAATATACATAGAACATCTCAAATCATACAATAACGCTGTAAGAAATTCCAGAAATGCATACTTCTCCAGAATCATCTCAGAACATAAAAATAATCCCAAAATTCTGTTTTCCACCATTGATAAACTTTTTAACAGAGCTACTACTGCATTTCCTAAAACCCCCTCAAACACTCTTTGTGAGGAGT
Source organism: Valencia hispanica (assembly GCA_963556495.2). Lineage (NCBI taxonomy): Eukaryota > Metazoa > Chordata > Actinopteri > Cyprinodontiformes > Valenciidae > Valencia > Valencia hispanica. Next base: position 9,890,543 of record OY747707.1, on the reverse strand, counting down.
TCGCAGACCACTTCAGAGGGAAGGTAGACACCATCAGATGTAAGATTTTATCTTCTCAGAGTAACATGGTTTTAAACAAGTGTGTGTCTCTACCAGAGGAAACGCTGGACAGTTTTGTCCTGGTAGAAGCTGAGACTCTTGATAAAGTTTTCTCCTCAGTGAGGCCCACTACAAGTGCCCTGGACCCGATTCCCACCCGGTTTATTAAGCCATTTTATTAATCTTTTAGAGATGAGATTTTGACCATGATGAATTGCTCCCTTCAGATGGGGCACTTTCCTGCCGCCTTTAAAGGGGCGGTAGTGAGGCCCCTGTTGAAGAAGAGCAATTTAGATTTAGAACTTACCTTTTTTAAGCAAAGTTTTAGAAAACTTGTTTTAATTCAACTTAATGATTTTATTAATGAACACAATGTCCTGGAGAAATTTCAGTCTGGTTTTAGGGTGAACCACAGCACAGAGACGGCCCTTTTAAAAATGTTAAATGATTTTAGATTAAATTATGATGCTCAGAAGGTGACAGTGTTGGTTCTACTGGATCTAAGCGCTGCCTTTGATACAGTAGACCACACTATTATTTTAACCCGTTTAAAACAGATCGGCTTCTCTGTTCACAAGTGGTTTACATCCTATCCCACAGACAGGACTTTTATGGTAAGTTTAGATACCTGCTCCTCTAGGGTCCATAGGATTACATGTGGTGTCCCCCAGGGTTCAATTTTAGGCCCAGTGCTTTTTAACCTCTACATGCTCCCTCTTGGCAGTTTCATCAGGAGACATGGAGTCAACTTTCACAGTTATGCTGATGATACACAGCTGTACATCTCCATGTCTCCCGATGACACACGGCAATGGATGCACTTTTTAACTGCATTTTAGACAGTAAATCCTGGATGGCAGAAAACTTTCTCCAACTCCACCAGGACAAAACTGAAGTTTTAGTCATCGGTCCTGAGGCTCAGAGAGAGAAACTTTTACCAAAACTACAATCACTGTCTTTTAATCCCTCTTTACAAGTGAAGAACTTAGGCGTGATTTTTGACTCTGAACTGACTTTCATTCCTCACATAAAAATATTACTAAAATAGCTTTTTATCACTTAAAGAACATAGCCAGAGTCCGCCCCATTCTCTCACTGGCCAACACAGAGACACTGATGCTTTTATCACCAGTAGAATTGATTACTGTAATGCCCTGCTTTCTGGTCTTCCCAAAAAGAGTATATCAGGTTTACAACTACTACAAAAGTCAGCAGCACGTGTCCTGATGAAGACCAGGAGGCGGGAACACATTACACCTGTCTTAGAATCATTGCATTGGCTCCCTGTGTGTCTCAGGATCGATTTTAAGATTCTTTTAATAATTTTTAAGAGTCTTAATGGTCTTGGGCCTTTTTATCTCTCTGAATTGCTTTTACCATATGAACCTTCACGGTCTCTGCGCTCCTCTGGCAGCCGTCTCCTTGTCATCCCAAAAGTCAGGACACACACTCATGGCGAGGCGTCTTTCCAGTTTTATGGCCCTCACCTCTGGAACAGGCTGCCAGAGGACCTCAGGGCCGCAGAGAACGTTCATGTTTTTAAGAGCAGGCTCAAGACTCACCTTTTTAATATAGCTTTTAACTGATTATTTATTATTAAATCGGTTTAATTACTCTGCATGTTTTGATTGAATTTCTTTTAGCTGGCTATCAAATATTGTTTACCTGCTTTGTATTTTTATTTGATTATATCTTATAATTGTTTTAATTTTAATATATTAACTTTTTTTTAGTTTTCCTTCCAGTGTTTCCTCTGTGGGAGCCCTCTGCCTCGGGGGCGGTGGTCGGCTGTAGCTGCCTTTGTGCTCTCCAGGTGGTGCTTGGGTGGAAATGGGGGTACCAGCCCTCCTTCCTCTGGGCTCCCTGGGTCAGTGCCTTGGCTGCTGCTGTTGATCTGCTTCTGCCGGTGCAGATGGCTCCCATGATGAGGTTTCCTGGCTCATCTGTACTCAGCCTGTTTTGGTTTTGTCTATTGTTGCTTTTATGTGTGTGCGTGCATGGGGGGGGGGGGTTATAGTTGTGGTGATGTTTTTTACTTCTGGGTTTTGGGAAAGGGGGGGATTGTGGGTCATTTTAATCTGTAAAGCACTTTGAGAAACTTTGTTGTGGTTTGAAAAGTGCTTTATAAATAAAGTTTGATTTGATTTGAGATGTTGTGAACTACTGGAGAACGTCTGTCTCCTTTTTACTGCATGTTTAGGCAGTGGAACGGTAAAACAGCAAAGTCTCAATATAAAGGGAAGGTTCTAACACTTTTACAGATCTGTCACAATCCTCTCCATGCCAGGAAGCCATTTAAAAAAAACTAATGTCTTTGGCAATTAGCTTCATAGCTAGCACTAATGCAGCACATCAAAATAAAGTAGAGGAAACCCTTAGCTTACCCAAGTGAAACAATTGTACAGTATCTGCAACACAAGGGATGCTGTGCAAACAATACTTGTGATGAAAATGTTTAGTTTCTTATCTGAAAAATCTTTTTTTTGTGTGTGTTTGGACCGTTTTGAACTCAGAGACGTACGTTGGTTTAGATTCTCAGTCATCCAGGATATTCTTGAGTTTAAATGAAGGCAACTGGACTTTTCTTGTCTTGGGGAAAGAAAGTCCAGTTGCCTTCATTTAAACAATTCAATTCAATTCAATTCAAAAATACTTTATTCATCCCAGAGGGAAATTAAGTGTTGTAGCTCATATAATTAATTCTTTAAGGAGTTGTTGTAGATGATGATGGCTGTGGGCAGGAAGGATTTCCTGTAGCGGTCTGTATTGCAGCGAAACTGAAGAAGCCTCCGACTGAAGATGCTCTGTTGTTGTGTGACTGTCTCATGAAGAAGATGCTCAGGGATGTCCATAATTTTTTTGATTTTATGAAGAATCCTTCTTTGCATTATCATCTCCAGATGTTCCACAGTTGTCCCAAGAACAGAACCAGCCTTCTTTATCAGGTTGTTTAGCCTTTTTAAATCCCTGGCTCTGATGCTGCTACCCCAACAGATGACGGCTGAAGAGATTACACTCTCCACAACAGACTTGTAGAAGATCTGCAGCATCTTGCTGCAAACCTCTAAGGACCTAAGCTTCCTCAAGAAGTACAGTCTGCTCTGTCCCTTCTTGTAGACGGTTTCAATGTTCATTCTCCAGTCCAGTCTGTTGTCAAGGTGAACTCCGAGGTATTTATACTCCTCAACCACCTCCACTTCTTCTCCCATGATGGAAACAGTGTTTGACTTATCCCTGTTTCTTCTGAAATCTACAATCATTTCCTTTGTTTTGTTCACATTCAAGGTGAGACGATTGTTTCCACACCATGTCACAAAGCGGTCCACCAGCTCTCTGTATTCAGCTTCTTGTCCATCTCTGATACATCCGACAATTGCAGAGTCATCTGAGTATTTCTGCAGATGACAGGTCTCTGATTTGTACTGGAAGTCTGAGATGTACAGAGTAAAAAGGAATGGTGAGAGTACGGTCCCCTGTGGTGCTCCTGTGCTGCTGACCACCTGGTTTGACACACAATTCTTCAGTCTCACAAACTGTGGTCTGTTGGTCAGGTAGTCATTGATCCAGGCGATTGTTGAGGGCTCCACCTGTGTCTTCAGGAGTTTCTGACCAAGCAAATCAGGCTGAATTGTGTTAAATACACTGGAGAAATCAAAGAACATGATCCTCACAGTGCTGCCTGCTTTGTCCAGATGACAGTGGGTTGGTTGAAGCAGGTGGATGATGGCATCTTCAACTCCAACTCCACAGCAATAAGCAAACTGCAGTGGGTCCTGATACGTTCTTGTTTGCTTACTCAGGGGTGCCAACAGGAGTCTCTCCAGGACCTTCATGATGTGGGATGTCAGGGCAACGGGTCTATAGTCATTGATGACTGATGGGTGAGTTCTTTTGGGTACTGGAACAAGGCAGGATGTCTTCCACAACACTGGGACCTTCTCCTGAGTTAAGCTAAGGTTGAAGAGGTGCTGCAGAATCCCACAGAGCTTCTCTGCACAGGCCTTCAGGACTCTGGGGCTGACACCATCTGGACCTGCAGCCTTGTTCCGGTTCAGTTTCTCCAGCTGCCTCTTCACCTGACTTTTGGAGACAGACAAGTGGGAGGGGGAGGCAAAGGGGGTAGCAGCATTTCCTGACTTGGTTGAAGTCAAACTTGTGGAATTAGAAGAGTCCATGGCTGAGGTGAAGGATAAAACATCCGAGGTGTAACAGGAAAGCTGTTGGTCAGAGGAGAGTGGGATGTCTGTTTGGCTGGGAACAGGAGAGGGGGATGCTGAGCTAGTTCCTGAACTGAACCTGTTGAAGAATGTGTTCAGTTCATTGGCTCTGTCCAGACTTCCATCTATCCAATCTTTCCTGTCCTTAAAACCTGTGATCTTTCTCATTCCTGACCAGACATCTCGGATATTGTTCCTCTGTAGTTTGTTCTCCAGCTTCTTCCTGTATGCCTCCTTGCTGTCTCTGATCTTGACTTTAAGTTGCTTCTGTATACTCCTCAGTAATTCCCTGTTTCCCTCCCTGAAGGCTCTTTTTTTCTTGTTTAGCAGTTCCTTCAGGTCACTGGTGATCCAGGGTTTGTTATTAGGGAAGCATCTCACTGTTCTGGTGAGGATGATGTTGTCCACACAGAAGTTTATATAGTCAGTCACACACTCAGTCATGTCATTGATGTCCTCTCCATGTGCTTGGCAAAGAGTCATCCAGTCTGTGGTTGCAAAACAATCCTGCAGGGCTTCTTCAGCTTCCTGTGACCATTTTCTCACAGTTTGTTTTGTCACAGGTTGCCTCTGTGGTTTATATTCTGAACAGAGAAAAACAAGATTGTGATCTGATTGTCCCAGAGGAGGTCTTGGTTTGGACGTGTATGAATCCTTTACATTTGCATAAAACAAATCCAAGGTCCTGTTTTCTCTTGTAGAGCAGCTGACAAATTGTTGAAATGTTGGAAGTGTAGTAGAGAGCGAGGCATGATTAAAATCACCAGATATTGCCACAAATGCATTGGGGTGCTGTGTCTGTAGCTTAGCAACAATGGAACTGATGACATCACATGCAGTGTCGGCAACGGCTGAAGGTGGAATGTAAACAACTGCCAAAGTTACACTGGTGAACTCTCTTGGTAAATAATATGGACGAAAACTCACTGCCAAGAGTTCGACATCTGGGCTGCAGAGACGACACTTCACAGTACGCTCAAGAACTCAGAGACATGTTGCCGGTGAGCTCAGTTTGTAAATCAGCATAGACTGTATATTGAGTTCCTTTGAATCAAAGCTAAAAACCTCCATCTGTTTAGAGCTGCCTCTGATTCTTACTCATTTTGTTCTATCTTTATTTAAATTCCAGCTCTTTTTTCTTCTTCAGAGTTTAACATTTTTTGATGATGTGACATGAACGTGTCCTGTACTCTCGGGTGATGAAGATGTTCGGACTCTAATGAGCTCCAGAGAGCAGATCGGCTCATAAAGTAGCTCAGAACTCATTGGACCAGACGTTCTTCTGGTTCTGATCACGGTGGGCTGGTGAACATGTTATTATTATTGTTGTTGTTATTATTATTGTGTGTTGTCTTAGACGTGAGGATTAAAGCTTCATGTATTGTTGATCCTGGTTGACATGTTGTTGATCCAATGTGTGTGAGGTCTACAGTTGTCAGGTGAACTTCATCTGTTCTCTGGTCCTCCATCTGCTTCTCCTGTCGCCTTTCTATCGCTTCTCATGACCGCCGCCGCGGCCCTCAACGTCTCGCAGACGTCGCTGACGCTGGACGGCCTGCTGCAGCTGTCTGAATACCGGCCGCTCTTCTTCCTCCTCTTCCTCACCGCCTTTGTGTTCGCGCTGTGCAGCGACGGCCTCGTGCTGATAGTGATCTGCACGCGCCACATGTACGTGTTCGTGGCCGCGCTGCTGCTGAACTCGCTGCTGGGCGGCAGCGCGATCTACCCGCAACTTCTGTGGGACCTCCTGTGGGAACCTCAGTGAAGCTGTCCCCCCACCCACTTGAAAAGTAAAATCTAATAGGCGGATCGGTTAGTGCTTCGTTTGTGCAGATTTGTGCAGGTAAAATTATCGTTTGTGCTGCTTTGGTTTTTGAGATATAAAATTTTATTTTATAGGTCATTCAAAGGTCACCGTCCCCCCAGACAGCTCCAAAACGGACCAAAATAGTCCACTTTTTTAGTGCTTCGTTTGTGCTGATTTGTGCAGGTAAAATTATTGTTTGTGCTGCTACGGTTTCTCAGATATAACAAGTTTTATTTTTGATTCATCTGCATTGAGCCACTCAGTACAAGGAGAGAGGTAGGAGGTCCTCTTCCTTTTTTTGGGTGGAACAGCTTGGCCCCTCCAGTTCTCAACGGCATCTTCATCAAGTAGATTAACATTTGCATCAGATCCCACAAATTGTTGAGCATCCATTTTTATTTTCTCTTCTGCACTGTGAGTAGTCATGGATCCTGGATTAATATCTGTCACTGTCAGTGAGTCCACTGTTGCCTCATCTTTGTTATTTTCTTGTGCAGAACAAATCTGCATATTTCCTTCGATGAAGGAAAGATGACGAGCAATGAAGCGGTCAGCTCGGATAGGCAAGTTTTCATGTTTAAAAAGGCCATGTTTTATGTTTTTGAACTCCGCTTCAACAGTGGCTGAGCTTGCTGTGATGCTGGTGCTTTTGAAGAGAGGGACCATTATTCCTGTCCAGAGTGGCAAGTAATTTGCTAGTCTTATTATATGTGGAATAATCTCAGGAAGGAAGTGAATATTATCTCTATCCCCGTCAGCTGAAGCAAGTGACCTGCTCTCCTCACATATTTCTGTTATCCACTGTCGTATTTCAGTCTGGATCTTGTCAACTGATTCCACTTTGTCACTTTCCTCAATCTCTTCATCTGGAACGATGATGGAGTCATCAGCAATTTGCGCTTTCAGATATTTTTTGCACCTTTCAGATGCAAGAGGGGCTCCAGAACTGTCATCACCTTCTGCTTCACTGAGTGCCACAACAGTGATAGCACGTAAGAGCTCTTTTGCATGGTCCAAGCACTGTGACTGAAGAAGTTTTGCTAGTGACCTGACAAAGAAATCATTAACACGGTGTGTCTTCTTCTTCAGGCAATCCCACTGGCATATCATCTTGATGCAGTGTGCAACATCAACTCTGATAAAACAAGGAGGAAGTATAGCAGATCGGGTTCCAAGAAGGACATGAAAGCATTCATTAATGTAGGACTTCAGATCAGGGTGAGGAGTAAAAGCCCTGACCAGAGCACCAAGAATAGCCAGAGAAAAATCACTCACAGCTTCCTTTGGCACAGGTGCACCCGAACGAATCCATTCTGTCAACCAGTTTACGATGGCATTAATATCGTGTTTTTCCGACAGCATTTGCACTACTGGGACACTGGGGCAATTTTTTGCTTTCAGAACGCCTTGATAAAGAAAGACATGACCAGATCTGCCATTTGGTCTTTGCAGTTTTTTCACAACTGAGCCAGTTGCATCAAAGCACACAGTTGGTGGAGATTGTTTGGACAATGTTTTGTAGACATGCAACTGAGTTTGACTCCAGTAGTGACAGAAAAACCTGTCCAGTCCAATATCTCGGATGCTACCACAGTGAGGTACGCTATATTTTAATAACTGCAAAGATGCAATGATATCTTTGTCCCCTAATTCCAAATCTTTCCTCTCTGGTTTGGCCTTTCGCAGGGTGGCCACATTTGGAAAGTGGCTTGACTCAGGATCTCCAACATCCATCAGTTCTGCTGCCTTTGCTGACCTCCATACAGCTGGTTCCATTCTGCCTTCACACAGCTCTTTGGAAATCTCTTCACGCAAGTTTCCAGAAATGAACCGCTTGGAACGGCCAGTGTGAAGGGAGATGTCTGTATTTCTAATGTAACACTGGAGCACCATCTGGCTATTAATCGCTGGCTCTGTGTCACATGACATTTCCAACTGGGCACGACACTCCTTACAGTGGCCTCTAATGTCCAAATAATTATTGGTGGCGGTTGGATGGATCTTCGCTCTTCGGAACACAAGTGTGCAGGTGTTTTTGACCTTCTTCCAGATAATATCATTCAAGATATGAGTCCAAGTCCCAGGTTTCAAAATTGTATATTCTCTTTTTTGAGAAGGAGAAAACTTGTCTTTATATTCAACCTTTTCAGGAATGAACTTCACCCAGTCTTCAAAAGGTACCTGAAGCTGAAAGGCCTGACAGTTTTCTTGTCCAGAAGAAATGCCACTGGAGTCTACCTCTGTTTCACCATCACTTTCCTGATCACTGATTTCCAAAACTGACCAGATGTTATGTCTATTCAGCTTCACAAAAGTGTACAGGGCCTTTGCTGACATATTGTTTTCTAGCTGATGACTCATCTCTGTCCATACCGGGGCAGCTGGTGTGGCTATTTTGCCATTTTGGAATATGGCCTCTTTTGAATTGCAAAGGATTGCAAAAATTGAGTCTCTGTCTACAGATGGCTTTCGAGGCATCTAAATCAGAATTAAAAGAAACTATGATTTGAAAGGATCAAATGATGACTTCTGACCTATGGTATATAATCAGCATGGAGATAAAAACTTAATTCTCCAACCTACACATAGGAATTTTTAGTGCAGTAGCACATAGGGCTACTTAAATTGCATTGTTGGTATTATTCTGTGTCTGAATGTTGTTTTATACATTAACATGTACTGTACAGCACTTTGGTCCAGTGTACTGGTTGTTTTTTAGTGCTTTATAAAATGTTTTTCTTTGAATCTGCAAATAAAATTAACCGTTTTTAAAAATGTTAATAAATAAAAAAATCACTCTTTCTGGCTTGATTCAGTGAATTTTACGATGTGTACTACACTGTGTGTCTGCTCAATATCTAAAAACATGTATACTATACCATGTATTAACTCAGTATCTAAAGTTTAATTGAAATATACTCTTACCTTGTTCAAAAAATACAAAGGGTTGTAAAAAAAACAAAAAAAAAACTACTTGAAATACCTTTCCTGCCAAACTTTTATTTGATGCAAAGACTGCTAGCTTGTTCGTTTGTTGTAAAAATGATGGCAATGCAGATTGTTCTGTTTATTTCAATAAAGATTATATTTGAATAGGAAAGATCCACTTTAACACATGTCTAGCATGTCTCATGTGTTCAGCAGGGAGATGTGTGGGACAGTGGTTAAGACAGGTGCAGCAGGTGTAGAGCCTATAACCTCTGTCAAGGGTTCACCTCCTCAATATGTGCATGTTTTTTGTTTTTTTTTATAAACTAGAATCTTGAATTTATAAAAAGAACATAATTGAACAAGTAAAATTTATTAATGTACATGTGCAACAAATTTAGATCATAAAAACATAAGGAGACAAAGTTTTCTTGCAGAACTTTATTCAATTCAATTCAACAAATTCAAAAATACTTTTTTGATCCCAGAAGGAAATCAAGTTATTGAACACATTTACACACAAAAGGCACACGACCATTTGAAAAACCTTTTCAAGTGTATATCTCAAACGGTAGCAGCACAAACGTTAATTTTACCTGCACAAATAAGCTCAAACGAAGCACTAAAAAAGTGGACTATTTTGGTCCGTTTTGGAGCTGTCTGGGGGGACGGTGACCTTTGAATGACCTATAAAATAAAGTTTAATATCTCAAAAACCAAAGCAGCACAAACGATAATTTTACCTGCACAAATCTGCACAAACGAAGCACTAACCGCTCCGCCTATTAGATCTTACTTTTCAAGTGGGTGGGGGGACAGCTTCACTGAGGTGTCACACCTGCTCATCTGACCACCTGCCCGTAACTGCATCACAGCGCTCGCCCCCGAGGTAAACAAAATATCTGTTTTCAGAATTACGCAGACCTGTAACTCCAGTTTCTATTGGCCGATTTGGATGATTGACATATGGTTAGAATCGTAAGATCTTATAGAATCACACTGACATCAGAACTTTGAAGCAGATTGGACAAAGCAAATGTTTACGTGGGGAAAGTTCACAGTTCGCATGTCAGATAAGGTTGAGCTTCCGCGAATCAAATGTAAAAAATAATGGCAAAGGATTACGTTTTTTTCACTTTTTCTTTTCTAAATACACACTGGATATTTTAGTTATTCTGGAAATACAGTCATATCACGGTGGATTATTCCTTTCAGCACGGAAAAAACAAAGGTAAGAAAAAATTTATGCTCTTGTTTTTCAAATGCTGTAGCTACGTATTCTTGGGCTTATTTTGCTGCTCATTTGCTGAAATTTGCACATAGCGTGATGAAACGTGCAGCTCTAGAATCTGTGAGATGCTGGCTTTAAGGGAAGGCAAAGTTTGCTCGGTTCTGTTCGGCAGGGTGACCGACAGGTTCGGTTGAATGTGTTCATGTAAAAATCGCAAAATAGCACAGCTGTTCCTTTAATTGCTTGTTATTTTTTCTGGGTTTGGAGGTCACAGAAAAGATTTATGAGTCTTTAGCTGAGATTCTGAGGTTTATAATGATAGGACATGTTTAGCAATCAGTGACCACAGGTCAGCTAAATTCGGACATTTCCCCGCCCTTCCCCCACAGTGACCCGGCGGCGGGGCTGTGGGGCTTAAGAGGTTAAGTCCAAAAGTAATTACTTCAGTTTTGTTTCTGTTCAGCTGGAGAAATTTATGGCACATCCATCCATTGATTTGCTTGATGCATTTACTTAGGGTTTGGATGGGTTCAGAGTCACCCGGTGATTCTGTAATGCAAAGCTGAGTATCATTGGCACAGTTATGATAAGTACTCTTATTGCAGTGGTTCCCAAAGTGGGAGGCAGTCATTGCAAGGGGGGTGCGGAATGCATGGATAAAACTTAAATGCTAATAAAACAGCCAGGTTTTTGATGAGGCTCCCACATAAACGGATGGCAGAAGATAAAACATTGCCAAATAAGCTTCTAAACCAACTTCCTTCCAAGCCAAAGAGTAGAAAATATGACGAAGCATGTCTTGCCTTTGGTTTTCTTACACCAAACACCTGCAAAAGCTCAAATTAGCTCATATAAAGTTTTGTACATAGTGGCAAAGTATGAAAAACCGCATACAACTGCAGAGGATCACATACTTCCTTGCATTATGGGTGTAATGAAACTACCGTGTCTTTAAATCTGCCAGTGCTGGAGCTGCCTCTCAGGTGTTGTGTGTGTATATAAATGAGAGGCAGGCCCAGTAATTGGTAAGAGTCAGTTTGGTGAGCTCTGCAGCAGCAACCGCTTTGTCAAGAATGTAAGTAGAAAGATTTGGTTTCTTTTGTAACTTTAAAGATATACAGAATGTTGCCTATGGTGTTTTTGTTTTCTAAGCTACCAAGCCAGCTGCATAATTTGTCAGAGTGGCCAGGTACTTATGAAGCAGTTTTGCATCCCTTGGCAAGTGAAGCGAGGTATGTTGTGCTACAGGTTTACCCTTCTGAAGGAAGCCTTGTATGTTTGTTTATGGTCATGTGTATATTGACTTTTAATCATTAACTTTTGTTTTTGTAGTTTTCACGGTGCACAATGGAGTGTAGATGTGCATAGAAGTGTTCAACATCCTCTTTGTACTCACTGGGTGGAATCTGAGAAAACTGAGTGAAGACCATGGTGAAGACCAAAAGTAAATAAAAGTCTACACCCATCTGAGACTCTGAATTTCTTTTGGAAGTCAAGGGCTGCTACAATGGGCATGGTTCTATCTATGATTCATAACAGAGGCCAGCAAACTATAGGTTATTCCTCTGTCCAATAAGGTCCAATATGCGCATTCATGAGATGTAAACGAACATATAGGAACTTTGTAGAGATCTGCACGGATGGGTTAAAGACTATAGCTTGGGAGGGAAACTAGGAGGGCTGCAGGCGTTCATAAAGCGCATCTCCGCCAATATTGCAGTGCACACGCTGCATTATACACCGCGACACACTGGCGTTTAAACAGTCGAGTCCCGAGTTGAATGATGTAATGGTCAAAGTCTTCGGCACAGTCAACTACATCAAAACACAACCTGTCAAAGCCCCGATTTTTTTTTTAATACTGTGTGAGAAAATGGGCTCCGACAGACAGCCATTCTGTTTCACAGCGAGTCCCGATAACTCATGTGGGAATGTGCTGTCCAGAGTCCATAAACTGCAAGATGAGATTCACATCTAACATAAACAACACAGAATAAAACAGACAGAAATACAGAAGGAAAAGATTTAGTGATATGAACATGATTAAATAGGCTAAACATATCAAGATTTAAGCTTGATATCAGGTTATTTTTGTATGTGTGGGTGGAATGAACTATGTTTGGATTTTAAGAAAAAGGTTATAAATGGATTCCTCAAAAAAAAAAACAAGATGAGAGGTAGGGGTGTGAGTTGACGATACAAGAGAGGAAGGGGAACAAAAAGAACACAAGAAAAAAACAACCCGGTCCTCCTCCTCCGCAAGACGGCAGAGAGATGGGGAAAAAAAACAACCAAAAAAAGGGGCAACATAGAAAAAATAAACCAAATATGAACTAAGAACTACACATCCACACAAAAATGGTTATATAAATACAACAATGTCCCTGTAAAGCTCTTGACACCAATTATTTAAGATCTATTGATAACCTCAGCACAAGAATATATCTGTAGACACCAATGTCCCCACACCTATGGTGTGTGTGTATGAGCATGCTGGTGCATATAAGGTTTCCCCATACGAGTGTTTGATAGCTGGTGTGAGGAGCCATCAACCCGCCCTACAGGAATTGACACAGACATGAAGGAGGTCGGGGACACAGACGTCCAGAGGGTCCCAGAGCCTAGGAGCACCAGGCAGAACAGTGCAGGGCCGACCACACCCCCTTGAGAGGAACCAAGGGAAGCTCCAGGGGAACATCCAGCAACTACAATGCATGAGCCCAGGAGGCCGCAGGAACGGGCCCATGGGCTCTGCTGGCAGCCGGCTATGCCAGGGTGGGCCCGGTCCAAGATCTGGGGACCAGGGGTGCCCCACCCCCCAGCAGGGCCCCAACCAGGGACCGACTGATAGGGGTCCCCCGCCGCCGCCACAAGGCCGGAGGGGGCCGCAGCCGGCCGATGGACAACATACACCGCCACCAGCCCGGGTCAGCCCCCACCGCCGACACCCCCACGCCGGGGCGCCACAACAATAGCCAAAGCAGATGGGCAGCTCCCCCAGGCCACGCCCAGCCAGCACCCGGACACCGAGATCTACCAGCTCCCGGGCCCAGATCCCGCCCCACGCAGAGTGCCGAGACCAGGCACCCAACAAAGGCTAAACAAACCCACCAAGGCAAGGCAAGTTTATTTGTATAGCACAATTCATGTTACAAGACAATTCAAAGTGCTTTACATAAAACATCAGAAGCATTACAGCAGGGTGCAGAAAAATCAAAAGTACAGGAATAAAAACCATGATTTAAAATGAGAAAAAAAAAAAATCTTAAAAGAAGCCGTGCAGATTTTAAACTTAGAATAAAAATCTAATCAAAAGCAGCTGAGAACAGGTGGGTCTTTAACCTAGATTTAATTAAACTGAGTGTTTCAGCTGATCTGAGGCTTTCTGGGAGTTTGTTCCAGACATGTGGAGCATAGAAGCTGAACGCAGCTTCTTCATGTCTGGTTCTGACTCTGGGAACTGATAAAAGACCGGATCCAGATGACCAGAGGGGTCGAGTAGGTTCATACTGGGTCAGGAGATCACGGATGTACTTTGGTCCTCAACCATTCTGAGCTTTATAGACCAGCAGCAGAACTTTGAAGTCTATCCTCTGACAGACAGGCAGCCAGTGTAAAGACCTTAGAGCTGGACTGATGTGGTCCACTTTTTTGGTCTTAGTGAGAACTCGAGCAGCAGAGTTCTGGATGAGCTGCAGTTTCCTAATTGATTTTTATGTAGACCTGTAAAGACGCTGTTACAATAATCAAGCCGACTAAAGATGAACGCATGGACTAGTTTTTACAGGTCCTGGATTTTGTGATTGCCTTAATGTGTTTTTCAAAGTTTAGGTCTGAGTCTATCACTATACCCAGATTTCTGACGTGGTTGGTGGTTTTTAGGTGTATGGACTGAAACCTCTCTTTAGCTCCAAAGACAATTACCTCAGTTTTGTTTTTGTTCAACTGCAGAAAATTGTGGCACATCCAGTCATTAATTTCCTCAATGCATTTGCCAAGAGCCTGTACAGGCCCTTGGTCTTCTGGTGACATTCTAATATATATCTGTGTGTCATCTGCGTAGCTATGGTAACTTATATTGTTGTTATTTATGACCTGTGCCAGTGGGAGCATATATATGTTAAACAGAAGAGGTCCCAGGATGGAACCCTGGGGAACTCCACATGTAATTCCCGTCTGCTCAGATGTAAAGTTAACTATTTACACAAAGTACTTCCTGTTCTCCAAGTACGTTTTGAACCAGTTTAGTACAGTGCCAGAGAGACCCACCCAGTTCTCCAGTCGCTTGACTAAAATAATGTGGTCAACTGTATCAAATGCAGCACTGAGATCCAGTAAAACTAACACTGACATTTTTCCACTGTCAGTATTCAAACGGATGTCATTGATGACTTTGGTCAGAGCAGTCTCAGTGCTGTGGTGCTGTCTAAAACCTGACTGAAAGACGTCATAGCAATTGCTTTGTCTTAAGAAGTCATTTAGCTGATGGAAAAACAGTCTTTTTAATTATCTTACTTAAAAATGGAAGATTAGAGATGGGCCTGTAGTTGTTCATTTGTGTCTTGTCCAGATTGTCTCTTTTCAGCAGGGGTTTAATTACAGCTGTTTTCAGGGGTCTGGGAAAACACCCGACATTAAAGATGAGTTCACAATCTGTAACAGATCTGACTCCAAGATCTTTGAGACCTTCTTGAAAAAGCATGTGGGCAGGATGTCTAAGCAGCAAGAGGAGGAGTTCAATTGACATAAGATGTCCTCCAGATCTTTGCTGCTTATGAGATAAAACTGTTTCATGGTGTTTAAACGGATTTTCCGTGGACACTGTACATAACCTGAACCTGCTGTTAATGAACC
Organism: Valencia hispanica; assembly: GCA_963556495.2. Classification (NCBI taxonomy): domain Eukaryota; kingdom Metazoa; phylum Chordata; class Actinopteri; order Cyprinodontiformes; family Valenciidae; genus Valencia; species Valencia hispanica. Next base: position 9,875,467 of record OY747707.1, on the reverse strand, counting down.
AACCGCTTGTTTAATATTTTGGATTTTGTCTGTGAAGAATTTGGCAAAGTCATTGCAGGCCTTGGTGGAATAGAGTTCAGGTGTTACTGACACAGGAGAGTTTGTTAGCCTGTCGACAACAGCAAATAATGTGCGAGCACTATGACTATTTCTGGTGATGATGTCAGAAAAATATGACTTCCTTGCATTCCTCAGTTGTAAGTTATAAGAGTGAAGTTTCTCTTTATAAATGTCATAATGAACCTGAAGTTTGTTTTTCTCCATCTGCGCTCGGCTTTCCGACATTCCCTTTTTTCATTTCTCACCAGTGTGGAATTTCTCCATGGAGACTTTTTCCTTCCAAAGATAACCTTCACCTTAGTGGGAGCAATAGTATCCATTACATTTAATATTTTACCATTAAAGCTGTTGACAAGTTCATTGACTGAACCCCCTCAAAGGGCAGGTGTTACAGAGAAGACCTGGTTAAAGATCTCACTAGTGTTTTCAGTTATACATCGTTTTGTGATAACCTCCGTTAAAACATTTATGTGAACCGAAATTATACTCTCAAAGAAAACACAACAATGGTCAGACAAGCCCACATCACGCACATTAATCTTGGAAATGCCCAGACCCTTCGAGATCAGTAAGTCCAAAACATGACCCTTATTATGTGTGGGCTCTGTTATATGCTCAGTCAGCCCAAAGCCGGGAGAGGGGAGTCCTGCTTAAGACAACTGATCAAAGTATTTTATTTGGTTTATTATTGCTACGTTTAGTGTTTTAGTGCATCGAGGATCAGTTCAAAACGGGATGCAACCTTTACCTGAGTCACTGAAACATTTATCCGGAACAACTTCCTCCGCTGCTCCCTTGCTGTGAGATCTGACAGACGTGAAGTTACAGCGATGGTTCGCTTAGGGAGTATCAAAAAAACTATGTTTCAGCTTAAATCATTTCATCCTTTTTGTGGTTTGAAAGGAGAGAGGGGTGGCTGACAGAGCCGCTGCCTATCAGTGGTAATGATTTGTTTGGAGTAAGTAATGATTGTTGTATTAAGCTACCTGATAGGCTATAATGAAAAAATTAGGGAAAGCGTTTTCTTTCTATTGCACCACACGTCTATCGATTGATATATATTGCTATCGAATTATTGCCCAGCCCTACCCGGGAGACGAACCCACTACCCTCTAGGATGAAAACAAGCACACCGCCCAAGACCCCACAGTGGCAGGAGCAGCCCACCAGCCCAGGCCCCTGACCTGCCCCCGCACATCCACCACCCGGCCAGTCCACCGTGGAGCCCGACTGATACTGGCAAATGTCTGACCCAGTCAAACGCCCGACCCCAGCAACCCACAGGGCACAAAGAGCCAGACCCGGGAGCTATGTCCAGTGCCAAAAAGACTGACCGGCCCAGAAACGCTGCTCACCCCTGCCGCAGCAACCAGCCGACACCCCAACGTACAAATACGGCGAGGGGCCATCCAGGAGCCGGTGACAAGAACCAGCCCAGAGAGGAGGAAAAAGTTGGCAGCACATGCCGGCCCCCGGCCGCCCACGACCCCCACCAGCCCACCCTAGACCCACCCAGGAGCAGCTCAGCCACTGTAACAAGTTTTTAATGAAACTTTCATATACTGGCATATTTCTGAACGCAATGTTCAATGAACCAAATTCAGTGACGCAGGCCACAAACACACAACTCCACCTGGCAGATAAAGTGACATCACGCAGGCTCAGACCAGTTACTGAAAAACTGTGATGGTTAAAGACCTTAGTTTTGCAAAAAACTTTTACAATTGTTTTTTTCCTTCTCAGAGTTCTTTATGTTTTAAACCAATTGTGCACAGAGATGCATTAAAATGTATTGAAAGCAGTGTTATATAACACTTCAAAGTAAAACTAATAAAATATAAAATAATAAATCAATAAAAAATCAATAATTACACTGGGGAGTGGGAGGGGGAGAAGGAGGGGTGTGTGAACATTTTCTTATAAACAAAAGGGGGGCCCAGCAGAAATAGTTTGGGAAACACTCTTACTGGATGTTATAATCTGGGATAGCAGGAGCATGTAGATATTAAATTGGTGGTTGCCCGAGGATGGAGCCCTGGGGGACCCCACATGATTTCTTTATAAAAGTAGAATAGGAGGAAGATCTTTTAGTTATCAGGCTCCTCTTCTGTGGAACCAGCTTCCAGTTTTAGTCCGTGAGGCAGACATTCTGTCTACTTTTAAGGCAAGGCAAGTTTATTTGTATAGCACAATTCATGTTACAGGACAATTCAAAGTGCTTTACATAAAACATCAAAAGCATTACAGCAGGGTGCAGATAAAAACAAGAGTAAAGGAATAAAAAGTATGATTTAAAATGAACCAAAATAAAAATTATCTACCTTAAAAGAAGCCGTGCAGATTTAAAACTTAGAATAAGAATCTAATCAAAAGCAGCTGAGAACAGGTGGGTCTTTAACCTGGATTAAAATAAACTGAGTGTTTCAGCTGATCTGAGGCTTTCTGGGAGTTTGTTCCAGACATGTGGAGCATAGAAGCTGATGCAAGACCAGGCTTAAAACTTTCCTTTTTGATAAAGCTGATAGAGTGGCTTAAGTCCTCCTGAACTATCTCTGTACTTATGCTGCTATAGCCTTAGACTGCTGGAGAACAGACTGAGCACCTGTCCTTACTCTACTACTCTCCAGTTGTATTTTTTGTTTTGTCATTTCGACTGTTAACTTTGTCTTTTCTCAGTGGTTTTCTCGCCATAGAAGCTACACCTGGCCTGGTATCCTGCTTGGCTACAATGCCCTGTTGGGCGGGGGGCATCGGCTGGGATGATGCTCCCAGTAACTGAACATCCCCTGTATCCTGTAATCAACTTTTTACTTTCTTTAATATAGAAAGTTCTCTTACGTCAATTCTTTCTGTCTGTCTGCTCTGTCTTCTCAAATCACCAGACGGTCGTGGCAGATGGCCGCTCATACTGATCCAGATTCTGCTGGAGGTTTCTTCCTGTTAAAGGGGAGTTTTTCCCACATGCTTGCTCAACATGAAGGATTGCTGTGGTTGGAGTCTGCATAAATGGGGCACAACCTCAAGTCAATGACTCGATGCAATCTGCTGGGATTCTTTAAATAAAAAACATTTACACCAACTGGAATGTTTGTGTGATTTAATCAAAATGACTTTTCTTGTAAAGTACCTTGAGATTTCATCTGTTGTGAATCGGCGCTATATAAATAAACTGAATTGAATTGAAAATATATTGAAGTTTTGCTACTGTTACTAGAGTACAATTTTTGGCAACTCTACAGCTGAAACCAGATATTTCTAAACACGGAAAAAAACATTTTCTTATCTGTCAAATAATATATCAGAGTAAAATGTTTTTGTTTTAGATCAATAAATATAAAAGTATTTTTGGCACTCGTGAAATGTCAGAATAAAGAGAGATTTTTTATTTATTTTATTGACTTCAAAGTCAAAAGTATGCATACACCTCCTTAGTATCGTCACAAAACCGTTTCTCCAAACTTTTCTGGTTTCCTACCACAAACTTTCTACAATGGTTCTGCTGGAATTGTGGTCCACTCCTCTTGACAGAACGGGTGTCAGACCAGAGGACATATCTCCAGAAATTAAGATTTTGTCCCAATGTGCAGTTGCAAACTGTAGTCTGTAGATAACAGAGTAACCTTTCAACTTATGGTTGTACCCATTTTACTGTGGATAGTGGGGTTGATTTGCACATTTCACACCAAAAAACTTTCTCCTTCCAATATACAGCATGATGGTTGGACATTCCCATGTTTCCCATTCCCATTTGTCTGAACAGATGAACATGGGAGCTTCAGGCATCTGGAAATTGCACCTAAGGATGGGCAACACTTGTGGAGGTCCACAATTAATTTCCTGATATTTTGATTGATTTCCCTTGGTTTTTCTCATGTCAAAGAAAGAGGCTGCATGTGGTATGCCTTTATATGCATCCACAGGTGTTCCACCTATTAACTCAGATGGACTCAATTGACTCAGAAGCTTCTTAAGCTCAGAATGGAATCATATGGAGTTTTCTTTTGCTTAAGCCTGCCGCACACTAGAGCTATCTGCTGAGCAAAAAGTCATTCGAGGGCGCTTGCTCCGCAGATAGCTCGCAGTGTGCGGTTAATTTTCGGTGAGTTTTCTGCCTCACGAGGCGTTGAGGTGAAAATCAAACAGGATTGATATTTTTCGCCTCACGAGGCAAAAATCTCACCGTGTGCGCTCTACATGACCTGAGTGCTGAGGGCAAATATTCCAGCGACCAATCAAAACGCATCCTCCGCTCACATGATTCCAAGATGGCAGCCCCCTGTTTTCAGTGAAAACAATGAATGAAACGGAGACAGAGATGGATTTGGAGGAAATGCTGCTTCTCATTTTGTTTATGAGGCGTCGCCCCCGCCACCGTTTGAAGGTTAGGAAAATATGGGTTACGGTCTAGTACCCACGAGTTTTTTTTTTTTTTCAATCTTTATTACCATATATGCAATATTACACAAAATATGACAACATTGCATGAAACAACATATAGGTACAGGGTGTGAGTGATACATATGATATAATTTGACAAAACAGGAAAAGCAAAATAGAGACCAGACTAACTAGTAAAGAAGATCATTACTGATTTCATCAGACTGGATGTCAACTGAGCTTTCTTCTTTCTACTAACTCTACATACAGATAAAAGAAAATAAAGTAACAATAAGTTGTCGGAAAAAGGAAAAAAAAATGGGTCAAAAAGTTTTCTCCACGGTCCTCCGCAAACGTTAAAGACTATTTACATGTTTTAAGGAGATAAGGCAAGCGAATTCAAGCTTTGAACAAAAAACTTCGAAAGCACAGAAAAAAACGTCTTAAAGTGGCGCCATCTTGGCTCCCCCCATTCACACGACTCGCTCGTATGTATTCTGAATAGCAGATTCTACACTTACGAGAATACTTTCATTAGTAGGTGGAAGTAATCACATATGAATGAGCACATGTTTTTGAAAGAACAAAGGGGTTTTTGCTAAGAATTAACTCAAAAAAATACACAATGTAGCTTTAAGAAATGTAAGCCTCTCCCAAGACAGATTTACTGTATATATACGAATGAGATAATTAACAGCCTGTATGTGGTGCATACATAGGAGGAAATACTGACAATTGTTGTCTGTATAAAGTTGTAAAAGTCTGATTTTGTAATCTGATTTACAGACAATAATGCATGGACATAATATGTTTTTAAGTTTCAATAATAAAACGCTCAGTTAAGGGTCCTTAAGTAAAAGCACTTTTTTTAAAATAGAAACCATCAACACCACATAGAGACATTTCAACATTTAGTAATTTGTGATAATACACAGTGTTAGGAGTAGAAACGCCCCATTCTGACGGTAGAAACCAAAACTATACAAAGTTACAGAATGTTGCTGAAATCTAAACTAAAAAGCTTTATACCAATGTTTTGTACTGTTTTTCAGAGAATACAGTTTCCGACTGGTCACTGAAGGCACCGTCAGAGCATAAAGTATAATAATTATTTTCTAAATCAACTCCTAAATGACCTTGAAAAACTTTTTCAGATGCCTGTAATCTGCAACTTCACCACTAGATGTCTCCATAACAGACAATAAAACCATCTTGCTGCACCAGTTTAGTACCTGACTAACTTTCATCAGTCTCTGAGTTTATTCTCCTCCCTACATTAGGAAGTCAGGACTACCTGCCAACAAGCTGCAGGAGCCTCACTAAACCAATGTGAGGTAACTGATGATGATGATGATGATGATGATGACGCAGGTCTCTGACTGACCCATGAAGACCAGAACCAAAAGCCCACATAGCCTGAAGCGTGACTTCTTTGTGCAGCATGTGGTGTTCAGATGTGGCGACTGCTTGATGACTTCCAGCTCAACACCCATGAGGACTTGCAGCTCCATCCATCATGTTTGTGGACTGACGGTGCGTTCAGGCGCTGCAGGATTAGTCATACTCTGCATTCCTCTTACCGATAAATCTGAGGCGCCGGAGCAGAAATGCTGTCTCTAAGAATATCAGACCTTTACATAAGCAGTAGTAAAAACAAGAAATAGTGATGGAGATTAGATTAAATCAGCTGATTCACTGAGAAGCAACCAGTGGTGTGTGAGTTTTAAACTGGGAGTTCTGGTTGACTGCTTTATATTGGGAAGCTGCAGTTAGACAGTCCTGACTAGACCTGAAAGCATCTGCAGCTCTAACTCCTTTAATCTATGCTGACTTCAGATCTGCAAAAAGATCAGATGTTTACAAGCAGAATCCTGTAAAAATGCTCCTCACTGTCTGATCTTACATCTTTATTAAAGAGTTTTATTTAGCTATAAAAGTAGAGCTGCTGCTCCTCATTCAGTGATTTCAGTCGAGTTGATCCAGGACACCTTCCTTAACATGACGGGTGTCAAACATCAGTCGTTTAAGGTCATTCGTCCGGCAATTTTTAGATTCTTTCCTGGTCCAACACATCCGAATCAAATTCAACCTTAGCTTGTAGCCAAGTTCTTTAGATTCCTGCTAATTACCCAGTTAAGTGATTCAGGTGTGTTGAAGCAGAGAAACATCTAAAAGTTGCAGGACACCAATGCCTTAGAGGTTTCCGGATGCTTCCTGCAATACTGCAATAATCCCAGCTTCATTCAGAACCAGCTGCTGCAGCAACAAAGAGTCGGGTTGTGTAGTTTGCATCCAACCAGAGATATGAACCGAGAACAGAGACGAGGTTTTCATCATGTTTCTAATAACTAAGCTGTTTTAGGAAAAAAATCTTCCACTCAGGGTTTTGTTTTACTGACTATAATGATTTATTTTGTTATTAATGGGCAGAAAACCTTTAATTAAACCTTGGGCAGCAATATTCTGCATCATAAACTGCTTCATATGTCAATTTACTGAGAAGAGAGGCTATAAAACTCTTTTGTTTACATTCAGCAAAGTCTTCATTCAGCTCAGAGGCTTTGAACTGAACTCAGATAATAAACATTAAGTAAATGACAAAATGAGGAAGAATTAACCAGCACTGTTTATCAATCAGCTTCCTGTGTTGCTTGAACTGCTGGCTGTGTTAGATTAAAACCCACGGTGGTTTTCTGTTGATGCCACTGCAGCAGGTTCTCATGTTTCTCATTCAGCTTCAGTAAAGCTGCAAGTTGTTTCTGAATCTGTCATACTGACGTGTTTCTGTCGGGATGAAGGCCTAAAGAAACGGGCATCACCTTCTCTAGGAGTCTCACCTTCCCCTCCAGTCGGGCGTCTCCCCCCAGGCTGACCCTGACGGTCCGGGGGCGCAGGACGAAGGCTGGAGGTTCAACGCTTTGGAAACCACATCCTGTTGGCGAAGCTGTGACCTCACAGACGGAGGGAGGGGCTACAGACGGTCGGACATCACTCATCATGCTGTCAGAAAGAAACACAGAGACAGACGTCCTGCTACATTTAACCACTAGATGATCAGTGATGAAACACCAACAGTCTGTCCATTTTCCACCTGAGCTTAGTTCAGTTAAAGAAAGCTTCAAATTTCAATAAAACAACATTTTATTTAAAGATAACAATAAATTATTTCAGGTAAATAACCATCAGGAAACTATGAGGACTGCAGCTAAAGCTACTTTAGATGAACTGAGGGTCAGGCCTTCCTGAGACTCAGTGAGGGGTTCAGTCAGATCAGTTTAGGGTTAAACAGAGAAGAAACAGGAACCAGCAGCACTCAGACATTTTTCACTGAAATGTAAACGTTGAAACAGGTTCAATAAATTTAGAAATAGTGAAAAATAATTACACTCTTTCTGATGTTAGCTAAATATTGAACCGGATCTTCACTGAACATCTGTTAAATGTTGCTTAAAAGCTGGAAGAAAATAGTCTCAGTAACATCATGTGGTTGACTGGTGGTTAGCTGGTTTCTACCTGAATGTAGGTGAATAATGTTGATTCCAACAGTAGTTTAATATTTATCTGTCATCTTGTCTGTTGGTTTGTTTTGCTTTTTACAGTTTGGAGAACAGAGTATTAGGTCCATTGGTGATAAAAGAGAATAAAAATGACCATGGAGGAGTAAATGTCTGCCATAAAAACATTTGCTGATCAGACTTAATGCAGTCATGTTGCAGCTTCTTCCTCCTTGTCTCAGATATTTATTCTGGTTCATGGTGAGTCTGGGAGATGTGGTTCTGATCCAGGAGAAGAACCGGATCCATCAATTACACCTTGGAAAATATCCAGACACACTTCCCCTTACCATCTCTAATCTTAGACGACTTCTGTCACTTTTAGTCTCAAAATACAGACTTCATCATGTTAGAAAATGTCTTAGTTTCAATATTATAAATCTTTGTTTTTAATAAGTGAAAATTTTATTTTTTTTCTCTTTTTTTACATCAGTGAATATCTACATTTTTATTGTAAATACAGTTTGAGAAATTATTCTCAGTATTTCTCTCCTCTATGGCCAATAATTAATGTTTCTTTAATCCACAATGGACCCAATCCTCCATTGTACAGAACCAACATGTGACCAACTTGGACATAAGTGACGATAAAGGGATTGATGGATTCCTGAGTTTTGGTCAGAAGTGGTTCTGGAGACGTTTTGGTGGACACTAGGCGTTAGCTCGTTGGTCATTAGATGTTTGGCTCTTATTTGAGGGGTTTAGCTGAATGTTTTCCTAATGTCTGCTGGATTTTGTAGATATTTGGTGAAGTGTGGCTGGATGTTTTATCTGTATTTTCTGAACAAACAGCAGCAGCCTGCTGGTCCTTTTCCTGCTCAGACTCTCTCTGCTGCAGCCATACAAGGATTTCAAGTCTCCAATATTTGCTAGAAACAGTCAGCCTTCTCTGAACTAAAACATTTTTATCTAAACATTGACCTTTGTTTCCTTTTAGCTCAATAGAAAGTGTTTCTGGCCCTAAAGCTGACATATTTCCATTATTTCAGACATGTTCCACAGTGTTCCTGCTGAGATCCAATAACACAGTAAAGCTGCTGCTGTTGGTGCTGCAGGCAGTAAAGGTGTTTCCCTTTGTGGAGATATTTGGAGATGAGTTACAGACAGAAACAACATGAACTCCTCCAGAAAGCTGCAGCATTGAGGAGAACATGCTGGAGCATTAATCCAATAGAAAGCAGAAGGAAAGAGTCTGTATGAACAGCTTCATGTGATCCAAACGGAAAATAAAAACCCTTTGATTCCTGCAGAAAAGCCGAAGGTTACAGAAACTCTGAAACTCCTCCATTCTGTCGGTATCGTTCCTGATGAAGTCATGTGACCTGTGAACAAACAGCTGATAGGAGATCAATAACAGTTTCAGCAACAGATAAAACACAGAACTGTGACTTAGACTGATGGGAATGTTTGTTATCAGCAGGTTGATTCTGTCAGAACCAACAGAACCAGGAACCAGAGAAAGAGAGAGACTGAGGTCAGGGAACTCTCTCAGCCGTCTGTGTTTGTCATTAACAGAGTTCATTATCAGGATGGAAACAGTTTGCTGCTGATTCTCACACTGGACCACAAACACTCAGCTGGAAACAAGAAGCCTGAGCTCAACCTTTACTGGTAAAAACTGCTCAGATTTAAAGTATATAAATAAATCCAATAAGCCGTATTAAAGCTGCCACAGATGTAGTCACTATAGAGCACAATTAGAGCCGGACCCAAAGCAAGAGCAGCTTTCTTGGTCCAATAAAAAGTTGTGTTTTGTTTCCAGACAAACTGGTGTTCATTGTGCATTATGTCATGTTAGGTCATTTATTTTAATGTTCAGCTGTGAAGTTTTTTATCTTTATCAACTATAAATAAACGCTGGATGCTTCAAAATGAATGCTAGAGTTCCTCCGTCACCTTTAGGCTGTGATGAACCACAGTTCCTCAGATAATCAGTCCAGGAAACAGGAAAAGCTAAAGAAACCCAACGTTTTTCTCCTCAAGCTTGAAAAAGACTCCTTAAAAATACATAAAACATGTAATGTGAGTGTATAGCTGTACTGACCTCTAGGAGCCTTAAAAAGCGCCAACACAGCAATATTTGACAGCCTCAGTGTGAAGGCAGCCGTATTAAGCTCTTGATATTAGCCAACCAAGTATTTCGCTGCTGTTTTTCCATCCATCCTAACATTGCGACCTCCATCAGTCGTGGCAGTTCTTGGCTGTTTTCTCACAATCTACAGAATTTCTTAATAAATGCTGCAGATTTCTGAACCTCCACCATCAGTTCTAGTCATGCAGTAGAACCACCATCAGGAGTTTCCTCATCTTATCAGCAGAATGAGTGGATGCACGTGATTTAACCTTGGCCAGCAGTCTGTGTAGGGTGCAGTGAATCATGAATGCAAACATCCAACATCTGTAGAGAAGCCATCACTACGAGTTGCAGACTTAGCCTCGGTAGCTTAGCATTGTTGTTAGCATTCACACAGACTAAGAGCTGCTGCTCAAGCTTCCTCCTCCTTATAAAGTAAATAGCTGCCAGGTTTTGGACACATGATACCGTCATGACAAATTCACTACTTCCTTCAGTCTCCCAGCAACCAGCAGAGCTTGTGCAATTTGGAGGTGTGCACGCTTCTCTTCATCTGGGAGTCCTACTGACTGAATCCTTTAATTGTGGACAAAGCAGGACATGATGCTCATAGCAGCCGAGCCACCAAGACTGTTAAAATAAGCTGGTTTTAGCAATGCTAGTCCAGTATTTGGATGTAACCAGACCTGCTTTAAATTCTTGATAACCAAACCATGCAGCTCTGCAACAGCTGGATGGAATCGATAAGCAACCACTGCTGCCATCCTGGTAATAAACCACAACAACCTTGGTGCAGAAAATGTGTGCATGCTCAAAACAGTGAAGGATTTCTCCCTCCTTATCATGTAGAATGATGAGTCAACTGCATCCATGCAAGACCCTGAGAAGGAAACAGCGATAAGCTTTAAAATCGTGATGCAATCTTAATTTGGTGTGAAGAGGACCTGAAGAGGTGCAGGAGGAGCAGCAGCAAGTTATTCTGAATGAAGAACAGAAAAAAAGACATTAAAGAACAAAGATGTATTTGTTTAGTAGTTTTTTATATAAGCAGCTTGATTTTCTTTAAGCTGCTCAGATGGAAAGTTTGGCATAAGAACGAGAGTTTTTGTGACAGTTTGATTTTAGGAGAACGACCAACGCTGATCTGACAAGTTAAACAGACTGTAAGAAGTGGTGCTCTGTTACTCAGTTAATTATGAGCAACTTCATTCAAAGAAGCTGAGAGACTCAGCTTCTGGTTCCCACATTCATCCTCAGAGATTCACACAGAAACGACACGTTGGCGTCACAGAGAGCAGCTTCAGTCTGAGATCAGGTGGAAACCATCAGATGATGAAGCTGCTGTTTGATACATGATGTCTGACTTTAAACAGCTTCAGCTTTATTCTGTTTTATCAGCTCAGATTCTGATAAAAACAGGTAGATGAGACAGACATTAATGTAAAAACACATTTAAAGGTGATCTGTGGTCAGTCTGTGAGAAATGCCAGCTCTCCTGTGATTAACAAGCTGCAGAAAGTCAGGAATGACCCTTTAAAGGTTTAACATCAGGTTCACTGAGATTCTGCAGCAGAAATAAACCAGTTCACTGGATAATTCTCCATCATGTGAGACTGAATCACATCTCAGCTTTGAACAGGCTGCAGGAGTTTAATCTGACTGATGATCCTTCATCTGAATTTCTCTGCAGCAGCCAGAATAAAAGAGGAAAACTGAAACAGACCCTTAATATAATCATCAAACACCAGGAGAACATCCAGCAGAAAGTCCATCAGACTGAACTTGAACCTGGAAAACTGAGATAATCTGCAGGTTGTTTTCAGACATGAAGATATTAAAGATGAAGATGTTGCAGCTCTGACTCCTCCCACCTCAGAGGTTGAAATGAAAAAGTGTTAAATATAAAGCTTGTGAGCAGGTCTGACCTGATGCAGCAGCAGAGGAACCTGATGAAAGCAGCAGGAGAACTTCAGTCCTCTGAGCAGCTCCTGTTCTTCACTCCAACAACCAGTTCATTCAGCAGCAGGACTCCTCCTCTTCCTCCTCTGTCTGTCACAGGAGGAAGAGGAGCTCCTCAGAGTATGATGAAGGTCTCTGTTCAGACTGAACTTCTAGCAGCTCTGACGTCATTAAATGTGGAGCAAATGAAACCAAACCATCAACCTCTTTTATGGAATAAGTGCGCCGCCTGGTGCTTTAATGTATTACTGCAGCTAAACGTAAATAGAAACAGAATCGATTCCTTCTTTATTTGTCCCTGTTATAAATTCAGCAGTAAAGCTATAAAATAAGAAAGATACAATATAGTGAGATAAAAAATACAAAATACTTCAACATGAGAGTCAGAGGATGACAATCGTACAATATTCATGTTGCAGCAGTAAATTATTTAACCCATCATGTTTTTATGGTTTATAGATGTTTATTAGTTATATAAAAAATAATTGAAGAACAGATTATATAATCATGAAACAAGTTTAGAAAAAACTGTACAGAAATTCACAAAATTGTACATGCAGATTCTAAGAAATAAAACATTTATATTGATTGAGATGGTTTATTAATTAATTGAAGAAAGTTAAAAACAATGATCTATTCTCGGTTTCCTGCTTCTTCTTCTTTCTCTCCAGCCTTTTGGTCCAAAGGTTCCCAAAGTTTCACCAGAATCACTTCATCACAAGCGAGGCAACAAAATATCAACTAATAATTAACTACAAACACAGAGACCAGAAAATAAGGAACAAAAGACAATCAGACATGAGAGACTCAGAACCAACAGGAGAAATAAATAAATAAAACTCAAAATAAACAAAGTCCAACACGACATTTCTGTCTGTCTCTGTTAATGAGAGTAAACGTCTCGGCCTCACCAGCATTTAGTAATATAAGCTACACATGATATGAAATAAATCACTGTATTAGAAATGTTGGATCAGAGGTTCAATGTATTTTCAATTATTTAATTTGTCTTTTTAATTTGTTTTTAAAAACAGGATCAGTGTAATTAATAAACTCATCAGTAATTTATAGAAGAAAAAACAAATTTAGCACAGAGTCAACTCTGAATTATAAACAACTTCAAATCACAATATTTCATCTGTAGGACCAGAAATCAGAGACTAAAACTACATGTTGACACATTTTAACCTTATTTAATATTTAAATAGCAGATTTAAATAATTATCAGCATCTTATTGGTAATTCTAATATAAAAAGTTAAAAGTTTATTTCCATCAATTGGTTAAATTTAATGACAGTATCTGTGATTATAAATCCTTATTAGCGTTACTAATATTTTATTATAGGTCATAGTTGATAATAATTTGCTCTCCTCTCACCTCATTATGTAAAGACTGTTTGCAGAACAAAAGTCACAGATAAAAGGATTCTTAAGAAAAACAAATAAACCAAGCTGGAGCTTTTTAATGAGACGTCACCAACTTTGGGTTTCTTCCCAGCTCTACGGCTCCTTTCAGGATCGCTTCCTGGGGTCTAAGAGGACACAGGACTTTACACTGACGTCCAAACTGATCAGTAATGTGCTGATGTAATATCTGGCTCTCAGCTAAGCCCCCCACTAACAGAATAAACCCAATGTTGAGATATTGGTTTAATATTCTTCTGAGACGCTCTGTGATGCCCTTCAGACTCTCATCAAAGAAAGATTTCAGTTTCTCTCTGGAGATTCTGATGGATCCATTTTCCCATGAAGCTCCTTCTACTGAACCAAAGAACGTTTTAATCTCTTTCTTTTTCTGAGCCAACATCACCAGGTTACCTGAGCAGCTGATCTGAACATCTTCATCCACGTGTTTCAGACGTGTAAAATCATACATTATTTTCTGAACCTCATTGGGGAAGTTTTGTTCATATTCTTTCCAGACTCCATCAGAGAATATTTCACTGAGGAACTGTTTGAATTTTTTGTCAACATATCGTCCTCCCAAACATATCTCCCTGGTTCCTCCCACAGATGCTACAGAGTCGTGAAGCTTCTTAAAAGATCCTCCTTCCAGGACTTCATAAACAGTCATGTTAATAATAAAATCTGTTGACAAACAAAGAGAATAAAACAGAATAAAGGATAAATCTCAGAAAACAACTTATTGCACATTCAACAATAAATCAGAAAGATCACATTAACACATTTATTGAAGCTCTTATTGTGTGAAACACAAAGATCTTTAAAACTCGTCTCTCAATAAACATTGAATAACGGTGTGAAACATTTACCTCCACAGTCGACAACAAGGTACCGTTTTCCATCTCTTTGGGTCTCCAGCAGAACTTTGGTTTCTTCTGGTTCCTTTGTAAACTCTACAGCCACCCGACTTCCTGGAGGATCTGTAGAAACACAGAAACCTCACTGAGCTGCTCTATGAACAATGTTCAATGTTTCTGCAGGTAGATTCAGGCTGTAGGTTTTTAGGCTCATCAGGCCGGTTCCCTCATCACCCGTCTCTGTCACCATAGTGAAGCTGGAAACCTCTGGAGAAGAAGTTTCCAGATCAGTGATGACCCTGAGTCAAAGCAGCTCCCTCAGACCAATCATAGAAAGTGAACAAAAGCAATAAAAATGACCAGGAGTCTTTTCTGTCTGAGTTACTCATCATCTCTGACAGACATTAGAGCAGAATAGATGCTGAAGGTTTCATGATTCAGTGTTAGAGGCGGTGATGTTACGTCTGATAATAAAGCGCTGAGGCCTTTATGGAGCAAAGTGGGCGTGTCCACATGAAGCCTGCGTCGACCTCCGACTTTAAAAAGGATTTAAAGGTGATTCAAGTTGCTGAAAAAGCAACAGTACATAAACTATAGAGTCATATTTAATAAATTATAATATGAATGAATGAATAGTATTTTATTATTGTGTCTTGCATACACACTGTATGCTCGGCCCTAATGGGCTTATAAGACACCAGTACCACCAACAACAGACCAGTTGCCAGACAGTAGGCAGAACATACATGAACTTATTTAAATAAACACGTCTGCCGCCTCATCCAGGCTTTACAAACTAAAGTAGCCAATTTAAACACATTAAAATTAAACAACCATTTCATCTTGTCGTCATCACTGATCCACTTCAGAACATTTCAGGCTTTTGAACAAACTATTCACCAAATAATACATTTCTAAAACTATCGTACTTTGGGCAATATAACACAAAATGAGTTTCACTTTCAACCTCTCCTAACTCACACAATCTACAGAGTCGATCCTCTTCAGGAGTTTGAGTGAAGCTGCCGGTTTCTAAGGCCAGAGGAAGGATGCCAGTTCACAGCTGAGCCACCAAAGATCTTTGGTTCCTTGTCAGGTTTGCTTTTACATACAACTCTGTTTCAAATACATCTTTAATTTGTAAGTAAGTCTTTAGCGTTGGCTTAGCCATAATCCCAATCAACCATTAGTGTTTAAAATCTGACATCAAATTGGATCTGATGTTATTGACGCTACAAATGATTACAGAATACATACTGGATTTGTACATCAGCAAAAACAGTCCGGAGCTCTGCAGCCCAGGGGGACTTATTGTTACTCCACAGAAAAACTGTTTTTGTTTCTCTATTTTCAGGTTAATAAGTCGATTCCACAGTCTAACCATTTCACATTTCCTTTGGACCGATCCAGGAACCCAGCCCATATCACCCTGCGCTGCCAGCACTGGGACAAACTTATGAACCTTCAAGAAGCAGCGGATTGCACGGTTTTCTACAGCGTCCAAGGCTGGGCTCTGCACACACCAGCAGCATAGTTTAACACAGGCAGCATACAACTGGGAGAATGTACCATAACCAAGATCTTTACAGGTTTTTAACTTGTTTATCACAGAACCCAGGGCTCTACTGGCTGAAGCTGCTAGGATTTTAACTCCTCTGTCAAACGACATGAATTCATCAAATACAAATCCTAGATACTTATACTGGGCTGCAGACTCAAGAATGGTATTACAAAAAGTACAAATGTTTGTGCTTTGTGGAGAAAAACCTTTCCTGACGTGCATAATTTGTGTTTTTGCTTGATTTATAACAAGTCTCCATCTACAGCACCTATTTTGTAGAACATTTTCTGTAGATCCTCTTCAGTTTCAGCCAGTAGCGCTACATCATCAGCATAGAGCAGAATGCCAACAAATTAAGTTTAGATGTTTAATTTCAAGAGCCAAATCATTTATGAACAGAGAGAACAGGCTTGGGGACAAAATATCCCCCTGTTTTACACCAAAGGGGAAACGAAACCACTCAGTCTGCTCATCATTCACCTGAACACATCCCACACAGTCTGGATACTGGGACTTTAACGCCCAGTAAAACTTCCCATCAACCCGGCCTGGAGAAGCTTCACATTTAACAGATCCCTATTCACCCAGTCGAAAGCCTTTTTAAAGTCCACAAAACAAACAAAAGTGGGTTTGTTTTCAGTCAGTCTGGTTCTGACAATTGTTGAGATGGTATAAATATGATCAATACATGCCCTGTGTTTTCTACATCCATTTAGTTCATCTACTAGATAATCTGTTGTTTCCATAAAAATACTTAATCTAGCATTTAAAATACGAGAGTAGATTTTATAGACAGTACTTAGGAGACTGATTCCTCTGTAGTTGAGAGGTATGCGGGGGTCATCTTTCACTGATTTAGGAAAAGGTTTAATGATTGATTTATAACATGTAGAGGGAACAATAACGTTGTCAAAACAGAATTTAAATAAACCAAGAAGCATATGCCTAAGATGTGGGGACTTTAACACCTCATTTATAATTTCCTCCACTCCCATAGCTTTCCTCAGCTTGGCCTTATTGAGAGCATCGCTCACTTCTTCCAAGGTAATGTCTAAATTCAGATGCATATTTCATTTGCTGTTATCACCCATAATTAATTCAAGATTTTATTTTACTTGAACTGAGAGAAACTGAAAGCAGGGTCTAAATCTTCAGTATTAGTCAGACCTGAATATAAGTTAGAAAAATCCAGTTCCCATGTTTTATCCACTCGCTCTTTTCTCAGCTTCACTGCAACATTTT
Source organism: Valencia hispanica (assembly GCA_963556495.2). Taxonomy (NCBI): domain Eukaryota; kingdom Metazoa; phylum Chordata; class Actinopteri; order Cyprinodontiformes; family Valenciidae; genus Valencia; species Valencia hispanica. The sequence continues at coordinate 9,858,378 of OY747707.1, read as the reverse complement.
CTACGACAACTTCTATAGGAATCGTCTTGATTCTTTCTGGACCCAATTTATTCATCTCTTTCTAAAACTGTTGTGGATTATTGGTTTGTAAATGATCAAGTTTTAATGCTTGACCCCTATTAAACCTTCTTTTATAAAATCTTACATATTTGTCAAAAAGTGACTGTTTCTGTTTATAATTTTCCCTCAGATCTTGTTTATTTTGAGGCGTTTTACACTTGAGAAACTCTCTCTCTGCTATTATTCGCTCATTCATTAACTTTTGAAGATGGGCATTCCAAAAAGTATTTACACCCTGTTTACAATGTTTTTATTAGATGTGCTATTCTGACATAAGTTTATTTCCCCTCTAATAAATTTACAAAAATCGTCAAACCATTTATCAACATCCTCCTGAGTAATGTGGCACAGCCCAGCTTATTTTCTAGCCCTTGCACTGCCATTTGGCAGCTAGTAGATGTTAAAAATGTCTCAGGGAATGGTCTGTGTCTCCTTTTAAGTTCACAGGGAGGGTTATTTCCATAAGTTAGTTGGGTATCCACTTTAAAAATGAACTGAATTAAGGAGTGGTGCGGTAAACAACATCTATCTCCAATAAGAAGCAAACATGCTACTGCGTTGTTGTTAAGGAGGTCTGTGGCAGTAATCACTTTATCATCAACACAAAACTCTAGACAGGAATGAGGCGACAACATAATCTACAACGGCTTTGTCTCGAACTGAAACAGAGAAATTATCATCATTTACATTAAGCCGCCGTTCAAAATACACTTTAAATTTCAAAAAAATCAAGAAAAGAGTCACCATGACTATTACAAGCTACATTTAACCCCAATATATGAATTCAGAATATGAATTCTGATGAGGCTCGTTGGTCAGATTAAAATCACCTTTTAAAAATTACAACCTTTAAACAGATATTAAACATACATTTACTTAAACCCACATTTATTTATTAGAATCTCTTTTATTGTTCTGATGTAACATTTTAATATTAAATGTTGTGTTTTTATTAACAGTAAGAGAAAAATTATACTTAATAGAAATAAAAGTTAAAAATATAATTATGTGTGTAATTAATCTAAATATTGTGTTTTTCTCTGAGTTTATTGAGTTTCATGAATAAATTAACTTTTCAATAATATTGAAATTTATAGAATGGGGGTTTATGTAGTTATATATTGTTATTGATAGATTTACATAATCTGTATATTTAAAGGGATTTCTGACATATTAGCATCCTTGTTTACAGATCCACTGGTATTTAGACCAAATATAATTTCACAGCTGGGGGTTAAATTGAGCTGCTTTATGGGAAACATCCTGATTTTCAGTTCTGAATAATTGAAACTAAACAACCTGAAAGGCTGATGGTGAAACGTAGAAACCTGAGAGTTCACAGTGAGGTTTTCATTCAAGCAGCATCTGCCTGTGAATAGATGGCCTGAATGTGTAAAGAGCTTTTTCAGCCAGAGGACCACAAAGCGCTTTACACACATTCACACCCTGATGGTGGTGAGCTACATTGTAGCATCGCTGACAGAAGTGAGGCTGACGGAGACACAGGCGCCACCGGATCCTCTGACCACCACAAGTATGGAAGGCCAAGAGGGCCAAAAACACACGAAATTTCGTGTGTCTTTCACACGTAAACAACACGTTAACAACACGTAAACAACGCGTACTTTGCGTGTGAAGATAGTCAACGCCAAAAACACACGTAAACGTGTTAATGACGCATTAACAACACGTACTTTATGCGTAGGGTTATGTCGCTGCTGATTGGCTTCCAAGACGTGGGATGAACCACTATAACAATCAGAAAAGGGGGGAGCTCAGCAGATCACAGCAGGCTGCAGATAATGCTGTTTTTGTCATCTGCTAGAAACTCCTGAAGGTGATAGTAAGAAGATATTTGATCCTGATCAATTTCAATATTTTTATTATTATTTTAACGCAAACAATACTCTCAAATATTGGATCATAGATGTCCCCAGACTCAGTAAACTCGAGCGCAGCAGGAGTAAATCATCAAGCAGCGCAAGAGAAGGTGATGAAACAGGGACAGAACACATTAATATGAGGCTGATCTGCAGAGTCAAATAGGACAGCTTTTATTTCCCTCATTATTTCAAGGAATAAATCTAATATTGTTCTGCTGCTTCATATCAGGGAGGCGGGACGTCGTCACAGCGGCTCTGTAGAGCTGCAGATATAAAGTTAGAGTAGCTGGTTTCTGTTGCAGCAGAGTTAAGCTGCTTCTGTTATTAATAAAATGCCCAGGAAAAAACAAGATGGCGCCAGCATGTGCGGCTTGCCGTCTGTTGATCCAGACTATTTTATTGGCTGCTGTGATGTTTCTGCCTCCCTGCTGTATGATCGCCAGTCTCTGCTGCATATTGGACAGATTTGTAAATCTCTGCAGAATGAGAGATTTAACGATGACTCCTTCAACTTCCTACCACCACATGTGCCAGTATTTCTGCACCGCGCTCGCTCTATATCGACTCAGACCAAACGCCCCAAGAGACGGGGTAAGAGAGGCGGCTTATTAGTGCGGATTAAAACCTCATTGAAGCGCTCTGAATAAATTGTTCCATACTGGAGTTATTCAATGGGTTTGATATTACCCGTCTCTCCTGGATCTGTCACGTCGATGTGGACCTGTGGCCACTCCTCCAGGTCAACAGTAGCGGTGGTGCCAGCGTGGGGTGCAGCTCAATAATCTCTCCCCCGTGAGTCGGGCCCCTCTGGACTCTAACGGAGTAACGGTTCGGTCTTGTTAATGGCAGATTGCTGAGCAACAAGACCTTTATTTTAAATGATTTTTTCCTCTCGCGGGCCCTTGATTATTTTATTTTACGTTTTTGGTGGCCACAGTGGCCTTTATTGTGCAGTGGACAGAAAGAGGGTGAGAAGAGGGGAAGGGACATTGGCAAATGTCCGCGGGGTGGAAGCGAACCCCCGGACAGCCGCATCGAGGACTGAGGCCTCTGAACACGTGGCGCCCGCCTTAACCACTACGCTACGTGACGACCCTTGATTTTTTAAATTTTTGACGGAAACCTGGATCCGTGATGGTGAGTGTGCCCCCTTCTCTGAACTTCTTCCTCCGGACTGTGACTTCTTCAGCACGCCCAGAGCTTCCTGGCCTTTCGCTCCAGCTTTCCTGTCGGCGGCTTCCAGTGGACATATTCACCAGTTTCGAAGCTCAGCTCGTGGAGATTAAAGGTGACTGCCTGGTCTTATGTGCTGTAATTTACTGGCCACCAAAACTTGATAAAAGTTTTATTCAAGACTTTGTGGATTTTCTGTCTGGAATAATGTTGACCTATGATCCCATATTGATCGTTGGTGATTTCAATGTTCATGTATGCTGTCAGTCTAAGCCCTTATCTAAAAACTTTCTAAATCTGATCAGTTCTTTTAATTTAACTCAGCTTGTGCATGCTCCAACTCATGAAAAGGACCATACACTGGACTTGATCTTAACTTTTGGACTGCATGGACATATTAATGAAATATGTGACGTGGGTATTTCAGATCATCTGCCCGTTTAATTTGATTTTATTTCACCTGCTCCCATTCCAAGTCGATCGGCTGCGATGGGTTCTTGACGGCTGATTAATTCGCAGTCGGCTGCCTTTAAGCGTGGTTCAACTTTCTTTTAAAAAAAAGAAGAATTTAGACCCTATGTTCTTGCAAACTTTAGGCCTATCTCCAAGTTACCATTTCTTTCAAAAATATTGGAAAAGACAGTTTATTCTGAACTTCTGTAACATTTGCAATTACATGAAATCTCAGAGAAATGTCAGTTTGGCTTTAAAATGGGACACAGTACGGAGAGAGCTCCGCTTCAAGTGTTTAATGATGTGCTTTTAATCTCTGATGCTGGAGATTCGGCCATCTTATCACTCTTGGATTTATCATCAGCATTTGATACTGTGGACCAAGAGATTCTTTTATCACGTCTGGACCAAACTGTTGGGTTGAAAGGCACAGTTCTTAATTGGTTTAGCTCCAATCTATCTGATAGTTCTTCTGTAAAAATGGGCCACTTTTCTTCTTCTAAAGTTCCCTTGCAATGTGGAGTACCCCAAGGATCTGTTCTGGGTCCAGTACTTTTTTCATTGTATCTGCTACCCTTAGGGTCCATTCTTAGGAAATTTGCCATCTTTTCACTGCTTTGTCATTTGGATCTGCAAATGTATCTCCCACTAAGAGGCACTGGAAAACAATCTTTACAGAACTGTTTAGGTGAGGTTAACTTTTTACATTTGAACCAAGACAAAACAGAGGTCTTAGTATTTGGGAAAGCTGAACTGTGGGAAGTCTCTAGCCCCATTGGTCCCCTGAAATCTTTTAACTATACGATTGCCTGTTATCTCGAGGTACAAATTGATAATAATTTTAAACTTGACAGGCAGATTAGAACAGTAGTCCAATCGAGTTTCCATCAACTTAGGCTAATTAGTAAAATTAAGCCATACCTTCCTCATTCCAGTGTAGAAAGAGTGATTCATGACCTTATCACTTCTAGATTGGACGACTGTAACTCCCTTAATCTCGGCTTTGACAATTCTCTCCTGCGCCGTCTGCAGGTTGGTCAGAATGCTGCTGCATGTCTATTGACGGGCTTCAAGCGGCGAGAACATATTACTCCGATTCTTTGGTTTATTTGCCTGTCCATTTTAGGATTGATTTGAAGATATTAATTTTAGTTTTTAAATGAATGTATGACCTAGCACCCCATTATTTGTCTTAACATTTATGTCCTCATGTTTCCAAGAGGTCTCTGAGATCAGACAATCTATTATTGTTGGTTGTTCAAAGATCTTAGCTTGTAACCCGAGGCGACAGGCTTTCTCTGTTGCAGAGCCCAGGCTTTGGATCATCCTTCCACTTAGTGTGAGACAGGCAAGTTCATTAGATCTCTTTAAATCACTTTTAAACACTCATCTCTTTAGATTGGCGTTTGGCTCCAGCTAGTCGGAAACCAACAGCAGTTGAGTTGTGTTATGTGGTGTATTTTATATGTGGGTGAGCAATGCTGTATTTGACTATATCTTAGGATTTCTATTGATTGTTTTTATTGTTCTGTACACCACTTTGGTCTCCTTTTGATGTGTAAGGTGCTTCATAAATAAAAGCTATTATTATTATGTTATATAATAAAACTGGAAGGATTTAAATCCAGATTGTCTGGTTAAAAGATTAATGGCTCATTTCAGTCTGGATCAGAACTTTTTCACGATTTCAGAAGATGTTATTAACCGATCTGAGCATCTGAGAGCCTCGTCTTTAGGACCTGAGTCCTTCATCCTTCAACTGATCGTCTTCTGGATGCCAAGTTTTCAGCTAAAGGATCTTTGGAGATAAAATATGTTCTTTCTGTCAAACTATTATCTTTGATACTTTTTATAAGAAGTAGGTTATTGATTATCACTGATTAACATTTTAAGTTCAGGGGGCTTTTTACATTGAACTAAACATTCAAGCACATTTATTGGTTCAGTTTACAACTAAACCCAGGTCTGATTACAGTCTGACCTTCAGAATCAGGAAAACCAGATAAACAGAACCTCTCTGATAACATGAAGTAGGCTAAAAGATCCAAAAAGCAAGCCGCCATGATGTGATCTAAAGAATGATGAGAAACAAAGTCATTGAAATCATTCTGGAAGACGTTACAAAGCCATTTCTAAAGCTTTGGGACTCCAGTGGACCAGGGTGAGAACCTTTATCCACAAACGGAGAAAACATGGAACAGTGGTGAACCTTCCCAGGAGTGGCCGTCCTACCAAAATTACTCCAAGAGAGCATCAATGGATCATCCAGGAGGTCACAGAAGAAACCAGAAACAACATCTAAAGCTCTGCAGGCCTCAGTAAAGGTCAAAGTTCATGATCAACAATAAGAAAGAGAGGCTGAACAAAATGGCCTCCATGTTAGAGTTTCAAGACCAGAACCATGAAGGTAGATATGTTTCAAAACATCCGCACTTGTATTTTGAATCCGCATTTGTACAACTAAATTTTTACTTTTATCAAACGGTAAAAAAAATACATGTAAAATCAACTTGAACGTGTGTAAAATTTTCACCTGTCGTAAATTTTCTCACAAACTTGCTTAGGTTGTAAAAAAGAAATTACAAATGCTTAAAATTATATTTCGACGAGTCAATTTTCCCGCTACAAGTACATGTCAGTGAACACAACATGACGCAGTCAACCAATCACAATAAGAGATCCAGTTTAGTCTGGGTTGTTCGGTCGACGCTCGTCTCTGCTGTTCTCCATGGCACAACAAGCCGAGGTAAATACGTCGTTAGTCTTTATTAGCTTCTTTCAGCTTGTTTATTATATTTTTGATGAACAGCGTAACAAACACCAGCAGAACGTCATTCTGTTTAGTACCAGTACATTAGAATTGCAGTAGAAATGCACTGTCTGGTTATATTTTTATCAGTTTTACTATTTAATCTTAGCACATTAATTTACTGTTTATTTTTATACTTTAATTTATCTTAATCCCCGTTCCAGTGTTTCCTCTGTGGGAGCCCTCTGCCCCGGGAGCGGTGGTCGGCTGTGGCTGCCTGGGTGCTCTCCAGGTGAGCTTGGGTGGAGGTGGGGGTCTTGGCCTTGCCTCCACTGGGTGCCCTGTGTCGGTGCCTCGGCTGCTGCTGTTACTCTACCACTGCCGGGGCAGATGGTTCCTCTGATGGCGTTTCCTTGCATGGTTCATCTACACTCGGCCCAATGTCCTTTTTTACTTTTTCTTTTAACTGTGTGTGTGCATGGGAGATGGGTTGGGGGGAGGGGGGTATAACTGTGACCATGCTTTTAAATCTGTGGGGGAGGGATGGGAAGGTGGTTTTATGTGGGGTCATTTTAATCTGTAAAGCACTTTGTGATGCAACTTCTTGTATGAAAAGCGCTTTATAAATAAAGTTTGATTTAATTTGATTAATGTTAATGGGCAACACTTGCTGGGCCTTACTAGTTTTTCCCCCCAACTTTATTAACATGAGTTTTGTTCTGAATGATTTAGACATTTCCTTCTTTAATACATATAATTTGAATTAGAACTATACAGGCCAGCGGTTTCCAAGGTCATGAACCAGGAAAACTCAATTTTGACTTTTCTTAAAAAGTATAATTTTCCTGTGGCTGACTTTAGTTATTCAAGTATCACAAAAATCCATCTCCTTCAGAAGAAATCAAATTAGATTAATAAGTACCAAATGTTTTCTGAATTAATATTAAATAAAAACAGTCATTTTGAGATTATATTGTAGCTTTTCATCTGGTACAATAATGTATGTCTGTTGCTTTGGATAGTTTTAAATTACAGACACCATTAACTAATAACATGTGATTTGTAAAACTTGAATTTTGCCGTTCTTTTATTCCCTTCTCATTTTGTTTTTCAGGAAGAAGAGGAAAACCAGTCAAAATAAAGTAAAAAAATGTCTGAAAATGAACTTATCCCTGGTTGTTGCACCATGGTTAACAGGAGAGAGCACAGCTACTGAAAAAACAAAATAAAGTCAGAGGAGTCGCTGTGATTGGTTGACTCCGTTGCCCCGACAACCCCTCCCTTCTCCTCATAGACTGTATATAGGCTCCGCCCCCATCCCCCTCCCTCCCCTGCTGGGTTTGATACAAACTGCATCAATTGTTTCAAAAGTCCCACAGTAGAAAGAAAGTTGAGCTCAGCAACAGATTAGAGATGTTGTGTTCACTGACATGTACTTATAGTGGGAAAACTGACTTGTCAAAATAAAATTTTAAGCATTTTTAATTTCTTTTTTACAACTTAAAATTCGAAGGAACTTTGTGAGAAAATTGACCACAGGTGAAAATTTTACACACATGTTCAAGTCGATTTTACATGTATTTTTTACCGTTTGATAAAAGTAAAAATGTAGTTGTACAACTGTGGATGTTTTGATATCTACCTTCATACAGAACCACTGCTGACCAAAACAACTCAAAGGTTCGTTGGTCAACAAGGTTTCTGGGAAAGTCTTCAATGCTTCAAAGACTCAAGAGAAACTGAAGCAAACCAGCGAGTCTGACTCTCAATGGTTTAAAGAAGAAGAAGTCTAGTCAAAGTCTGGACTGAAATCTGATGAAGATGCTGTGAAATCGCCTCAAACATGAACTCAAGCTGGAAAACGCTCCAATGAGGCTGAATTAAATTATTCTACAAACAAGAGTGGAGCAAAAATCCTCCTCAGTGATTTTAATTCAATTAAATTGATTTTATTTTATTTAGCACCAATTCACAGCATGTTGTCTAAAAACACTTTATAATAATAAAAAAGAAAAAAAAGATTTATTTCCAGATACCACAAAAGGTGTTTGGGTCAAAGGTCGTAGATCCAGTTATTCTGTTTAAGAGGAAATAACTTTTTTATACACAGGGTCAGGTTGGTTTGGATTACATTAATATTATTTTTTATTAATAAATGAAACTATTATTTGTATTAACTCTAGTTATCTGATTGAAAAGCTGCTTGATGGTCTGAAATATGTCAGAATAAATATGTAACAAATACTTAAACATTTACACCTGAGTTTTCTGTATCGACAGGATTAGTCAAATCAGATCATATAAAGAATCCATGGATATGTTGAACTTGTCCTATAATCCAGATAAAAACCTTTTATATGTTGAATGTTTGTGTGAGAGACGTTATAGATCCACTCAGTACCATTACAGCTGGTATCAGCGTCTGCTGCTCCTGGAGACGGATCCTGAGAGTCTCTGCTGTGGTTCTGTGTGATGAAACCATCAGAGGGAGGCTTCAAACACCAGGCCAAAGCTGCTTCTGATTCCAAAACAAACATTACTTTGTTTTTAGTGTCTTCTGTTACAAGACCAGCCTGGAAGACAAACCAAAAGTCTCATTCTTCTGAACCTGTCAGAGCTGCTGTTGTCTTTAGAAACATGATGATACCTGAGTTGCAGCTTCTGTCATGAACTGTTTACGAAAATCATTCAAGACTTCAGAAACAGTCAGAACCCAGATGAAGTCAGAGGCTGTGAACTTTCCACCTTCTGGATGAGATTTGATGGTTTTCAGAGCATCGTCCTTCAGGAACCTCAGAACTTCTGTAAAAACCTCCAGGATCGTCATTCGCTTCCAGTTGGCTGTGTAGATTTCCTCCCCCCAGTTCCTCTGTAAACATGTTTCATTGTGTTAGTTTGTATTCATCCTCAGGTTAGTTTGTCAGATCTACTGATGATGAACTACTGCAGTCTTAAAGCCAGTCCAAGCAGAAACTGTTATTGTTTCCTTTAAGCTTCTCTGTCTGAATGATGATTAAAAGATAAAATAACAGATTTTAATGGTTTGAAAAACTAATCAGAGCTGGATTCTGTGTACTTATTTTCTTTCATTTTTAATTCAATGGCTTCATGGTTCAGTTTTAAGTCAGATTTATTTATAAAGCAGATTCACAAAGAAACTTTCTGTTCCAAAGTGTTGAACAAAGAGTAAAATAAACACAACAGCAAAGAAGTGAGTCTTCAGCTGAGATTTTATATTTTCCAGGTCTGAGCTTCTCTGATAAGGAGATAAAGAACGTTTCATTGTTTAGATGCAGAAACCAAAATGATCCAGAAGGTCAAAGGTCATACAAACACTGGTCCCTAGTTCATTAATGTGACCCGTCTACTTTGATGCCAGATGGAGTCCTGATTTAGTAAATGGGCCCCTAGTGGCCGTGGCCCCCTAGTGAGTGTGGGGCCCCTAGTGGCTGTGGGGCCCTAGTGGCTGTGGGGCCCCTAGTGGCTGTGGGGCCCTAGTGGCTGTGGGGCCCCTAGTGGCTGTGGCCCCTTAGTGGCTGTGGGCCCTAGTGGCTGTGGGGCCCCTAGTGGCTGTGGGGCCCCTAGTGGCTGTTGGCCCCCTAGTGGCTGTGGGCCCCCTAGTGGCTGTGGGGCCCCTAGTGCCTGTGGCCCCTAGTGGCTGGGGGCCCTAGTGGCTGTGGGGCCCCTAGTGGCTGTGGGGCCCCTAGTGGCTGTGGGGCCCCTAGTGGCTGTGGGGCCCCTAGTGGCTGTGGGGCCCCTAGTGAGTGTGGGCCCCCTAGTGGCTGTGGGGCCCCTAGTGGCTGTGGGGCCCCCTAGTGGCTGTGGGGCCCCTAGTGGCTGTGGTCCCCTAGTGGCTGGGGGCCCCTAGTGGCTGGGGGTTCCCTAGTGGCTGTGGGGCCCCCTAGTGGCTGTGGGGCCCCCTAGTGGCTGTGGGGCCATAGTGGCTGTGGGGCCCCTAGTGGCTGTGGGGCCCCTAGTCCCTGTGGCCCCCTAGTGGCTGTGGGGCCCCTAGTGGCTGTTGGCCCCCTAGTGGCTGTGGGCCCCCTAGTGGCTGTGGGCCCCCTAGTGGCTGTGGGGCCCCTAGTGGCTGGGGGCCCCCTAGTGGCTGTGGGGCCCCTAGTGGGATTCAGGAAGGAGACACTGAGGTTCATGTTTGATTCCTAAACTGAAGGAAATCCAGTTTAATTCAGAAACTCGTTACATAAAGTTTTGCTTTGTTTCCTAATTCAAGAAGAAAAACTAATTTTTCACACAAAGTTTCATCTGGACTAATTAAAGTATCAGGCGGCAGAATGAAGAAACGAAACTCACGAGCGACGCGGCCGGCGCTGCAAGTAACTGCAGCCAGCCGCACAAACGCTTCACTAAAACATTCCTCTTCACAGAGACATACTTCTTTTTCTTAGTGACACTTTTTAGGCTGTGAGTCGTTTCCCAGTTGCAGAAGAATCCATTCTCACATCTGCCACCATTTTTCTTCCTCTAAAACTGTCGAGAACGCACACGCCGTGTCATTTGACGTCACGCCGCCTCAGCGCGGGAAATTCGGGCCCCGAACTGCAGCACATTTTGCAGCACACAGCCAGTTTAAGGAAACGGAGCGATACGTGGGCGGGCTCATTATTCTTGGTTTATAACGCTTCATCACCCAACAGCATTATAAAACTGGACATGGATGTTTCCTTTATTTACAAATCCTGCCCCATGTTCCTTTAAAGGAGCATCAATCTGACAGAAAACTTCAATATAAAGCAACATGTGACCAACAGGAACCGTCTTCAGAACCAGAACTGGGGCAGCAGCCGAGATAAAGAGGCTGAAATAAGAGATAAAATGATCAGAACTCAGAAAGTTTTTATTTGGACTCACAAACTGGCTTTTTAAAAACATGTTTCCAGTAAATCAATGCCTAGAAAAAGATTTTAGTTTCTATATATTCCTGATGCTCCAGATGTAGTTTATCTATGGAGAGAAACTGTGTTTATAAATGAGGATCTTTGCCTTCAAGACACAAATAACTGGAATGTTGTTTAATTCTGAAGTTACACATTAATAAAAACGACTGATCTTATATTTTAGGTCATAATTATGGATCAAATGAACCTGGAGGAGAAGTTTTAGAAATTAATTTAACCTCAGTGTGAGATATTTAGTCTGCTGACATCAGGTTGATCTTTTCTAATGAGGTGGAAACTATGGAGGAGCTGCAGTAAACAGAACTACTCAGGTACAAGGTCGCGTGTTTCTTTGCTGTTTTCTGCATCTAGCTCTGTCCACAGCCTGAAGCTCTCAGGAAAATCCCCACAGGAAACGCATCACCTCCACTTGATGTGGAGAATGTAGCTTCCACTGCTTTTACACGGTTCTGATCTTCTATGATCGGGACGTTTAACAACAATACTTTTAATACCTGCACACAGGTCAAGGTGAGACTCTGTTTATTTTACCTGCTGGTTAAAAGTTTTCTATCTAAGGAAACCGGCTGATTGCATTGAGTGGTTAACTTTGCAGCAATCCCTCATACTGAGCATGATGTGGCGACAGTAGAACAAACTCCCTCACCATCCTCATTTTAAATTAAAGTTATTAAACAAATATGAACCACAGGACATAATAAGACTGAAACTGTAGACGGATTATTGTGTCTAAAAATGAGCAAAAGGTGATTTAGAAAGAAGAGAAGTTTGACAGAAACATGTTTAAAACCTGTTAGACTAAAGTCTGAAATGAAAGATGTTAATGAGGTTTGCTCTATAGGAGCTACAGAGTTAAAACCTATTTTCATGGCTGCAGGTGGAAAGCTGTGAAGGAGGCAGAGTTCAGGTTTAAACTATCTCAGATAATTCAGATGTGACACAGTTTCAACATGAGGAGACAGACGTGTTCATAGAGGAGATGATAGGAACCAAGAAAGAAGAAGATCCATCTGCAGATCTTTACTTTTACTTACTATGAAACTGACATCCCACTTGAAGTGTTCAAAGAAATAATGTTTCTCAGCTTCTTCTCCTCTCATATTGATGTGCGCTGTTTTAGCTTCATAACCAAACTTCAGGAAATCTTTATGTTGATCAAACATGATGCAGGTTGGAGTCTTTGGGTTGTTCAGTCCAAGTTCATTACTCCACCTCTTTAACTGGGTCTGATCTCCTTCCTCTCTGGGTTTAACATTGAAGGCGTAGCCGCTGTATCCTGAACCAAAGTCTATGGTGATGATTAAAGAGTCAGATCCAGCTGGATGGAACGGAGAAGAAAGTTAGAGTCTGAATAAAGAGCAGTGAGACACTTTTTACAGTAACCAGTTATTATTATAGTTAATTATTTTTATGTTTATAATATTAACTCTGTGATTAAAAAACTGAAACATTAAACTTTAGTAATTTCCCAGGTTTTACTGGTTCTTCTGTCCTGTGATGAACTGGTGACCCGTCCAGGATGAACCTCCCACCCAATGGTTATAGACACCAGCCCCCTTCATGCTATGGGAGGATGGATACTGGTGCTACTAAATATTTATTTATATAAAACCCAAGAAATACATTTTGTTTCATATAATCTGTTATCATTAGTGTTTCTAGTCTTTATTACATCACTTTCTTCCATATTAAAGATTTTGTTTCTTTAATATTTACCCTAATTCTAACCTTAATATTATTAACTCATAATAAAGACCACCTCCCCTAGTTTTAGTAAATATATTATGAATCAAAAAGTGACCTTTGACATTGAGCAGCACTTGTTTCTTGGTCAGGATTTTCTTCGAGTCATTATAGACGGTGCAGCTGTAGGTGTCTGTTTCTCCACTTCTGGGATTCTTTAGGGTCAAACTGAAGTCACCAAATTTTGATTTGTCCATCATCTCAGTTCTGCCTTTAAACTGCTGGTGTTGTTGAAACTCATTTAAGTTCCTGTCATTAATGTGTACCACACTACCAGAGCTGTTTCTCCACTTTACTATGACTTCTTTAGGCAGACGGACTGTAGTTTTAAAGGGCAGCAGAACCGACTCCACTCCTGAATCCACCTCCACCCTGTAGACTGAGAAACAGATCAGCAGCAATGACAGCAGTAGAACTGATTATGTTGATGTTCACAGTAATCAGGCCTCAGTAATATTCCAGGAGAAAATGTGTAACTCAGGATTTAGTGACCATGCTGACAGTGTATCTATGTGATCTAAACTTCCTTTCATCATCCACATGTTTATTCATAAAGAGAAATCTCTCCTCTCTGTTCTACTTTTTAACCAACAGAAGACAAACATCATTACTGTTGTCTCCTAATAGACAAGAGGGAAAAACAGAGGAGAGTTTTCATGTCATCACCTGTAATGTGGGCTGGATTTATATTTAGTGGGTGAGAGGAGACAGCAGGAATATTCAGAGGACAGAAACTCATGATAACTCTGGTACTGGGAACATCACAGTGTTTGTCCTTTTATTAAACTTTATCAGCCTTACAGGTTAGACGGTTTAAACTTTACCTTTGCTTTAGGGAGATTAAATAAGAAAAGTCTCACATAAAGTTTTAATTATTAGTAATTAATTCATTACTATTTCAGCTGATGATCACGTTCTGCAGCTCATCATGAATTTATTGTATTTCTCAGCGTTAATAATCAAAATCAATCAGTGAGACTAAAACTACTATAGAAAATATTATTGGTCTGCAGCTGAGTTGTTGTTCAGGTTAACCAATCAGATTAGAGGCTTTATTATTTCAGACACAGAAACAGCTTAAAGTATTTCATGATGTAGGACAGGAAATAAAATGTAATTATACCAAATGTGGGATTTTAGAATCTAATTGATTTATATGAACATTTTTATTTAGAAATAAACTGATGCATTTTTAGATTCATTTTTAGAAATGTGTCACTTTTAGCCTTTAATGGTAAAAAGTGACTAAGATCCTGTAAAGCAAATAAAAAGGAGAAAGAAGGGAAGTAAGGGAGAAGATGGAAGAAGAAAGACTTTTCTCCAGCAGGGAAACAGTGTCTGGTTAGAGAAAATAGGAAGATGGATGGAAATATTACAGGACAATCCTGGAAGGAAACATTTTAGAGGCTGAGAAAGATTTGAGACTCGGGGGAAGATTCATCTTCCTGCAGAACAACGACCTAAACAAAGCTGGAACTATTATGGGATGGTTTAGATCAAAGCAGATGTGTTAGAATGAAAACACACTGAAAACCCAGCGTGTGAGGGAATCCAACCCATAATTATAAACTATGAAACCATGGCAACTCTGAAGCCTACTTTACCTTCTCTGTATCTGGTCATGGTTTATTGTCTGAAACGGTCAGAATCTGTCTAAAGGAAAACTCACCAAACCTCAGCATCTTAGACACTAGCAGCTATTATGGCTAAAAATCGAGCTCTTCTAGAAACAAAGATCAAACCGAGTCCTTGTGGCCAGGGGTGCGCCATCTTAGGAGCATCGCAATTTCGATTTGATTACGATTCGGGTGGCACTGTTTGATTATAACACGATTATTTTTGTTGCATATTTTTCCCCCATTTAGGGTTTTTTCTTCATTCCTACCATGGCTTCTTTCTACTCTTAAATCCATCCAGTTTCCATTAATTGAAGAATCCAAACCAATTGATGTCCTGTATTTTATTTATTTGAAACCACAAATCAAACACGTCTCCAAAATAATCATAATCATATCAAAGTCATATTTTCAATGAAAGCTAAAGGAAATGTGTGTTTGTAATTTAAATATAATATAGGGTGACCATATTTTGATTTCCATAAAAGAGGAACCATGGTCCAATCCTTAAACACATCTATCATTTTCTGTTTACTTAAAGAAGACTTTTGATTTTAACATATTTAAAGTATTCCTGCTCTATGTGGTTAAAAAGAAAAAATAAACTTCAGATCAGCTTTTACAAGTCAGCCATTACAGAAATGACTTTAAAATCTAAATAGAAATAATTAATCTTCTATAATAGAAAATAAACCTGTAACAATAATGTCTCCCTTTTTAAGTCATACAGGACAAAAACTACAAAAATATCTGTAATTATATTCTGAGAAAATAAGTATTATTTTCTATTCAAAGTAATAGAAAATAAAAAGCAGCATTCTCCCAAAGACACTTAAAGTTTATACTCCAGTCTTTTTTTCCGCCGTCATTTTAATACATGAACTTTTCAGCGTTTTCATAGTTTCTGTGTCAGTTTGACCAACAGGATGTTTGCCACCTGTTATACACAGAAACTAATCTACCAGCTATGAGTACGCTGCTCTGCGCTACACATTAGTGTACAGCACCGATAAAGTGGACATGTTGCTGCTAACATGATACACAACAACAAAAATGCTTCTTTCACAACTAAAGTGATAAATGTTTCTCAATTTCACGCAGCATGACTGAAACACTCACTGCAGCCATACAGTCTCCGCCAGTCAGTCCTCTAAAGATGTTAATGCGACATGCCGGACTTTTATGTATTTCTCATTTTATTATTATGGAAAAAAAATTGATTTGTCAACACTTTCAAATCACTATTCATTTTGGATGTTTCCCATCGCAATTAATCGATTTAGGGTAAAGCTGGCACACCCCTACTTCAGGTGTGTTTCATAGACGCCTGTGTGGCTAAATATGGAGGAACAGATTTTACTCTCAAATTTCCCTCCCGAATCCTTCTGAATGAAAACCTTCAATAGTGAACCGGATATTCGTCTGACAAGGTCCAAACGAAGCGTTTATCTGCCTGACCGTCTGATATATTACTTATCAGAATATTACACACAGAAGGCTTTTGTTTTCTCTACATGATCTACTGTCCTAGATGCCTTCACTAAACACAGAATAAGTAATTAAATCCTAATTACATAAGAAAAATTCCATGACACAGTGATAGTTGTAAAAGAGACTTACCTGATATAAAATAATGTCGGAAATGAAATAAAAGGCCCCCAGAAACAGCAAGAAGAACCAGAACCAGGAGAACCAGGAGAACTCTGGACCAAGTTGGAAATTTTTCTATGGAGAAACATAAAAACCAGTTAGATCTTAAACATGCATCTCATTTTATTTTCTATCTAAAAATCCTATAGTCAGAAAAATTATGTTAACATAATTATTGGAGTTTCCGTTAAATATTAGAATATAATTGTCTTTGAACATTGTGGAAATCTTTTACTAGAAATGTTCTTTATGTCAGTGAACAAATATATTTTATCTGTTTCCTACAAGAAATACCTTGAAATGCTGAAATGTTAAATGGCAAAAAATAAACCATATAGTTTGAATTTACAAAATTAAAACACAATTTCCCCAAATAGTTGAATTTCAAGAACTCAATTCAGTTCCGGTTATTTATATCGTTGATTGACAATAAATTAGTTTTAAGGCAATTTAGGACAAACAAAATTGAATTCCTTAACAGAAAGGTAATATAAGGTCTGATACTTTATTGTCCATTAAATGTACATAAAATGAAAATTTCTCTCCAGCATCTACCAGGAAAAGACCAAAGAAATAAATCCTAAAATATTCAAGACATCATCAAAATAAATAAGTTAAGAACGTAACCCCAAACATACACATATACAGTCATATTTAATAAATCATAATATTTGTTCCAATGAGGTTCGTTTGTCAGATTAAAAAGATCTTTAGTAAAAAACAACCTTAAAGCAGGTAACAAACATCAAGCCCACATTTCGGTATCAGGAGTTAAAGTGAAAAAAGAATCCTGAGCCTGAACTTTTTTCCAAGGAGTGGGTTGCAGTGAATCCAATGCATATACAGTATAGGCAATTTGGCAAAAAACTTTTAGCATTGTGCTTGGTAATGTACAAGATGACCTACAATTCAAATGTGATTTTTAGAAAGTAAAGGTTATTAAGTTATAAATGAAAACATGTGAAACTCAGTCAAGCTAATTAATCTGATTCATTTAGCAATAGGGCTGCCACTAACGACTAATTTACCGACTAATTGATTAGTCTAAACGATTATTTTGTTTAATTAAAAAACTATTTAATTCCATGTCATTTTATTTTCAGTAAACATTACCATTCAATTCACAAAACTGAAAATATTTAAATTGAAAAAAATTCTTATTTTATTTATTAAATTCTTGATTCACTAATTAAGAATTTAACTAATTAAATAGTATTAAATAGTATTTATTAATTCACTAAATTCTTATTTTATTTATAAAATTCTTATAAATAAATTTCCTTAAAAATAAATAAATTTTATTTTATTTGGGTCTATGCAACAAGATTTTGTTGTGTACTAACAGCCATATCCGGGCTGGACGTTAAGTTTTTCAGCTTATAGCACTGGTGCTACAGAAGTTGCTGGTTTTGTAGCACAGACAAAAAGCAGAAACACAAAACGTATTTTACAATCTCTTAAAACCTTGTCTTCAAGAAGAGACCGTGGAACAGATTATATCATTTTGCCTAAAGTAAACTGTTGAGAGAAGAGAACTGGTACAAAATTTACAAGATATCAAATTGCAACTGGACATCCAAGACATTTTAAACAAAGTTTCAAGTTCTGAAAAAAATGCTGATATTTTAAGAAGACAAAATTAAAAGAATATAGCTTTTGTTTGTTCTTTAGTACTTAGTAGAAAATAAGTCGCATATATTTAGTATGCACCAAACGTTGCTTATCAACCGCCATTAAACAGAAGTTTATGGTTTAGGCCCTATGTTATTTACAGTGTTTTTTGTCAGAAGTTTTAAAAGTCCTACGTTATTGAACTTAGCATATATTTCCAACGTTCCTTGAATGCGCCACATGTGTGCAGCTCTGCCAGATGTTTGTGTGTGGCTTAGAAAAGAAAGCTCGCTCTTATATACTTGCAGATTTGTAAAGAAGTAGCTGTGGTGTTCATTAGCATGGAGAAGTAATTTCAGATGGTCCCAACATTTTCCTTCAGCGAAGACGGAGCAGATCTTGTTTCTCTTTCGTCTTTCATGCTGAAGCATCAGGCTGAGCAGAGCATGCAGGCGGACCGAGCTGCTTGCTGTTAGCGCTCTGGGCTCACTGCAGCACAGCTGTTCGGGGAGAACAGTAACAATGATGCGTGCTTTACGTCAGTGTCTCCAAAGGTCTCCAGAAACACAATACTGTCCACAGTCCCTGGCTTTATCTGCGCTCTCCGTTCCTGAATCGCAAATTCTGCCACAGAAAAATAAATCTCTGGCAGCAGGATGCATAGATAGCGGGAACATTCAGCTGTCAGCGCAAAGTTGGGGGAATATTCTCTCTCCACAAACACAATATATCAACACGATTCTCTTTGGGAGTCCTAAATAAACAAAAGTACTACATAAATATTTTTTCACCCGCAGTAAAGAAACTTCAGAGCTTTTTTCCCGCTAGTCGCACAAACTGGCTTCTTGGAGCACAACCTACAGAAGCAGGTACCAGGCTCCCTTAGCTTCTGGCACCAGCTCCCAGACGGTTTGCCGTCTCCGCCCTTCTCCTCTACCCATGCCCAGCGCCACTTGTTTTTAAGACCCTTGTCAACAACGACGTTTTTTTTGTCTGTTTTTTTTCTCTCTGATCAAATGGCGGAGATCCGGTGTTCTGTCGAAGAGTGCAAGATCATCGAAAAAAGCAAGCTCCAATATCTGTCGCCGGTGTCATCAAAACAATTAAAGTTTATATGTTTGCATACATACTTCTATTTTGGAATGACCATTAGGTAAACGTAGCCTTCAATAGATTGATACATTTAAAAGTTGAAAATGTATTCAGTATAAATATATTAATAGGCCTATGGTTGTCAGTTTAAGTATTTGAAATGAACATAATTTGTTAAGGTCTTGTAGCCTAACATATCAGGACCATTTAATGATAAGATAAAATAAAATTACGTGTTTCATACAAATGGCTCTTTTAATTAAAAATAAAAAAACCTGCTGGGTTGCAAGGGTCTGAATGCTTGCATTCCTCGATGGGGTCAACAAAGGATTTTGTAGTCGCACGCGCCCGACGAGGTATGACGCGGTGTGCGCATGCTCAGTAGCACCACCTTGCCTTTTTGAATATGACTGAACATAAACACACAGGGCCATTCATGTATATAAACATGAAAGACAATTCCAGTATTTCTTGCTTAAAAAGGTTACAGCTAATGGAATAAAATATTTATCATAGCAGTTTTTTATTATAATGATAATTTAGGTTTCCTGCTAGACAGAAACAAGTGAACCAATGAATAAAGAGGAGGAGAAGAGATAGACTTGGTGTTCAGGCAGAGATTGATGATGTCACTTCTGGAGTAAAAAATAATCTTACTGATTGATTTGCTGTTTAGGTTGTTACTGAACCAACATTAAAGAGGACAAAGTTCTCAGTAACCTATAAACCATGTTTACATGAACATTTTCAATAGAGAATCACTGTCTAAACTTTATATAATTATAATCAGCGTGGAAACGAATAAAAAGTATGTTATACATATTTGTACAGGTATTTAAAATGAAAAATCAAAATCAATACTGCATAATAGGGATGTAACGGCACACAAAAACCATATCAAAAATCACTACATATTTGGGCTTTTAGAGATTAGGGTCAAATCAGAAATGTTTTTTAAATATATACATATTTTACTTCAGTCAGCAGCAAACGAAAAATCATTTTCAATTTCTGAAATTTATTTGATTTTATTGGGTTCTAAAACGCATAAAACTGACAGATGTGGTTGGATTTTTCAAAATAAATATAGAAGTATAAGTAAACAAAGCTAATTCCTGGATAGAAAAATACAATATAATCACTTGAAAACGGTCAATATTTATAAATTTTACAATAAGATGCCCGTATTTGACATTAAAGCAAGTTCAAATCATGTAGTTGTTCTGATCTATAGACAACCAAATGTCCCAGCGGTACCTGAATGCAGCATGAGGAGCTGTTGAGAAAATCTTCCTCGACGTGCATTTATACGATGTTCAGAGTTTGGACAGATTAGATTATAAAAGTGTTTTTTTTTGCAGAGTTTGTTAAAATAACAGCATCTACTTCTGTCTCGTGATCTGCTGCTCTAAACTTTATTCTTTCCCGCCATAAACCATCTTCTTTATGTGATAACCTGCTACCATCCATCAGCTTGTCCATAAAACACCGCCCCCTGCTGGTCACCCTTGTCATTACAATTACGCTTCACCATATTTCAAATTTAAATTCAATTTAAATGACAAAAACTACTTCATTGATCCCAGAGAAAAATTAAGTTAAACACAGCAGGAAGCCATTTGGACGTCAGCTGACGTTCAGCACCAGTGAGTGACGTTTACCTTCAGCTAAACACATTAAAATGTTTTAATTATAAACAGTGACCTGCATAACTCACTGTACATTATAAATACTACAGGAAATTCTGACAGAAATCTTTACAATATATTATTTACATAGCTTATTTTTCTTTAAAGAAAGAAAGTATCGTAATTTAAAAAATGATTCCAGTTTACTTGTTTACAAATCAAGTGTTAGTCTGCCTGTTTTTCTTCATATGTTTAATTAGTTCATCCTGTTCTGACCTCCTCAATACAAAAAAAAATAATAATAATACAAAAAGCGTGTACAAAACGCATTATCTTGAAGTTTTTTCATTCTGGTTTTATTTCCCAGATCCTCTGTGCTCCATGTAGCTTTGAGCAGAATCTGGGTTTTGCCATTTCACTTCCAATCTCTTCATGCTTTAGTATCTGCTAGTGCTGACGTTCTATGCTTTGGTTTAAATCTCTAGGGTCCAAGCGTACTCAGTCCTTTATCTACTCTCACTATTGAGTTCATCCACCCAGTTGGTTCTTCCACCTTTGTGATGACCTGTAACTCTGACTTCCTGTCCAGTTCTTTTTTAAATGGTCCTGAAATGGAGATAAAACTCTCCTTGGTGCTGTTTTTGCATCTTTTTTTCAGCTAGATACTGTAGCTGTATGTTAAGCATCCCAATCTTTTGAAGACGACCTGATAACTCTGCTCAATGGAGTCAACCATCCATGCGTGAACAATTGCTGCTTCTGCACAGTTGATGTGAAAAACCAGGTTCAGTCTCTTAAATGTAGCGCCACCTACCAATGACTAGTGGCGTTGCCTAGCCTGGGCCTTCCCGGCTCATTTCTTTGCACCAGAAGGAAAAGGTTTTACATTAACTGAGTCGCCCTGGGCCATTAATGAAGAAGGCCGACCCTTCTCACCCTGGACTCTTGACTGTTCCCACCACCTGCTCTGTTTCAGTCACATGACCCTGTGTTGTGTTTTTGCATCTGTCTGATTTGCACTGATCATAACCTGCACTCATGTACATATTAATCTGCTCACCCCATTTTATTTTTTTATGTAATATATATTGCATGCCTAGAAGTGTTTATTTTATGTTTGCACAAAGTACCGCAGCAATTTCCTAATATTGTGAACCTGTTTACACATATGGCAATAAAACCATTCTGATTCTAATTCTGATTGTTAAAGCACCTATAATATCACTTCAAGATGAATGTACTATAAAACCAGCTTCCTGACGTCACACTGTTCTCCAGCAGAGCCTTTTCATGCTCAGATTCTCAGGAAGAGACTCAAAAATCTATGCTGTAAGCTGGCAAAACTGAGGATCCCTAAAGAAATCCCAACAATGACACAATAAAAACATCAATGTCAAAACTTCTATTAACCTATAAACTTGAACAGTCGTCACAAACTGCAGGCTATAAAAGCATCTGTAAATATTGTTTGTTTCCTATTTTACAACCTTTTCCTAGATTAGTTAATTTTTTCATGTTTCAGTTTGAAGAAACATCTAGTCCTACTGTTCTTTGTACACTAAGGCTTTTCCCTGCTGTCTTCATTACCATCCTATCATGATCACACTGCCTCAATTATCACACCTGCATTATGTTTTCTCACATTCAGCATCTGCTGCCCCTGCTCTGTGATTTTGTTTGGTGTGTCGATTTGTGGCTCAGTTACCTTCATTACATGTTGTTTCTACAGTTGACTGTGGAGTATTTACTCGTGAGGATATTCCATTACTAGACTTATTCCACAGGTTGCAACCTATCATGATGCCACGCTGTAATTTCCTGAAGCTCTGAGAGTGGCCCATTCTATCACTGTTTGCATAAGGAGTCTACATAGCTCCATGTGGGACTTTATAGGCCTGTGGCCAAGTAATGGATTCAGACACCTAAATTCAATAATCGGAAGGTATGACCAGGAATATTGGAAAATGTTTTCTCCAATTTTGATTTATTGTTGAACGAAATGCAGAAAGAAGGAAGAACTAGGTTTCACAGATGAGAGTGAACATGTTTTCTATGTATTATGATGAACACCTGGATTTAATAAGTGATGGGGATGACCCAATATGTTTAGCAATTTGGTTTGTACTAGATTTGCTGACCTCTGACATTTAGTTGAACGTCCGACACCATTATTTCTTCTGTTTCCTGACGGAGGCTGCAGATGTAGATACCGCTGTCAGAAAGTTGGGGTTTACTCAGAGTGAGACTGAAGTTAGAAGAGTCTAGAGCATCAGGTCTCATTGATGTTCGTCCTTTGAAAAGCTGATTTTGTGCAAGTTTGTCGTCTCCTTCTCGCCGTTGATGGACAATATTGGGATCGAGATCCAAGCGGCTCCATTTCACCGTGACGATCTCTTCCAGTACTTGGCTGTACAGGCAGGGCAGCACAACGGATGGTTCCCAGTCATCAACCTCAACTTTTACAGTCAAAGAATCCTGAGAGGCTGGAAGGGTATAAACAAAAGACACGGTTTAAATCTGTGTTAAAATAAATGTATTTTAATCAAAGACATTTATATTTTGAACATTTAATAACGTAATAATCCATCTGGCTCACAGTCCTCTAAATTAGTTTTTGCAGTGTTATGAAGGAATAGTGAAAAACTCCACAGCGTGAATAAAATCCACAGCGTGAATAAACTCCAGAAATAGGATCACTTTGGTCATTTCAGCACATACAATTATAATTGTCTCACTACAATTTTTGACACGTTAATGATACTATGTATAGTTTAGGATGGTAGAGATAAGAAGCCCTTTTGAAATGTGATTGTTAGCTAACTCTGACAGAAAATGTCCCTTCCACCTCAGCTACCTGGACGTTTTGAGGTGATAAAAACATCTTCAGGCTTGGATATTGCTTGTTGGATTCCTCCACACCAACCATGTTTAAAACTCTTTTCTCTTCTTAAAGCTTATAGTTAAAGCGTCTCAGGTTATCCTAAACTATGTCTATAGTCCTGCTCCTATAGGCTATGCAGCTGTAGGTCCTTCTTACCCCTCTGCTAATTTCTCCTACCACTCAGGACCATGAGAAATTAGAGAAAAAGTCTCTGGGAAGAGCTGTAGAGAGCCTGGCAGGTGAAGACAACTGTAACGCCCCCACACTGGAGAAGTGACTCCAGCAGAAACATCTGAGATCTCAGTCCAGAAGAGTTCAGTCCTAGAAACAGCAAAGATACTAAAGAAATGACCCTGAAGCTATCAAGCCTCTGGAGGACCAGAGCTTGAGATGAACATCCACCCAGGGGAACTGGGGGTCTGGTATTTATTTATCATTTTCTGAAGTTATTTCTATTTGAGAGAAAGAATCTGTTGAAAATGTGGAGGATGAGGGTCAACGGTCAAGAGTTGTTGGCTTGGGAATCTTGGGGGTTGTATCAGTTGTATCAGTTATCACTGCTACTGATTATGTTATATGTTCTAACATGGGAGTTTCTGGTACCGCTGAGATTGAAAACTCAGATTCTATTTAGGTAAAAACAGTTTTAGAATGAGTTTTGTTTCTGTTTGACTGCCTTATACTAGTTTTTCTGACCCTCCCTTAACCAGTTCATCTTCATCTTCATCATCTCAAACCTCTTCTTCACTCTACTCTTTCTGCCTTTTCCTTTCTCCCCATCTTTGTTGCCCTCACTCTTGGTCATGTCTTCACATAAATCCTAAATAAAACATTAGAAATTTAATTGGAAATTTAATGTCAGCCTACATGAACTCCAGACACAGATATGACCTTGGATAGAAAATAATCTTTCCACCCATTACATAACCATTGTAGCTTAAAAACAGGATGTTATTTTGTGGCTTTTTATTTCTTACCTCTAAATCTTCCTTTTTTCATTCTGAAACTGATGTGTTTAGTAAATGTCTGTTTTAAACAAGCAGGGTTCACAGGTAAAGCAGTATGCTAAAATTAAAGGAATGTTATGAGATAAATGTAAAATATATCTAATTGAAATGGGAAATTTTCCTGTCAACATAAACAGAAATCTGTTTTCAACTTTACCTACAAGCTTTATCTTGAAAGATTAACAATCTTCTCTTTGTCCTTTCTACATGTTACTGATACAGTCTGACAAAAAGACAGTGGAAAGCTTTATAGTAACGTATGTCTGGGTGACAGAGGTGGTGCTGCTAAATAGTGCTTACTTAGGCTAACACAGGCACAAAAACATCCTCTAGGCTTTAAATAAATCCTTTAAGATGCATAGCCCCAAGTTTGCACTCCCAACGCAGTCGAATCAGATTCTGTAGGTGACAACTACCTTGGCTCCACATCTTACTGAACCACCAACCTAGTTAGTTTTCCTCACCAGTAAACAGTAAGAGAGGCAGCAGCCAATCAGCAGCTGATCTCACATGAAGCTGGTTTCATGTTTCAAGGAACAGGAGTGGGATGGAGAGAGGAGAGAGGAAGCTTTAGGGTAGACAGAGAGGAAACTAAACGACTGCAGTGAGGTGTTTGTTTTATACTGAGGAAAAACTCTGAGTGTAAAACCACCACAGCGTCCATGGATGCCACATATCCTGATCAATTGGTTCTTTATAGATAGACTGATTTTAACTTAAATTACATGTCTATGTGCATCATGTTCTCAGCTCCTGATGTCCAACTTAGAATAAAGGATGCAGATATTTACAAATACATTTATTGTGGCCCTTTAAGAACAAGGGTGGGATTCCCTGAAACCACTGCTGGGTTTACTGGTGACCTTGATGTTTAATCTCTTCAAGCACAACCAACAAGTGCAGAATCGATAAATAAGGAACATATTAAATTTACCACTATCTGATGAAGCTGCATCTGATGTTTGCTAAATATCAAATTAGTACTAGAGCTGCTAATGAAGGGAAGGAGAAAAAAACAGCAATAAAGAAGAAATCTTGCATCAATTAGAAACAATGATCCAGTAAACTGGGTTGGTAGTTTGAAAATAGTTTTGTTTCCACATTTAACAACTTTCATCTCATTGAAAAGCAGTTAAAAAAATATTTGAACAACTCGCAGTGACTGTATGTATGTAGAGGTCTGAATGTTACTTTGACACTATTTGCTGTTTAGCTTCTGCAGACATGATGCTACAATGACGTCAGAAACGTTTCTAAATAATGCTGTTACTATTAAGATACTCTTTATATTCCATATTTTATTCATGCTTATTCTGAAAATGATGTTATTCACAATAAACGAAGAGTAACAGATTGTTTTTGATTTAAAGTAAGGTTCTACATTATAAAGTACTGCTGAGCCCCATAAATATACTTGGTAATTATTTCACTGACTAAGAAGAAGGAAATATGAAGATCAGATGAACAGACTTAAGTTTGGAGAGAGGAAGAAGATCTTATCATAAAGGAGGAAGACAAACACAGCAAACAGCTCCATCTTTCTATATCCACAAACACCAAGTCCTTGCTAAAGATTTCTTCATAACTCACTGAAACTGTTTCTCTGCACAAACTGAAAGCAAAGTGAAACATCAATCTGCTGTTAATCTGAAGTCCCTCAGTAAAACCAGTTTTTATTGTTCCTGGTTGGATCAGAGCAGCTGCAGGAATGTAACTAAACCAAACCTGAACAGGTACGACAGATTACATGATGGAGAAATCAACTAGTGAAAATCCATGAACACAGATGTTGGTCTATAGATAGACTGATTTGAACTAAATTATAATGAATATGTAGATCATTAGGCTTTCAGCTCCTGATTTCCAGACATATTTTCTTCCTAGTTAGGATGAAGGATACAGATATGTGCAAAAACATGTCTTGGCCCTTTAAGATCAAGGATTCCCTGAAATCACTGCTGAGTTTATTGGTCCTCTTGTAGTAGAAATATCAGAGTACAGCCTAAAATAAGCAAAGAGTCGAGAAATAAACTGGTTACATTTATAACTAACTCATAATGGTGCATCTGACAGTTATGGGAATTAATCTATCTGCCATCTACAGGATGATTTTATTTCAAACTAAAATTATCCATAGATTAACATACAATGAATGTAATAAAGTGATGTTTGTAGCAGGACGGGCAGAAAAGAAATGTAGTTAAAACGAACAATATCAAAAACCAAGAAACTTTTAACGATGACATAAAAAGTACAGGACATGAAACTGGGAGGAAACCAGCACTGAACCATGGAGCTTAAATACTGAGGAGTAAAGAGTCACATGGAAACCAGGTGAGTCTAATCAGAGGGATGTAGAACAGCTGAGGGACAAAATGGAGGACAAAGAACACAGAGGGAGTTTAATGAAATACAAAAAATCTACAAACCTAAAAGGAAAAACAGTCTAACCCAAAACACAAAGAGAACAGAACTCAGGAAATAAGTTAAAAAAACAACATGAAGGAGTTAATCAGTAGGGCAAGACCTTAACAACAATAATGAACCTAGAAATTATTTAAATGGGAACACAAAAAAACACCAGTGGATCATAACAGAAAAACTGTGACAGAATAATTATTGGACATTGAAATCCAGTAAATCCAATGCAGATTAAAAAACAAATATGTTTGCAGATGTTGGGGACTAAAGGTGTTTCTTAGTCCTACAGGCTGAATGTTTTCTACAGATGAAACTGTTGAAGTTTAGGAGACAAAGATCAGCTTGATGACTTTATCACTGTTCTGTAAAACACATTTTTCTCTCAGGTGAGTCTCTGCTTTGATTCTCAGTGAGTTCTCTGGAAACACAAAGAATAATAAAAGAACGGCAGAAACCGGATCAGCAGGTCCAGCACACCTACACACCCTGATGTTTCCTCCTTAACTTTGCCAAACTATGACCTTAAATCACCTCTGCAGGTTCTCACTGAAACACGTCTTTAACAAAGATTATTACTATGAGCTACAACACTTAATTTCCCTCTGGGATCAATAAAGTATTTTTGAATTAAAATTTATTAGGTGTGACTTGATGGGAAAACATGATTCTAGATCCCAAAAAATAAGAAAACTAATTTTGATAAATGGATGATTTTTTACACTGAGACATGTCTGTAGAAAAACATGCCTTTTAATCAGTTAGAAGCATTTTTCAGAGCCTTTCTGCTCTAAAACACATTCAGCTCTGACTAATAAACAGATAAATTGATAGATGATATTTACTGTACAATAGCTGCAGGGTTTATATTTTTATGGCTAGTAATAAAACAAGTCCTTAAAAAGGACCAGATGCCTATTAATAAATAAAACATATAAAACTCAAATCAGTAAATACAGCAGAGGGTGATGTATCTTTATCTGTTTGCCATCTTGGAAATCTTTCTGAACGACCTATTTCCTTTGTAACAGCTCCCTCTAGTGGTGAGAGATGATGTCTAACATTTAACTACTGTTGATCCTTTTGGCTCCTGGGAACCATCTTTCTGGACAGATGTTAGTGAAGGAGGCCTTCATCTTGCAGCAAAATAATAAAACAGACAGAAAATGTTGTATCATCAACTCTTCAAACAGTGAGAAAGACCAGATTTGAACACATGGAACTATTTAATCAACAATGTTTCTAAAAATACAGTTTTTTCTTTGCTGTGATTTAAACTTAAATTACTGCAAAAATAATCACCAACAGGTTTTATTTAAACCAAACCTGCAGATTAACAGAGATAGATTCAGACCTTAAAAATCAAATTGAAAAGGTCTATAAAGTTATAAACTGATGTACAGCTTAATGTTCTGGATTGATGGTCCTTCATTGATACACAGAGACCAACTTTTAATGTTCAGTCTAAACTCACTGGAAACTCCTGAGTTCATAAAGGCCAGACAGTAAAACTTTTTCTATCTAAAGGTTAAATCATTTTACAGGAAGCCAGTTTCTGTTTGGAAGACCAAACTAAACCTCTGGGTTAAAATTGTTTAGGTTAGACTAAAAGTTTTCTAAACAAAAAGTCTGTAACATAAACAAAAATGCATAAATAAAGATTTAAATAACAGCTTTTATTGACTGAGCATGAATAAATCTAATCCCAATTTTGGTTGTTAAATTGCATTATAGTATCAATGTGAGGAAAAAGGTTCTATTTTTAGTTTAAGAGTGAACATTTTTGAGATTATTGCAAAATAGAACAGTTTGTTTATATATTTTTACTTTAATGTAGCCTGGATGGAAGAAAATTTTGATCTAAACTTAGAAGACAACGTTTGGATATTAGAGATGGATTTCATTTTGTTCTCCTAAAAGTAAAATGTTTGTTCAGCAGGAAAATTTGGTGTAAATGATCGAATATAATCAGGCTTCAGCCAGACTTCATGTCCTGATCACCATAAATCAGGCAAATAAATAAAGTCTTTCATGAGATACAGTAGATCTTATATTCATTAAACCACATATATATTTTTTCAGCTTTAGTTTGTTAATGATTTCATCGTTAAGTTATTAAAGTCACATAAATTAAATCATGTCTTACCTGAACAGCTGGATCAAAAAGAACAATCTAAATCAGGAAAACAGCAGCAGTTTAATCAGTTTTATTTGTCTAATCTTTATAATTCACATAGCAACCTGGATAATTCGCTGCTGAGTTCAAGGTCATTACAGTAGCCTGCAAATTACAGTACCTTGTGGTGCATTCAATGTCACTATGGACTAATTATGTTTGGTATAAATAAATGTTGATTTATTCAGGGTAGCTCCAGGTATGAAGAAGTGAAATTTAACACCTTTATAATACCAGTTTGTAAAATTTGATGCCATTTGTTGCCAGAAATCTACATATTTACACACCAGAACAAATATATTTTTATTGGTTAAATATAAAAAGAATACAAAATTGTGAACTTTACAGTGGTCCTCAAACTTGTTGAGCTTCACAGGCACCCACCAAAAACTCACCTGATGCTAATATTAATACACCTACAGCCCAGCAGAAACTAGGACCAGGGAGGACGATACCAAATTAGTCATGGGAACTAAATGAATCTGATCCAATCTAAACCAGGATTACAGCAAAATTCAAGCAGGACTGAACCAGGAATAAAAGCGCTAAAACAAGAACCTGAGCAGAATCTAGCAGTATAATCAGAACAATGTCATCAAAGCATCAATGAGTCCCAACATTAATACTATTATATTCTCAATGTTTCACGCTTTTCCTCAATACTCTGGTTTAGTTTGTTGAGCTCTGAGGTCTTCTCTTTGTGACTCCTTCTGAATGTGTTGGACTTTGTAATCAGCTCCACCATTTTTGTGCCTGGTTCAAATTCAAATAAACTTTATTGATCCCAGAGGGAAATGAAGTGCTGTTGTAGCTCACATAATTAATCCTTTAAGGAGTCGTTGTAGATCAGGATGGCTGTGGGCAGGAAGGATCTCCTGTAGCGGTCTGTGTTGCAGTGAAACTGAAGAAGCCTCTGACTGAAGACACTGTGTTGTTTGTAATATTTATGATTTTATTTTATTTCTTCTTTGCATCATCATCTCCAGATGTTCCACAGTCGTCCCCAGAACAGAACCAGAACCTTCATCATCAAGTTGTTGAGCCTTTTTATACAACATTTAGTTCAAACCAAGTAATTTGATTGGACAAGAGACATTCTATGAGCGCTGATATTAGAGAACAACAGCACAGGGACTTTTTACAGACATAACTCCGCTGTACAGGCGTTCTCATTAACCGTTAATTTTTAACGTTACGTCCGTTAACTCTCTTAGATTGTGGCAAATTTCATACAGCAAAGATGTACATATTTCCACACATAACTTTTGATCTAAGCTATGAATGGTCATCAGACTCAGAGGAGAACGAAGGGAAGGAAAGAGGCCCGGATACATCGGCGTAAACCAGTTGTGCTGACATGACATCAGCCAAGCTCGACAAATCGGAGAAGAACAAAAATGAAGCTAACACTGTAAGGCAGACAACCTGGGCTCTGAACTGCCTTCAGACTCGGCTCAATCTCAACAATATCCAGGTCAACTTTCAGCTGGTTAAGAAGAACGAGCTGATCAGTGTTGAGGCAGTTTTATGGATCGATCCTGACAACTAAAGGGGAGCTCTACAGCATCAGCAGCTACCTGGGACCTCAGGCTGGATTAAATAGTTATTTCAATGAACCTCGGTTAGCCGTTCATGGAGTTTAATGCAGGACCCAGAGTTGGAGAGAGACAGAGAAAACCAGAGGGGCGCTTTGTATGAGGAATTGCTGCTCTGTCTGATAGCGTCGCTCGAAAAATAGCTACAGAAAATTCCTCCTGATGCAAAGGTCCTGTATCTGCAGCCGAGGAGGGTAACAGAGGCGACAGCCAGCTTCTGGTATACCGCCGTTCCCCTGGGAGTAAACCAGCTGTTACAGATGTTACCCAGGATGTTCAAGGAGGCAGAGACACACATCATACACCAACCACAGCCTGAGAACCACAACCAAACAGAAACTGTCCGATGTGGGACTGGAGGCGAGGGAGATTATGGCAGTGAGTGCTTTATATAAACAGACACAAACTATTATGTCAACTTGATTCACAGATAATGTGTGGCAGAACATAAAATACATATCTAAACATAAACTTGTTCTGCAGGTCTGAAAGCTACAAAGTTACTGGAGACCATCTATGGAGAGCCGGAAACGATGGAGCAACGTTTCGTCTGATCGAGTAGTTAACTCATCAGAAACACACATGCCACCAAAGCTTCTGTCAACAGACTCATTTCAGTGGATGAACAATAAATGGAAACATTCAGATCATTGTAAATGATAGAAAACAGCAACTTTGTGTAGGAAATGTTTGTGTTGTCTGGAAACAGCCTTGTCTCCCTTCCAGTTGGAATTAAATATATGATTAAATAAATAAACAAATCATAATCTGTTATCGCTTATTATTGTTAAATAATAAAATATGTTATACTGATGTATAAAAGCAATATCAGACGAGAGGGAGGGCTGTTGTGCCGAATATCAGCGCTGGTGTGATTATCTGCAACACTCCTGCCTACGACTGAATCAAACCAGCGCTGATATTTGGCACAACAGCGCTCCCTCTCGTCTGATATTGCTTTATTAAGTCCCTGGATCTGATGCTGCTACCCCAACAGACGATGGTTAGAGATTAGACTAGAAGATTTGTAGCATCTTGCTGCAAACCTTGAAGGATCTAAGCTTCTATGCCCTCAGCCTCTTCTGTGATTTTGTCTGCATCCTTGATAAGCCTTTCAGAGACTTCTTAAAGGGCTTTTATATTTTTAGTTCCTTTACTTCTTGTTCGATTTCCCTTCGTTTCTGTCCCTTTACCTCATTTTCCTTCTTCTTTCGTCCACTTTCCAGATGAAGTGCTCTCTTTGCTCCTGGCCGCTGCAGCAAGAAGCTCTGATGTGATGGGAACCTTAGTGACCCCACCATGACGTGCTACATAGTCGCATACAAGTTTATGTACAACAACTGTGTCCTGTTGTATGTTACAAATCTCCACTTCCTTATTGATGGAGAATCCCCTCTCTACAGTTGCCTGGAAACGAGATAAGAGAAGAAGAGCTCAGGATTGGACTGATGGATGGATGAATGAAGAAAGGTATCTAGACGGTCTTTGGTGGGACTGAAAGTTACAAAGTCCTGGTTTTTTGGTGCCAGGGGAAAGAAAATAGATGAACTACTGGATGATGACATCACCTACAAAAAATTAATTAATTAATTAAGTTAAAATACAAAGAAATTTTGTTTTAACGCATATTGTAAAGAAGATTTACATCCCAATAGGGCCGTACGATGTAAGAAAAACATGTAATTGCAATATTTCCGATCAGATCAGATGTAGTTAATGTTGTAGAAACAATATCTAGTCCATACTGCACCTAAAACTTCAAAGAGTCAACATCAGAGCTGGGACTGAAATATGAACCGCTGAACTACTACAAAAATATGCAGAACTCTAAACTACAAGGATACCAGCTTTTAGACTTGTAGAAAATGACCTAAAGGAGACAGAAAATTATTGTTTGAAGTCATATGACTTAATTTAACCATTCAAATTGCAATTATGATCTGACTGTAATTGTGCAGCTCTGCATCTGAAACACAAGACACACGATATTGTTAAAATGTTCCAGCTGCATAGCCTCCAGACAACTGGAACCTTTTCACTAGACTCCTCATCCTTTCCTGGAAACAATCTGGGTTTGACTTCATCAAGGCTGGACTGAGACACGTTAACTGCCTGACTGTCGGATAGCAAAGTGGATTCTTCTCCTGTGTTTTCTTCACCATTTATGACAGACTCTCCAAACATTGCTGCCTGAACTGAAGTAGGTAAAGGCCTACTCTGACACTGAAGATCCTGAGAAGTAACATGAATTCCCTTAATAAATTCATCCCATCTTTGACTGCCTCTATAAATTATCCTGTTTTAGTTTTACCTTTATAACAGCCTCGGCTCCAGAGCCAATATCCACCCAGGACTCTTGGTCAGTGACGGGCAGCCGGACTATTTGAAGCGATGTGAGATTGCTGAGAAGTTCCCTCTTTATAAATCGTCTCAACAAACTCTTCAGCAACAACATAGAAATAAAGGGATTCATTTCAGTTTTTAAATGTATCATACAAATGTCTAATAATAGTACTGAGGGCAATTTTGGTGTTTAATTGGAAGAAAAAGATCATTTTAAACTGACTCATTAACTTTACCAAACAACTCTTACCATTAATAAATCTGCTTAGTCGTTGCAGATAAAAGGAAGAACAGGAGCGTCTGTCTGGTGTTTTGTGAGGAAAGTTGTGAAGATTCTTGAGATGTCCATAAAGACGTGACATTTGGCAGGAATCAGTGTGTCTTTGGTTATCTGCTGGATTGTGTAGAAGGAGGATGTGCCAGGGTTGGGTAGCTTTTTGCTCATGACAGCCTCAACATATTTATTAATATGTGACCAAATTGCAAGAGCTCTTCCAGCAACAGGGAGATTTTCTATCTAGCGATGGCCACAAAAAGGCGGAGCAAAGACTTCAGATTTAGTTAACTTACAGAAGTCCTCTCTTCTGGCTGGCACATTTAAACCCAGCTTTAAATGCAATGTGAAGGGTGTGGAGGCCACAGCTGCCCACTAACACTAGTTCTGCATGTTCTTGCTGCATCATCTCCTAAAAGCATCAGTTTACATCGGGTCCATCCATGGAGAATGATAACATCCGTCTCAAATTCAAGTCATGAACACAGTCCTGTGAAAGAAAGAAAGAAAAAAGTTTTGCAAAGCCAATACGATGATTGATATGGATACAGTTACGTGTATTTATTTGGACTTTGAATTCAGCTCAACTCAAAGAAGGGATGATTGAAATAAAAGCAAAATTTTAAAAGTATTTTCCATCATTTCTCTTTTTTTTAAGAATAGAAAGGGAGAAAAAATATATTCATAACAATCGAATCTGGCACAAAAAAACTCTAATATTTTATTTTCAGTCCAAATTGCCCTCCTATAATTTTTTATATAATTTTTCCAAAACATTTGTATATTTTAATATAAAGTAAATTTATAAGTAAAGACAAAAAGCCTCACAATAGTTACCAGTTAACAGTCTGAATGCTCGTGTCACACGAGACAGACGTACCGCTGACAGAGGTATTCAAAGGTCCGTCTTGACATCCTGAAATCGTGGATGAACTCTGTCAGTGAAACTCTTCACATCACAACTCCACCACAGATGGTGGTTCAGTGGTTCTGACTCCGGATCCACATATACGTCTGTAGGGAGGTAGCGGCCACAGCTCCACAAAAAGCCATGTTAAAATGTGGGCTCTCTTTTCTCTTAATGTCTTTCTTTCTCTAATTCATTTGTCAAAGTTTTTGTCGATTCCGACTGTGCATTAATTGCTAATCTGCTGCACAAACACTAACATCTGTAGTCGCCATTTTTACTTCCGTAAACAGAGCGAATTGAGTCTGGCGTCTTTTCTTCTTCTGCTGCTTTGGAGCCGTGAACCGTTCACACCGGAGCGTGTTTGCTGTCACATTTTAGTTATAGTGGGAACAACCTCACCAAAAAGTCAGATTTAATCCAAAAATCAGAAATGAGCATTAAGACCTGCAGAGTGAACGTAGCCAAAGAGACAGAAACAGACCCATGATGAAACCAAAGAGCAGCTAATTATACAGAGATGTGATCTAATAGAAGCCTTCAGCTGATTGGATGAAACTTGTTTCTTTAGATTTTGGTTTGGGACAAAAATGATTTGGTTCCAGGTTTTAAAAGCAATATTCCCTCTATATCGTCCTTCGTAGAGACATCGCTGTGTTCATCATGGTGGCAAACAGGAAACAGAAGCTAACATCAGCTGAACTTACTGAGATGGTGGAGGAACACAGATAGTGACGGTAACTCTAACAAAAAGGAGGTTGTAGGAAACAAAGACCCCAGCAGAGACACTGACCATTGAACTTCCAGCTGACATTCGGAGCAGGTCTTCCCTCCACACAGACCTGCAGGCTGATAGGCCGACCCTCTGATACGCTGCAGTCCTGCAGCGCGCTGAGGAACACCGGAGACCCGGATGCACCTGAGGGGAGACGACGAGACGTGTGGTACTGAAAACGGACAAACGGAGGGACAAAGTCTGGTGGAGCGGACCTACGATTGACACGCAGCGTCCATGTTGCTGAGGCAACCGCGAGTCCCTCAGGAGTGGTCAGCTGACTATATATATATTTTTTTAAATATATAGAAAACAAACATAAAACAAGTTGTTGAGACATTTTTAAACACTGAACTTGAGTTTCTAGCTGTTTTGGACACCAGTTAATGTGTATCATTATAATTATCCAGATATTACCCAGCACCAAACTTAACACCAATAACAACAATAAAGAACAACTTAACATTAATAGTAAATTCATTACTTACAGAGTAACATGAGATAACTTAATTAGCTTATATACTTTAAAATCCGTCAGTCGCCATAGCAACCTTTAACTTAACAGCTAATACCAGCTGGTTAAACAGGTAAATAGGCCAAATTAATAAAGAAAAATACTTCGTTTATCAATGTAAAACATTAAAATGAGCAAAACAATGAATATTTAACTCAAACTTCTTACTGTAACTTAAAATAAAGGTTGAAGTGGTTCTAACCTGCTGTAGCCAGCTGCAGCTGGCGCCAACTGGATTAAACCGGTTTGAACTGGATCAGCTGGAACAGACTGGACCTGCAGAAAAAATAGTTTATATTATGAATCTCAAATGTTCATTCACTCATTGGTCTACATCCCTTATTTTGACATTTTAATGTAATTTGTACCAGGTTCACTGTTTACACTTGCCAATAAAGGTTTAAATGCTGATTTTGTTCCCATTTTCTTTCAAATCTCACCCAGGAAACAAAAAGGCCATAAAGGAGCAAACTAACCTGACAGTCTTCTTCTTAATGTAAAATGTAGTTTATTAATTAGTTTGTTTAAAAAATAACCTATTTTTTCTTAATTTTTTTCCTGCTTTCTTTGAACACCACGGGAATTGAATGAAAAATAAAAGCAGTTTTAAGATTCAACCTAATAAAAGCAAAGTCTCTTTAGGAGCCCAGTGAATGTACCTAAACATTTCCATTAGCCCGACAACATACCTGAAAATATAATGACACTTTACACATTTATTGCGTCAGGAAGATTTGTAACTTAAAACTAACTTTTAGACAGTAATTTGTTGGGTCCATAAATATATATATATATTCAAGTTAATCTGACATTAAGCCGGCTAATTACCTGTTAGTGCAGAGCTAATTTGCTAACAATTTAATCCTTAAGAAACAGTTATTTAATTCACATAAATTAAATCACGTCTCACCTGAACAGCTCGATAAAAAAGAACAATCTAGATCAGGAAAACGTCAGCAGTTTAATCAGTTTTATTTGTTTAATCTTTATAATTTACATGGCAACCTGTTGTTATGGTGACGACAATTCGCTGCTGAGTTCAAGGTCATTGCCGTAGCCTGCAAATTACGAATCTCATGGTGCATTCAAAGTCACTACGGAATAATTATGTTTGGTATAAAAAAATAAATAAATGTTGATTTATTTTACTCCAGGTCCTATAGATTTTAGGATCTCTTAGTTTTACCTCTATGAGTCGCTTTTAGAAGTTAAGTCTGTATTATTTTTGTTTGTTACACTGTTTAATTTTTATAAGATGTCTTTACTGATATTTTTACTTTAAATTTTCTTATTGTTATATGTAAAGAGATAAACTAACCAGCGTTAAGTATTTATAATGAAGTAATTTCAGCTCTTTTATTTGCTTTTAGGGATGTAAAAAAATATTGATACGCCAATTTATCGTGACATTTTATGTCATAATATTGTCTCGATATTCAAAAGCAATCTATCAATAAAATTTTTTTGGGGGGGGGGATTTGAATGGAATTTGAATGGAATCAATGATGACGATAATAATTTTTGAAGTAAAATTAAAGTATGACCGCTAGTTGGTGGCTGTTTTCACCTTCTTCGTTCCAGTGGATCAACTAGATTTAGTAACAAAACTTGATGTGTTAAAGTATGAAACAGGTTGGAGTGTTTAGATAGGTATGACGGCTATTCTACCGTTAAATTCAGTTTTTTTTTTTTTATTACAATACTCTTACTCATAGTATCGTAATATATCTTATCGCCAGATTGTTACCAATAGACATCCCTATTTGCTTATTTTCCATACTTGCAGGGAACTGATTGTGTGGTGCAGACCGTGCATCTTTTAGAGGTTAGATTTGGATTTTCTCATCACATTTTCTTGAATAAACTTAGAAATATTTTTTTAGTCGCATGTGAGGCAAATGTAAAAAAAACCCACCTTTAGCATTGATGTAATGATACATTTATCATGCATTTATGATATATAGCCTAGATTTAATAATTTTGCCGTCTCTTTGCCAGAGATTTTATGACATTAATTTATATATGAAAAAAAAAACTGATTTCTGCTAATCCAATTTTGACTACAAAAACCTAAATTCGACTTTCAGTTTCCTTAACTTTCAATTTAATATTTTGTATCTTAATATTAATATCAACTACTTTTTATCTTTTTAATTAGTGCCTTTTGAGGAGAAAATCCTAAAACCTAATCGATAATCAGTATCAGCACAGAGTGTAAATTGGGACTAAGACAACACTTGACGTATTTATTATGGCCATATGATAGATATATTTTACCCAGTCTAAATTTAAATGTAGTTTTACTATTGACCAACAGGGAGCTCTCTTGTGCAGAAACGGGCCCGGTAGTTAAATATACCACTACTTGCATCCGGTCTCCTACTATCTTTTAAAGGTTAATTTAATCATACTAAAAAGCCATGAAAGGTGTTTAAGCAGCTTGGTTTAGTTTAATAACTACTGAGTTAGTGAACCTGTTTAAACAGGAAAGGAGTTTACATTTTATTGTCTACAGCAGTGGCGGAGCTAGGGGGTGGCCGCGGCCACCCCTGGGCAATCCCTGGCCACCCCGACGGCCACTCCGACGGCCACCCCAACGGCCACCCCGACGGCCACCCCTATGGCTCTGAGGAATGATTTGACAAAACGTAGCTGTATCGCGTAGAACATTAGTTCCGCCTCGGGCAGTTTCCGCACGGACGTATTTCACTGCAGGACACATCTTCCACGGGAGTTGGAAAGGTTGCTGTGTCATTGCATTTCCTCCGTGATCACAAAAGCTGTAAAGTTGTAGGTAAGTTTACCAATGTTTTTTTTTACTTTCGTCCAGTCTGTGCATGTTTTCACATTAACTTAACCGTTAACGTTCCGAGGGCCTGCGGGTGGGCCCAGCCCATTTCTTAGTTTAAATCCACCGATTATCTGACTTCTAACTTCTATGAACCTATACATATTTTATATCATTGGAAAGCTAAGAGTCTTGTGATTCCAATTATGGATGGCGATCAAGGATACAATCATAACTGTAGACATAGTGAGCGCTTTTGCCAACACAAACGTTCTTCTGACGGAGGTATACAAATATGGAACTCACCACTTTGTAGTCCAATAAACGTGACAAAACCGATCCATTTCAAACAAAAATGGTCTTTTTACATCAATACGGGTCCGATTAAAGTCCTCCAATAAAGTGATTAGTCCAGGACAACAGTAAAACCAATAAAAATTTAAAATAAACGGGGAAAATGCGCTTCCGAAATGTCTATGGCCATTTTTGTAGTCTTTTACCAATTTGTTTCCACTTCCTTCGCTTCCACTTCTGCCTACAAAGGTCACTGAGCATGCCCAGAAGAAAAAAAAGAAAAAAGAAAAAAAATTCATCTGGTTCATTCCTTACGTTAGGTAGATCTCCAACCAATGGCGCAAGTCACGTTATGGTAAGTAACTTGAACCAATCGCGGTCCAGAACTCTGATGATTGACGTATCGAATAGCCAATGTAACGCTGTAAACGCAGATGTATAACTTGACCGGCCGGACTTAGTCGCTCCCATAGTATTTGACGTGCGTAAAATGTCTTATTCATGAAGAAATTACGCACAGTGCGTACCAGTAGGCGGAAATTGCAGGAATGTTAAGGGGTAAAAGGGGGGTATTATGCAAAATGGACTTTCTGAAGCTTAATATCCTGAAAACCTGTCTTTCCCTCATTAAAAACATGTCTGAAGTGTTGCTCTGATCCATTCAGTCATGTTAGAGTAATCTTTGAGTCTCTGCTGGTAGTTCTCAGGGTTGCTGAAACGCCTGCTCCCACCTATCCCCGCCTTTTCCACCCATCTCCTCCTCTGACCTTACGTACTCTGCCGAGAGCCTCGTCCCTGCAGAGCTCCCCTACCCGTCCCCTGAATCTTTTTCCTCAGTCAGGTTAGCATACATTTACCTTTACACTTTACCTATCAGGTGAAATGAAAATAAAAATCTCTGCCTACTTCAGTAAGAGTAGGAATGAGAGTGAAAATGATCAAAAGAGGGACAGTGAGGTCAGGCAGGACAAGAGATCCACAGGTACAGCACACTGACAGCCTGTTTATCTGTATATCTGGTCTCAGCCCTCTGCAATCAGATACTTAGCTGTTATATTGATGATGTAGGCTTCCTTTGTGTGCTTTCTGACAGTTTAAACATTTATGTTCCAGACAATGTCCCACAAGAATCCACACAGGGCTCTTCACAAGGTAGGGTGCCCACCACTAGCATTTAGGCTACTTATTGTAGGCTATTGCCATTTGACATTACAAATAACAATGGTAGGCATGGCATAATGTAAACCTTACATGACTAAATAAATACTACTATTAATATTTATTCTTGTGTTTTTCAACTTGAACATATTACACCAGTTTTAAAATCGCTGCATTGGCTCCCGTGCATTTCAGGATTGATTTTAAGGTTCTTTTAGTTGTTTATAAATGCTTTCATGGTCTTGGCCCAGGGCTGTAGTGCAGGACTGCTGGTTCGATAAATAAGAAGGCCCAAGACTCTTGGGCCTTATTTATCGTACTCAACTATGATTTTAAAAGTAACTTAGTAGATTACATGAATTAATGAATACTTAAGTACATACCATACTATACTAAGTTTATTTATAAAGCACACTTTATGACAGCATGAGAGCTGACCAAGGCGCTGCACATTTCTCTGTACAAGTAGAAGTACAGACTTGAAAAGCTACTCATAAAAGTACAAGTACCCCAATAACTACTTCAGTACAGTAATCTGAGTATTTTTAATTACTTCCACCTCTGGTTATGTCAGACTAAAACAATTAATAAAAATATAAAATAGTAGAGTAGCTATCATAATAAAGAACAATCATTTAGACATTTTCTCTATCTTCCATATATGTAAAAAGGGTATATCAACAATAAGGTTATTGCCATTGATAGTAACGAACACAGTGTAGGCTACAGGCAAACCCTCGATTTGTTGTTTCCCTACACCAAGAACAATGTGATGTGCGTATACTGTATGTATGTACAGTATGTATGGATGTATCTACTAATGGCCACCCCTATGTGAGTAGTGGTCTCACCCTGGCCACCCCAGTGAAAATTTTCTGGCTCCGCCACTGGTCTACAGTCACCTGAGCAGGAGCAGTACTCCTTCCAGCCACATGAGGGCGCTCTGCAGGAGGTTTAGTCCTCCAGGAGGCAGGTTGTCCATGCTGCTGGTCTGCAGAAGACCTGCCAGGACCTGGAGCAATGCTGTCCTCCACTAGGTTCCTGGCTGGTGGTTCCTCAGATGGATGAATGCTGCAGTGTTCAACAGTCAGATGTTTATGTATCATCTTAAAGTTTTAATGTGTGGCAGCAGGACAGTGTTAGTGATGTAATTATGTGCAGCGACCTGACAACTACTGTTTCTGGGGCATCTCTCAGAGTTAAAGCTGCAGTATTTAAAATAATGAGGATTTATTGGTTAGTAGTTATTGTGCAGATGTGTTTGATTAATACCATCCTTCAGCAAGTTAAATTAAAATATAAAAGTCTGAAAAGATTGATCTGAAAACAAAACAATTTAACTGTTTTCTGATCAACTTTAGTAACATTTTACTAGCAGGCCACCAGAAACACGTCTCTGTGTGTTAATACTCTGACACTGTAGAGCAGAACGAGTCAGTAAAGCAGCAGATCAGGTTGGCAAAGAGAAGCTGCAGCATTTATATAAAACAGCAAAAGGT
The DNA here is from genome assembly GCA_963556495.2 of Valencia hispanica. Taxonomy (NCBI): domain Eukaryota; kingdom Metazoa; phylum Chordata; class Actinopteri; order Cyprinodontiformes; family Valenciidae; genus Valencia; species Valencia hispanica. The sequence goes on along the minus strand of OY747707.1, from coordinate 9,817,175 downwards.
CTGAGCTGGAAGTGAGAGCTGTTAGAGACAGAAACATCTCACCAGGACGAGGCTTCAGGGACACCTAAAGGAGATAGAAACAGCGAATTTGAACAAAACCTTTTTAAGTGTCGAGTCTGAAAACCATCACTGATGTCGACACTTATTTTAAACACTGAGATTCAAGCTGAAGGTGGATCAAGCACAGAAATTCACACTAAATCTGTCTAATCTTAGTTTTTATGCATTCAGATAGAACAGCACGATGGAGGTCTCCACACCTGGTTCCACCACCTCCAACATCTGAACAGTTCTATCAGAACCGGTCGGAGCTGGAGCTGCTCCTCTACTGGATCAGAACAACATGCAGCAGGTTTCATCCTGATCTCTGGTTCTCTCAGACTGGGAACGTAGAGCTGCAGGTGTGAAGATGCTTCAAACTCTGGCTGGTTTTCTCACCCTGAACTATAAGCTCTGCGCTGGCGGCGCCCGTTCCGGCGCCATTGGTGACTGAACACGTGTAACTTCCTGCATCCTCCACCTGGACTTCTTTTATCTCCAGGAAGTGACGTCCAGAGAGCTCATACACACTGATCCGACCGCAGGGCTGAAGCTCCGTTTCCCCCTGGAAAAATATACATAGAAACATGTCAGCGAGCTACAACACAGTAAACAGTTTAACAATCATAAACCACCTGATCAGGAACAGTGACTAGAGTTAGACTGCAACAACAGGAATCAGGACGCCCCGGCCGTCTGCCTGCAACCCAAGTTTAAACTGTTTAAACCAAACGCTCCTCCCTCAGATGGAAATCTACATGAAGATAACAGGGGTTGTCCAGAAAAGTGTGAAAACGTATTATTTTACCCACTAAATTTATTGAAATTCTAGATTTCTCATTCCAGAAAGAGAGGAAACTCTAATTCTGAGTATTTTACTCCAGGAATATTCTCTGAAGATTTGGGAAGCATCAAGATTTTAACCCTCCCTGTCCACCTGAAGCAGCTGCCTGACATGAATTTTTAATTCCTAAACAATAATTGATGTCAAACTTCAATAGTTTTTCTAAATGTCTTACACAGAAGGAGGATTTTAACCTAAAATTGAAGTTATCTAACTCACAGATACATAGTTTTGTTTTAAACCAGGGGTCTGCAACCTTTACAGTCCAAAGACTTTTAAGAACGTTTTAAATATAGATTAAATTACTGTTGGTATCTGAGTTCTGTAGTTTTTGGTGAAGTTTTAATTTTCCTTGTGTTTTTAGTAAAAGATTTTTACTTATTTTGAAAATAATTTGAACATGCAATTAAGTCATTTTAGTAACTTCCTCCTTTTAGTAGTAGCTTACAGAGTAAAGATATCATTACAATGATGACCAGTTCCCTCTGATTTTCCTTATAATCATAAACTGAACTGTTGAGTTTAGTGTTGATCTGAAATAAATCATAATCCTGATTAATCCTGAGTAATTTACAGGACTCTCCTTGTTTCTATTATTTGTAATAAAGATCTAATGCAAAAGTCAAAAATGCGTCTTTCAGATTGATTTTAGGTTATGAGAATCGATCGTTGATTATTGATCGATTATGAAAGTGGTTGGTTTAACAATCCAATCAAACTTCAGCTTAGATCAGTCTCAGTTAGGCTCCACCCACCTTGTACCATGTGACCTGCGGCTGTGGCCGTCCTGTGATTTTGGTGGAGAACTTCCCGCTCTGTCCCAGTCTGACGAACACTCGGCTGGGTTTGGAGATGAACTTTGGTGGGCTCTCGCTCCAGATGCTGGTCCGGTTCTCCGGTGCTGGGTTCGAGGAGCGGGACCTGGAATCATGGGAGATGGAGTCACCTCTCTGCAGCATCCCATACTGTTTAATGTGACCTGCATCAGTCTGTATCAGAACTGAAGCTGTAAATAATCAGTGGTTTTATAACTTCTGAGATGTTGCAGAGGAAGCAGCTGTAGCAGGAGGAGCTTCATCTGTAAACCTGCTGATGTGACCTCAGACAGCTGCAGGTTCTGAGCCTGAAGCCTCCAGAGGAGCGTTTCTGACACATTTAATGGACCTCAGCAGTGATTTAGAGGATTCACAGCAGCAGGAGGAGTTAGAGTCTGCAGGAGGAGCTCCTCCAACACAACGGGGAAACGTGAGGACAACTAAGCAGCAGCAGCTCACCCTGATCTCTTCCAGGACGGCAGGATGTTTTTCTTCCCATAGTTTTCTGCAGGTGGAGAAACATTTGAATATCAGAGAAGTTCAGTTTCTGATGGAGATGCAGAAACTTTATTTATACTGAACACATTAACAACAGAACAAACAGAAGAATATCACATTAACACAGAACTTGTGTTTCTTTACTGTTCAGCTGCAACATGTTTGTATATTCTGGCACAGAGTTTAAATTTCCTCTTGTTACAGATCAGAAACTGAAACAAACCATCTGCTGCAACATTTTTATACAAACTAGCGTAATAATAATAATACGGGGAGTTATGCTGCAGGTTAATTAAATAAATTCTTCTTTTTGTTCCAGCTGCTGAACAATGTTTTCTCAGCTGGATGATGATCTGGTTTAACTTTCATTGACTGTAGTTTTGTTCTGCAGCCCAGAGATGCATTAAACTGACCCAGTGTCTCCATGTCTAAGTGAGGTACTATGGATGCTTTTAGAGGAAAGCGTGTCAACATTTAATGTACGTAAACTGCAGACAGAACAAGTTGCTTGACATTGTCAAAGACCACAATCAGCCATCTGCTGAAAGTTGTTGGTAATATTGGTGAAAGAAAACCAAACAGTTTAAAGCAATTTGCTGCTGTCCTTTCTTTTTTTTAAACACGCCAGAAATGTCAAAGAAGTCAAAACTCATCCTGTCTTCCAGTAAGATATCTTTGCAAACAATTTCTAAAAAAGATGAGAGCTGTTTAAAACTGTGTTGTTGCTTATTAAAATTCAAAATGCAAACATGATGACTTTGAAACATTTCAACAGAAGCTTTATATGCAAAGATTAATAATCAGATTTTAATTACATGAACTCTGTAAACAAGATTTATCTTTATTGTGAAAATAAGGTGCACTGAGGAACATCTCTCTCACTCAGTGAGGGTTTGATGACGTTCTGCAGTCAAAACCTCGAGGTTGAGGGGAAAGTACAACAAAAACAAAACTTTCTATCTCTATGTTCATTTCATCTATTGCATTTGTGACTGAAAAGAGGGTAACTGTCACCTGATGCAAAAACAGGAGCAAATTGTTCTTATCTATTAAACTTGATGGGTGTTTTTACTGCAGCATGTTTTTAACACAATCTCCAGAAAAACCAAAAACACGGACATTACATTGTTCATTAATTTCCTTCAGTGCGTTTTTGATGCGACTCTAAGAAGAATCCAGCTGCTGTCAGATAAACACTAAAGCTTCTGGATCTTTCTGCAGACAGAATATGTGTTCATAAAGACGAGCCAAACCCCAAACTGGGAACCAGAGAAAGATCCAGCAGGACAGATTATTTGTTAAATCATTTTCATCCACAAACGCCTGCAAAGGTTTAGAAGAGTCTGCACATCTGTTAAGTTCAGTTTTTCTCAAAAAGAAGCATCAATTCATCCTCCCTTCCAGTGAGAACAGTCTGATGGTTTTACAGATGATGGACGGGACAGAAGGGTTTTGTTGTTGCTCTCTTTTAATTCAGAGAACAAACTTTATGATTGGATGTGAAGGAGCATTTAATGGAAGATTCCCCAGAGGTTAATTAACAGAACTTGGATTACCTCTCTCCAATCAAATCCTCTGAGACTTGACCAGAACATCACTGACTGAAGGATTTATATAATTATTTTGTCCTCTTCCTGCTTTTACCAGTAATATTCTGCAGTACCGTCATTGTCATCAAAACTTCTCTGTTATTTTCTGTAGTTTTGCTCCCAGACGTGTGTGTGATGCCAGGACTGGTACCTTCCAGAAGGATCTCCATGGTAACCTGCCGGCTCCCCGCCTGATTGGTGGCCTGACAGGTGTAACAGCCCAGATCCTCCTCTGTGACTCCGCCCACTAACAGACTGAAAGTGCCCCGCCCACCTCGCTCCACTGTGTAGCGTTCTCCCCCAATCACAGCCTTCCCCTCTCTGTACCATGTGACCTGCGGCTCAGGATGACCTCTGACCTGAAACACAACGAACAGAGTAAAATATCAGGAACGTTTTTATCCAGCATAGAGGAGTCCATTAATGTTCAAACTGTTCTGGTTTGTTACAGTGTAGGTGATCTACAGGCAGCGTTGTTCAAGTTCACATGAAGTTTTATGAAAAATATATTTTTCAGGAAAAAAACAATCCTCCATTATTGATGTATGACATCCGAGGGTATTTAGCATATTCATTACATCATCATGTCACATTTGTACCCCTTTTCTCCTCTTATAATCTCTAAAATCATATTTATTCCAACATGGCTGACTTCAAAACAAAGCTGCTCTCCTTCATGTCTTTTTGTTCATTAAGTCAGATTGACACAAATGTCAGAAACAGAAGGAATGGTGCTTCATTAACACCTGATCTGCATCTTTGAAAGCACAGAAAGCCCTGTGAGCCATATTCTCTAATTTACGTTTCAACTGCAAACTTGTAATTTTGGGAAAACATCTACAATGATTGGAGGGAAAGGTTAAAAATGGTACAAAGATTTTCTTCAAGCAGCCATCTTCTTTGCTTCCTCTCTGCAATGGATTCATCTGGACTGACTCAGTACCAGTCCTGCCTGCAGAACCAAACATGCAGGCAAAACTCAGCCTGAGCTTTTATTTTTAATTGTTAAACCATTCATCTCCAACTCTTGAGAAATGTAAGTCTCTCCCAAGACAGATTTACTGCGTCTATATATGCATGAGATAGTTAACAGTATTATGTGGTGGATACATGGGAGGAAATACTGACAATTATTGTTTGTATAAAGTTGTAAAAGTCTGACTTTGTAATGTCAATTTACAGACAATAAGATTAGATAGATAGATAGATAGATAGATAGATAGATAGATAGATAGATAGATAGATAGATAGATAGATAGATAGATAGATAGATAGATAGATAGATAGATAGATAGATAGATAGATAGATAGATAGATAGATAGATAGATAGATAGATAGATAGATAGATAGATCTAGCTTTATACTAGTGTTTTGTATTGTTTTTCAGAGAATAAACTTTCCGACTGTTCACTGAAGGCACCGCCAGAGCATAAAGTGAAATAATCATTATTTTCTATATCAGCTGCCTGTAATCTGCAACTTCACCACTAGATGTCTCCATAACAGACAATAAAACCATCTTGCTGCGCCAGTTTAGTTCCTGACTAACTTTCATCAGTCTCTGAGTTTATTCTCCTCCCTACATTAGGAAGTCAGGACTACCTGCCAACAACCTGCAGGAGCCTCACTAAACCAATGTGAGGTAACTGATGATGATGATGATGACGCAGGTCTCTGACTGACCCATGAAGACCAGAACCAAAAGCCCACATAGCCTGAAGCGTGACTTCTTTGTGCAGCATGTGGTGTTCAGATGTGGCGACTGCTTGATGACTTCCAGCTCAACACCCATGAGGACTTGCAGCTCCATCCATCATGTTTGTGGACTGACGGTGCGTTCAGGCGCTGCAGGATTAGTCATACTCTGCATTCCTCTTACCGATAAATCTGAGGCGCCGGAGCAGAAATGCTGTCTCTAAGAATATCAGACCTTTACATAAGCAGTAGTAAAAACAAGAAATAGTGATGGAGATTAGATTAAATCAGCTGATTCACTGAGAAGCAACCAGTGGTGTGTGAGTTTTAAACTGGGAGTTCTGGTTGACTGCTTTATATTGGGAAGCTGCAGTTAGACAGTCCTGACTAGACCTGAAAGCATCTGCAGCTCTAACTCCTTTAATCTATGCTGACTTCAGATCTGCAAAAAGATCAGATGTTTACAAGCAGAATCCTGTAAAAATGCTCCTCACTGTCTGATCTTACATCTTCATTAAAGAGTTTATTTAGCTATAAAAGTAGAGCTGCTGCTCCTCATTCAGTGATTTCAGTCGAGTTGATCCAGGACACCTTCCTTAACATGACGGGTGTCAAACATCAGTCGTTTAAGGTCATTCGTCCTGCAATTTTTAGATTCTTTCCTGATCCAACACATCCGAATCAAATTCAACCTTAGCTTGTAGCCAAGTTCTTTAGATTCCTGCTAATTCCACAGTTAAGTGATTCAGGTGTGTTGAAGCAGAGAAACATCTAAAAGTTGCAGGACACCAATGCCTTAGAGGTTTCCGGATGCTTCCTGCAATACTGCAATAATCCCAGCTTCATTCAGAACCAGCTGCAGCAGCAACAAAGAGTCGGGTTGTGTAGTTTGCATCCAACCAGAGATATGAACCGAGAACAGAGACGAGGTTTTCATCATGTTTCTAATAACTAAGCTGTTTTAGGAAAAAAAACTTCCACTCAGGGTTTTGTTTTACTGACTATAATGATTTATTTTGTTATTAATGGGCAGAAAACCTTTTATTAAACCTTGGGCAGCAATATTCTGCATCATAAACTGCTTCATCTGTTAATTTACTGAGAAGAGAGGCTATAAAACTCTTTTGTTTACATTCAGCAAAGTCTTCATTCAGCTCAGAGGCTTTGAACTGAACTCAGATAATAAACATTAAGTAAATGAGAAAATGAGGAAGAATTAACCAGAACTGTTTATCAATCAGCTTCCTGTGTTGCTTGAACTGCTGGCTGTGTTAGATTAAAACCCACGGTGGTTTTCTGTTGATGCCACTGCAGCAGGTTCTCATGTTTCTCATTCAGCTTCAGTAAAGCTGCAAGTTGTTTCTGAATCTGTCATACTGACGTGTTTCTGTCGGGATGAAGGCCTAAAGAAACGGGCATCACCTTCTCTAGGAGTCTCACCTTCCCCTCCAGTCGGGCGTCTCCCCCCAGGCTGACCCTGACGGTCCGGGGGCGCAGGACGAAGGCTGGAGGTTCAACGCTTTGGAAACCACATCCTGTTGGCGAAGCTGTGACCTCACAGACGGAGGGAGGGGCTACAGACGGTCGGACATCACTCATCATGCTGTCAGAAAGAAACACAGAGACAGACGTCCTGCTACATTTAACCACTAGATGATCAGTGATGAAACACCAACAGTCTGTCCATTTTCCACCTGAGCTTAGTTCAGTTAAAGAAAGCTTCAAATTTCAATAAAACAACATTTTATTTAAAGATAACAATAAATTATTTCAGGTAAATAACCATCAGGAAACTATGAGGACTGCAGCTAAAGCTACTTTAGATGAACTGAGGGTCAGGCCTTCCTGAGACTCAGTGAGGGGTTCAGTCAGATCAGTTTAGGGTTAAACAGAGAAGAAACAGGAATCAGCAGCACTCAGACATTTTTCACTGAAATGTAAACGTTGAAACAGGTTCAATAAATTTAGAAATAGTGAAAAATAATTACACTCTTTCTGATGTTGGCTAAATATTGAACCGGATCTTCACTGAACATCTGTTAAATGTTGCTTAAAAGCTGGATGAAAATAGTCTCAGTAACATCATGTGGTTGACTGGTGGTTAGCTGGTTTCTACCTGAATGTAGGTGAATAATGTTGATTCCAACAGTAGTTTAATATTTATCTGTCATCTTGTCTGTTGGTTTGTTTTGCTTTTTACAGTTTGGAGAACAGAGTATTAGGTCCATTGGTGATAAAAGAGAATAAAAATGACCATGGAGGAGTAAATGTCTGCCATAAAAACATTTGCTGATCAGACTTAATGCAGTCATGTTGCAGCTTCTTCCTCCTTGTCTCAGATATTTATTCTGGTTCATGGTGAGTCTGGGAGATGTGGTTCTGATCCAGGAGAAGAACCGGATCCATCAATTACACCTTGGAAAATATCCAGACACACTTCCCCTTACCATCTCTAATCTTAGACGACTTCTGTCACTTTTAGTCTCAAAATACAGACTTCATCATGTTAGAAAATGTCTTAGCTTCAATATTATAAATCTTTGTTTTTAATAAGTGAAAATTTTATTTTTTTTGTCTTTTTTACATCAGTGAATATCTACATTTTTATTGTAAATACAGTTTGTGAAATTATTCTCAGTATTTCTCTCCTCTATGGCCAATTATTAATGTTTCTTTCATCCACAATGGACCCAATACTCCATTGTACAGAACCAACATGTGACCAACTTGGACATAAGTGCAGATAAAGGGATTGATGGATTCCTGAGTTTTGGTCAGAAGTGGTTCTGGAGACGTTTTGGTGGACACTAGGCGTTAGCTCGTTGGTCATTAGATGTTTGGCTCTTATTTGAGGGGTTTAGCTGAATGTTTTCCTAATGTCTGCTGGATTTTGTAGATATTTGGTGAAGTGTGGCTGGATGTTTTATCTGTATTTTCTGAACAAACAGCAGCAGCCTGCTGGTCCTTTTCCTGCTCAGACTCTCTCTGCTGCAGCCATACAAGGATTTCAAGTCTCCAATATTTGCTAGAAACAGTCAGCCTTCTCTGAATAAAAACATTTTTATCTAAACATTGACCTTTGTTGTCGTTTAGCTCAATAGAAAGTGTTTCTGGCCCTAAAGCTGACATATTTCCATTATTTCAGACATGTTCCACAGTGTTCCTGCTGAGATCTAATAACACAGTAAAGCTGCTGCTGTTGGTGCTGCAGGCAGTAAAGGTGTTTCCCTTTGTGGAGATATTTGGAGATGAGTTACAGACAGAAACAACATGAACTCCTCCAGAAAGCTGCAGCATTGAGGAGAACATGCTGGAGCATTAATGCAATAGAAAGCAGAGGGAAAGAGTCTGTATGAACAGCTTCATGTGATCCAAACGGAAAATAAAAACCCTTTGATTCCTGCAGAAAAGCCGAAGGTTACAGAAACTCTGAAACTCCTCCATTCTGTCGGTATCGTTCCTGATGAAGTCATGTGACCTGTGAACAATCAGCTGATAGGAGATCAATAACAGTTTCAGCGACAGATAAAACACACAACTGTGACTTAGACTGATGGGAATGTTTGTTATCAGCAGGTTGATTCTGTCAGAACCAACAGAACCAGGAACCAGAGAAAGAGAGAGACTGAGGTCAGGGAACTCTCTCAGCCGTCTGTGTTTGTCATTAACAGAGTTCATTATCAGGATGGAAACAGTTTGCTGCTGATTCTCACACTGGACCACAAACACTCAGCTGGAAACAAGAAGCCTGAGCTCAACCTTTACTGGTAAAAACTGCTCAGATTTAAAGTATATAAATAAATCCAATAAGTCGTATTAAAGCTGCCACAGATGTAGTCACTATAGAGCACAATTAGAGCCGGACCCAAAGCAAGAGCAGCTTTCTTGCTCCAATAAAAAGATGTTGTGTTTTGTTTCCAGACAAACTGGTGTTCATTGTGCATTATGTCATGTTAGGTCATTTATTTTAATGTTCAGCTGTGAAGTTTTTGTCCTTATCAACTATAAATTAACGCTGGATGCTTCAAAATGAATGCTAGAGTTCCTCCATCACCTTTAGGCTGTGATGAACCACAGTTCCTCAGATAATCAGTCCAGGAAATAGGAAAAGCTAAAGAAACCCAACGTTTTTCTCCTCAAGCTTGAAAAAGACTCCTTAAAAATACATAAAACATGTAATGTGAGTGTATAGCTGTACTGACCTCTAGGAGCCTTAAAAAGCGCCAACACAGCAATATTTGACAGCCTCAGTGTGAAGGCAGCCGTATTAAGCTCTTGATATTAGCCAACCAAGTATTTCGCTGCTGTTTTTCCATCCATCCTAACATTGCGACCTCCATCAGTCGTGGCAGTTCTGGGGTGTTTTCTCACAATCTACAGAATTTCTTAATAAATGCTGCAGATTTCTGAACCTCCGCCATCAGTTCTAGTCATGCAGTAGAACCACCATCAGGAGTTTCCTCATCTTATCAGCAGAATGAGTGGATGCACGTGATTTAACCTTGGCCAGCAGTCTGTGTAGGGTGCAGTGAATCATGAATGCAAACATCCAACATCTGTAGAGAAGCCATCACTACGAGTTGCAGACTTAGCCTCGGTAGCCTAGCATTGTTTATTTACCATTCACACAGACTAAGAGCTGCTGCTCAAGCTTCCTCCTCCTTATAAAGTAAATAGCTGCCAGGTTTTGGACACATGATACCGTCATGACAAATTCACTACTTCCTTCAGTCTCCCAGCAACCAGCAGAGCTTGTGCAATTTGGAGGTGTGCACGCTTCTCTTCATCTGGGAGTCCTACTGACTGAATCCTTCAACTGTGGACAAAGCAGGACATGATGCTCATAGCAGCCGAGCCACCAAGACTGTTAAAATAAGCTGGTTTTAGCAATGCTAGTTCAGTATTTGGATGTAACCAGACCTGCTTTAAATTCTTGATAACCAAACCATGCAGCTCTGCAACAGCTGGATGGAATCGATAAGCAACCACTGCTGCCATCCTGGTAATAAACCACAACAACCTTGGTGCAGAAAATGTGTGCATGCTCAAAACAGTGAAGGATTTCTCCCTCCTTATCATGTAGAATGATGAGTCAACTGCATCCATGCAAGACCCTGAGAAGGAAACAGCGATAAGCTTTAAAATCGTGATGCAATCTTAATTTGGTGTGAAGAGGACCTGAAGAGGTGCAGGAGGAGCAGCAGCAAGTTATTCTGAATGAAGAACAGAAAAAAAGACATTAAAGAACAAAGATGTATTTGTTTAGTAGTTTTTTATATAAGCAGCTTGATTTTCTTTAAGCTGCTCAGATGGAAAGTTTGGCATAAGAACGAGAGTTTTTGTGACAGTTTGATTTTAGGAGAACGACCAACGCTGATCTGACAAGTTAAACAGACTGTAAGAAGTGGTGCTCTGTTACTCAGTTAATTATGAGCAACTTCATTCAAAGATGAAAAACAAAAGCAGCCGGACTGAGAGTTCAACCTGAGGTTCATCTGAAGCTTTAATGTCCTGAAAACTTCCCATCATGCTGCAGGTTTTAATCAGAGCAGATTCCTTCCTGTCAGTCGACCGTTTCACAAACATCCTTCACAGCTGAGAGACTCAGCTTCTGGTTCCCACATTCATCCTCAGAGATTCACACAGAAACGACACGTTGGCGTCACAGAGAGCAGCTTCAGTCTGAGATCAGGTGGAAACCATCAGATGATGAAGCTGCTGTTTGATACATGAAGTCTGACTTTAAACAGCTTCAGCTTTATTCTGTTTTATCAGCTCAGATTCTGATAAAAACAGGTAGATGAGACAGACATTAATGTAAAAACCCATTTAAAGGTGATCTGTGGTCAGTCTGTGAGAAATGCCAGCTCTCCTGTGATTAACAAGCTGCAGAAAGTCAGGAATGACCCTTTAAAGGTTTAACATCAGGTTCACTGAGATTCTGCAGCAGAAATAAACCAGTTCACTGGATAATTCTCCATCATGTGAGACTGAATCACATCTCAGCTTTGAACAGGCTGCAGGAGTTTAATCTGACTGATGATCCTTCATCTGAATTTCTCTGCAGCAGCCAGAATAAAAGAGGAAAACTGAAACAGACCCTTAATATAATCATCAAACACCAGGAGAACATCCAGCAGAAAGTCCATCAGACTGAACTTGAACCTGGAAAACTGAGATAATCTGCAGGTTGTTTTCAGACATGAAGATGTTGCAGCTCTGACTCCTCCCACCTCAGAGGTTGAAATGAAAAAGTGTTAAATATAAAGCTTGTGAGCAGGTCTGACCTGATGCAGCAGCAGAGGAACCTGATGAAAGCAGCAGGAGAACTTCAGTCCTCTGAGCAGCTCCTGTTCTTCACTCCAACAACCAGTTCATTCAGCAGCAGGACTCCTCCTCTTCCTCCTCTGTCTGTCACAGGAGGAAGAGGAGCTCCTCAGAGTATGATGAAGGTCTCTGTTCAGACTGAACTTCTAGCAGCTCTGACGTCATTAAATGTGGAGCAAATGAAACCAAACCATCAACCTCTTTTATGGAATAAGTGCGCCACCTGGTGCTTTAATGTATTACTGCAGCTAAACGTAAATAGAAACAGAATCGATTCCTTCTTTATTTGTCCCTCAGTTGGAGATTCAGCAGTAAAGCTATAAAATAAGAAAGATACAATATAGTGAGATAAAACATACAAAATACTTCAACATGAGAGTCAGAGGATGACAATCGTACAATATTCATGTTGCAGTAGTAAATTATTTAACCCATCATGTTTTTATGGTTTATAGATGTTTATTAGTTATATAAAAAATAATTGAAGAACAGATTATATAATCATGAAACAAGTTTAGAAAAAACTGTACAGAAATTCACAAAATTGTACAGGCAGATTCTAAGAAATAAAACATTTATACTGATTGAGATGGTTTATTAATTAATGGAAGAAAGCTAAAAACAATGATCTATTCTCGGTTTCCTGCTTCTTCTTCTTTCTCTCCAGCCTTTTGGTCCAAAGGTTCCCAAAGTTTCACCAGAATCACTTCATCACAAGCGAGGCAACAAAATATCAACTAATAATTAACTACAAACACAGAGACCAGAAAATAAGGAACAAAAGACAATCAGACATGAGAGACTCAGAACCAACAGGAGAAATAAATAAATATAAATAAATAAAACTCAAAATAAACAAAGTCCAACACGACATTTCTGTCTGTCTCTGTTAATGAGAGTAAACGTCTCGGCCTCACCAACATTTAGTAATATAAGCTACACATGATATGAAATAAATCACTGTATTAGAAATGTTGGATCAGAGGTTCAATGTATTTTTAATTATTTAATCTGTCTTTTTAATTTGTTTTTAAAAACAGGATCAGTGTAATTAATAAACTCATCAGTAATTTATAGAAGAAAAAACAAATTTAGCACAGAGTCAACTCTGAATTATAAACAACTTCAAATCACAATATTTCATCTGTAGGACCAGAAATCAGAGACTAAAACTACATGTTGACATATTTTGACCTCATTTAATGTTTAAATAGCAGATTTAAATAATTATCAGCATCTTATTGGTAATTCTAATATTAAAACTTAAAAAGTTTATTTCCATCAGTTGGTTAAATTTAATGACAGTATCTGTGATTATAAATCATTATTAGCGTTACTAATATTTTATTATAGGTCATAGTTGATAATAATTTGCTGTCCTCTCACCTCATTATGTAAAGACTGTTTGCAGAACAAAAATCACAGATAAAAGGATTCTTAAGAAAAACAAATAAACCAAGCTGGAGCTTTTTAATGAGACGTCACCAACTTTGGGTTTCTTCCCAGCTCTACGGCTCCTTTCAGGATCGCTTCCTGGGGTCTAAGAGGACACAGGACTTTACACTGACGTCCAAACTGATCAGTAATGTGCTGACGTAATATCTGGCTCTCAGCTAAGCCCCCCACTAACAGAATAAACCCAATGTTGAGATATTGGTTTAATATTCCTCTGAGACGCTCTGTGATGCCCTTCAGACTCTTATCAAAGAAAGATTTTAGTTTCTCTCTGGAGATTCTGATGGATCCATTTTCCCATGAAGCTCCTTCTACTGAATCAAAGAACGTTTTAATCTCTTTCTTTTTCTGAGCCAACATCACCAGGTTACCTGAGCAGCTGATCTGAACATCTTCATCAACGTGTTTCAGACGTGTAAAATCATACATTATTTTCTGAACCTCATTGGGGAAGTTTTGTTCATATTCTTTCCAGACTCCATCAGAGAATATTTCACTGAGGAACTCTTTGAATTTTTTGTCAACATATCGTCCTCCCAAACATATCTCCCTGGTTCCTCCCACAGATGCTACAGAGTCGCGAAGCTTCTTAAAAGATCCTCCTTCCAGGACTTCATAAACAGTCATGTTAATATATTTATCTGTTGACAAAGAGAATAAAACAGAATAAAGGATAAATCTCAGAAAACAACTTATTGCACATTCAACAATAAATCAGAAAGATCACATTAACACATTTATTGAAGCTCTTATTGTGTGAAACACAAAGATCTTTAAAACTCGTCTCTCAATAAACATTGAATAACCGTGTGAAACATTTACCTCCACAGTCGACAACAAGGTACCGTTTTCCATCTCTTTGGGTCTCCAGCAGAACTTTGGTTTCTTCTGGTTCCTTTGTAAACTCTACAGCCACCCGACTTCCTGGAGGATCTGTAGAAACACAGAAACCTCACTGAGCTGCTCTATGAACAATGTTCAATGTTTCTGCAGGTAGATTCAGGCTGTAGGTTTTTAGGCTCATCAGGCCGGTTCCCTCATCACCCGTCTCTGTCACCATAGTGAAGCTGGAAACCTCTGGAGAAGAAGTTTCCAGATCAGTGATGACCCTGAGTCAAAGCAGCTCCCTCAGACCAATCATAGAAAGTGAACAAAAGCAATAAAAATGACCAGGAGTCTTTTCTGTCTGAGTTACTCATCATCTCTGACAGACATTAGAGCAGAATAGATGCTGAAGGTTTCATGATTCAGTGTTAGAGGCGGTGATGTTACGTCTGATAATAAAGCGCTGAGGCCTTTATGGAGCAAAGTGGGCGTGTCCACATGAAGCCTGCGTCGACCTCCGACTTTAAAAAGGATTTAAAGGTGATTCAAGTTGCTGAAAAAGCAACAGAAGATAAACTATAGAGTCATATTTAATAAACTATAATATGAATGAATGAATAGTATTTTATTATTGTGTCTTGGATACACACTGTATGCTCGGCCCTAATGGGCTTATAAGACACCAGTACCACCAACAACAGACCAGTTGCCAGACAGTAGGCAGAACATACATGAACTTATTTAAATAAACACGTCTGCCGCCTCATCCAGGCTTTACAAACTAAAGTAGCCAATTTAAACACATTAAAATTAAACAACCATTTCATCTTGTCGTCATCACTGATCCACTTCAGAACATTTCAGGCTTTTGAACAAACTATTCACCAAATAATACATTTCTAAAACTATCGTACTTTGGGCAATATAACACAAAATGAGTTTCACTTTCAACCTCTCCTAACTCACACAATCTACAGAGTCGATCCTCTTCAGGAGTTTGAGTGAAGCTGCCGGTTTCTAAGGCCAGAGGAAGGATGCCAGTTCACAGCTGAGCCACCAAAGATCTTTGGTTCCTTGTCAGGTTTGCTTTTACATACAACTCTGTTTCAAATACATCTTTAATTTGTAAGTAAGTCTTTAGCGTTGGCTTAGCCATAATCCCAATCAACCATTAGTGTTTAAAATCTGACATCAAATTGGATCTGATGTTATTGACGCTACAAATGATTACAGAATACATACTGGATTTGTACATCAGCAAAAACAGTCCGGAGCTCTGCAGCCCAGGGGGACTTATTGTTACTCCACAGAAAAACTGTTTTTGTTCATCTATTTTCGGGTTTAAAAGTCGATTCCACAGTAACCATTTCACATTTCCTTTGGACCGATCCAGGAACCCAGCCCATATCACCCTGCGCTGCCAGCACTGGGACAAACTTATGAACCTTCAAGAAGCAGCGGATTGCACGGTTTTCTACAGCGTCCAAGGCTGGGCTCTGCACACACCAGCAGCATAGTTTAACACAGGCAGCATACAACTGGGAGAATGTACCATAACCAAGATCTTTACAGGTTTTTAACTTGTTTATCACAGAACCCAGGGCTCTACTGGCTGAAGCTGCTAGGATTTTAACTCCTCTGTCAAACGACATGAATTCATCAAATACAAATCCTAGATACTTATACTGGGCTGCAGACTCAAGAATGGTATTACAAAAAGTAAAAATGTTTGTGCTTTGTGGAGAAACACCTTTCCTGACGTGCATAATTTGTGTTTTTGCTTGATTTATAACAAGTCTCCATCTACAGCACCTATTTTGTAGAACATTTTCTGTAGATCCTCTTCAGTTTCAGCCAGTAGCGCTACATCATCAGCATAGAGCAGAATGCCAACAATTTAAGTTTAGATGTTTCATTTCAAGAGCCAAATCATTTATGAACAGAGAGAACAGGCTTGGGGACAAAATATCCCCTGTTTTACACCAAAGGGGAAACGAAACCACTCAGTCTGCTCATCATTCACCTGAACACATCCCACACAGTCTGGATACTGGGACTTTAACGCCCAGTAACACTTCCCATCAACCCGGCCTGGAGAAGCTTCACATTTAACAGATCCCTATTCACCCAGTCGAAAGCCTTTTTAAAGTCTACAAAACAAACAAAAGTGGGTTTGTTTTCAGTCAGTCTGGTTCTGACAATTGTTGAGATGGTATAAATATGATCAATACATGCCCTGTGTTTTCTACATCCATTTAGTTCATCTACTAGATAATCTGTTGTTTCTAAAAAATACTTAATCTAGCATTTAAAATACGAGAGTAGATTTTATAGACAGTACTTAGGAGACTGATTCCTCTGTAGTTGAGAGGTATGCGGGGGTCATCTTTCACTGATTTAGGAAAAGGTTTAATGATTGATTTATAACATGTAGAGGGAACAATAACGTTGTCAAAACAGAATTTAAATAAACCAAGAAGCATATGCCTAAGATGTGGGGACTTTAACACCTCATTTATAATTTCCTCCACTCCCATAGCTTTCCTCAGCTTGGCCTTATTGAGAGCATCGCTCACTTCTTCCAAGGTAATGTCTAAATTCAGATGCATATTTCATTTGCTGTTATCACCCATAATTAATTCAAGATTTTATTTTACTTGAACTGAGAGAAACTGAAAGCAGGGTCTAAATCTTCAGTATTAGTCAGACCTGAATATAAGTTAGAAAAATCCAGTTCCCATGTTTTATCCACTCGCTCTTTTCTCAGCTTCACTGCAACATTTTCTACGACAACTTCTATAGGAATCGTCTTGATTCTTTCTGGACCCAATTTATTCATCTCTTTCTAAAACTGTTGTGGATTATTGGTTTGTAAATGATCAAGTTTTAATGCTTGACCCCTATTAAACCTTCTTTTATAAAATCTTACATATTTGTCAAAAAGTGACTGTTTCTGTTTATAATTTTCCCTCAGATCTTGTTTATTTTGAGGCGTTTTACACTTGAGAAACTCTCTCTCTGCTATTATTCGCTCATTCATTAACTTTTGAAGATGGGCATTCCAAAAAGTATTTACACCCTGTTTACAATGTTTTTATTAGATGTGCTATTCTGACATAAGTTTATTTCCCCTCTAATAAATTTACAAAAATCCTCAAACCATTTATCAACATCCTCCTGAGTAATGTGGCACAGCCCAGCTTATTTTCTAGCCCTTGCACTGCCATTTGGCAGCTAGTAGATGTTAAAAATGTCTCAGGGAATGGTCTGTGTCTCCTTTTAAGTTCACAGGGAGGGTTATTTCCATAAGTTAGTTGGGTATCCACTTTAAAAATGAACTGAATTAAGGAGTGGTGCGGTAAACAACATCTATCTCCAATAAGAAGCAAACATGCTACTGCGTTGTTGTTAAGGAGGTCTGTGGCAGTAATCACTTTATCATCAACACAAAACTCTAGACAGGAATGAGGCGACAACATAATCTACAACGGCTTTGTCTCGAACTGAAACAGAGAAATTATCATCATTTACATTAAGCCGCTGTTCAAATTACACTTTGAGTCTCAAACAATCAAGAAAAGAGTCACCATGACTATTACAAGCTACATTTAACCCCAATATATGAATTCAGAATATGAATTCTGATGAGGCTCGTTGGTCAGATTAAAATCACCTTTTAAAAATTACAACCTTTAAACAGATATTAAACATACATTTACTTAAACCCACATTTATTTATTAGAATCTATTTTATTGTTATGATGTAACATTTTAATATTAAATGTTGTGTTTTTATTAACAGTAAGAGAAAAATTATACTTAATAGAAATAAAAGTTAAAAATATAATTATGTGTGTAATTCATCTAAATATTGTGTTTTTCTCTGAGTTTATTGAGTTTCATGAATAAATTAACTTTTCAATAATATTGAAATTTATAGAATGGGGGTTTATGTAGTTATATATTGTTATTGATAGATTTACATAATCTGTATATTTAAAGGGATTTCTGACATATTAGCATCCTTGTTTACAGATCCACTGGTATTTAGACCAAATATAATTTCACAGCTGGGGGTTAAATTGAGCTGCTTTATGGGAAACATCCTGATTTTCAGTTCTGAATAATTGAAACTAAACAACCTGAAAGGCTGATGGTGAAACGTAGAAACCTGAGAGTTCACAGTGAGGTTTTCATTCAAGCAGCATCTGCCTGTGAATAAATGGCCTGAATGTGTAAAGAGCTTTTTCAGCCAGAGGACCACAAAGCGCTTTACACACATTCACACCCTGATGGTGGTGAGCTACATTGTAGCATCGCTGACAGAAGTGAGGCTGACGGAGACACAGGCGCCACCGGATCCTCTGACCACCACAAGTATGGAAGGCCAAGAGGGCCAAAAACACACGAAATTTCGTGTGTCTTTCACACGTAAACAAGACGTTAACAACACGTAAACAACGCGTACTTTGCGTGTGAAGATAGTCAACGCCAAAAACACACGTAAACGTGTTAATGACGCATTAACAACACGTACTTTATGCGTAGGGTTATGTCGCTGCTGATTGGCTTCCAAGACGTGGGATGAACCACTATAACAATCAGAAAAGGGGGGAGCTCAGCAGATCACAGCAGGCTGCAGATAATGCTGTTTTTGTCATCTGCTAGAAACTCCTGAAGGTGATAGTAAGAAGATATTTGATCCTGATCAATTTAAATATTTTTATTATTATTTTAACGCAAACAATACTCTCAAATATTGGATCATAGATGTCCCCAGACTCAGTAAACTCGAGCGCAGCAGGAGTAAATCATCAAGCAGCGCAAGAGAAGGTGATGAAACAGGGACAGAACACATTAATATGAGGCTGATCTGCAGAGTCAAATAGGACAGCTTTTATTTCCCTCATTATTTCAAGGAATAAATCTAATATTGTTCTGCTGCTTCATATCAGGGAGGCGGGACGTCGTCACAGCGGCTCTGTAGAGCTGCAGATATAACGTTAGAGTAGCTGGCTTCTGTTATTAATAAAATGCCCAGGAAAAAACAAGATGGCGCCAGCATGTGCGGCTTGCCGTCTGTTGATCCAGACTATTTTATTGGCTGCTGTGATGTTTCTGCCGCCCTGCTGTATGATCGCCAGTCTCTGCTGCATATTGGACAGATTTGTAAATCTCTGCAGAATGAGAGATTTAACGATGACTCCTTCAACTTTCTACCACCACATGTGCCAGTATTTCTGCACCGCGCTCGCTCTATATCGACTCAGACCAAACGCCCCAAGAGACGGGGTAAGAGAGGCGGCTTATTAGTGCGGATTAAAACCTCATTGAAGCGCTCTGAATAAATTGTTCCATACTGGAGTTATTCAATGGGTTTGATATTACCCGTCTCTCCTGGATCTGTCACGTCGATGTGGACCTGTGGCCACTCCTCCAGGTCAACAGTAGCGGTGGTGCCAGCGTGGGGTGCAGCTCAATAATCTCTCCCCCGTGAGTCGGGCCCCTCTGGAGTCTAACGGAGTAAAGGTTCGCTCTTGTTAATGGCAGATCGCTGAGCAACAAGACCTTTATTTTAAATGATTTTTTCCTCTCGCGGGCACTTGATTATTTTATTTTACGTTTTTGGTGGCCACAGTGGCCTTTATTGTGCATTGGACAGAAAGAGGGTGAGAAGAGGGGAAGCGACATTGGCAAATGTCCGCGGGGTGGAAGCGAACCCCCGGACAGCCGCATCGAGGACTGAGGCCTCTGAACACGTGGCGCCCGCCTTAACCACTACGCTATGTGACGACCCTTGATTTTTTATTTTTGACGGAAACCTGGATCCGTGCTGGTGAGTGTGCCCCCTTCTCTGAACTTCTTCCTCCAGACTGTGACTTCTTCAGCACGCCCAGAGCTTCCTGGCCTTTCGCTCCAGCTTTCCTGTCGGCGGCTTCCAGTGGACATATTCACCAGTTTTGAAGCTCAGCTCGTGGAGATTAAAGGTGACTGCCTGGTCTTATGCGCCGTATTTTACTGGCCACCAAAACTTGATAAAAGTTTTATTCAAGACTTTGTGGATTTTCTGTCTGGAATAATGTTGACCTATGATCACATATTGATCGTTGGTGATTTCAATGTTCATGTATGCTGTCAGTCTAAGCCCTTATCTAAAAACTTTCTAAATCTGATCAGTTCTTTTAATTTAACTCAGCTTGTGCATGCTCCAACTCATGAAAAGGACCATACACTGGACTTGATCTTAACTTTTGGACTGCATGGACATATTAATGAAATATGTGACGTGGGTATTTCAGATCATCTGCCCGTTTAATTTGATTTTATTTCACCTGCTCCCATTCCAAGTCGATCGGCTGCGATGGGTTCTTGACGGCTGATTAATTCGCAGTCGGCTGCCTTTAAGCGTGGTTCAACTTTCTTTTAAAAAAAAAAGAAGAATTTAGACCCTAAGTTCTTGCAAACTTTAGGCCTATCTCCAAGTTACAATTTCTTTCAAAAATATTGGAAAAGATAGTTTATTCTGAACTTCTGTAACATTTGCAATTACATGAAATCTCAGAGAAATGTCAGTTTGGCTTTAAAATGGGACACAGTACGGAGAGAGCTCCGCTTCAAGTGTTTAATGATGTGCTTTTAATCTCTGATGCTGGAGATTCGGCCATCTTATCACTCTTGGATTTATCATCAGCATTTGATACTGTGGACCAAGAGATTCTTTTATCACGTCTGGACCAAACTGTTGGGTTGAAAGGCACAGTTCTTAATTGGTTTGGCTCCAATCTATCTGATAGTTCTTCTGTAAATTTGGGCCACTTTTCTTCTTCTAAAGTTCCCTTGCAATGTGGAGTACCCCAAGGATCTGTTCTGGGTCCAGTACATTTTTCATTGTATCTGCTACCCTTAGGGTCCATTCTTAGGAAATTTGGCATCTTTTCACTGCTTTGTCATTTGGATCTGCAAATGTATCTCCCACTAAGAGGCACTGGAAAACAATCTTTACAGATGTTGCTGAACTGTTTAAGTGAGGTTAATTTTTTACATTTGAACCAAGACAAATCAGAAGTCTTAGTATTTGGGAAAGCTGAACTGTGGGAAGTCTCTAGCCGCATTGGTCCCCTGAAATCTTTTAACTATACTATAAATATATATATAAAAATATATATATATTTAACTATATATATATATTTTCTTTTAACTGTGTGTGCATGGGAGATGGGTTGGGGGGAGGGGGGTATAACTGTGACCATGCTTTTAAATCTGTGGGGGAGGGAAGGGAAGGTGGTTTTATGTGGGGTCATTTTAATCTGTAAAGCACTTTGTGATGCAACTTCTTGTATGAAAAGCGCTTTATAAATAAAGTTTGATCTGATTTGATTAATGTTAATGGGCAACACTTGCTGGGCCTTACTAGTTTTTCCCCCCAACTTTATCAACATGAGTTTTGTTCTGAATGATTTAGACATTTCCTTCTTTAATACATATAATTTGAATTAGAACTATACAGGCCAGCGGTTTCCAAGGTCATGAACCAGGAAAACTCAGTTTTGACTTTTCTTAAAAAGTATAATTTTCCTGTGGCTGACTTTAGTTATTCAAGTATCACAAAAATCCATCTCCTTCAGAAGAAATCAAATTAGATTAATAAGTACCAAATGTTTTCTGAATTAATATTAAATAAAAACAGTAATTTTGAGATTATATTGTAGCTTTTCATCTGGTACAATAATGTATGTCTGTTGCTTTGCATAGTTTTAAATTACAGATACCATTAACTAATAACATGTGATTTGTAAAACTTGTATTTTGCCGTTCTTTTATTCCCTTCTCATTTTGTTTTTCAGGAAGAAGAGGAAAACCAGTCAAAATAAAGTAAAAAAATGTCTGAAAATGAACTTATCCCTGGTTGTTGCACCATGGTTAACAGGAGAGAGCACAGCTACTGAAAAAACAAAATAAAGTCAGAGGAGTCGCTGTGATTGGTTGACTCCGTTGCCCCGACAACCCCACTCCCTCCCCCTCATAGACTGTTTATAGGCTCCGCCCCCCTCCACCTCCCTCCCCCTCATAGACTGTATATAGGCTCCGCCCCCATCCCCCCTTCTCCTCATAGACTGTATATAGGCTCCGCCCCCCTCCCCCCCTTCTCCTCATAGACTGTATATAGGCTCCGCCCCCTCCCCCTCCCTCCCCCATAGACTGTATATAGGCTCCGCCCCCCTCCCCCCCTTCTCCTCATAGACTGTATATAGGCTCCGCCCCCTCCCCCTCCCTCCCCCATAGACTGTATATAGGCTCCGCCCCCACCCCCCTCCCTCCCCTGCTGGGTTTGATACAAACTGCATCAATTGTTTCAAAAGTCCCACAGTAGAAAGAAAGTTGAGCTCAGCAACAGATTAGAGATGTTGTGTTCACTGACATGTACTTGTAGTGGGAAAACTGACTCGTCGAAATAAAATTTTAAGCATTTGTAATTTCTTTTTTACAACTTAAAATTCGAAGGAACTTTGTGAGAAAATTGACCACAGGTGAAAATTTTACACACATGTTCAAGTTGATTTTACATGTATTTTTTACCGTTTGATAAAAGTAAAAATGTAGTTGTACAACTGTGGATGTTTTGATATCTACCTTCATACAGAACCACTGCTGACCAAAACAACTCAAAGGTTCGTTGGTCAACAAGGTTTCTGGGAAAGTCTTCAATGCTTCAAAGACTCAAGAGAAACTGAAGCAAACCAGCGAGTCTGACTCTCAATGGTTTAAAGAAGAAGAAGTCTAGTCAAAGTCTGGACTGAAATCTGATGAAGATGCTGTGAAATCGCCTCAAACATGAACTCAAGCTGGAAAACGCTCCAATGAGGCTGAATTAAATTATTCTACAAACAAGAGTGGAGCAAAAATCCTCCTCAGTGATTTTAATTCAATTAAATTGATTTTATTTTATTTAGCACCAATTCACAGCATGTTGTCTAAAAACACTTTATAATAATAAAAAAGAAAAAAAAGATTTATTTCCAGATACCACAAAAGGTGTTTGGGTCAAAGGTCGTAGATCCAGTTATTCTGTTTAAGAGGAAATAACTTTTTTATACACAGGGTCAGGTTGGTTTGAATTACGTTAATATTATTTTTTATTAATAAATGAAACTATTATTTGTATTAACTCTAGTTATCTGATTGAAAAGCTGCTTGATGGTCTGAAATATGTCAGAATAAATATGTAACAAATACTTAAACA
The DNA here is from genome assembly GCA_963556495.2 of Valencia hispanica. Lineage (NCBI taxonomy): Eukaryota > Metazoa > Chordata > Actinopteri > Cyprinodontiformes > Valenciidae > Valencia > Valencia hispanica. The sequence continues at coordinate 9,793,846 of OY747707.1, read as the reverse complement.
TTTACACCTGAGTTTTCTGTATCGACAGGATTAGTCAAATCAGATCATATAAAGAATCCATGGATATGTTGAACTTGTCCTATAATCCAGATAAAAACCTTTTATATGTTGAATGTTTGTGTGAGAGACGTTATAGATCCACTCAGTACCATTACAGCTGGTATCAGCGTCTGCTGCTCCTGGAGACGGATCCTGAGAGTCTCTGCTGTGGTTCTGTGTGATGAAACCATCAGAGGGAGGCTTCAAACACCAGGCCAAAGCTGCTTCTGATTCCAAAACAAACATTACTTTGTTTTTAGTGTCTTCTGTTACAAGACCAGCCTGGAAGACAAACCAAAAGTCTCATTCTTCTGAACCTGTCAGAGCTGCTGTTGTCTTTAGAAACATGATGATACCTGAGTTGCAGCTTCTGTCATGAACTGTTTACGAAAATCATTCAAGACGTCAGGAACAGTCAGAACCCAGATGAAGTCAGAGGCTGTGAACTTTCCACCTTCTGGATGAGATTTGATGGTTTTCAGAGCATCGTCCTTCAGGAACCTCAGAACTTCTGTAAAAACCTCCAGGCGAGTCATTGGCTTCCTGTTGGCTGCTAAGATTTCCCATCGCCAGTGGTTCTGTAAACATGTTTCATTGTGTTAGTTTGTATTCATCCTCAGGTTAGTTTGTCAGATCTACTGATGATGAACTACTGCAGTCTTAAAGCCAGTCCAAGCAGAAACTGTTATTGTTTCCTTTAAGCTTCTCTGTCTGAATGATGATTAAAAGATAAAATAACAGATTTTAATGGTTTGAAAAACTAATCAGAGCTGGATTCTGTGTACTTATTTTCTTTCCTTTTTAATTCAATGGCTTCATGGTTCAGTTTTAAGTCAGATTTATTTATAAAGCAGATTCACAAAGAAACTTTCTGTTCCAAAGTGTTGAACAAAGAGTAAAATAAACACAACAGCAAAGAAGTGAGTCTTCAGCTGAGATTTTATATTTTCCAGGTCTGAGCTTCTCTGATAAGGAGAGAAAGAACGTTTCATTGTTTAGATGCAGAAACCAAAATGATCCAGAAGGTCAAAGGTCATACAAACACTGGTCCCTAGTTCATTAATGTGACCCGTCTACTTTGATCCCAGATGGAGTCCTGATTTAGTAAAATCTTTTACACAACTACATCTGAAGGTTTCCTTTGTTAGAGCAAATGTAGGAAACCGGCTTCTTCATGCCTGATTACCAAAACACGACACATGAAACTAATTAATCAATAAAAATATAGAAGCAGTGATCAAAACATTCTGACCTCATCTTGTTTCTCATTGTTACCCATCAACTGGTGCTTTATGAGATGATGAGGAAATTATATTCCTCCATGAAGGTTTTACTGACGCTGAGTTTTGTTCTCAGAAATAAACTGAACTAGAAATGAGACAAACTGATGTACATATAAATCCTCCATGAGTTTAAATTACTTTGTTTGGAGTAGAAATTTGCATCAATATGTTTTCAGTAAGCAGAGAAGAAACAGATCAACAACAATAAATTGTGTTTATAGACATATGCAACCATTATAACGTTTAAATTATAAAGACTGCAGGAGCAACAGGATCACTTCTAGTCAAGAAGCTCATCTGGATAAAACCTGTTTAAAATCCTCATTTTATCAAAGTCACAGACCGTAGATTATCTCACAATAAATACATAAGATTGTGGGTTTATTTCATTAGATCGATGAACTGATTGTATATTTATTACATGAATGTGAACTTTTAAAATGATTTTACCAAGCTTGGTGCTTCAGTCCTGAGCAGCATACAGATGTTTGTTGTTTAATATTTTACATTTTAATATAGATTAAATGGATAATTAACTGTTCTCAGGTATAAAAGTTTATAATGCAATGTTGTTAATTATTAATTATTTTCAATGCAATTCACACATTAAACTTACGGTTATAAGAACATAGAAATCTGTATTAATTCAGTGGATTTTAATTAAAAATGGTCAGATTGGACGATTTTAAATCAGAACATGTTATCAGGTTGATTAATGTCAGATTTTGTTGTCTGTGTAGAAAAGTGTTGAACTCACAGCTGAACCTGGACATCTGAATCCTTCAACATAACAAGGTTTATTTTACTCAATTATAACAACCTAAAAATCTGGTTGATTTCTTTAATTTAATATTAAACGTAATTATCTTTTTTCTCTATTGCTACATCTTTACATCACCAAAAAAATCTGGTGATTAACTTCAAAAGCTGGAAATAGATTAAGTTAAACACCAAATGTCCTTCAACCTTTATTCAATTATTTTCAACTTAAATAAAGAAGAAAATAAAACAATGTAAAGCTGAAATAGAATTAAAAGAACCAGAAATTGCTTGAAATTACTATTTTTGTAAAGAACAAGGAGGAAATTAAGGCATATGTATTAATGTCATATTCTCAGTGGATAGACATGCCATGGAAATTTGGCATTAAGATTAAAATGAATAAAAAATAACAAATAAGAAATACATTTACTTTTCTGTTGTTTAAAATAATTTCACATTTCTCCTTACTGACACTTTAAAGCCACCCGTCCTCAGAAAAGCTGAGTTTTACCATCTATAGATAATGATTTACTGATGGGACTCAGAACTTTAATGTCTATTTGTGGCCATTGTGGTGAACAGAAAATAAAATGTTGTCTTGACAATAAAAGACCTTTTAATGGAAGATGAACAGAGATGTGGATGAATATTGACGAAACAGAAAAATGAAAAAGAGAAATGTACAGATGGACAAGAGGAGAGATTTCTCCTCTCAGACCAAAAGCAGTCTGTCTATAGGAAACACTTTTTACCCAAGGATTAATAAACAATAGGAAACAAGGATTCAAGGGAAGGAAGGAGTCTAAGTTTAATGGCTACAACAGGAAGCTGCAGCTGGCAGGGCCGGATTATGATAGCAGATGTTAATGAAGATTCATTTTTAAAAAGTTATATAATTTAAACGTTCTCCACATTCTTGTAAAACTACAGTTCCCATCTGCAACAATATGAAGACACAACACAGTGGTGTAACTCCCTATCCTCTGTAAACACATCCTGCTTGATCTCACCTCCACCAGACCAGAACTATAATTCAGATTATTCTGTAACTTGATCACAAAAACTCACTAATACTGTTAACTTTTCTCTCCTGTATCTCTCCTCCTCATCTCGTCTCTCAGAGCTCTTTCACTTCTTTTGCTTCTCCGCTCTCCAGTTCTGCCATTTTGTGTCTTTGCCCGTCTTCTCCATATATTCTTCTCCTTTCTTGTTAACAAAGGAGCAATCAGTTTCAGTAAACTTGACCCACACTTTAAAGCATTTGATCATAAATGGAAAATAAATGCAAAGTAAAAAAATATTTTCCTTTTACATGATAATGTTTTTAATAAAGCTGTTTCTGTCTCTCAGAGCTCCTGTTTCTCTCCTCCTTTCTGTTTCTCATAACTAAAACCATGAGAACATGGCTTTAGACTGGGAATCCACAATATATTGGCATTAACATCCATATTGGCCGATGTTAGTCATTTTTAACATATCGGTCCGATTAGTAAAACTGAGCCAGTATTAAAAATCGCTGTTTAGCTCCATCTTTGTAAGAGATTTATGTAATATTTAAAACATTGTAAATATTGATTATTGGCCATAACAGCAATAATAATATCAAATATCGGTATTGGTGCATATTTATATATCGGTGCATCCTTAGTTTTGACTCTGTCCTCCATGATGTGCTGCTCCAGCCTTTCTCTCCGTCTTTTTATGTGTTCACTAAGAAAATGACCAAACTGACAGATAAATGCCAATAAAGTTTCCACCGAGTGGAGATCCAAGTAATTCATGATCAGCACAGAAAACCAGGCCTGTCACCTAAAAACTGACTGACAGCAACAACCCTGAGCAAAACCTCCCCAGTACCGCGTCTCTCCCTCCAGCTGCTCCAGTTTAGCTTTCTGTCCTGCTACCAGTGGCTGATGCTCTCGCTCATGGTCACACACGGCTCAGGATGTTTCCAGTCAGGAAGAAAACACTAATTAACTGGTTTTATTCGCTCCAAATAAGATGCAAAACAAAAGATATGAACCAACCTGTGGTCGGTGAACATGTGATCCAGTCTGAAGAAACTTTTTCTCCTCTTGGGAAACGACAACAACACAGCAGATCGTTAATAAGAGCGAACTTTACCGCCCAAACCGCCATGGGATGAAGCTGGATATCTGGTCGACCCATTATGAAAAGCAGCAGCTCCACCATGGATAATAACAGCGTTAGTATTTCCATTAACTGTCCCCCACTGCTGCTGCTACGGCTACAATCAGGCTGCTAACAATCTGCTCACCATCATCCACGATTCTTCATCACGTCTTTTTCCTCCTTTTCCTCCTTACGTTTTACAAAGAACATGTCAGTGGATGACAGAGTTCTACATTAACACGTCTTCTTCTCATCTTCCTCTCTGTCGCTTATAGAAACCACCTTTTTAAAATCATTTAGATTCTCTTAGGACTCCTGTCCCAAAGTCTGGTGACGGTCCGTGAACGCAACTCGCTGGGGTAGGGGCGGGGCTTGTTGCTATGGTTTCGTCAATTGCAGTTTATGAACTGTTAAGATAAAAGAAAACAATGTGGATCTTATTGGTTTTCTCCGCCAGCGCAGATCTCTGACATATTTTATATTTGAACATTATTTTTTTCCCTCCTTAAACTGATCAGGTGCTCAGGCCCCCTAGTGGCTGTGGGGCCCCTAGTGGCTGTGGCCCCTAGTGGCTGTGGCCCCCTAGTGGCTGTGGCCCCCTAGTGGCTGTGGGGCCCCTAGTGGCTGTGGGCCCCCTAGTGGCTGTGGGCCCCTAGTGGCTGTGGGCCCCCTAGTGGCTGTGGGCCCTAGTGGCTGTGGCCCCCTAGTGGCTGTGGCCCCCTAGTGGCTGTGGGAACCCCAGTGGCTGTGGGGCCCCTAGTGGCTGTGGCCCCTAGTGGCTGTGGCCCCCCTAGTGGCTGTGGCCCCCCTAGTGGCCCTGGCCCCCCAGTGGCTGTGGGGCCCTAGTGGCTGTGGGGCCCCTAGTGGCAGTGGCCCCTAGTGGCCGTGGCCCCTAATGGCTGTGGCCCCTAGCGGCTGTGGCCCCTAGTGGCCGTGGGCCCCTAGCGGCTGTGGCCCCTAGTGGCTGTGGGGCCCCTAGTGGCTGTGGCCCCCTAGTGGCCGTGGGGCCCCTAGTGGCTGTGGGGCCCCTAGTGGCTGTGGGGCCCCTAGTGGCTGTGGGGCCCCTAGTGGCTGGGGGTCCCCTGGTGGTTGTGGGGCCCTGGTGGCCGTGGGGCCCCTAGTGGCTGTGGGCCCCTAGTGGTTTTGGGGCCCCTAGTGGCTGGGGGTCCCCTGGTGGTTGTGGGGCCCCTAGTGGCTGGGGGTCCCCTGGTGGTTGTGGGGCCCTGGTGGCCGTGGGGCCCCTAGTGGCTGTGGGCCCCTAGTGGTTTTGGGGCCCCTAGTGACTGTGGGGCCCCTAGTGGCTGTGGGGCACCTGGTGGCTGTAGGCCCCCTAGTGGCTGTGGCCCCCTAGTGGCCGTGGGGCCCCTAGTGGCTGTGGGGCCCCTAGTGGTTTTGGGGCACCTAGTGGCTGGGGGTCCCCTGGTGGTTTTGGGGCCCCTAGTGGCTGGGGGTCCCCTGGTGGTTGTGGGGCCCCTAGTGGCTGGGGGTCCCCTGGTGGTTGTGGGGCCCTGGTGGCCGTGGGGCCCCTAGTGGCTGTGGGCCCCTAGTGGTTTTGGGGCCCCTAGTGACTGTGGGGCCCCTAGTGGCTGTGGGGCCCCTGGTGGCTGTAGGCCCCGTAGTGGCTGTGGCCCCCTAGTGGCCGTGGGGCCCCTAGTGGCTGTGGGGCCCCTAGTGGCTTTGGCCCCATAGTGGCTTTGGCCCCCTAGTGGCTGTGGCCCCCCTAGTGGCTGTGGCCCCCTAATGGCGTTGGGGCCCCTTGTGGCAGTGGCCCCTAGTGGCGGTGGCCCCTAATGGCTGTGGCCCCTAGTGGCGGTGGCCCCTAATGGCTGTGGCCCCTAGTGGCCGTGGGACCCTAGTGGCTGTGGCCCCTAGTGGCCGTGGGCCCTAGTGGCTGTGGCCCCCCTAGTGGCCGTGGGCCCCTAGTGGCTGTGGCCCCTAGTGGCTGTGGCCCCTAGTGGCTGTGGCCCCCCTAGTGGCCGTGGGCCCCTAGTGGCTGTGGCCCCTAGTGGCTGTGGCCCCCCTAGTGGCTGTGGCCCCTAGTGGCTGTGGCCCCCCAGCGGCTGTGGCCCCTAGTGGCTGTGGCCCCTAGTGGCCGTGGGCCCCCTAGTGGCTGTGGCCCCTAGTGGCTGTGGCCCCCTTAGTGGCCGTGGGCCCCTAGTGGCTGTGGCCCCTAGTGGCTGGGGCCCCTAGTGGCCGTGGGCCCCTAGTGGCTGTGGGCCCCCTAGTGGCTGTGGCCCCCCTAATGGCTGTGGCCCCGCTAGTGGCTGTTGCCCCTAGTGGCCATGAGCCCCTAGCGGCTGTGGCCCCTAGTGGCCGTGGGCCCCTAGTGGCTGTGGCCCCCCTAGTGGCTGTGGGCCCCTAGTGGCTGTGGCCCCTAGTGGCCGTGGGCCCCTAGTGGCTGTGGCCCCCCTAGTGGCTGTGGGCCCCTAGCGGCTGTGGCCCCTAGTGGCCGTGGGCCCCTAGTGCCTGTGGCCCCCCTAATGGCTGTGGGCCCCTAGCGGCTGTGGCCCCTAGTGGCTGTGGCCCCTAGTGGCTGTGGCCCCACTAGTGGCTGTGGGCCCCTAGCGGCTGTGGCCCCTAGTGGCCGTGGCCCCATAGTGGCCGTGGCCCCTAATGGCTGTGGCCCCTAGTGGCTGTGGGGCCTAGTGGCTGTGGCCCCCCTAGTGGCCGTGGGCCCCTAGTGGCTGTGGCCCCTAGTGGCTGTGGCCCCCCTAGTGGCCGTGGGCCCCTAGTGGCTGTGGCCCCTAGTGGCTGTGGCCCCCCTAGTGGCTGTGGCCCCCCAGTGGCTGTGGGGCCCTAGTGGCTGTGGCCCCTAGTGGCTGTGGCCCCCCTAGTGGCTGTGGCCCCTAGTGGCTGTGGCCCCTAGTGGCTGTGGCCCCCCTAGTGGCCCTGGCCCCCCAGTGGCTGTGGGGCCCTAGTGGCTGTGGCCCCTAGTGGCTGTGGCCCCCCTAGTGGCTGTGGCCCCCCTAGTGGCCGTGGCCCCTAGTGGCTGTGGCCCCTAGTGGCTGTGGCCCCCCTAGTGGCTGTGGCCCCCCTAGTGGCTTTGGCCCCCTAGTGGCTGTGGCCCCACTAGTGGCTGTGGCCCCCTAATGGCTGTGGGGCCCCTAGTGGCAGTGGCCCCTAGTGGCCGTGGCCCCATAGTGGCCCCTAGCGGCTGTGGCCCCACTAGTGGCCGTGGGGCCCCTAGTGGCTGTGGGGCCCCTAGTGGCTGGGGGTCCCCTGGTGGTTGTGGGGCCCTGGTGGCCGTGGGGCCCCTAGTGGCTGTGGGCCCCTAGTGGTTTTGGGGCCCCTAGTGACTGTGGCCCCCCTAGTGGCCGTGGCCCCTAGTGGCTGTGGCCCCTAGTGGCTGTGGCCCCCCTAGTGGCTGTGGCCCCCCTAGTGGCTTTGGCCCCCTAGTGGCTGTGGCCCCACTAGTGGCTGTGGCCCCCTAATGGCTGTGGCCCCCCTTGTGGCTGTGGCCCCTAGTGGCTGTGGCCCCCTTAGTGGCCGTGGGCCCCTAGTGGCCGTGGGCCCCTAGTGGCTGTGGCCCCTAGTGGCTGTGGCCCCTAGTAGCTGTGGCCCCCCTAGTGGCCGTGGCACCTAGTGGCTGTGGCCCCTAGTGGCCGTGGGCCCCCTAGTGGCTGTGGCCCCTAGTGGCTGTGGCCACTAGTGGCTGTGGCCCCACTAGTGGCTGTGGCCCCCCTAGTGGCCGTGAGCCCCTAGTGGCTGTGGCCCCTAGTGGCTGTGGCCCCCCTAGTGGCCGTGGGCCCCTAGTGGCTGTGGCCCTCGTGGCCTTGGCCCCCCAGTGGCTGAGGGGCCCTAGTGGCTGTGGCCCCTAGTGGCTGTGCCCCCCCTAGTGGCTGTGGCCCTTAGTGGCTGTGGCCCCCTTAGTGGCCATGGGCCCCTAGTGGCTGTGGGCCCCCAGTGGCTGTGGCCCCCTAGTGGCTGTGGCCCCCTAGTGGCCGTGGGCCCCTAGTGGCTGTGGGCCCCCTAGTGGCTGTGGCCCCCCTAATGGCTGTGGCCCCGCTAGTGGCTGTTGCCCCTAGTGGCCATGAGCCCCTAGCGGCTGTGGCCCCTAGTGGCCGTGGGCCCCTAGTGGCTGTGGCCCCCCTAGTGGCTGTGGGCCCCTAGTGGCTGTGGCCCCCCTAGTGGCTGTGGCCCCTAGTGGCCGTGGGCCCCTAGTGGCTGTGGCCCCTAGTGGCCGTGGGCCCCTAGTGGCTGTGGCCCCCCTAGTGGCTGTGGGCCCCTAGCGGCTGTGGCCCCTAGTGGCCGTGGGCCCCTAGTGGCTGTGGCCCCCCTAATGGCTGTGGGCCCCTAGCGGCTGTGGCCCCTAGTGGCTGTGGCCCCTAGTGGCTGTGGCCCCACAAGTGGCCGTGGGCCCCTAGCAGCTGTGGCCCCTAGTGGCTGTGGCCCCTAGTGGCCGTGGGGCCCCTAGTGGCTGTGGGGCCCCTAGTGGCTGGGGGTCCCCTGGTGGTTGTGGGGCCCTGGTGGCCGTGGGGCCCCTAGTGGCTGTGGGCCCCTAGTGGTTTTGGGGCCCCTAGTGACTGTGGGGCCCCTAGTGGCTGTGGGGCCCCTGGTGGCTGTAGGCCCCCTAGTGGCCGTGGCCCCTAATGGCTGTGGCCCCTAGCGGCTGTGGCCCCACTAGTGGCCGTGGGGCCCCTAGTGGCTGTGGGGCCCCTAGTGGCTGGGGGTCCCCTGGTGGTTGTGGGGCCCTGGTGGCCGTGGGGCCCCTAGTGGCTGTGGGCCCCTAGTGGTTTTGGGGCCCCTAGTGACTGTGGCCCCCCTAGTGGCCGTGGCCCCTAGTGGCTGTGGCCCCTAGTGGCTGTGGCCCCCCTAGTGGCTGTGGCCCCCCTAGTGGCTTTGGCCCCCTAGTGGCTGTGGCCCCACTAGTGGCTGTGGCCCCCTAATGGCTGTGGCCCCCCTTGTGGCTGTGGCCCCTAGTGGCTGTGGCCCCCTTAGTGGCCGTGGGCCCCTAGTGGCCGTGGGCCCCTAGTGGCTGTGGCCCCTAGTGGCCGTGGGCCCTAGTGGCTGTGGCCCCCTAGTGGCTGTGGGCCCCCAGTGGCTGTGGCCCCCTAGTGGCTGTGGCCCCCAGTGGCCGTGGCCCCCTAGTGGCTTAGGGGCCCCTAGTGGCCGTGGCCCCTAATGGCTGTGGCCCCTAGTGGCTGTGGCCCCTAGTGGCTGTGGGGCCCCTAGTGACTGTGGCCCCCTAGTGGCTTAGGGGCCCCTAGTGGCTGTGGGGCCCCTAGTGGCTTGGGGCCCCTAGTGACTGTGGGGCCCCTAGTGGCTGTGGGCCCCTAGTGTCTGTGGGGCCCCTAGTGGCTGTGGGCCCCTAGTGGCTTTTGGCCCCCTAGTGGCTGTTGGCCCCCTAGTGGCTGTGGGGCCCCTAGTGGCTGTGGGGCCCCCTAGTGGCCGTGGCCCCCTAGTGGCCGTGGCCCCCTAGTGGCTGTGGGCCCCTAGTGGCTGTGGGGCCCTTAGTGGCTGTGGGGCCCCTAGTGATTGTGGGGCCCCTAGTGATTGTGGGGCCCCTAGTGGCTGTGGGCCCCCTAGTGGCTGTAGGGCCCTTAGTGGCTGTGGGGCCCCTAGTGGCTGTGGGGCCCCTAGTGGCTGTTGGGCCCCTAGTGATTGTGGGGCCCCTAGTGACTGTGGGGCCCCTAGTTGCCGTGGGGCCCCTAGTGGCTGTGGGGCCCCTAGTGGCTGTGGGGCCCCTAGTTGCCGTGGGGCCCCTAGTGGCTGTGGGGCCCCTAGTGGCTGTGGGGCCCCTAGTGGCTGTGGGGCCCCTAGTGGCTGTGGCCCCTAGTGACTGTGGGGCCCCTAGTGACTGTGGGGCCCCTAGTGGCTGGGGGCCCCTAGTGGCTGTGGGGCCCCTAGTGCCTGTGGCCCCTAGTGGCTGTGGCCCCTAGTGACTGTGGGGCCCCTAGTGGCTGTGGGGCCCCTAGTGGCTGTGGGGCCCCTAGTGGGAATCAGGAAGGAGACACTGAGGTTCATGTTTGATTCCTAAACTGAAGGAAATCCAGTTTAATTCAGAAACTCGTTACATAAAGTTTTGCTTTGTTTCCTAATTCCAGAAGAAAAACTAATTTTTTCACACAAAGTTTCATCTGGACTAATTAAAGTATCAGGCGGCAGAATGAAGAAACGAAACTCACGAGCGACGCGGCCGGCGCTGCAAGTAGCTGCAGCCAGCCGCACAAACGCTTCACTAAAACATTCCTCTTCACAGAGACATACTTCTTTTTCTTAGTGACACTTTTTAGGCTGTGAGTCGTTTCCCAGTTGCAGAAGAATCCATTCTCACATCTGCCACCATTTTTCTTCCTCTAAAACTGTCGAGAACGCACACGCCGTGTCATTTGACGTCACGCCGCCTCAGCGCGGGAAATTCGGGCCCCGAACTGCAGCACATTTTGCAGCACACAGCCAGTTTAAGGAAACGGAGCGATACGTGGGCGGGCTCATTATTCTTGGTTTATAACGCTTCATCACCCAACAGCATTATAAAACTGGACATGGATGTTTCCTTTATTTACAAATCCTGCCCCATGTTCCTTTAAAGGAGCATCAATCTGACAGAAAACTTCAATATAAAGCAACATGTGACCAACAGGAACCGTCTTCAGAACCAGAACTGGGGCAGCAGCCGAGATAAAGAGGCTGAAATAAGAGATAAAATGATCAGAACTCAGAAAGTTTTTATTTGGACTCACAAACTGGCTTTTTAAAAACATGTTTCCAGTAAATCAATGCCTAGAAAAAGATTTTAGTTTCTATATATTCCTGATGCTCCAGATGTAGTTTATCTATGGAGAGAAACTGTGTTTATAAATGAGGATCTTTGCCTTCAAGACACAAATAACTGGAATGTTGTTTAATTCTGAAGTTACACATTAATAAAAACGACTGATCTTATATTTTAGGTCATAATTATGGATCAAATGAACCTGGAGGAGAAGTTTTAGAAATTAATTTAACCTCAGTGTGAGATATTTAGTCTGCTGACATCAGGTTGATCTTTTCTAATGAGGTGGAAACTATGGAGGAGCTGCAGTAAACAGAACTACTCAGGTACAAGGTCGCGTGTTTCTTTGCTGTTTTCTGCATCTAGCTCTGTCCACAGCCTGAAGCTCTCAGGAAAATCCCCACAGGAAACGCATCACCTCCACTTGATGTGGAGAATGTAGCTTCCACTGCTTTTACACGGTTCTGATCTTCTATGATCGGGACGTTTAACAACAATACTTTTAATACCTGCACACAGGTCAAGGTGAGACTCTGTTTATTTTACCTGCTGGTTAAAAGTTTTCTATCTAAGGAAACCGGCTGATTGCATTGAGTGGTTAACTTTGCAGCAATCCCTCATACTGAGCATGATGTGGCGACAGTAGAACAAACTCCCTCACCATCCTCATTTTAAATTAAAGTTATTAAACAAATATGAACCACAGGACATAATAAGACTGAAACTGTAGATGGATTATTCTGTCTAAAAATGAGCAAAAGGTGATATAGAAAGAAGAGAAGTTTGACAGAAACATGTTTAAAACCTGTTAGACTAAAGTCTGAAATGAAAGATGTTAATGAGGTTTGCTCTATAGGAGCTACAGAGTTAAAACCTATTTTCATGGCTGCAGGTGGAAAGCTGTGAAGGAGGCAGAGTTCAGGTTTAAACTATCTCAGATAATTCAGATGTGACACAGTTTCAACATGAGGAGACAGACGTGTTCATAGAGGAGATGATAGGAACCAAGAAAGAAGAAGATCCATCTGCAGATCTTTACTTTTACTTACTGTGACACGGACATCCCCCTTGAAGTGTTCAAAGAAATAATGTTTCTTAGCTTCTTCTCCTCTCATATTGATGTGCGCTGTTTTAGCTTCATAACCAAACTTCAGGAATTCTTTATGTTCATCCAACATGATGCAGGTTGGAGTCTTTGGGTTGTTCAGTCCAAGTTCATTACTCCACCTCTTTAACTGGGTCTGATCTCCTTCCTCTCTGGGTTTAACATTGAAGGCGTAGCCGCTGTATCCACGACCAAAGTCTATGGCGATGATTAAAGAGTCAGATCCAGCTGGATGGAACGGAGAAGAAAGTTAGAGTCTGAATAAAGAGCAGTGAGACACTTTTTACAGTAACAAGTTATTATAGTTACTTATTTGTATGTTTATAATATTAACTCTGTGATTAAAAAACTGAATCATTAAACTTTAGTAATTTCCCAGGTTTTACTGGTTCTTCTGTCCTGTGATGAACTGGTGACCCGTCCAGGATGAACCTCCCACCCAATGGTTATAGACACCAGCCCCCTTCATGCTATGGGAGGATGGATACTGGTGCTACTAAATGTTTAATAATTTTATACAATAGCCGTGAAATATATTTTCTTTTATTGCATCTATTATCATTAGTGTTTCTAGTCTTTATTACATCACTTTCTTCAGTATTTAAATATTTCTTTGACATCGATCCTCATTCTAACCTTCATATTAATAACTGAGAATAAAGACCACCTCCCCTAGTTTTATTAAACATATTATCATGATTAAAATGTTGTCTTTATTTACAGCACTGACCTTTGACATTGAGCAGCACTTGTTTCTTGGTCAGGATTTTCCCCAAGTCATTATAGACGGTGCAGGTGTAGGTGTCTGTGTCTCTAGTTGTGGGATTCTTCAGGATCAAACTCAAATCTCCAAATTTTAGTTTTTCCTTCTTCTCTGTTCTGTCTTTATACTGCCTGTGTTCTTCATACCAGCTCTGGTAATCCTCGTAACACATGTGTACCACACTACCAGAGCTCTTTCTCCACATCACTACGACTCTTTCAGGCAGACGGACTGTAGTTTTAAAGGGCAGCAGAACCGACTCCACTCCTGAATCCACCTCCACCCTGTAGACTGAGAAACAGATCAGCAGCAATGACAGCAGTAGAACTGATTATGTTGATGTTCACAGTAATCAGGCCTCAGTAATATTCCAGGAGAAAATGTGTAACTCAGGATTTAGTGACCATGCTGACAGTGTATCTATGTGATCTAAACTTCCTTTCATCATCCACATGTTTATTCATAAAGAGAAATCTCTCCTCTCTGTTCTACTTTTTAACCAACAGAAGACAAACATCATTACTGTTGTCTCCTAATAGACAAGAGGGAAAAACAGAGGAGAGTTTTCATGTCATCACCTGTAATGTGGGCTGGATTTATATTTAGTGGGTGAGAGGAGACAGCAGGAATATTCAGAGGACAGAAACTCATGATAACTCTGGTACTGGGAACATCACAGTGTTTGTCCTTTTATTAAACTTTATCAGCCTTACAGGTTAGACGGTTTAAACTTTACCTTTGCTTTAGGGAGATTAAATAAGAAAAGTCTCACATTCAAGTTTTAGTTATTAGTCATTAATTCATTACTATTTCAGCTGATGATCACGTTCTGCAGCACATCATGAATTTATTGTATTTCTCAACGTCATAAATCAAAATCAGTGAAACTAAAACTACTATAGAAAATATTGGTCTGCAGCTGAGTTGTTGTTCAGGTTAACCAATCAGATTAGAGACTTTATTATTTCAGACACAGAAGCAGCTTAAAGTATTTCATGATGTAGGACAGGAAATAAAATGTAAAAATACAAAATGTGTGATTTAAGAACATAATTCAAATGAAAAACTTATTTAAAAATAAACTGATGCATATTTAGATTCATTTTTAGAAATGTGTCACTTTTAGCCTTTAATGGTAAAAAGTGATTAAGATACTGTGAAACAAATAAAAGGAGAAAGAAGGGAAGTAAGAGAGAAGATGGAAGAAGAAAGACTTTTCTCCAGCAGGGAAACAGTGTCTGGTTAGAGAAAATAGGAAGATGGATGGAAATATTACAGGACAATCCTGGAAGGAAACATTTTAGAGGCTGAGAAAGATTTGAGACTCGGGGGAAGATTCATCTTCCAGCAGAACAACGACCTAAACAAAGCTGGAACTATGATGGGATGGTTTAGATCAAAGCAGATGTGTTAGAATGAAAACACACTGAAAACCCAGCATGTTAGGAAATCCAACCCATAATTATAAACTATGAAACCATGGCAACTCTGAAGCCTACTTTACCTTCTCTGTATCTGGTCATGGTTTATTGTCTGAAACGGTCAGAATCTGTCTAAGGAAAACTCACCAAACCTCAGCATCTTAGATACTAGCAGCTATTATGGCTAAAAATCGAGCTCTTCTAGAAACAAAGATCAAACCGAGTCCTTCAGGCGTGAAAGTATTTAATAAACATGTTTGGCTAAATATGGAGGAACAGAGTTTACTCTCAAATTTCCCTCCTCATTCCTTCTGATTGAAAACCTTAAATAGCGTTTAGCAATCAATGTATATCTTCTAACCGCATGAGCTCAGTGTCCGTGTCCCAGAATGTCTTCTCCCCAGCCTGGAGCCTCTGATAGCGAACAGAGTATTCGTCTGACAAGGTCCAAACGAAGCGTTTATCTGTCTGACCGTCTGATATATTACTTATCAGAATATTACACACAGAAGGCTTTTGTTTTCTCTACATGATCTACTGTCCTAGATGCATTCACTAAACACAGAATAAGTAATTAAATCCTAATTACATAAGAAATATTCCATGACACAGTGATAGTTGTAAAAGAGACTTACCTGATATAAAATAATGTCGGAAATAAAATAAAAGGCCCCCAGAAACAGCAAGAAGAACCAGGAGAACCAGGAGAACCAGGAGAACTCTGGACCAAGTTGGAATTTTTTCTATGGAGAAACATAAAAACCAGTTAGATCTTAAACATGCATCTCATTTTATTTTCTGTCTAAAAATCCTATAGTATTGGGGTATTTCCTTTTAAATATATAGTATTTCCTTTCCTTAATATAATTGTCTTTGACCACTGTGGACATCTTTTATTTGTAATGTTCTTTATGTCAGTGATTAAAAATATTTTATCTGTTTCCTACATGAAATACCTTGAAATGCAGAAATGTTAAATGGCAAAAAATAAACCATATAGTTTGAATTTACATAACTAAAACACAATTTCTCCAAATAGTTGAATTTAAAGAACTCAATTCAGTTCTGGTCATTTATATAGTTATGATTGACAATAAATTAGTTTCAAGGCAATTTAGGACAAACAAAATCCAATTTCTTAACAGAAAGGTAATATAAGGTCTGATAATTTATTGTCCATTAAATGTACATAAAATGAAAATTTCTCACCAGCATCTACCAGGAAAAGACAGAAGAAGAACATAACCCCAAACATACACACATACAGTGATATTTAATAAATCATAATATTTGTCCCAATTAGGTTCGTTTGTCAGATTAAAAGGATCTTTAGTAAAAAACAACCTTTAAGCAGGTAACAAACATCAAGCCCACATTTCTGTATTCAAATGTTTTTAATTGGTCTGATTTAATGTTCTAAAATTTAATTATGTGCCTTCATTAGCTGTAAACGGAAAATTAATCAGAATTAACAGTTACTAAAATAAATTTATTATCAATATTATTCTAATTATTTGAATATGACTGAACATAAACACACAGGGCCATTCATGTCAATAAAAGTGAAAGACTATTCCAGTATTTCTTGCTTATAAAGGTTACAGCTAATGGAATAAAATATTTATCATGGCAGCTTTTTCATGGTAATGATAATTTAGGTTTTCTGCTAGACAGAAACAAGTGAACCAATGAATAAAGAGGAGGAGAAGAGATAGACTTGGTGCTCAGGCAGAGATTGATGATGTCACTTCTGGAGTAAAAAATAATCTTACTGATTGATTTGCTGTTTAGGTTGTTACTGGACCAACATTAAAGAGGACAAAGTTCTCAGTAACCTATAAACCATGTTTACATGAACATTTTCAACAGAGAATCACTGTCTAAACTTTATATAATTATAATCAGCGTGGAATCAGATAAAAAGCATATTATACATATTTGTAAACATGTATTTAAAATGAAAAAAACAAACAAACAAAAAACAATAGTGCATAATTGGGGTGTAACATTACACAAAAACCACAGTTCGCAACGTATTTGGGCATTTAAAGGTCAGGGTTAAATCTAGTCATGGTTCGGTGTGTTTTAGGTAGGGTGACCAACCGTCCTGTTTCCCCCAGACAAGTCAATTCAATTCAATTCAAATTCAATTCAAAAATACTTTATTGATCCCAGCGGGAAATTAAGTGTTGGTGTGGATTATATAATTAATTCTTTAAGGAGTTGTTATAGATGATGATGGCTGTGGGCACGAAGGATTTCCTGTAGCGGTCTGTATTGCAGCGAAACTGAAGAAGCCTCCAACTGAAGACGCTCTGTTGTTGTATGACTGTCTCATGAAGAGGATGCTCAGGGTTGTCCATAATTCTTTTGATTTTATGAAGAATCCTTCTTTGCATTATCATCTCCAGATGTTCCACAGTTGTCCCCAGAACAGAACCAGAACCTTCTTTATCAGGTTGTTTAGCCTTTTTAAATCCCTGGCTCTGATGCTGCTACCTCAAAAGATGATGGCTGAAGAGATTACACTCTCCACAACAGAGTTGTAGAAGATCTCCAGCATCTTGCTGCAAACCTTGAAGGACCTAAGCTTCCTCCAGAAGTACAGTCTGCTCTGTCCCTTCTTGTAGACGGCTTCACTGTTCAGTCTCCAGTCCAGTCTGTTGTCAAGGTGAACTCCGAGGTATTTATACTCCTCAACCACCTCCACTTCTTCTCCCATGATGGAAACAGTTTTTGACTTATCCCTGTTTCTTCTGAAATCTACAATCATCTCCTTTGTTTTGTTCACATTCAAGGTGAGACGATTGTTTCCACACCATGTCACAAAGCGGTCCACCAGCTCTCTGTATTCAGCTTCTTGTCCATCTCTGATACACCCGACAATTGCAGAGTCATCTGAGTATTTCTGCAGATGACAGGTCTGAGTATATATAATACATCTGAGTATTTCTGCAGATGACAGATGTCCACTTTTCACCTGCTCTCCAGGGTGTCTGGGGGGATTTCATAGATTGATGAGAATGTCTGGGTCTTCATTGTTTTTTAGGGGATTAATAAGCATACTTATATTGACAGGTGCGATGCATGCAATACGACACATTTTCTCTCATCTATCATTCTCACTGAGCTGCTGCTTCGTGGATGGTTCTGAACTGTTTCATAGACGTAACAGACAGCGGGCTGTGATGTGCTGCACCACTTTGCCCTTGGTTGTGCTGCGCGCACGACATTGCGACTGTTTACAAGATATTAAAAAGGCAAGTGTAGCCTTACAGACTAACAGAGCTGGTATATGTGTTTCTGTGTGTGAAAAAAGTTGCAAAGATCCCGTAGGTCCACATGGAAATAATTCATCTATAAACCGACTGAGGAGGATGAAGATAAAATCTAAAAAATTTAGCAGGCATGATTGTTTTTGAAACTGCTGCTTTTTAAATTTATTATTACATTGAAAAGAAAATAACACCTGTTCTATCAGAATGTTATTTCAGATTTTTGTTTAATTATTGTCCAGTATTTGTGGTAAATTTTCTAATTTGGAAGAGTAATTATTTCTATTATTATTAATTTCTAGAGATTTTAAAATAATTTTTGCACTTGTGAAAGCCTATCTGAAGTTTGTTATTTAACTGTTCATTCTGACCACATGGAGAATGCATGCTTTAAATATGTTAAAATCACAAGTCTGGTCACAGTCATGACAGTGTTTCAGGACTGTCCTCTTTTTTGGAAATCAAATATGGTCACCCTAGTTTTCGGTATGGTCCAATAAGAAATGTTTTTTTTTTAATATATACATATTTTACTTCGCTAAAAAGCATAAAACTGACAGATGTGGTTGGATTTTTCAAATTAAATATAGCAGTATAAGCAAACGAAGCCAATGCCTAGATAGAAAAATACAACAATATAATTACTTGAAAACTCTCAATGTTTATACATTTTAAAATAAGATGCCCATATTTGACAAAAAAGCATGTTCAAATCACTTAGTTGTTCAAATGTCCCAGCTGTACAGAGGCTTCGGTCCTCGACGCGGCTGTCCCCGGTTCGAGTCCAGCTCCGGGCCACCTTTGCCGCATGTCTTCTCCCACCTCTCTCCCCCTTCAAAACTCTGTCCACAATCAATAAAGACCACTCAGGCCCAAAAACCTTTTGAAAAAACAAAACAAAAAAAAAATACAATGGCTGCTCTGCTTTGTGACTACGACACTGGGGGCCGCCATTGCTGTAGTACCACCATACAGCCGCTAGTCCCCCATTGGAATCCATTGCACTTTAGACACGTTAAAAACAACTTTAATGCCTGGTGCCTATTTTTTTTTTTTACTGTCTACAGCTACATATTGCTCCTGTGATTACGCTGGGTAGGGCTGCACGATTAACCTTTATCTCATCGATATTGAGGTTTTAACTCCTGCGATAACTTAACCTCAGGAGGCTGAGGTTTTTTTCCCACCCCTGACAATTCAGTGACAAACCTATTCACCAATCAAAATGGTTGAGTCTGGCTTCTTGGCCAATCAGAAACAGTGATGGGAAGCAAGCTTGTATGCAGAGCAGTGTTGCCAACTTGACGACTTTGTCACTATATTTAGCGACTTTTCCGACCCCCCTGGCAACGGTTTTTTTCAAAAAGAGACTAGTGACAAATCTAGCGGCTTTTCCATGTGTTGCTAGAGACTTTTGGCGACTTGTTCAATGTGAAAGCAGGATGTATTTCTCACTGTTCTCAGCGGGTAGCGGGAGAGGAACCTGGCTGCAGATCTCTGCCGTCAGTCTCTCTCCGCTGCCGCGCTCAGGTTGACAACCGTCACGTAAAAAACGGAATCGTCCCGTATTCAGAGAGAATATTACGCGTTCCGTATTAAGGTGAGAAGGAACGAGGTTTGTCCCGTATTTCAGCTAGAATGAAAAGACACAAAGCTGGAGTTATTCTGTGTCTTTAAGCTGCGCAGCTGCCTCGTCTTCTCTCATTCTCTCCCCTCCCTCTCCTGTTGCTCCTTCAATCATGAAACTGATCAATGATCAGTTTTTCTGTCGCAGTACCGTTTCTGTTTATCGCGGACTTTAAGCAGACAGAGGAAACCAGTGGGTGTCGCGCTAAACAACAGCAGCACGTTTAAGCTTGATAAACTGTTGTTAGAATTGATTTAATATTACTTTCTGATGTTTGCTGAAGCCACAGCCGTAACAGCTGCTGGTCATGATATCGGTTTGGATATGTGGTGAGATGGAAACATGAAGATGAAACCAGGAGATGTTCTTACTGAATCATCAGAGCTGAACAGCTGATGGAGAAACAGGTTCACCTTTTAGGTGACATGAATGAGTTGAAGGGAAGTTATAAACTGTTTCTGAAAGACAAATGACACCAGGATCGTTTTATGTAGCTGACATCTGGTGCAGGGGCGGCTCTAGAAAAGTTTTGCCCGGGGGCCAGGTAGGGCATTAACAGGAAAAGGGGGGCACAAATACATACTTTTCTTATTCTCATTTCAAATTCCTAGCTTTTAATAAATAATTATCTGAATCTTACAACCAATTGGATATAGTGGTCATAAATCCTTTATCGTATACAGCTAATATTAAGTCTAATACAGTATATATCCTACTACGCTATAGTACTTTTTCCTTCGGAAAGGTACCATCTGTGCAGTCTGCAGTTCTGTCAAAGAAAGATGTTGAATCTATTTAATTATAATAGAAAAATAATTCATTTCTGTGCATTTGTTTTACACGTGCATTAAATTAAAGTTGATTAAGCATCATGAGGCGGAGGGTGGGGGTGGTTCCTTATTCTTTTAGCTGGGAGTTGGCAACCCTATTGTCAGGTTACTACGTCTTATCTTGCAGAAGGCTGGATAAGGTCTTGTTTTTAATTGTTATTGTCATTTATTTTAAAATATGTGCAATAACAGTTTCATGTTTAGTAAATGGTGGTGGACTGCAGAAGATTTTGTTTTCCAATTGTAAATCTAATAAGAGTTCATTTTCTATTTTTCAATAGCAAAGATTCATCAATAAAAAAATAATAAGCTACCTGTTTAAGTTCATTTCCATTATGTCTTATTATTCTTTGGTATTTAGGTTCAGGTATTTAAAAATCACGAAGCATTGAACAATCTCATTACCTCAATCACTATGTAGTTTATATTAGATATTTTTCAGGTTCAACAGCAGACAAAAGCCAGAAGAGGGCCTTGGCCACATAAATATTTTTTAGGTTATTGTATATTGTTCGCATGTGTGTCAAGTTGTACAAGACTGTGTTGTAAAAGTAACAATATATTTCATTCATAATTTTAGTTTTATGCACTTAAAAGTATTGAAAGTAAAAATCGAAAATCGCAATATTTGTCAGAAAAACCGCAGTTAGGTTTTTTAGTCAAAATCGTGCACCCCTAACGCTGGGTTAAAAACAATCAGAGGCACTGGGCTGGTTTTCGTAAGATACATTTTCTTAATCTTGCATAATTAATGAGGGCCGGACTTTGATTGACAGGCCGTTTACGTCGCTGCCTGGCCCATCAGCTAGGCTAATAGCTCGCT
This sequence comes from Valencia hispanica, assembly GCA_963556495.2. Taxonomy (NCBI): domain Eukaryota; kingdom Metazoa; phylum Chordata; class Actinopteri; order Cyprinodontiformes; family Valenciidae; genus Valencia; species Valencia hispanica. Next base: position 9,773,070 of record OY747707.1, on the reverse strand, counting down.
GCGCAGCCGCATGAAGCTAGCAGAGGCTATCTGGCTGTGGAGCTGAGCTCAACCTAACGCATTCTGTCTGAGTCTTTTCAGTTTGATATATTAGACTATTGAATAATGTATGAGCCTAAGTAAAACATGTTTGTAATTACAAAATGTAAGTTTTTTATTTTTTCCTTGTCCGTTTGACCACTATAACATTTTACTGCTGATATGCAGTGTGCCATTTGTGAAAAAAGCAGAGGGGGGGGATTTTTTTTTTCTTTTTACTTTGTATTCATGAAAATAACGACAGGTTTGTGTATGCAGGCTGCAGGGCATCTTGCTCATACGTTTACCCTTTAAAAACTGACAGAGAAGTGTGAAAAACAAAATTATTGTTGACATAAAAAAATAAGATAAAATAAAATATATTGAAATGATTAAGATTAAAGATATATACAGTAAATGTTACACACATGTAAACATCTTGCAGATTAGACTAGGCTAATAAGCATCCTCCACTCGGCTTTACATACATTTTGACAGCAATCTGTCTCGAGACTCTTTTTATCCAATTGTCTTCGATATCATGTTGTGATAATTCAGTTTAAATTGCTGTATTTCATTCGACTGTAATTATAGTAACACTACATTTTAATAATTATTTTAAGTTACCTTACGAGATTGCGGAAAAAAGAGAGCCGTCGGAGGCGCACAGATGGCTGTAGTAGAATGAAGCGGGAGCGCTATATACATGCAGTCAATGAGGGGATTAGCCCTTTAGCTTAGCTAGCCAAGTTTAGAATCAGAGCTAAAGGTGCGGGAGCAGAATGGGCGGGATTACGACAGAAATACACGCCCCGCGAGGGCCAAGCAGGGTCGAGTCTACAGTGAAGATCCCGCCCGTATGCCCTTTTTAGGAACATGCTGCGTCAGAACTGGGGAGGAGGAGTCTGTAAATCCGCCATGATTTCCCGCATGAACGTGGTCACTGTGGTAAACGGGGAGTTGTGCGGAAACGCTGTCCATTATTTATACAGTCAATGGTTTAGACTGATTAGATTATAAAAGTGTTTTGTTTTTGTATACTTTGTTACAATAACACAGTGTTTCTCAAACTATGGGGTGCACCCACTAGTGGGGCATAGAGGTATTGCAGCTGGGGCCCGACGTCAACAGGATTTAATTAATTAATCAATTAATTAATTCTAAAGAAAATTCACCACACTGATAATTAAATAAACCAACTCCCCCCTCTCACAAAATTAAACACATTCAAATAAATTAGCAATTGTAACCCTCTTTGTAAACAGAACCGGGACCTGGAACCATAGAGCTGGGAGTTTGATGTCGGAATATATTGCAGCGGAACAAAACAAACTGAACTAGCCGCATTATCAGTGATTCCATCTACAAAATGGACAAATATCTAAAAAGGTCAGTGAACATCTCAGAGCCAGAGAAGTCACATGGTAAACCACAGAGTGTCAGTCAACCAAGGAGGAAGTACTGTGATTAGTTTCTTGCTCTTGGATTCACGGCAACAACCGTGGGGACAGAGGAGAGACCTCTGTTTGTTTTGTGTCTGAAGCCACTTGCGGCAGACAGCATGAGGCCTAATAAATTAAGGCGGCACCTGGAAACCTTACACCCCAACCAGGCCACTAAACCCTTCGAATTCTTTAAAAGAAAACTCACTAAATACCATCCGCAGGAGAAATGCATGGTTAAAGTTACTTTGGTCAACAGCAAAGCACAAATGGCATCGCTCAGGGTTGCACACAAAATTGCGTTATGCAAAAAAACCCACACGATAGCTGAGCAGCTCATTCTTCCCGCGGCAATAGACATGGTGTCCATCACGATAGACGAGGCAACCGCAGCGAAACTAAAGGCAATCCCTCTTTCAAACGACATAATTGCGCAGCGCATACAGGGCATTTCCGTTGACCTCGAGGAACAACTCGTTGACAAAATTAAAGAGTCTCGTTTTGCTTTACAAGTGGTCGAGGCAACAGATAGCAGCAAGGATTCAATGTTCATTTGCTATCTGCGTCATGCTATGTCTTAGTCTCTAGACGAGGATATGCTATTCTGTAAATATGTAAAAAGTAGGGCCACGGCCGAAGAACTATTCGGGATGCTGAATGATTATTTTTCACAGCATGGACTGAAATGGGAAAACTGCACTGGCTTTTGTTCAGATGGCGCACAGACCATGGCAGGGAAAAGAAAGGGCCTGCAAGCACTGATTAAGCGAGTCGCTCCCAGTGCGCACTGGACGCACTGTATCTTTCATAGAGAGGCACTCGCATCCACACAGCTCAGTCCTGATCTCACCAAAGTCTTGTCAGATGTGGTAAAAGTGGTAAACTATATTAAAACCCGGCCTTTGAAGGCACGCCTCTTCTCTGCACTTTGTGAGGAAATGGATGCTGATCACAAGGCAGTGCTTTTTCATAGCAAGTCATGGTGGCTCTCTCGCGGAAAAGTGCTGTCGCGCGTATTTGAGCTCAGAAGAGAGATCCGTGTGCTCTTAGAGGAGGAGCGCATGTGTGATGATGCAGCCAAATTTGCGAAGAAATTCGGAAGATTTTTTGCTTAAACTGGCCAATCTGAGCGATATATTTGGAAACTGAAGGAATTAAACCTTCAGCTCCAAGGCAAAGATAAGCATATCCCCCACCTGGCTGATAAAGTGACAGCATTCACGAGAAAACTCCAGCTATGGAGCACTCGCCCCGATAGAGGAAATGTGGATTCTTTCGAGAATCTCGGTGAAATTGCTGTTTCTGGAGCCTCTTCTGTCATCCCTTGCATAAAGCAGCACATTACATCCCTCCTTGACATGTGCCAGAAATACTTCCCCAGCACCAGCAGTGATCAGTATGACTGGATCATGGATGCTTTCAATGCAACAGGTTTGTTATATGATTTGCATCTGCATGAATTATCATCAGCCATTATAATATTAAGGTTTTATTTAGCTCATTCAGTTTGTAATAAGCATTTGTTTTGTTATTTATCTGCAGTACCTGCTGACTTCAGTACTGTTGAAGAGGAGCAATTCATTGAGATGACCTCTGACACCACAATGAAGCTAAGGTTTCCTACTCAGAGCATGAGTGAATTTTGGCTTGGAGTGGAGAGGGAATATGCTGCCATTGGGAAAAAAGCTGTACTCATTCTTCTCCCATTCGCCACATCTTACCTCTGTTTTCCGTGCAGCAACAGCTGAAAACCCAATCTCACAAAGTACAGATCCCAACTCAACATTGAGGCTGATTTAAGAGTGGCTGTCTCACACTTGCAACCCTGTTTTGAAAGACAGTGCAATGCAAGACAGGCCCATTGCAGCCACTAAAGAACTTGTGTACAGAGACAGTATGGTCTTTGTTTCATCACATCTGTTCTACACCTAGGATTGACTTTTATTGTTGAACTTGTGACGTAATAGCAACTAAAGCACTTTTATTTCCTCTAGTTTTGATATTGTTATACCAGAAACAACACTTTTATTTTAGCTTTGTACTTGTGATAAAACTACAGCACTTTTATTTTCTTCAATTGTGAGCTGAAGTCATACATGTAGCAACTACTGAAAGCACATATTTTTGAGCTGGTTTTATAACAGTGCAACCACTTTTTCGATCTAGCTAGCCTAATGTATACTCTTATAAACTTGTAGACTAGCTAAGCTATTTAGATAAATAAAACATTTTAAAAATCAGGCTTGGTCACCATTCTGTCGGGGCGATAAAAGCAGGTGGGGCTTGTGTATGCTCCTTTGTCCAAAGTGGGGAACGAGAAAAGAAGTTTAAGAAACACTGCGATAACAGCATCTAGGTTTTATCTTCAGAGAGGTACCAGGCAGGGATGTCCTCTCTCTCCCTCCCTGTTCGCTATTTTTATTGAACCACTAGCTGCAGCAATCAGGCAAACTAACAATATTAAAGGCATAAAATGCAATTACATAGAACATATACAGATGATGTATTACTTTTTCTCCAGCATTCACAAACATCTTTCTCTCAGGTAATCGGGTTGATAAACTCTTACTCAAAAGTTTCAGATTATTCCAAATAAAAAATGGTTAAAATCTACAGTTCTTCTAATCAATTGTTCTGTCCAGAATCCAATTAATACACAACTGCAGTCAGGGAATATTACTTATTTAGGTATCAATGTCTCACCAAGACTGGCAGATTTAATAAAGCTAAACTACATCCTACTTTAAAAAAAGTGGAAGATGATCTTGCTAGATGGAAATCCCTACCAATATCACTTATGGGAAGGGTTGCTTCAATAAAAATGATGATTTTGCCCAGAATCAATTACATATTCTCAATGATCCCAAGCAAACCATCACTGGATTGGTTTATCACTGATCTCTGGGCTCCTCTGTCTCTAAATTTCTTTGGAGAGATAAATCCCCACGCATCAGCTTAAAAAGACTGCACAAGACCAAAGAAAAAGGAGGTCTAGATCTACCGAACTTTCAACATTATATCTTAGCCAACAGGCTCCAATACATTTCAAGATGCTTAAAACATAGCTACCTAGATGAATCCTGGATAGACGTAGAACAGACACTATGCAATAAATGACAAAATGACTTCTTGTTAAGTGCGTTGAGATGATATCTGTTGTGAATCGGCGCTATATAAATAAACTGAATTGAAATGAAATTGAATAAGAAAAATTTCAGATCTACCATTTATTAGCACAAATATAAAACGACATGAAGGCTTTAAAAGCATACATATCAGCTCCTCTCTGACAGCATGGTGGGAGTTTCTAAAAATGACAGTCCACAATAATCCAATGCAGACGTACACCCATCTGGAATAACCCCAACATCTTGCAAAAAAAAAAAAACTTATGATAAGTTTTCCAGACTGGAGGTGTAATGGAATTGAATACCTGGAACATATATTTGAAGGAACACACTTTATCCCATTTAATAAATTAATTACACAATATGGAATTCTTAGAATATCAACAAATTAAATCTATTATAAAAGGTAAATTTAGGCTCAATACAGTGGAATTACAAATCCCAGCAAAAAGTTTTAGATTTTCTTAATCTCAACCCCTCCAAATTGCTGTCTAAAATATACAAAACTTTATCTACATTAGATGAATCAATAGCCATCCCTATTTTAAAATGGGAGGTGGATTTATCAGTCAGCTTTGACCAAAACTTCTGGTCTCAGATATGTTTAAGAACCTTTAAAATAACTAAAAATCCTCATTTGCAATTAATACAATACAAAATCCTTCATAGAGTATACTATACAGGTCAACGGATGTTTAGGATGGGTTTTACGTCATCTAATACCTGCTTACAATGCACAAGCAATATACCAGATACTTATATTCATGCGCTTTGGTTCTGTCCACCTGTTAAGAAATTTTGGTGCCAGATATGTGAGGACATATCAAAGTGTCTGAAATGTGGCATTCCACCATCTCCCTCAGATTGCTTGCTAGGAAATTTAAATGATGTCACCATGGACACAACATCAGTTCTAATGGTTCACATTGCCTTATGCATCGCTAAGAAAACTATACTCTTGAACTAGAAAAATAAAAAGGCTCTTAATGTTAATCAGTATCGAGATCTCTTGTTGGACCACATTGGTCTTGAGACAACCTCTATATCTGATCAATCTCTCTGGGCTCCTTTGATCAGCTCCATCACCTGTGGGTGGGTTTTGTCGTGTGGGATATTGTTGCTGATATGGGGGTTCTTGGCGTTGGGGGCGTCTGGGGGGGGATCCCTGGGGGTGGGATCTCTGGGCAGATGGGGCGCTGGACGTTGTGCTTTGGTGGCTTTGGGTGGTAACTCCTGACGGCTGCATGCGGTGCCTTAGAGGGGTTGCACTAGCGGACATGGGTTACTGGCCTGGTGGCCGTGCTGCACCTGGGTAGGGTCTGGGGTGGGCCTGGGGGCTCTGGGGCGCCTCACCCCCTAGCTGTGGTCCTGGCTGGGGGTCGGCCGGTGTGGGGTCTCCGTTGCCGGTGGCGACCTGTGGGGGTCGGGGGCGGCCGGTGGCCTGCATGTGCATCCGCCTCTTTCTTTTTCTCTGTGCCGATTGTCATTGCCGGTTCCTGTAAAGCACTCGCCTTGTTTGCTTGTTGGGGTGTCTTGTTCCTGGTTGCGGGGGCATTTCTGGGCCTGGTCAGTCTTTTTCGTGCTGGACTTGGCTCCTGGTTCTTGGTCTTTGTGCGCTGCTGGGCGCTGGGGTCGGCGTTTGGATGCATTCGCTCGAACTGGCCGGTGGACTGGCCGGTGGACTGGCTGGGTAGTGGGCGTGCAGGGCGGGTGGGTGCTGCGCTGGGTTTTATCGCTTGCCGAGCCATTAAACAGCAGTGGTCGCTCCGCAAGGGCTGAGTATCGGGCAGGGAATGGGGGTGATTGATGTCCGCCTGGTGGGTTGGGGCATCGGTTTGCTCCTGGTCTGGGCAGTTACTATGCCGGGGTTTTGGGCGCGGGGGCCTCCGATGCACAGGTGGCGCTGAGGGCCTCCTTTGCTGGCGGGGAGGCTGTTGCTTTCTAGCAACAGGTGCTCTCCTCCTACGGGGTGCACTTGGACGGGGGGGAGGGGGCTGAACTCAACCTGTGTGTCTAGTATCTTTTGTGTTCTGATAGAAGAGGGAATGTCAGGGTGGGTATAGCTCTCCTTATGGGATGGGGCTCCGTGGGGCTTGGTGGTGCTGTGGCCGTGGGTCCGGGTTGAACATGCCAAGGCCTCCCACCCCTGGTGGATCCTGGTGAACAGCGGTGCCTATTAGGGCCAATGGGGGAGCTGGCTCCATGGGAAGGCATTTTGTCTCCCAATCCTTCCCTCCCCACCTCTGTCCACCTTCTCGATCACTTTACCACTCATATAGGGTCTTGGGGCATGGGCACGTCACTGGGGTGCGAGGAGGGGTTTCCATCTTCGCTATCCCGTGGCGGCCTGGGTCCCAATTTTACTATACAACGTAGACAATCCCACTTATAACATTTTCATGAGACACACATGTAGGGACTTTGGGGTGGGGACACTTTTCGGCATCCAGAGGGGGAGCTGTTCAATCAGCTTCCCCTCTGGTGCCGGTGCCTACTGTTAAACCACATATAGACACTGAGGGCTCGGGGTGGGGGTTGGGGGATGTGTGGCTTCCTTCCCCACATCCCACCCCTCTGTTTTAAATGCACATTATAACAAAACGCATCAAGACCATATTCAAGCGGGAGGATGGAGGCTAGGAGTCTTTTCACACCCCTGTTAAAATGGGCCATCAGGTGTTAGGGTCCAGAAGAGGAATAGGTGGTCTGGTCGGGGACCTAGGCTGGTGGGCCGCTTTGCAACTGTGGGGCCCTTGGCGGTCTGCATGTCTCCATCCTAGAAGGTAGGGGATCCATCTCCTGGGTCTGGAAGCTGGTTGCTCTACTGGGGCATCGGTACCTAGGCCTGGGAGCATAAAGTGTGTATGGGGTGTATGAGTGAGGGTACAGCGTGCTTTCTTGGGTGTCTTGGTGTGTCGATGAGAGTGTATGTGCTTAAGAGGGAGGGAACGTAAGACTGTGTCTATGCCTTTGTCAACCTGTCAGGTTGGGTCTTGGGCTGCCCTCTCGCCTGGCGCACCTCAGGCCTTACATCTAATGGGGGGCCTATTTCCCCTCTGTAACTCCCTGCCAGTGACTGATGCCCCTGCCAGCTGGTGCGTTGGTGGTCAATCCGGTTCCGACCTGGTGCATGCCTGACTGGGCCTGGCTGGACCGGTGTGTCAGTCGGCCAATGTGCAGGGCTGATGTCTTCCTTTTGTTGGTTGGGGCACCTCTTTCAGGTTTGGGATTGTTGGGTGGTCCCGGTTCGGTGGCTCGGCGGGATACGGATCCAGCGTCCCTGCTCGTTCGATCAACTGTTCTGTGTGCTTCGTGCGTGGTTGGTTCATTGGCAGGTTGGAGTAGCCCTGGCCCCGCGCTGGTCCGCCTGGGGCTCTGGGGGTCCTTTGGACATCTTGGCTCCGATCTCCTTCCTGTCTGCATCGATTCCTGGGAGACGGATTGATTGCTGCTCACACCAGCTATCGAACACTCTTATGGAGAAACCTTATATGCACCAGCATGCTCACACACACACAAGGTGTGGGGTCTTCGGTGTTTACAAATATATTCTTGGGCTGAGGTTATTACTAGATCTTGATTAATTGGTACCATGGGATTTCAGTGACATTGTTGTATTTTTATATCAATTTTTGTGTGATGTGGTTATGTAGTTCTTAGTTCACAATGTTTGTTTTGTTTTGTTGATGTTCCTTTTTTCGGTTTTCTTGTTTTTTTCCCCTCTCTCTGCCGTCCTGTAGGTATGGAGGCAGACTTCGATGTTTTCCTGTGTTTTCTTTGTTCCCCTTCCTCTCTTGTATTTTCAACTCACCCTCTCTCTTAACTTTTCATTTATTACCTCTCTTCTTCATCTTCCCCTTTATTTTCCATCTCTGTGTCCATAACATCAGGAAATAAAACCCACAACAATTCATAATTCATAATAAATATTTCTCACACATATATATCAAGTGGAGTACTATAGCAAAAGCTGTACTGCTCCGCTTGTGAAATTAATCTGTTGGGCTTCTACTTGGTACTCAGACACCAATTCTCAGCTCCACACAGGACACGTAAAAAAAAATACAGCATCTACTTCTGTCTCATGAGCTGCCGCTCTAAACTTTATTCTTTTCTGCCATAAACCATGTTCTTCATGTGATAACCTGCTACCATCCACCAGCTTGCCCAAAAAAAGCTGGTGGATGAAAAGGGTGAACCTGCTGTTCACCCTTTTCATTACAACTACGTTTCACTGTATTTCAAATTTAAATTCAATTTAAATTTTAAAAACAATTTCATTGATCCCAGAGAAAATTAAATTCAACACAACAGGTAGCCAATTGAACCTCAGCTGATGTTCAGCACCACTGAGTGATGTTTACCTTCAGCTCAACACATTCCCGTTTTAAAATTATAAACAGTGACCTCCAGGCCTAACTGTACATTATAAATACTACAGGAAATTTCGACACAAATATTTGCAATCTATTATTTACATAGCTCTTTTTTTTTCAAGGAAAAAGTATAGGAATTTAAAGGAATAATATCCAGGTTACGTGTTTACAAATCAAGTGTACGCCTGCCTGTTTTTCTTCATGATTTGTTTAATTAGTTCATCCTATGTTCTGACCTCCTCAATACCGTTCCTGACTAAACATACCGTCTCTCTGCTTTCTCCATCTAATCTCAACAGAAACATGTCTCTGCATGTGACACATGATATTTTCATCCTCCTCACCACATTGTTCCTCCTGGAAAGTCTCTGGTTGTCAGCAGATTGCAAAGGTTCCTTCAGAGCACATGAGCTTCTTCAGTTCTTACTTCATACGATCTTAGTCCTTCTTTCTGAAGAACAGTGACTTTTCTGTTTCATGCATTTTGATGTTGGATTCTCCATCATCCTTTGCCAGCAGTCCAAGTAATCTAGTTGGATTGTCGCATTACTGGTTTTATTACCATTCCAGATTCTCACGTTTTTCTGAATCTCTTCACTCGCCTTGATCTCTTTATAGCAGAGTGAAGTTGTGCATAGCTTTCTACTCATCAGCAGTTCAGCAGAGGACAAACCAGTCAAGAGGAGTCGTCCTTTAGCTTAGCAGATGTAAATAAGGTCCTGACTGACTGTAACCTTCTTCAGAAGCTGCTTGATGATATGCACATGATATGGTGCTGAGGACTGGATGTGACATGATTAAAACCATATTATCTTGCAAAGTGCTGCATTTCCTTGCAGTTACAGTTTCTGGTATTAAATACTTCGCAGAAATGGACTTCACATTTGTCATGACATTGTTGGCAGATATGCCTGTAAACAGAGTAATATCTGGAAAGTTATAAAAATAATCTATTACCAACAGATAGTCTTTTCCATTGGAGTCAAACAGATCTGGTCCGACTTTATTCCAGGGTGTTGTAGGAAAATCAGGTATCTTAATTGGCTATCTTTTCTTTTCTTTTCTTATCTTTTTTTTTTTTTTTTTTTTTTTTACACGTGTCCTGTTTGGCAGTGTGGTGCTCAGAATTGGTGTCTGAGTACCAAGTAGAAGCCCAACAGATTTACTTTCACAAGCGGAGCAGTACAGCTTTTGCTACAGTACTCCACTTGATATATGTGTGAAAAATCTTTATTATGAATTGTTGGGGTTTTTATTTCCTGATGTTATTGACACGGAGACGGAAAATTAAGGAGAAGAAAGAAGGAAGATGAAGAAGAGAGGTAGGAAACAAAAAGTCAAGAGAAAGGGTGAGTTGAAAATACAAGAGAGGAAGGGGAACAAAGAAAACACAGGAAAACATTGAAGTCTGCCTCCATACCCACAGGACGGCAGAGAGAGGGGGAAAAACAAAACACGAAAAAGGAACATCGACAAAACCAACCAAACATTGTGAACTAAGAATTACACAACCACATCACACAAAAATAGATATAAAAATACAACAACAATGTCACAGAAAAACTCATGGTACCGATTAATCAAGCTCTAGTAATGATAACCTCAGCCCAAGAATATTTCCTTAAACACCAGAGACCCCACATCTATGTGTGTGTGTTAGCATGCTGGTGCATATAAGGTTTCTCCATAAGAGTGTTCAATAGCTGGTGTGAGCAGACATCAATCCGTCTCCCAGGAATCGATGCAGACATGAAGGAGATCGGAGCAAAGACGTCCAAAGGACCCCCAGAGCCCCAGGCGGACCCGGGCGGGGCCGACCGCATCCCCCAAGAGTGGAGCAAAGGAGAACCCCAGGGGAACATCCAGCGGCCGCTATGCAGGGGCCCGGGGGGCAGCAGTGACGAGCCCACGGGCCCCGCCGGCAACCGGCCGCGCCAGGGCGGGCCGGTCAATGGACCGGGAGAGCCGGGGCCCAGGGGCTTCCCACCCCCCAGCAGGGACCCGACAAGGGACCGGCCGACGAGGGGCCCCCGGCACTGCAGGGGCCGCGGCCGGCCGCCACGCGCCGCCTCCACCCTAGGCCAATCCCCACCGCTAACATCCCAGCGCCCCACCGATAGCCGCAGGGGATGGACAGCATCCCCAGGCCGGGCTCAGCCAGCATCTGGACACCAAGTTGTACCAGCTCCCGGGTCCTGATCCCGCGCAACGCAGAGCGCCAAGACCAGGCATCCAACAAGGGCCAGGGCCGGTCCAACCCGCCAATGAACCGGCCACGCACGGTGCGCACAGAACAGGTGATCAAACGAGCAGAGACGCTTGCCTATCTTTTCTGTCTGTTCTGATACTTTTGAAATGTTTCACACTCTATCATGTTTTTAATGTCCTTATTATTCTCAGGTCAGTATTCAGCGTCTCTGGTCCGTCTATTACACTTTTCTCATGTATATTATGCTCTCAGACTATGTGGTATCACAATCCTATTATCTATCAACAACAGCCCATTTGCCACTGAGCTCTGATCTGACATGATAATACATTGAACAGGACTTTGGGCCAGTCTCCTTGGATATGTTCCATCGCTGCTTGTAGCTTCTTCTCTGCAGCCGTCTCCTCACTTATTTGTTTTTATATTTGAATGAGATACTGGCAGACACTTAATTATTATGTTAACATGATTTTCTACTTCTTCTTCAGTCCAGCTCATGTGACCCATCTGTGGAGCACATTGACAGTGCTTCAGCTAGAGCTAAATGCTTGCCTGGTGTGTACATAAACTCAAACTGGAATTATTCCACATGTTGCAACCTATCATGATGCCACGCTGTAATTTCCTAAAGTTCTGAGAGTGGCCCATTCCATCACTAATGTTTGCTTAAGTAGTCTACATAGCTCCATGTGGGACTTTATAGACCTGTGGCCAAAGAATTGATTGAAACACCTGTATTCAATAATCACAAGGTGTGACCTGGAATACTAGAAAATGTTTTTTCCAATTTTGATTTATTGTTGAGAGACATGCAGAACAAAGAAGGAAGAACTAGGTTTCACAGATAAGAGTGATTTTTTTTTCTGTGTATTATGATAACACCCAGATTTATTAATTGAGGGGCATCACCCAATATGTTTAGCAATATGGTCCAATTACATTGTTGAAAGTGTGCTATAGAGCTCCGGACGTCACGTGACTCTCAGAGCATAGGCGCCATGTTGGCAGGCATGAGCGTCACCAAAATGAACGTCGCTGGCTGTGATTTTACTCCATCGGAGTTTACTCCCCATTTTAAAACGGAAGATATTATTGTCTATACCGGGAAATTAAAAACATTAAACATATCTGACCCTTACCATGCCCCTGGGATACTTTTTAAAACTTCAGAAGCTGTCAGAGCGGACCTTTTACCGGACCTGAGATACTCTCACAACAGCGTCAGTTTGTTTTTAAAGTTGTTGGTAAAGTGTAGTTTGAAGATGGCTGGGACAATTATTAATTATTCATATAAAGATTAATCTGTTTCACGTTTATGAACTACAGTGAATAAACAGGTGTTGAAAATCCCATCTTTATTCCATCAATAAAAGTTAAAAGCCATAAGCTTATGTGTTTTGTTTTACCAATGGCACTGAAAACCATCATTAGGCTGTTTGCTTCCATGGCTTCATTAAAATCCACATTATAGCACATAGAACAATGTTGGCTATATAATCGCCCCCAGAAGAATATGTGCAACAATAAAACGCATTCTCTTTGCAACCCTTGCAGTTCTGTGTGGAAAAACTTCAACTTTAACTTACAGTTCAGAGTCCTGCATCAGGGCGGGTACCTGCATAAGGTTTTTACATCATTAAGTTGTTAAATTAAATTTCAGGGGTCCGGGAGGAAGTTTCTTTAATGCGGGCGGGTTGCGAGTGAGAAAATATAATTGTTTATAATATTTTGTTTAAGACTCCCAAAGAGGATTGTGTTGATATATTATGATATGTGGAAAGAGCATGTCAGAATATTCCTCCAACTTTGTGCTGACAGCGGAAGATTCTCGCTATCTAGGCATCCAGCGCCGCTAGAGAAACTTTACTGCAGCGGGATTTTCGATTCATGAACTGAGAACATAGTTAAAACCAGGAACTGTGGTAAATTTTTCATTTCTGCATAATAATCTCTGCATCAAATAAATTTCAGTTTTCATAAATTTCAGAAAAGACTCTCTGGCAGCGCAAGATGCCTAGATAGCGGAAACATTCCGCCCTCAGCGCAAAGTTGGGGGAATATTGTGGCATGCTCTCTCCATAAACACAATATATCAACATGATTCTCTTTGGGAGTCTTAAAACAAAAATATCCCAAAATATTTTTTCACCCGCAGTAAAGAAACTTTCGCCAGACCCTTGAAATATAATTTATGTATTTTTCCATCTTTAAACGAGTCCTTGCAACATGTTTGAAGCGGACTAAGAGTCTTTTAAAACCTCAACATATCCACTGCTGTATAATATGAATACGAAAGTGTAATAAAAGGATTTAAATAATAGTCCGTTCAGACACTGATTATGTGGAAATGTGAATGTTAGAGCTGGTAAGAAAATCCGCATCAAGTTTTTAAAAGTGGTGAAAAAAAAAAAAAATCATCAATCACAGATATCCCCGGCGTCACAGGCTAAAATGACGCCCATCCTCTGACATATACAATTCCCTGATCCATTTTCCCTCGTCCTACTCGCTTAAGGCATATAAAAGCCTGGAGGGACATAAATGGACACGATCTGGGTTTGTTATTGGGATCCAGATCTGGAATTTTCCTGCACAGGATTGTGTTGTTGTCACCAGGAAGGAGACCTGTCCTGATTTTGGTTACCATGAGCAACGCGCTGTAGCTAGGTTATGTCTGTGTGCAACATTTTGTATGTTCATCTCAGGAAATAAAGTATTTTTATTTCTAAATAATTTGCATCACTTAATGATACAAGAGCAGTTATCAAACAAACTGTATTAAATCTGAATTACAGGTGAATCACTTAAAAAACCTATAAGAAACAGCTTCATTTCTGCCTGATCGCTGATCGCGCGTATCATGGCACTGATCCATCGTTTTCTGCATTCCGGATCCTTGGGATTCCTATAGAACGTTTCTCCCTTATCTTGTCCGCATCTGTTATGGCATCCTGGGGCACAACAGGCATCCACCATATTTACCGTTTCTAACTTTGGGTTAGCAGCAAATAAAAACTGCGGGAGACCCGCGGGAGACTGCCTGCCACAATGGCGCCCATTCGATTTTAACTGTTGCATGCTGGGAGAAGTGACGTCAACTCCCGGAGCTCTATACAAATAAAATTGCCTTGCCTATGTATACACCAAATTTGCTGACCTCTGACATTTAGTTGAACGTCCGACACCATCATTTCTTCTGTTTCGTGACGGAGGCTGCAGATGTAGACTCCGCTGTCAGAAAGTTGGGGTTTACTCAGAATGAGACTGAAGTCAGAAGAGTCTAGAGCATCAGGTCTCATTGATGTTCGGTCTTTGAAAAGCTCATTTTGGGCACGTAGGTCGTCTCCTTCTCGCCGTTGATGGACAATATTGGGATCGAGATCCAAGCGGCTCCATTTCACCGTGACGATCTCTTCCAGTACTTGGCTGTACAGGCAGGGCAGCACAACGGATGGTTCCCAGTCATCAACCTCCACTTTTGCAGTCAAAGAATCCTGAGAGGCTGGAAGGACAAATTAAGAAAATACATGTTTTAAATCTGTGTTAAAATAAATACATTTTAATCCAAAAAACTTGTATTTAACAAAAGTGGATACCGATTAAGATTTGGGTAATAACGATAATATTAATCCAATGTTTTTTAGTGGTGTAAATCAAAGTGATGTGCTGCAAGTAGTATATAAAATAAATAAATAGTCTATAGATTTTCATGGGATAGATATCTCACATTAAGGAGGTTATCAATTGCATCATTGAACCTGTTACTTAAATTTGCAATAAATCCTTCTTGAGTGGTATAGTTCCTGAACAAATGAAGATACAAGAAAAACTATTTGCAATTAGACTTGATGCATTTATCAATAAATATGATCTTTTAAATGACCATCAATATGGGTTCAGGAGTAACTGTTCAACTTCATTAGCTGTCATAGAATTTGTAGAACAGATTGCAACAGTAGTTGATCAAAAACTAAATACAGTGGGTGTCTTTATTGATTTGAGTAAGGCACTTGATACAATTGACCATGCACACTTGCTATAAATGTGAAGATTATGGTATTTGAGGTAAAACAAATCAATGGCTTTAAAGCTATTTAAGCACCAGATTTCAATACGTAACTATTAATAATATGGATTCACAGCTTGAAAATGTGGCGTGCCGAAAGGCTCTGTCCTGGGACCAAAACTATTTACACTCTATATAAATGATATATTTTCTTTATCAACTTTGTAAACATTTATAATGTTTTAAGATTATACACATTTCTTTTGTACGGGAAAAGACATGAGTGAATTTTTGCAGGTGGTGAATTTGTGTTAATTAAAAAGTGGTTTGATTATAACAACTTATCATTAAATAAAATTAAAACAAAATTTATTACCTTTTTTAGGAAACATTGATAATGCTAAACTATATTTAAATGGAATTGAAACTGAACGTGTATATGAAACAACATTTTTATGTGTGATCATAGATAGCAAACTAAGCTGGAAACCACATGTTGAATACATCAAGCGTCAAGTGTCTAAATCGTTTATTTTACTCCACAAATCAAGTGATGTACTAAATAAAAAAGCTTTGTTTTTGATATATTGTTCTTTAGTTTTCCCTTGTCATATGGTAAAGAGATTTGGGGTAATGCAGGGAAAATATGTATTGAGCCTTTATTTAAATTACAGAAAAAGGCTATTAGAATACTCAACAAAGTGGGATACCTTGCACCAACTAATAACTCATTTATACAATTGAAAACTTTAAAGTTATGTGATATTGTAAAAGTTAAAATGTTGGAGACTTTTCATAGAGTAACCAACAACAATATCCCAAATTGTATAAAATACCTTTTAAAAATAAGGAAAAATTGTTATAATCTTAGAGGAATAATTATTATTATAATGTGCTAAAGCAAGAACTAATGTGAAATCAAGGTGTATTTCTGTTCTTGGTGTGAAAGTATGGAATTAATTAAATGACGAGCTGAAGATATGCAGTTGTTTAGCTAAATTTAAAACATATTAAAACCTGGTAAGGCATCAACTCATCATACAGGCTAATTAATCTCATGGGAGTGGACACAAAAATATTATGTAAAGTTCTTGCTAAAAGACTAGACCCATATGTCCCTTTTCTAGTGCATAATGATCAGAATGGATTTGTAAGGAGTAGCCAGGGCTTTCATAACATTAGACGAGTCCTTAATATAATAACTGTCTTTAGATGCAGGACAAGCAGTTGATAGACTAGAGTGGCCTCGTTTGTTCAATGTATTGCTGAGATATGGAATTGAGGGAAAGTTATTAAAATGGATACAGTAACTATACACTGGCCTTTGGGATGTGTAAGGACTAATAACAATTTATCAAGCCAAATATCCCTACAAAGATCAACCCATTAGGGCTGCCCTCTGTCCCCATTATTGTTTTTTCTGGCCATATCTATTCGAAATTAAGCAAATCTGTCAGGATTTATTATTGGTGACCAAGAACATGGAATATCGCTATACGCAGATGATGTGATACTTTTCTTTTACAAATTATTAACTAGCATACCAGCAATATTACAGTTAATTAACAGGTTTGGTAAGTTTTCGGGATATAATATTAATGACACAAAATCTTCCATACTCTTCCTATACAAGGAGGAAAGAAGTAACCCAATCATAGATCGCCATTTTTTAATATAAGAAAAGGATTTACATATCTTTGAGTTAAGATTACCCCCCAAATTAAAACAAATTGTTAAAGCAAATTAGCATCCGCAAATGGGTGAAGTACGTGAATCAATTGAAAAATGGACAACAATGCCCATATAAATGATTGGCCAAATTAATTTGATTAAGATGGTAACACTGCCAAATTTTTAATACCCGTTACAGTCACTCCCACTGCCATTGCCAAAATGTTTTTTTAAGGAAGTTAACAAGCTTCTTTGTAGATTACTGTATCTTCCATATGACGGTTTGGTTTACAGATGCCGAGTTTACAGAGGTACTACTGGGCCGCTCAGCTTCGATGCGCTATGTTTTACTTCCTCACACGGTCTCCTCCAGCCTGGGTTTCTATAGAACAAGTCAGTTTTCTCCTATTTGGAGTAATGCATAGTTCGCTCATTTGTAAACATTTAATGACCTGAGTCTGAAATATTCAGTTCCTCAAAAACACTTCTTTAAGTACCAACAATTGAAACATTTTATTTCATTAAAGCATTGTGATGCCTTTCGGGAGCCGCCGCTCTCCTGTCTGGAAAATATTATGATAAAGCATGGACATGGGAAATGCCAAATTTCTATATTATATACTACACCTATGTCATATGATAAGGAATCCAGTAAAGATAGAATGAGGGCTTGGAGTTTGGATATTAAAGAGGATATCAAGGAAACTGAGTGGTCAAAAGCATGCTTAAAAGCTCAAATACAAACGATTAACACAAGAATAAAGCTGTTGCAACACAAATGGTTGATGAGGACATACATAACCCATGGAATGCTTAACAAATGGTCCCCGGACATTCCAGACACGTGTAAAATCTTTACTTGAGAAGAGAAGTTTAATTCACTGTGTATTTTGTGCTTTTTGGAAAATAGTTGTCTGTACCCTAAGTAACATCACAAAAACTCAAATACCACGCATTGCAAAACTTTGTATTCTGGGAATATACCCAGATCATCTTTCTATTAATAACAATCAGAAGACTCTTATCGACTTTGGCCTCATGCAGACCAGGAGGATGGTTGCTTGGAGTTGGAAAGAGACTGAAATATCTTCTGCACACTCTTGGATCAAGGAGATGGCAATGTGTGTTACTTTAGAGAAGTTAACGTAAATTTTAAGGGGTAAAGCACAGCAATTTGAAGAGATGTGAGCCCCTTTAATTGATTTCCTTAAGAAATAAGAAGGTCCATGTATTAATATTTTGAGTATTACATATTTATGTTTTGTTTTATTTTAATAACTACAGCTTTGATCAACATATTTGGACATACTTTTTATTCAAGAATTTTCAGAGTTTTTATCAATTTTGTACAACTCCTTTGAAAGGATCATTTTAGCTGGTGATTTTAATCTACACATGGATAACCTTTTAGACCCTTTATCAACAGAATTTTTAAATATTTTGAATTATATGGATTTTAGTCAGCATGTCATGCAGCCAACTCACAACAGAGGACACACCCTGGACTTGGTCATCACGCATGGCCTGTCCACCCATGTGTCCTCTGTTGTTGACTTGGCTGTCTCTGATCATTACTGCGTGTTTTTTAACATCACCAGTTTTATCCAGCAGGAGACCTCTGTGAGAACTGTCAGGAAGCGCCATCTAACCCCTGAAGTGGCTGCAGGTTTTCTAGAAGTTTTCCAAAAGTTTCCTCCTACTCTCTTACCTGCCCCCTGTGATTTTATCGTCAGTGATTTTAACAGAAGACTTCAGTCCGCTCTTGACCTGCTGGCTCCACTTAGAGTGAAACGCTCACATTCAAAACTTGCAGCGCCATGGAGAAATAACAATCTTAAAAAACTAAAGAGGGACTGCAGGGCGGCAGAGAGAAAATGGAGAAAAAATAAAACCACGATAAACCATCAATTATACACAGAACTTCACAAATCCTATAATAATGCTGTAAGAAATTCAAGAAATGCTTACTTTGCAAAAATCATATCAGACAATAAAAATAATCCTAAAATCCTTTTTTCCACCATTGATAAACTTTTTAACAGAGCTACTAATGCATTTCAGAAAACCCCCTCAAACACTCTTTGTGAGGAGTTCGCAGACCACTTCAGAGGGAAGGTAGACACCATCAGATGTAATATTTTATCTTCTCAGTGTAACATGGTTTTAGACAAATCTGAATGTGTGTCTCTACCAGAGGAAACACTGGACAGTTTTGTCCTGGTAGAAGCTGGGACTCTTGATAAAGTTTTCTCCTCAGTGAGGCCCACCACATGTGTTTTGGACCCGATTCCCACTTCATTTTTTAAGCCATTTTATGAATCTTTTAGGGATGAGATTTTAACCATGATGAATTGCTCCCTTCAGACGGGGGTCTTTCCTGCCGCCTTTAAAGGGGCGGAAGTGAAGCCCCTGCTGAAGAAGAGCAATTTAGATTTTAATGATTTTAATAATTTTAGACCGGTATCTAACTTACCATTTTTAAGCAAGGTTTTAGAAAAGCTAGTTTTAATTCAACTTAATGATTTTATTAATGAGCACAATGTCCTGGAGAAATTTCAGTCTGGTTTTAGGGTGAACCACAGCACAGAGACGGCCCTTCTGAAGATTTTAAATGATTTTAGAATAAATTATGACGCTCAGAAGGTGACAGTGTTGGTTCTACTGGATCTAAGCGCTGCCTTCGATACAGTAGACCACACTATTCTTTTAACCCGTTTAAAACAGATTGGCCTCTCTGGTGCTGTTCACAAATGGTTCACATCCTATCTCACAGACAGGACTTTTATGGTAAGTTTAGATACCTGCTCCTCTAGGGTCCATAGGATTACATGTGGTGTGCCCCAGGGTTCAATTTTAGGCCCAGTGCTTTTTAACCTTTATATGCTCCCTCTTGGCAGCGTCATCAGGAGACATGGAGTTAACTTCCACAGTTATGCTGATGATACACAGTTATACATCTCCATGTCTCCCGATGACACACGGCCAATGGATGCACTTTTTAACTGCATTTTAGACATTAAATCCTGGATGGCAGAAAACTTTCACCAGCTCAACCAGGACAAAACTGAAGTCTTAGTCATCGGTCCTGAGGCTCAGAGAGAGAAACTTTTACCAAAACTACAATCACTGTCTTTTAATCTCTCTTTACAAGTGAAGAACCTGGGCGTGATTTTTGACTCTGAGCTGACTTTTATTCCTCACATAAAAAATATCACTAAAATAGGTTTTTATCAACTAAAGAACATCGCCAGAGTCCGCCCCATTCTGTCTCGGGCCAATACGGAGACACTGATGCATGCTTTTATCTCCAGTAGAATTGATTACTGTAATGCCCTGCTTTCTGGTCTTCCCAAAAAGAGTATATCAGGTTTACAACTACTACAAAATTCAGCAGCACGTGTCCTGACGAAGACCAGGAGGCGGGAGCACATTACACCGGTCTTAAAATCATTGCATTGGCTCCCCGTACATTTCAGGATCGACTTTAAGGTTCTTTTAATGGTTTTTAAGTGTCTTAATGGTCTTGGGCCTTCTTATCTCTCTGAACTGCTTATACCATATAAACCTTCGCGGTCTCTGCGCTCCTCTGGCAGCCGTCTCCTTGTCACCCCAAAAGTCAGGACACACAAGCATGGCGAGGCGTCTTTCCAGTTTTATGGCCCTCACCTCTGGAACAGGCTGCCAGAGAACCTCAGGGCTGCAGAGAATATTCATGTTTTTAAGAGCAGGCTCAAGACTCACCTTTTTAGCTTAGCTTTTAACTGATTATTATTTATCACTGTTTGTTTAATTGCTTTGGATGTTTTATATGATTATATTTTTTATCAGTTTTACTTTTCAATCTTAGCACATTAATTTACCGTTTCTTTTTATACTTTAATTTATCTTAATCCCCGTTCCAGTGTTTCCTCTGTGGGAGCCCTCTGCCCCGGGAGCGGTGGTCGGCTGTAGCTGCCTGGGTGCTCTCCAGGTGGAGCTTGGGTGGAGGTGGGGGTCTTGGCCTTGCCTCCACTGGGTGCCCTGTGTCGGTGCCTCGGCTGCTGCTGTTAATCTACTGCTGCCGGGGCATATGGCTCCTCTGATGGCGTTTCCTTGCATGGTTCATCTACACTCGGCCCAATGTCCTTTTTTACTTTTTCTTTTAACTGTGTGTGCATGGGAGATGGGTTGGGGGGAGGGGGGTATAACTGTGACCATGCTTTTAAATCTGTGGGGGAGGGAAGGGAAGGTGGTTTTATGTGGGGTCATTTTAATCTGTAAAGCACTTTGTGATGCAACTTCTTGTATGAAAAGCGCTTCATAAATAAAGTTTGATTTGATTTGATTTGAATGTTTTTGTAACTTATTTTCATTTTTGTGATAAAGTTTTTGTTATTTGGTTATTGTTTGTTTAATTGGAAAATCTATTAAAAAACATGAAAAAAAAATTTATGATTTAAACAAAAAACTAATAGTATAAGTCGTTTTAGTAGTATGGCAAAATACCAAATTAGATCAATCACTGCGGTGACCGATCCATAAAATAGAATCAATTCTCCAAAGGTTATTGATTTCTAATCCAGCAAATGATTTAATGAAACATTACTTTGTCCAAAGAATGTTTTTGTTTTCACATCTCCTTTACATTGTGAGTTGGTTGTTTGAACACAAACAAAAAAGAGCCAGTTAGTCTTAAACTGATCACATTTAGTTTAAGAGCAACTTAGCTTCACTCCCAAAACTCTTCAATACAAGCCTTGGTCTTTAAGTATACATATTCATACTGAATTGTGACATCACAATCAATTTATTGGTTATTGTTTCTACTTCTTTGCATATTTGTCTGTTTTACTATTTTACTTTTACTTCTTGTTAGTTTTATTATTCATTCTTCTTTTACTTAGTAGTTTAGTTGTGTGTTACTAGCTTAGTGAGTTTGTTGATTAAAGCATTGTGACTATAAGTTGAATTCTTTTTGTAATAAACTCTTGTATTTTGGAAAGTCATTTGTTATTATTCCACATACATGTGTAGTTGCTGTTCAAAAAATGACAAGAACTTATTCCTTCATCTATTGTTTAATTATCTCAGCCTTATCAGGCAGGTAACTATAAACATTAACTGAGACTGAACTATTTGGCTATTATTATTTTTCCCGGATCCCAGCATGGTGCTCCAAACTTGGTAATTTTGACGTAAAATTATAATCATTGCCCAAAGCAATTATTTATAAGTATTCATAGCCAAAACCTACCTATCTGTGTCTCTACTCATATGACATTCCAGCTATTATTAATCGCTTACTCAAAGGAAGCTCTAATCAGATGGTTTTTAGCTTTGATTTAAAGGAATTCAGTGTTTCAGCAGCTTTGCAGTGGTCTGGAAGTTTGTTCCAGATAAGGGAAGCATAGAAACTGAAAGCTGCTCCTCTATGTTTGGGATCATCTTGGGATGATCAGTAGATTCAGTCGAGCTTTCAGAATTATCAAAAATATTAGCCTCATCTAAACCTTCAACTTGTATGTTGGACCCAATCCCAACCAAATTATTTAAGGAAGTGTTCCATTTGGTTCCTGGCCCCATTTTGGATATGATGAATCTATCCTTAGTAAACGGATACGTACCACAGGAATTTAAAATAGCTGTAATTAAACCTTTACTCAAGAAACCTTCCCTTGATCAAGATGACTTAGTGAATTACAGACCTATATCTAACCTTCCTTTCTTATCCAAAGTCCTTGAGAAAATTGTTGCTAATCAAGTCTGTGAACATCTAAACAGTAACGAGCTGTTTGAAGAGTTTCAGTCAGTTTTTAGAGCTCATCATAGCACTGAAACAGCACTGGTGAAGGTTACTAATGATATTCTCATGGCCTCAGATAATGGACTTGTGTCTGTTCTGGTTTTGTTAGATGTCAGTGCTGCTTTTGACACAGTCGATCATAATATTCTCTTAGAAAAGCTTGAACATGTTGCAGGGATCAAAGGAACAGCACTAGGCTGGTTTAAATCATATTTGTCTGATAGATTCCAGTTTGTTCATCTAAAAGATCAATCTTCTTCACTCTCAAGGGTTACTTGTGGAGTTCCACAGGGTTCTGTCCTTGGACCAATTCTTGTCACCATATATATGCTTCCAATTGGTAGAATCATTAGACAGCATGGGATAAATTTCCACAGCTATGCTGATGATACACAACTATATTTATCCATAAATCCTGATGAACCCAGTCAGTTAGGTAGATTACAGGCATGTCTGGAAGACATAAAAGCATGGATGACCCTAAACTTTTTGCTTTTAAATTCTGACAAGACAGAAGTTGCTGTCTTTGGACCAGAAGTTCTTAAACAGAAACTGATTAGTCAATCACTTCATCTGGATGGCATTAAATTGGCCCCCAGTAATAACGTAAAGAACCTCGGCGTTATTTTTGACCGAGACTTGACATTTAAATCCCATATTAAACAGGTTTCTAGGATTTCTTTCTTTCACCTCTGGAATATTGGTAAAATTAGAAACATCCTGTCCAGGAGTGATGCTGAGAAACTAGTCCATGCATTTGTTACCTCAAGGCTGGACTACTGTAATTCTTTACTATCAGGTAGTCCACAAAATGCCATTAAAAGCCTTCAGTTGATCCAAAATGCGGCAGCAAGAGTTCTGATGAATATTAAAAAGAGAGATCACATTTCTCCTGTTTTAGCTTCCCTTCATTGGCTCCCTGTTAAATCCAGAATATAATTTAAGATCCTTCTTCTTACATACAAAGCCCTTAATAATCAAGCTCCATCATACATCAGAGATCTAATTGTTCCTTATGTTCCTAACAGAGCCCTTCGCTCTCAGACTGCAGGTTTACTTGTAGTTCCTAGGATCTCTAAAAGTAGAATGGGAGGCAGATCTTTTAGTTATCAGGCTCCTCTCCTGTGGAACCAGCTCCCAGCTTTAGTCCGTGAGGCAGACACTCTGTTTACTTTTAAGGCCAGGCTTAAAACTTTCCTTTTTGATAAAGCTTATAGTTAGAGTGGCTTAGGTCATCCTGAGCTATCTCTGTAGTTATGCTGCTATAGGCTTAGACTGCTGGAGGACAGACTTACCAATTTTCTTCACTCTGCTACTTCCTTTTCTCCTACGACTCTCCAGTTGTATTACAGTACATTCTGTTATTTCGACTGTTAACTTTGTTTTCTCTCAGTGTTTTTCTCTCCATAGAAGATATACCTGGTCTGGTATCCTGCTTGGCTGCAATGCCCTGTTGGACGGGGGGCATCGACTGGGATGATGCTCCCAGTAACTGAACATCCACTGTGTCCTGTTATCAACTTTTTACTTTCTGTAACATAGAAAGTTCTCTTATATCAGATCTTCTGTTCCTTCTGTGTCTCTGCTCTGTCTTCTCAAACCCCCAGACGGTCGTCGCAGGTGGCTGCTCCTACTGAGCCTGGTTCTGTTGGAGGTTTCTTCCTGTTAAAGGGGAGTTTTTCCTCTCCACTGTCGCTACATGCTTGCTCAGTATGAGGGATTGCTGAAGGATTGCTGTGGTTGGAAATCTGCCCAACCTCACGCCAATGACTGACGCAATCTGCTGGGATTCCTTAAATAGGAAACTTTTTAGCTGATTGGAATGTTTGTATAATTGTATTGAAATGACTTCTTGTTAAGTGCCTTGAGATGACATCTGTTGTGAATTGGCGCTATATAAATAAACTGAATTGAAATAGACTAGAGTTGTAAGACCTGAGTGGTCTTGGGGGGGTTGATTAAGTGACAACAGATGTTCCACATACTTTAGTGTAGTTAAATGGAACGAAAACCAAGACACCTACAATAATGACATACAATTACATGGAACTGGGATGAGCACAATAGAGCAAACCAGCACTGAATCATGGAGCTTAAACATTGAGAAGGACTGAATGACATTGAAAATGTCAGAGGGATCAAAGGGAGACAGAACAGCTGGAGGACAATACAGAGGACAAAGAACACAGAGTGAATGAAATACAAAGAATCTTCAAACCTAAAAGAAAAAAAGTCTAACCCAAAACATAAAGAGAACAAAAGGCTGTTCCACAAAGCATGCTCAAAAAAATCTAGGCTTATTTGAAATAGCCCTGCTTGAATTAGCCAAACAGTTCACTCCAGGCTTGATCGGTTCCACGAATGAAGCTCTGGTGGACTCAATCAAGCGGAGCTTAACAAGCTAGGCTACATTAAAGGCAGCCCCTGTCAATCGATGCTAGATAAGTGAGAATGGAAGGAAAGGAAAGAGCCGCCCAAGCTAGAATTATTAATGCAAGCCTATGAGCATCACAAATACATCACAACCAATAAAAGGGAACACCAGCTGCATAAAAAAGCTTGTGAGGCTGCATTCTGAATTAAAGTGAATTAGGTGGTGTCGGTACATGGACAGTCTAGAGTGTGACACACAGTGAGCGTTGAGAAACACTACTACTGTAAACTTCTAAATTCACGTTAATAAATTATATTACCTCATTGGGTAGGGCCAGATAATATGGTGTCTGTTGTGAATGATTAAAACCAGCAGATAACATATGAAAGAAAATAGCTGACAGGTTAAACGTTTTAGAACATGATTTAAGTAAGGATGCAAAAATATTTAACAACTAAATAAGAACACTTTCAAGCCTTCAAAATGTAAGGCCACATTAACACAGTATTTCCTTTTACATATATATTTTGTTGGCAGTTGTAAGGTACTTAAAGGTAATTTGAACACATTTGAACACGACAGCATGTTTATTTTTATGGGTCCATATAAGACAAAAAGTTATATATTTGTAATAATTAATGATTCTTGATAATAATGCTTGTCAGGAGCAACATGGGTGGAACAAAATGTTTGTGGCAGCAAGAAAAGATTAAATACAGTAACATTCGTCAAAATGGTAAAAAATTAAATCTAATTAGAACTACGTAAAAAACAAACAAACAAATTGCATAATTTAGCCACCAAACAGGAAACTGCAGCTGCTGAAACTGCTGTAATAAATTTATATTTGAGGGTGTATGTGTGTGAGGGAGAGAGAGAACAGCGGAATACCAGCCCTGTAGTTTGACATCACATGGCTTGTCCAATCATATTCATCAAGCTAAAATAACAGCAAACATCAGCCTGCCATCGAGCTGGCTTGTCTAGCAGCATATTTCCCCGTAGTGACTAAGTGGGGCTTCAGATAAGCCTCGTTTGTGGAACTGAATTTTGGAAAATTAAGCCGAGATTGTCGTAGTAAGCCTGGCTTTTGTGGTTAGCTCGCTTCATGGAACAGCCCTCCGAACTTAGAAAATAAGTTTTTTTTTTTTTTAAAACAGCAATACAAAGGAGTTAATCAGTAGAGCAAGACCTTAACAATAATGAACCAAAAAAATTATTAGAATGGGAACACCGACAAAAGAAAACGCCAGTGGATCATAACAAAAAAACAGTCAAAGAATAATTATTGGACACTAAAAGCAATTAAATCCAAAGTAGATTTTAAAAAATGGTTACAGACAGGGGTGTAACCATCATTTTTCAGAGGTCTTTTGAGTGATTTATCATCCTCTTGCATTCAATCGCGCATTTTCTTAATGGCTAAAAAAAACATTTAATCAATGCTGCACGATGAGTGCGCTGGCTTATTTATTAGCAATATTAATAGTAGTTTAAAGACAGCTATTAATTATCATTATTACTATAAATAAAATGAATGGCTACAAGTACCACCTGCTCAGCAGGAACAAATAACTTAAAATGTCAGTCTCAATTGACCGTTTGAGTCAATCTGGAAAGATTCAACAACAACATGTTAAAGAATAACAGCTGGACTTAGCGCATGGCTTCAGCAAATCACAATAAATAACAGATCACCTCTTCACAATATTTTTTTTTTTTTACAGGTTATCAAACTGATTGACATCAGTCCTGGGTTACCTATTAAAATATAGACAAAAAATATTTTGGAGTGGTAATGAGTGTAATTCTAAATTAAAACTGCAAGCAACCTCAATAGGCCCTCGCAGCTTAGTGCCACTCGGCCTGTGCTACAGCCGTGGGACTCATGCACCACAGACTCAATCCCATCTCAAAAACAGCTCAACGCTTCCACTGAGCCTCCTGATCAAATCTTCATCACAAAGAAAAAGGCCAAAAGGGCAGCTTTCAACCAAAATGGCCGTCTTCCTATGGATTATGGACCTTGACTTCAAAAGAATTTATTAGTTCAGAAACAAACAAGTATGTACTGAATTTCACAATCCTAGTTAAAAGTAAAAGAGTGATTATTTTAATCCTTCTGGGGGCGCAGTGAAGGAATTAGGCCACGCCCACCATTTGCATACATATCTGTTAGGGGTTGGACTAACATCCATGTTGTTGAATTTTGTGCACATTAGATGATCTATGTGTAAATTAGAGCCAAACGTATTTCCATGGCCCGTTATTAGGTTTTGCCATGCCTCCAGAGCCACACCCTCTTACAAAAACTCTATCGGAGAACAAATTACCCCAACCTGTTTTCAGTCACTAACCACAGCTATATGTTGATTAGGTAAAAGGAGTCAAATATGGACCTTTTTAAGTAAAACAATACACTTCCTGTTCTCAGAGGCGACATTAGCAAATAAACCTATGAATGTGTTTAATGCTGATATGTGATGATTCAGAAAGTTTAGTACAGTTGTGTCCTTGTCTGTGGAAGGTAGTACATCATTTACTTTTATGGCAAGAAGCCATACTTTGAGGCTTAGCGACGCCAACATGCTTTGATGCAGCCAAAAACTTTAGATAACTTTAAATCCCAAATGCCTTAACGGTGTCTTCACACCGAATGCGTTTGAAGCGTCAAGGGCGTCAGGTTTACATGTAAAGTCAATGCAGAAGCGCTTTGACGCGCGTCAGGGATTCTGCAGCGCGTTACGCGCCGTTTTGCGGCGCAAAAACGCTTTTCTGCCTCATTCGCGCGTCAAATTCCTGCGAATGAAGTGTTTGACGCACGTCATGCGCGTTTTTGCGTCTGCCGCTGAAGTTGAAAAATCTGAACTTCGGTGTTAATTTTGCGCAACGTCAACCAAGCAGGAGCCTGGTGACGTGGTATCACGTGATGCTGTGACCCAGTTCACGGGGCCAGGTCCGGCAAAATTCATTCATAAAACATGGAAGAAATACTGATAACGGCCGTGCCTAATCAAACGACACCAGCTGCTTTCTCTACAGAGACGGGAATAAAAAGGACCTCGCTTGGAGGAATATAAGTGAGGAAATACGGCTACCTGGTAAGTTCATTTCATTCTTGACTGATCCTGCGAACCTGTGCAGAAGCCAGCAAGCCCACCCACTGTCCCGCTATTTTACAAATATTTTCCCGCTGATGTGCAGTAAATAGAGAAGGGAGACTCTCTCTTTAAACACTACATCGACAGCTGCCATCTTGCAAACCGACGGTCTGGCACTACTTCCTCACACAAGTTGTTTATTTCCGGCTTGACGAGCTGCGAATGTTCAAGCGACACACTTTGGAGTGCGGCGCGTTTCTGACGCTTTGGTGTGAACGCACCGTAAGACTATCCTCACTCATTTTGAATTCTGTAATTTAAAAGCTCTAAATGGCTGCTTTCATCCAAAATGGTCGACTTCCTGTAGGGTTTGGACCATGGCTTCAAGAGACTTTTTGTAGGTCCCTAGACACTACATGGGTGTGCCGAATTTCATAATCCTTGGATAAAGTATGTGTCGTAGTTCTTAGATTTTTGATACCCGCCCAGGGTGTCCAAACGAACATCCCTCGGGCTCCTGACTCCGCCCAGGGTGTCCAGTGGGACATGGCCTCGAGGTTCTACGCCACGCCGTGGGTCTTCTGCGCCACGCCGTGGGTCTTCTGCGCCACGCCGTGGGTCTTCTGCGCCACGCCGTGGATCCTGTACGCCTTCCTCCTGAGGGTCCTCTACGCCTTCCTCCTGAGGGTCCCCAGCGCCGTCCTCCCGAGGGTCCCCATCATCTTACCAAGGTCCCCTCAGTTGACGCCGGCTCCCTAGCTACAAGGTTCTCTGCAGCCGGTTCCCAAGACACAAGGTTCTCTGCAGCAGGTTCCTTAGACATAAGGTTCTGCTCCGCAGCCGGCCACCAAGACACAAGGTTCTGCTCCGCAGCCGGCCACCAAGACACAAGGTTCTGCTCCGCAGCCGGCC
This sequence comes from Valencia hispanica, assembly GCA_963556495.2. Taxonomy (NCBI): domain Eukaryota; kingdom Metazoa; phylum Chordata; class Actinopteri; order Cyprinodontiformes; family Valenciidae; genus Valencia; species Valencia hispanica. The sequence goes on along the minus strand of OY747707.1, from coordinate 9,744,051 downwards.
ACCAAGACACAAGGTTCTGCTCCGCAGGCCTCCACGCCACAGGGTTCTCCGCCATAGGCCTCCACGCCACAGGGTTCTCCGCCATAGGCCTCCACGCCACAAGGTTCTCCGCCGCAGGCCTCCACGCCACAAGGTTCTCCGCCGCAGGCCTCCACGCCACAAGGTTCTCCGCCGCAGGCCTCCTCGCCTGCTGGTTCCTCGTCGCAGGCCTCCTCGCCTCCTGGTTCATCGTCGCAGGCCTCCTCGTCTCCTGGTTCCTCGTTGCAGGCCTCCTCGTCTTCTGGTTCCTCGTCGCAGGAATCCTCGTCTCCTGGTTCCTCGTCGCAGGCCTCCCCGTCTCCTGGTTCCTCGTCGCAGGCCTCCTCGTCTCCTGTTTCCTCGTCGACGGCCTCCTCGTCTCCTGGTTCCTGGTCGCCGGCCTCCTCGTCGCAGGCCTCCCAGGTTCCCGCTCCTTCGTCTCAGGCCTCCCAGGTTCCAGCTCCTTCGTCGCAGGCCTCCCAGGTTCCCGCTCCTTCGTCGCAGGCCTCCCAGGTTCCCGCTCCTTCGTCGCAGGCCTCCCAGGTTCCCGCTCCTTCGTCGCAGGCCTCAGGACTTTGTTGTTGTTTGTTTTCGGACTCTAGCCCTCCTTCCGAGGCCCCCTCAGCCCACCCTGGTTGGGTTGGTTCTTTGGACTCTTAGGGGCATCTAGTAGCCGCCCTTGGGGGGGGGGGGGGGGTTCTTTCACAGTTGTTAGGTGTTTGTGTTAGTTCTTTTCCTTATTTAGTTTTATTATCATGTTAGGTTATTCCTAGTCTTTATTAGTTATTTCTGGCACTTCCTTGTTTCCGTATTTCTTCTTGCTCTTAGATGTTTTTCACCCTTTTGTTTCTGTGTCCACCTTCTTATTTGTGTTTCCTTAGTTTGTCTCATTTATTTCTTCCTTCTGTTCTCCAGTGTTTCTCTTTAGATTCCCCTCCTAGCCATATCTTTTGGTAGTGTCTAGTTTCTTAAGAGTTTTCTGTTTCCCTTGCCTTTTCTGTAGTCTCCCTGCCACTCTGCTCCTCACTCAGTTCTACTAATTGCCCTTACCTGCATCTGCTTCCACTAATTGGTCATTGGTCTTCTCTGTCATTTCCTCATTCCCTCCTCAGTATATATTCAGCTCTCATTCAGTCACTACTCGCTGGTTCATCGTCATTCTTCCCTCGTCAATGCTGCCTTTGGGTCCTCACTTCTTAAAAACATGACAGTAAGGCTGGGGGTAGTTATTTTAATGCTTCTGGGGGTTGCTGTGGGCGAATTAGGCCACACCCACCAATAATTGTTATAAAAAAATTTAAAGGTTGGACTAATAACCATCCTATGTAACATGGCCCAGATCAAATAACTTTAGTGGAAATTAGAGCCAAATATATGGCCACGGCGTGACACTGGACTTCACCACACCACCCTCTTTTGAAAACTCTTAGTAATGGACAAGAAGTTACCCCAACTCGTTTACAGTCAGTATACAGTTTCATGTTGATTAGGTCAAGGGTGTAAAATATAGAGCTTTCACAGCAAAACATTACACTTCCTGTTCTGAGGGGGCGGGGCTTAAATGATGTCAGTATTTGACCATTGGGATTCCTCAATAACCTGATGCCCATCCACTACAGCAGGTTTCATCCCTCTGTGATTTTCTCAATAGGCGATATAACAGGTTTTATATTTTTTTAATTTAGTCAAAGTTTAAGGCCTGAACCAACAACTTTAACATAAACGAAAAGTCAAGTTTTTCTAAAAACTTTAGATCTCCCATGCCTGAAGGTCAATCCTGACCACTTTACAACCCAATCAGTCAAAATCTCTAGGAGGAGTTTGATCAAATGCGAAGGCTGTCAACAGCAAAAACTGGGTCAGAATCTCAACTTAAATCCAACATGGCTGACTTCCTGTGCGTTTGGGACGATGACGTTTTAAGGAACAATAAACTGGGAGAATAAAATAGGCGCCTTCGCTGCTCAGGCCTAAATATCAGTTATAACCCGGTCCTGATTCCTGGCTGGTTTTTCCCACCAATGGATCTCTTTCTGTTAGAAAATGTTTATTATCATTGATAAGTGTAATATTGTGTATGTTACTGTATAATTCCTCATGTGGGTGATAAATCCTCTCTAGGAGTTGATTGAGAGGGTTGTCTGGAAGGCCTAATTTACATGTACTTTGTTATTCCGTTTCAACACCCACAGGCCTAATGTGGGTGTGGTTTATGACCTGTTGTAAACCCCTGTTTTATAATAAAAACTTTGGGGGAGAGTGAACTCGGTGGGACAAGGATTTGAGCATGTTTGGGAGAAGACACTCTTGTTCAAATGTCTTTCATCTCCCTTGTGAAATCTTCATTCGCAAGTAAAACTCAGAAGCTGTGTCTTTCCTCATTTCTGTTCTATGTTCTAAGGTAATATGTACCTAACATGACTTGGTCCTGCGAGCCGGAGCCAACATACCCGTGTTCCTGCGGATCAGTCAAGGTCAGCTGAAGACTGTGCATACCTACAGGTTAGTCTTGCAAAATAAAGCCCACAACAGAAAATTCTGTGTTGGCCAGTGTGACTCGATTAGCTCCACCGGACCGGATTGATGGCATCCAAACTTTGTGCAGAATGGACTGAGGAAACCAGGTATGATGAGCAGTGTGATTGTGTAGACACTCTAGAGTTTAAACTAAGGTTTCACCAGTTGAAAATAATGTTTAGAGATTAAGTAACTAAAAAACATAGCCAGGAGTTTAGGTAAAGATTAAGTTACTAAAAAACCTAGCCAGAAGTTTAGGTAAAGATTAAGTAACTAAAAAACCTAGCCAGAATTTTAGGAAAAGATTAAGTTACTCTAAATAAAACCTGGCCTGAAGTTCAGGAAGAGATTAAGTAACTAAAACTTCTGGCCCAAAGTTCAGAAACAGATTAAGTTACTCTAAAAAAAAATCTGTCCCAAAGTTCAGGACAAGATTAAGTAACTCTAAAAAACTGGCCCGAAGTTCAGGACAAGATTAAATTAAAGTTATAGTGGGATTTATTTGGTGTGTATGTGTGATTGTGTGACTGGAAGAGATTAACTAAAACGACCCAGCAGCTGGAAACCTGACAGTGATAACAAAAGGCTGTTTTTAGTTAAATTAAGCTAAACCCTCTTCATTAGAAATTTAGGTGGAATTGATTTGGAGAGTCTAAAACGAGCAGTCAACTGGGATAGGACCCCCAGTGAGAAACCGGATTAGACAATAGGTCTGATCTAGAAGTTTGTCTCTCAGGTTGGCTTTCGGTATTTCACATTTGCTCCAGATTAACCCACACATACCTTGAATAATGGGGAACAGTAATGAAAAACACAAATTAGAAGGAGATCCTAAATACATGGCTGAAAAATATGAAGGAAGCACAAAATACCTTGGTAAATAGAAAAAAAGAACACGATTTTGAGGGGAAATTAGAAGTAAAACCTTGCGTTTGTTTAGTGCACCTAATAAAGAGAAAAAGGAAACCTAAAAAAGGAAACAAAAAACAGGAAAGCAATTGTCTGCTGCATTAAAATGGCAAGAAGCTTATCGCAGACAAAATGGAAAGAAAAATAAAACAGTGGAAGCATGCATGATAGCGCGTCAAGACGACAATAACGGTCAGAATGATTTAAGAATTTAAAGACAGCAGCAAGCTGCAACAACCGCTCCACAACCGACCACATCCTTTGAAAGTGTTGATCCACCTCCGTATCCACCGCCACCCAGTATTTATCCAAGTTTGGTTTCATTTCAAGCTTCAACTTACCCTCCAGCAGCGAGCGCACGGCATGGAGCAGAAGAGGGGATTGGAGTAACGGGGTGGGGGGACTGCTGGGCCCTCCTAAAACGGAAATGGCCTCCTACAGTCAAGAATGTTCTGGCACATTTCAAGTGATGGAAGTGGCCAGCCCTGCATGTAACCCTGCTGCCCAAAATGGGGACACAAATGGAACCATGTTAGTTTACAGAACATGGACAGTAGTGTTCCAAGAAAATAGTGGGATAACTGATGATGGTCAAGCGGGAGGAGCCTTCCAGCAGCAGCTGAAGAATGCTCTTCTGGAAGGATTCACCCCATCCATACGTGACTGGATCAAAAAACATGGCATTAATCTGCCAACATGTGATTTGGATGAATTCATGGATTTTGCTATTCATGCTGAAAAAGTAACAGAAGCAAAAAAGGAGAAAAAGCATTGGCTGACTCAAACAAAGGAATAGTTTTTAAAAAAAGGTTTAAAAAAATTTAAAAGAAAATTTTTTTTTATAGTGCATGCGTAACCTGTATTTGTCACAATCCACAAGGAGATCACCTGTGCAGGTTTGGGACTTTGTGTTCATAAAAGTGATTAAAAGGAAAACCTGGGCGAGCCCTCGCTGAGAAGGACCTTTCCAAATACTGTTGACCACACCAATTGCAGTTAAAATTGCAGAAAGAGCAACGTGGATACATTTGTCACATTGCAAGAAACAACTGCTACATCCGAGTAAAAAGAGACACTACACCCACCCACTTAAACACACACACACATCTGTGGACGTGGAACAAGTACAGGAAAAGAACACTGTTAGCTGAACTAAAGGGGTGAAGTGCTAGTAACCTCTCCCACTTGAGAAGATAGAAAGATGAATCGACATTGGACCTTTCTAAGCTGCCTGTTATCCCTAACATGCATCATGCTGTTAGGCCTTCAACAGAAACTGTATTGAAAGAAAAGATATGAAATAAACTTTGACGTTATCATGACAATGCATGGTACCAACATACAAATGTAACTGCTATGGCTTTTAATATGTCTGATTGTTTTGTGTAATGGCATGGTTTTCAAGTAAAAATTATGGGATGCAGAAAGCTAAAAATAGCATCAATAAAAAAGTTGGAAAACTATACTGAATTGCTTAGGAATTTCATTTAACTTGTCTAATTGGAGGAATCCAACTAAGTGGGGTTATAATACTAATCGCACTAATCTAAGAAGTATAACAACAGCTAGATATCCAGCAGCTGTTACCATTTGTATTAAAGCTAAATGCAACTATATAGGCGGATGGTATTAAAGAGATCTTTATCTGGGAAGATCACAGTGTGATAACACTTTGGAAATTGAAAATTTAAACTCAACTTCAGTATACAAGGAAGCTGAGAAGAATGAGTTTGACAATAAGGCCACTAGAGCCATCTGCAACACTTTCAACCAACCAAAGCCATTGAGTGAGGGGGCACCTTCACCTCTTTCTCATTTCTGGCTGTGTGGTTCAAACACCTACTTATACCTTTCTGCTAAGTGGTGTGGCACCTGTCATTTGGCCAGACTGAGGCCAGCTTCCTTTGTGATCCCCAGATAAAATCTGACCGAAAGAATGCATGTAATCCCACTTATAACATTTTCATGAGACACATGTAGGGACTTTGGGGTGGGCACACTTTTCGGCATCCAGCTGTTCAATCAGCTTCACCTCTGGTACCGGTGCCCACTGTTAAACCACATATAGACACTGAGGGCTTGGGGTGGGGGGATGTGGGGCTGTCTTTCCCACATCCCACCCCTCTGTTTTAAATGCACATTATAACAACACACATCAACACCATACTCGAGCGGGAGGATGGAGGCTAGGGGTCTTTTAACACCCCTATTCGCTACGGGCCATCAGGGGTTGGGGTCCGGAGGAGGAACAGGCGGTCTGGTCGGGGTCCTGGGCTGTCGGGCTGCTTTGCCACTGTGGGGCCCTTGGCGGTCTGCTTGTCTCCGTCCTAGAAGGTAGGGGGTCCATCTCCCGGGTCCGGGGGCTGGTGGCTCTACTGGGGCATCGGTACCTGGACCTGGGAGCATAAAGTGTGTATGGGGTGTGTGAGTGAGGGTACAGCGTAATTTTTTTGGTTGTCTTGGTGAGTCAGTGAGAATGTATGGGTTTAAGAGGGAGGGAACGTATGATTGTGTCTGTATGTCTTTGTCTGCCTGTCAGGTTGGGTCTTGGTCTGCCCCCTCGCCTGGCGCACCTCAGGCCTTACACTTAATGGGGGGCCTATTTCCCCTCCGTCACGCCCTGCCGGTGACGGGGGCCCCTGCCTGTCGGTGCATCGGTGGTCAATCCGGTTAGGACCTGGTGCGTGCCTGGCCGTCCCCTGCGGCTATCGGTGGGGCGCCCCGACGTAGGGCAGGGGTGGGGCGCTGGGATGTTGGCGGTGGGGATTGGCCTAGGGTGGTGGCGGCGCGTGGCGGCCGGCAGCGGCCCCTGCAGTGCCGGGGGCCCCTCGTCGGCCGGTCCCTTGTCGGGTCCCTGCTGGGGGGTGGGGTGCCCCTGGGCCCCGGCTCTCCCGGTCCATTGACCGGCCCCCCCTGGCGCGGCCGGATGCCGGCAGGGCCCGTGGGCTCGTCACTGCTGCCCCCCGGGCCCCTGCATAGTAGCCGCTGGACGTTCCCCTGGGGTTCTCCTTTGCTCCACACTTGGGGGATGCGGTCGGCACCGAATGTCCGCCTGGGGCTCTGGGGGTCCTTTGGACGTCTTTGCTCCGATCTCCTTCATGTCTGCATCGATTCCTGGGAGACGGATTGATGTCTGCTCACACCAACTATCGAACACTCTTATGGAGAAACCTTATATGCACCAGCATGCTAACACACACACATAGATGTGGGGTCTCTGGTGTTTAAGGATATATTCTTGGGCTGAGGTTATCATTACTAGAGCTTGATTAATCGGTACCATGAGTTTTTCTGTGACATTGTTGTTGTATTTTTATATCTATTTTTGTGTGATGTGGTTGTGTAATTCTTAGTTCACAATGTTTAGTTTGTTTTGTCGATGTTCCTTTTTTGTGTTTTGTTTTTTCCCCTCTCTCTGCCGTCCTGTGGGTATGGAGGCAGACTTCAATGTCTTCCTGTGTTTTCTTTGTTCCCCTTCCTCTCTAGTATTTTCAACTCACCCTCTCTCTTGACTTTTTGTTTCCTACCTCTCTTCTTCATCTTCCTTCTTTCTTCTCCTTAATTTTCCGTCTCCGTGTCCATGACATCAGGAAATAAAAACCCCAACAATTCATAATAAAGATTTTTCACACATATATTAAGTGGAGGACTCTAGCAAAAGCTGTACTGCTCTGCTTGTGAAAGTAAATCTGTTGGGCTTCTACTTGGTACTCAGACACCAATTCTGAGCTCCACACTGCCAAACAGGACACGTGTAAAAAAAAAAAAGAATGCATGTAAACCACCCCAGAAAATGATATACTGGTACAACGAAATCTCCACCTTTAATATCTAATGCTAAAGGTGTGTTAATGGCTGCTTTTCCTTTGTATGGAGTTGCATATCTAGGACATAGAATCAATTATGTATATTGGAATACTGTAATGTTGTTGAAAATATGTACACCGATTTTGATCATTCTGTTATTGTTTTGTTTGTTTTATATGTGTGTTTTACCGTGTATTAGGAAAATGATGGGCTAAGTGATGAATACCAGGCTCTGTTACTAAATTATAAAAATGATGACGAAAAAATAAAGACAGCGAGTAAGAGTAGATGAGCGCTCTGAGTGAAATTGATAAAAATCCTATATGAAGATGTCATAGAAAACCACTTGGAAATATGGCATTGGATGTGAGAAGTGAGGGACCAAGTTATGTTAGGTAAATATTACCCTAGAACATAGAACAGAAATGAGGAAAGACACAGCTTCTGTGTTTTACTTGCGAATGAAGATTTCACAAGGGAGATGAAAGACATTTGAACAAGCTGAGTGTCTTCTCCCAAACATGCTCAAATCCTTGTCCCACCGAGTTCACTCTCCCCCAAAGCTTGAATTACAAAACAGGGGTTTACAACAGGTCATAAACCACACCCACATTAGGCCTGTTGGTGTTGAAACGGAATAACAAAGTACATGTAAATTAGGCCTTCCAGACAACCCTCTCAATCAACTCCTAGAGAGGATTTATCACCCACATGAGGAATTATACAGTAACATACACAGTATTACACTTATCAATGATAATACAAATTCTCTAACACTTTCTCTCAGCAACTTACTAATATCTCCTTACCTGTGAAGATCCTCTGTCATCTTCCCTGCTGCTGGCCTCTGGTGTTATTTATCCTCCCTGACTCTGATATTTCTATTCTGACAATAAAGATATGTAAATGTGGAAAGCAACATTTTGAAATAGATTTAGGATGAGTAGCAGTGAAACTACTGTGGAAATTAGCCTCAAAGTCCCTTTTGTGCCATTAATATTTTTTCTCAGCCAACTATATGCTCTGTTTACCTGTGCAGACCCTCTCTGACCCTGATCTGTCTATTGTGGCAATACAGATTTCTTTCAAATATATGGAAAGCAATAGTGAACACAATTTCTGCACAGGAATAAAAGAGGGTTGGGTTTATTCTTAGCATGAACTGACTAGTAAGGGATGTAAAATAGGCAACATTAGTATTGTTAACTAGCTTAAGGTGATATATGGACATGTATTAACTAGCCTTTTTTTTAGCTAACATTATGTGAATGAAACAGCATCTTGTTTGGAGAAAAAACAGTTTTTTGCCTTTTGGTGGCTCTAGAATGGCAAGATTACATGTTAAGGCTATGGTTAAGACCGTTCGCTTTGTGCTCATCCATATGCAGCACCTGGAGCAAATGGTTAAACTCTCCAAACTCCGAACGCCTCTCGAGAATGAGGTGTATCCACAAAAGGCGCTGATCCGCCCTACGTCGACGTTGTCTAGGTTTCTTTAGCAAATAAAGCCAAGCCACTCTCTCTATGATCCACCATTGTTTAAAACATCCGGCAACAGAGGAAGCCCTGCCCACTGCCTCTTTTTTTGCTCAGCAAGTGGCGGGCTTTGCAAGCTTTAGGCCTAGCAATATGTATATGCTTCAAACTAGTCGCTTTGTGAGCGTCTTTTGACCAAGCGTGCCGTGGCAACGCGGCATAACATGCTGCTCTGCTCAGCAGCACCTGTCTGTGATTCACTGCTGCCTGAGTTGTGTACACTTAAAGACCTCATGACACGAAGTTGACATTTTTAAACATAACATAAAATAAAGAAATCTGAACCCAATGGACTATGTCAAAGTCATAAACACGCCTTGTATAATCCTACTGATAGCCAAAAACGCTAGCATTTTACTACTGTATCACTGCGCACTGAACGAGCAGAAAGCCGGACGTGACGTCAGCGAGAGAACGCATTCTGTTTGTTGGCACATTTGACAGCGGCTTTTCAGCTGTGACTGGGACGCTATTTTCTGTTTTTGACAAAGAAAGGTGATCGCAATGCCTTCGTGTTGTGTTGGAGGATTTTTCTCATATACACACAAGGACAGTGTCAGTTTATTTAAGTTTCCCAAAGACCCAGAGTTACTGTGTAAGTGGGTGAAACAGGTTAGAAGCACCCATGAGAAGTGGGCTCCCTCCTCCTCTCTCCTCTGTTCGGAACATTTTGAGCTGAATTGTTTTGATTACTATGATAAAGGAATCCCTGGGTTGTTTAGTTCAACACAAGCGTGTGGTGATGCTGACAGCTGTACCTGCAGTGTTCAGCAGGAGTGTGACAGACAGCGTGTGGCGGGGGTAACGTGGTGGTGCTCATGGACTGCACAGCGACACTGACAGCGTCAGTATCGCTACTCCTACAAGCTCGACTTCCACTGATACCCCAGTTAGATCTCGTGTTTCCAGAAGCATAGAGGCTCATTTTAGCCAGGGACACCAGGGACATTACCCACCACTTTTCTAAACCTGATGAATTTCTTACCAGCGCAGATCTAACATCCACTTGTGCTCCCAGCACAATTTCCACATAATCAGTATCTGAACGGACTATTATTTTAAATACTCCATTGCACTTTGTTATACAGTGATGGTTTCTTTCTGTGCAGATGCTGCAGCATTCATTGCAGTGGATATGTCAAGGTTTTAGTCCGTATGCAAACACGTTCAGGGCAGAGTCCTGCAGTGCCGCTGGTACCCGTTTCAAGATGGAAAAATACATCAATAAAATTTCATGGCTCTGGATGAAGTTTCTTTACTGCATGTTAAAAATATTAATTTAATACTTTTGTTTGTTTACAACTCCCAAAGAGAACCTTGTTGATATATTGTGTTTGTGGAGAGAACATGGCAGAATATTCCCCCAGCTTTGCGCTGACAGCAGAATGTTCCCGCTATCCTGCGCTGCCAGAGAGATTTATCTGCGACTGAATTTGCAATTCAGGAACGGAGAGCGCAGTATTTTATTTTTGGACAGTATTTTTGGACAATATTTTATGTCTGTACAGAGATCTCTGCATTAAATTAATTTCAGATTACAATGTTTCAAAGAATTAAAAGGGACATGATTCATTGTAATATAATTTACAATCACTTGGGGATTGTGTTATTTTCTGTCTTTGATCGGTTTTTTAAAACTGTAACTTAATGGAAAAATTTAAAGGCTGTTGTTAAAGTGCGGCAGGAAAATCGAGTGAGAAAATGAAGCAAGACATCACATAAAAGTTCACTTTCTGACGGGCGACTCAACCTCTCCACTACTCCATCAGGTAGTGAGTGGATTCACAAAAAGGAATAGGAATACCATCTGAAGAGTGTTTGTGTGATGAGCTTTTGCCGTCAGTTTATTATGACACAACCTCTATTCATCAGTCAGTACAATAATTAGAAACACCTGTGGACACGCAAACTAACAGGCCTCCTTCATTTTGAAAGTTTACAATTTACGCCACTGACCACTTGATGCAGACGCACAGTCATTTTCAACTTTACGCACAGAGTTTAGGAAACTGAATCAATCAAAAAAGATTCTTATGAGAGCATCTGAGCATCATCATATCAGACCTGGACACCGTACTCAATGCAACGCTATTTCATCCGGCTGGGGCAATAAGAAAGTTGAGAAAGAAGTGGCGCTTGTTATTCCAGTGTGCAAAGTGCGAGCGGAGCGGATTCAGCCTCCCTTACGCACAAGCAGGTGCACAATTCACGTCTATAGACCATGAGAAAGTTGTAAGACTGCAGGTAAAATGTTCCTATTTAGTGCATGTTTTCATCTGCTCCATGTGTGATGGCACGATGGAGATTCTTTGTTCAGATTGTTCGGGCTGAATATTAGCTAAAATGAATGAAGAATTAAATAATATTCAATATGTTTCAGATTTTTTTCAAAATTAAAAAAAAACTGTCAAAGACAGAAAATAACGGGATCCCTGATTAAATGTAAATCATAGTAGAATTAATAATTTATCTTTTATTGCTTTGGAATATTCCAGCCGCCCTGTTGCAGGACTCTGAACTGTTAAGAGCTTCCCTGCACAGACGGCAAGGGTTGTAAAGGGAACGCGTTTTATTATTGCACATATAGCCTATGTAGCCAACGGCTGAATAATTATAGGCTATATGAATAATCAATAATTATCCCCAGCAGTTTTAAAAACAAACTGACGCCCTTGTCCAGAAGAGACAGGTACATATTCAAAGCAGTTTTGCTATAATTATAAATAATTCAAACTCTAGTGATTTAGTGATTCTGACAAAGAAAATAAATAAACGTGTTTCACCTGAAACTAATAATTTGGTACGATGATCATAAAGAAGAATTGTAATGAAGTAAGTCTTAGGCTACTTGCTTTGTTGTTTGCCTTGAATGTTTGCCTACAATATGATTTTATTTTTTTCATCAGTCTCAGACCTTATAAATAAGTACGTCTGGATTAGTTTATTATTTTTAGTTTTAAAACTGATTTACCATATTTACATTATGTAGGCTAATGTTTATTTTTCAGGTCACTGCTAAAATCACTACACGTTAATGTTATTATGCTCATTTATATCATTTTGTTAATTTTTTTTTTTTTAAGAAGCCACGATTAAGTTATTTCTAATCCTTACCAACCTGTGTTTCCCTAACGTCACTTCTCTCGCTAGCTTCTCTGACCCGCTTTCTTCTATCTGTCTCAGTCGTTGTGTACAGCTGGTATCTGTACGGTTCCAGGCCTCTAGAAGCACCAGAACCAGAAGCATTTTCCACCTCTAAAACCATCTCAAGGCTAAAACTGGAGGAAGAATCTTCCGAGCCTTCAAATATGAGCGCCTCCATCAGGCCTGTCAGCGTAGTTTTCGGACTGTCCTGCCTGAGCGGTTCTATCGCTGACGTCACACGGAGACGTAGCTTTGAAGCCGCGACTAAGCTAATATTTTTGAAACTCTAATTATCGCGTAAAATCAAGTCTGTTCGGCTCATAAATTTACAAACCACATACTTTGACAAGATGCATTATGTCATAATACATTTACATGAAATCAGCTTCGTGTCATGAGATCTTTAAGGTGCATTTAAAGACGGCTCAAAAAAAGACATTATTGCATATTAACGGATTAAATGGCTAAAAAAAAGTATGGGGGACAGAGGGCACAGACACGGAAAGCGCGAAGTACATATCCCACGCGTCTATTACGCCCATGCCCACAAGATTAGTTTTCCTCAAAATGTGATGTATCTGCTATTGCTTCAACATAAATACTGTGGATGCCCCTGAATTTGGACACACCCATAGACAAGGCACCTCCTGAGCATCTTTCAAGGATCTAGAGCACATGTGTCAAACTCAAAACCCTTGGGCCCGGCCCACTATAGCTTTTTCTGTGGCCCTTTAGACTTTGGAGGGCCACATAATTCGAACCTTCAAGGTAACAGTTTAAATATTATTTTTATCAGTCAAATCAAATCAGTTTTTATTTGTACAGTGTCAGATTACATCAATGTGAAAATATTTTCAGTATTTAATGTTAAGAACTACTCATCAAATGCAAAGATAGCTATTTATAAAATTTTTACCAGTTTGTTAAAGGTAGTTTTATCAATACTTTCTACAACCGGCCCTTTGAGGACATTTATGATCTTGATGTGGCCCGAAATGAAAATGAGTTTGACACTCCTGAACTAGAGCAGTATTTTCAAACCCTGGTCGGTCCCCAAGGCTCTGTGCCCTGCATGATTTAGATGTTTCCCTGCTTTAGCACACCTGACTGCAGTTCTGCATAAGTCTGTTACTCAGCCTTCAATTGAAATTTAGGTGAGCTAAAGCAGGGGAACACTTGAAACATGTAGGGCATTGTGGATGAGGTCCAAGGTTGGAGAACACTCAATTAGAGGCTATGCAGCCAGCAGGGTTAGACAATATACCTCCAATATATGAAACTTTGGGACAGATTAGCCTTCTACTGCCATTTATCACAGCTTGAAAAGGATCTACAGTACACAGGGAGTCACCACTTATGAATTCAACCAGGCTAAGAAGCTGGTAAGTCTGGCCTGTTTGATGAGGACTGTCCAGTACTACAGCTACTCTGTCTGTCCAGCACTGGAGCTTTTGTGTTGGCCTGATGCTCACAGAGCAGCCTGAAGGCCAGCGCTCAGTTTTTCTCCACCAAGCTGTTGAATAAATGGGGCTCTTCAGTCAGGCTTTATTTTGAAAAGAAAATCAGCTCAGTGTGATCAGAGTAAGACGCAGGAGGAAGCTCTGCATCATGGAGAGCAGGTCTTCCAGTGAACAGTGGGGCTCCCATTCTTCCCACTCTTTTCCTATATACTGTACGAGTCCTGTCTTTGGCATTTCAGGCATATCACATAGAGAAGCCTTTTGCCTATATGTGCCTGGGTACATTTGCTCTACAAAAGATGACATCGAAAGATGATATCATGATTTGCTTTATTAAATCAGGACTGCATCCAGCATCGCAGTAGGTGCGGCACATTGATGCCCCCACCTTTATACTCAATCGGTCCTCAGCAGAGGCCCTCATCTGCCTGAAATCGGTGGCCGAAGTCCAATCTGAGGGCATAACGCAACTTCTAAAGCAGGCAGCAATGTGAAAGTCATTATCTGCAGGGAAACAACTGCTGAGAAAACACCTCGCCTTACAAAGGGGCAAAACAAAAAGCAAAAACTATTTTGGAATATTCCTTGTCCTGTGTAGTGTGTTCTGTGGAGGATTTTAGACTGTATAAGCAGCAGATTTGTATTTAAAAAATGTTTGCACAAATTTTACTCTAATAGCTCAAATTTGTGCTGTTATATAGATTAATGTCCCCTTTAAGGATATACAGTATACATTTTTTTTAAATAACTCTGTGGGGTTGAAGTTTAAGGAAGCTAAGGAAATTCTATGTTTAGTTGCTTAAAGTTAAATTTTGATTTAAAGATGTTGATATTCAAGAAATGTATTTTTCCTCAATGCCACATGAGACTACAAAAATACTAAAGAATGCAAAAATATTTTCCATCAGATATGTCTTCTAAGTGACTCCTTTACTTTTTCCTTTTAGGGAAATTAGGAGCCCATTTATTTTGTATTATGTAGACTAGTTTTTACAAGATCTTAAACAGTCTTCTGTTTTATATTGATATTTCTATGTAAAAATATCAATCTGTCTTTAACAGCCTCCAGGTCATGTGACCCATTGAATCCCAAAATACTCAACAAGAGATTATACGCTATGGTACAAACAACATAAACATTTAATACATTTTGTTGCTGCCAAATGATAAATTTGAGAGTCAATAAAGTCAATACAAACTGAGAAGAGAGCTGATCTATCTATCTATCTATCTATCTATCTATCTATCTATCTATCTATCTATCTATCTATCTATCTATCTATCTATCTATCTATCTATCTATCTATCTATCTATCTATCTATCTATCTATCTATCATGTTTAGCATAATCATTGTACAATGTGTGCTGCCTTTTACATTTCCTGCATCCATGTCTCCTATAACTAAATTGCTGAGATCTTATAAACTGTCTGTTTTAATTGGGAATGGAATTACAGACAAGTACATCAGAGTAGGTCTAAATGTGATGGGGAAGCCAACTGGCAAGTAAATAAATACCTTGGTAAATAAAGCTGCATGAACAAATATATTTTTATCTTTAACTTTTGGAGATCCAATGTGATGGTGAAGAAACTGGCTCCAGGCACAGTGTCTATCCACAGGTTTCTCTAAGGGCGTATGTAGGCTGCCATGAGAGACTGCTACTTCTGCCGTCCGGTTTTATACTTCCGGTTCTCTGAAGCGAGGGACAGTGTTAACCATAGTTTTTACCAGTTCAAAGATGAGTTTGGGTTCAACTTGTGCTGTTGTCGGCTGCCACAACAATTGAAGAAAACAAAAAAACTTTTTAGAAACAGTTTGCCTTGAGCATCGACAGCCTCGAAAGGCCTGCTCGTGCCCAGCACCCTACACACTGCACTCAGTTCCACGGAAGGAGGATTGGAAACTGATGTGGCTCTCAAGGCTTAAGACTCAAATATCCCCCGAAGAGAGTTTAGGTTTGCTCTTTTCATTTTATTGATAAAAAGCTCACAGAACTACACCCGATCCGGAGATCTATCTGGGCTATGACTGGCGCCCATCGAAGAAGAGAAGAAAGCTCAACCGGTCAACTGTGACTCAGACTCCAGCAACATGAACAAAAACACAGAATCTGTTCCTGGTAAGTAAAACTGTTGATGTGGTTTAGCCCTGTTTCACATTTTGATCACTCAAATCTTCACCAAATACTAAATTATAGCTTATGATAAATAGCGTTAGCTGGTAGCCGTAAGTGTGTTATGCAGTAGTTGGGATGTTTGCGCGTGATTGCCAGTTACATCTAATTTTTTAGACCTATGGTCACTAATGCATGCTGACAAAAGTATATATAAGGCTTCATTTCACGACAGCAGCTGTATGAAAACACTTGTGTAAACACTAAAAGGATAAGAAAGCCTCGCAACCTATGAGTTTTATTTTGTAGAATAAAAGATTTAATCCTAATAATTTAAGCGGAGGGTTAGAACTATTGCCAATATTTTGCATATGCGTGAGCAGGGCCACCTTAACCAGCTGATAGGCCCCGGGGCAGTGAGGCTCAGTAGGCCCCCCCCCCACCCACGGCCCTTATATATGTGTGTGTTATATACAGCTCCTATATGTGTGTATAGATAGATACACTATCTATCTATCCATCCATCTATCATAGATAAACAGATATGCTGAAAATTGAAAATATATTATCAAAGCCAACATTTCTATTTTATTTTTGTATTGAACACCATAAAACATATAACAAAGTAGTGATACCACCATCACCTCTGCATAAACATCAAATAGTGATGACAGCAGAAACAAAGAACAGCAGCTAACAAGTCAGTGCAACGACCTTCTCTTTAAAGAAGGCAAGGCAAGTTTATTTGTATAGCACAATTCATGTTACAGGACAATTCAAACTGCTTTACATAAAACATCAAAAGCATTACAGAAGGGTGCAGAAAAAGCTAAAGTACAGGAATAAAAAGCATGATTTAAAATGAAAAATTAAATCTATGTTAAAGAAGCCGTGCAGATTTATAACTTAGAATAAAAACCTAATCAAAAGCAGCTGAGAACAGGTTGTTGTGCATCATGCACACACACACACACACATATTTCAGCACCATGGGCATCAATATGGCCAATGTGTCAGCAAGTGCTTATTGATTTACATTTAACCTGTTCCACCCCACAGCCCCGGCGCCGGGTCACTGTGGGGGAAGGGCGGAGAGAATGTCTGAATTTAGTTGACCTGTGGTCACTGATTGCTAAACATGTCCTATCATTATAAACCTCAGAATCTCAGCTAAAGACTCATAAATCTTTTCTGTGACCTCCAAACCCAGAAAAAATAACAAGCAATTAAAGGAACAGTTGTGCTATTTTGCGATTTTTACATGAACACATTCAACCGAACCTGTCGGTCACCCTGCCGAACAGAACCGAGCAAACTTTGCCTTCCCTTAAAGCCAGCATCTCACAGATTCTAGAGCTGCACGTTTCATCACGCTATGTGCAAATTTCAGCAAATGAGCAGCAAAATAAGCCCAAGAATACGTAGCTACAGCATTTGAAAAACAAGAGCATAAATTTTTTCTTACCTTTTTTTTTCGTGCTAAAAAGAATAATCCACCGTGATATGACTGTATTTCCAGAATAACTAAAATATCCAGTGTGTATTTAGAAAAGAAAAAGTGAAAAAAACGAAAACCTGCAGTAGAAATCTCCCATGTCTCGCTCCTATCAGCTGCACCTCCTCACCTGCTGCTGCGCAGGCTTCTCCATGCCTACAGGTGCTGCTGCAGCATCCTCCTCTCTGCCCGGTGTGTCATTGAGCTAGCTATGTCCAACTTCTTTAGCTGACTTAAAGAATTCTGTCAGCTTAGGCATTTTCTTTCTTATTTCTTTGTCTCGAAGCTCCTTCTCACGAATCGCTTTTCTTTTCTGAGCACTGCTCTCAAATTTCTTCCCCGACATTTTTCCACGTTTCTTTACATCCAGATGACCACGCCCTGAAAATGTCTAAATAGTTTGATTGGTGAGCTCATAGTGCAATGGGAACTTTAGAGGCCACGTGGGTGAAGAAGGTCACTTGTAATTTGGATCAATCAGCAGCATTAAATTAGCATATAAGATGATTGACAGAAAACCTGACAAGTAATAAAACTTTTTCGGGGGGTTATTTTTAACCTGAAATGGTAGGCCCCCTGAGCAACATAGGCCCCTGGCCACCGCCCCGGTTGGCCCGTGCATTAAGGTGGCCTTGGGCATGAGTGTAAAATAAAAACTTTCCTCATAAAATCGAATAAGCTTAGTGACGCACTACCGTTTCTTTGACGCGTGTACTTAAGGGTACATTTGATCATAATTTTGTGTTATTCAGACTGTGCAGAGGATTCACCTTCAGTCGTCCCAGACCAGGTCAGCATCTCCACACAACCCACTTCTGCGCCACTTCTGCAGTCAGTCCACACACAGTGGGATAACCCTTCTCAAGAAGATCATCATTACTGCAGTACATCTTGGAGTAAAGATGTTCAGGACAAGATGACTCAGTGTGATGAAGTTGCATATTTCATTCCTCAAAATGACAGACGCTTTGCTGTACACTGGTATGGCCTTAGAAACATTTAACACTCTTGTGTCAACACTGGAGGGATATGACAATGCATTTGCAATGCCTGTACGAGATCAAGTCCTGATGACACTTATGAAATTAAAGAGTAGCCGTGTAATCGGTGACTTAAGCCGCCAGTTTCATATATCACAGAGCATGGCTAGCAAGATCATCTCATACTGGTTAGACAGAATGGAGGAAGTTTTCCGACCATTAATACCATGGCTGCCAAAAGAAACTATTCAAGCAACTCTGCTTGCAGCCTTCAAGAAGAACTTTTCAAATACTACATGCTTCATTGACTGCAGTGAGAGCCTTTTACAGAAACCTAAAAACCTGGGCTCAAGAGAGGAATCAAACAGCCATTACTATTCACACAACACAGTCAAATATTTGGTTTCTGTTGCACCATGTGGACTAATCATGTTTGTTTCTGGGGCATATGGTGGTCGATGTAGTGACAAACTTATCACAATGGACTCTGGAATGTTAACATACCTAAAGCCTGGTGATGAACTCATGGCAGATAGAAGTTTCCATCATGGGAGAAGAAGTGGAGGTGGTTGAGGAGTATAAATACCTCAGAGTTCACCTTAACAACAGACGGGACTGGAGACTGAACAGTGAAGCCGTCTACAAGAAGGGACAGAGCAGACTGGACTTCTTGAGGAAGCTTAGGTCCTTCAAGGTTTGCAGCAAGATGCTGCAGATCTTCTACAAGTCTGTTGTGGAGAGTGTAATCTCTACAGCCGTCATCTGTTGGGGTAGCAGCATCAGAGCCAGGGACTTAAAAAGGCTCAACAACCTGATAAAGAAGGCTGGTTCTGTTCTTGGGACAACTGTGGAACATCTGGAGATGATAATGCAAAGAAGGATTCTTCATAAAATCAAAAAAATAATGGACAACCCTGAGCATCCTCTTCATGAGACAGTCATACAACAACAGAGCGTCTTCAGTCAGAGGCGTCTTCAGTTTCGCTGCTATACAGACCGCTACAAGAGATCCTTCCTGCCCACAGCCATCATCATCTACAACAACTCCTTAAAGAATTAATTATATGAGCTATACCAACACTTAAATTCCCTCTGGGATCAATAAAGTATTTTTGAATTTGAATTGAATTTGAATTAATCAAGATCTAGCTATGATAACCTCAGCCCAAGAATATATCTGTAAACACCAAAGACCCCAGACCTATGTGTGTTTTAGCATGCTGGTGCATATAAGGTTTCTCCATAAGTTTCTCCATACTTTTGAGTCTGAAAGCAATCTTCCGGACTTTGTCTGGATACCTTTTACCGGTAATTTTACGGATGAAGACCTAATAACAAGAGCGGACTTTCCCGGTATGGTGTTTTCCGATTATCAGGTAATGTTCCGGGACAGCTGGAGGGGTGTGGGGCGGTGGGTAAAAGGGGAGGGGGGCAGGGAACGCTGTGAGAAGGAAGGAAGAAGGAAGGAACGCTTCTGTTCCTTCTGTGTCTCTGCTCTGTCTTCTCAAACCCCCAGACGGTCGTGGAAGATGGCCGCTCCTACTGAGCCTGGTTCTGTTGGAGGTTTCTTCCTGTTAAAGGAGAGTTTTTCCTCTCCACCATCGCTACATGCTTGCTCAGTATGAGGGATTGCTGAAGGATTGCTGTGGTTGGAAAGTCTGCCCAACCTCACGCCAATGACTGACGCAATCTGCTGGGATTCCTTAAATAGGAAATTTTTTAACTGATTGGAATGTTTGTATAAATGTATTGAAATGACTTCTTGTTAAGTGCCTTGAGATGACATCTGTTGTGAATTGGCGCTATATAAATAAACTGAATTGAATTGATTACGTAGTTTCTCGCCATCAACGCCTTCAGAAAACACGAGGTAATTAATAATGTCAATGTAGCTAACATTGAGCCACAGTTTCATGTCATCTACCCAGTCCGTAAGAAGTAACGGGTGAGGCACTGTTAAAGAACTGTCCTCGCTGCTTTTAAAAACATTCCTACAATGTATCCACTGCCGATATGCTGCCATTTACAACAGGTGAAACTGGGAGGATATTGTCACTGCACGATCTGTTCAGGAAGCACAATCCGTACCATGAGCCCATCTGCGAATGCACGCAAGGAACTACTTCCGGGTAGATTTCTTATGTTTTTTTATTTTATTTGTTAATTTACAGATCAAGGCCATTTACACTTTACAAATAAATAGAAATAGATAGGCAATCTTGCTGAACCATTGTACAAAAAGGATTAACAACATAACAAAAAAATCACGGGGAAACACTAGTTGTCTGATTTATTTACATGCTGCATTCGTAATCTTAACAGCTTTCTTATTTATCTGATACATTTACTTGCTGATAAATTTACTTTCTGCATTCGTAATTCTAAGCCGGTCATGTGATTGGCCTCTCCTGGAGACCGATCACATGACCGGCTTTCCTATAAATAATTGCTCTAAATGACTCCAGAGGTTTTTGCTATATGTGCAGCGGTAAAACAGATGAATGAGAGTTTCTGGTTCTATATGACAAAAGTCACAGTTGAAGTCAATGTTTAATTTAAAAAGCTCAAATCCATCAATCTTGTAGCGTGTCGAGAACTAAACCCCCCGGAAGTAGTTCCTTGCACACATGCGCAGATGGGCTCATGGTACGGATCGTGCTTCCTGAACAGATCGTGCAGTGACAGATATAACCACGCAACCGTAAACAACAGAGCAAGCGGAATTGAAAAACCGGCTTCCGCTATGAATCATGGGATATATTGTGAAGCCAGGAATACTGTGGTTAAGATATATGATACTGTGAAGAAAAACATCTTGAAATATATTTTGTGCAAATAAAGTACTAGAACTGAGCTAAGTAATTTTGGAAGTTAACTAGTTTGGAGTGCAGATTTGAAATGCAAATGCAGTTTTTGTATTACAAAATGTAGCAACTGTGTATATTGAGAACATTAGGCACGATCTCTTAAGCCGCGTTCACACCGGTCAGCGCGTCCAGGCAGCAGGGCAGCTAGATTACATGCAAGTCTATGGTATCTACGCATCTAGTGGGCGCCAAACTGCCAAGCAGCAAGTCGCGCGCGTCGGCGCAGCTGGCATCAGCGCGTCCACGCGGCTGATGCCCGGACGCCCCGACGGTCCATCGGGCAGCAGACTTGAGCAGCAGACGCCCCGACGGTCCGTCGTGGCGTCTGCTGCTCAAGTTGGGAAAATTGAACTTTCGGGCAGCAGACGCGCGGCGTCAACTAATCAGAGCGACTCGTTGTACTGACGTAGTAACTCCTTCCATGGGGGAATCGGCAAATTTTTTATTCAAGATGGAGGACAAACTGATCGTCGCTGTATGTAATGTCTGTGAACTGTATGACCCGTCTTCGTCTTTTTACAAAGACAGGAAGAGATCGGATCTGATTTGGAGGAAGATATCGGAGGATATTGGAGTGCCAGGTAAGCAGTTAAATATATTTCTTTTAACTTTCAACGTTGTGTGGCTTCATTAATTAAAGCCCAAGCCACTCTCTCGACAAGATCCGCCATGTTGTAAACAACTAGCAACAGACAAATCCACGCCCGCACGCTGACGTAATGACGTGACGCGCTGATGCCCCGACGCGCCGACGCAGACCACAAGTGTGCAAGCAGCTGGGTTTTAATTTTAAAGCGTCGACTTTCGTCCGTTTGAGCGATTTGACGCCTGGACGCGCTGACCGGTGTGAACGCGGCTTTAGGGTGTATATAACATAACACAATTAAGCGTGACTTTGGAGTCTTTGGGTCACATTACCTGGAAGCTATTGAAGAAAAACATTTTTCCATAAAGATTTTACAAAAAAAGACATAATTTAAAAGGTTGTAAAGAAATCCCATATCAGAAGAAGCTAGAAAAAGAAAAAGGGAACGTGATAGAGAGAGAGCAAAGACCAGAATAAATATTGGGCCGGCTTTTCCTCGTTGGAGAGTTCTTTTGGAACGAACATCATGTACTACAGACGCCGAGTTAGCCGCGCTGCTAATAGATACGTAAGTAATCAATGATTTCACCGGGGTTATAGTGTTTGGTCTGGCATGATGTTGTTATACAGTCCTGAGAAAACTATTTATTCAATGTGTGGAGGTGGATGAACATAGTTTGCACGGTATGCCTTACAGTAGTAATGTGAATTACACAACCGAGTCGATCTCCATTAGCCATCTAGAGGCTAATGTGATGCTAACGTGTAAGACTCGGTTCTGTAGATAAAGCTGCAAACTCCGGCGTAGTCGCTGTATTTCAGTATATAAGTCAAACTTTTTTCTTTTGATTTTGTCAAGCTAGTGATTTATATTTTTGTCGTTTGATTTTTTCCTAAAACACCTAAAGATGTGGGTTGATTCTAGTGTCGGGAGGTTTTTGCTACGTGGCGCTTAGACGTTCTCTGTATCTAATCCCACTGTTTTTCCAATTACCCCGACCTCCCCCACAAACTGAATACCTAGCTGTGAGAGCTTTACTCTAAATTAAAGAGTATTGTTACAGTTGAATTGCAAACTGAAACGGCTCTTGTTTGTTGTTTGGGCAAGCGATTTGGAAAGCAGCCACTGAAACATGCCTCTTATGAGCAACAGAGAGAGATTTGATTTTACGACAGTGAAGCCTGAAGAGGGAGACAGAGAGCAAATATCGTAAAAGTTGCGGAGTATGCCTTTAAGAAAAACATATTTTTCCAACAAATTTTAATATAAATTAATAGATGCTATACAATGTTAAACATTGGTTTGTTTGTGGGTCAATGATGTGACAGCTAAATATATATCGTCAGGCTGCATTTTTTGTTGTTAGAAATATTATTTTATAAATCTGAATTAAACCATATATATTTAGTTTCTGTCCTCTAGGTGTACCCACATAATTTTTTTCCAAAATCATTATGCATTTACAATTATTTTGTTACTGAAAGTTTAAAAATATCATGTGATACGACCGTCCAGTCATGAATCCAGTTTTGGACATTTATTTAAAATGAATCCAAATTTATTCAAATTTATCTTCTGCCCAATTTGGCATATATTCTAAAGTGTTTTGTAACCTCATGTGAAATTACATTGATCTTGTAATGATATTTCCCTAATATTACCCAGGGAAACTTTGTCCTAGTATGTCCATTTTATGAAATATCATGTGGTGCGACCCTGAAGAAACCACCATTTTGGAGGTTTTATTTTGAAAGATACTCCAAGACAGGAATTTCTATCAGATACCACATTTGCAAAGGACCCACAGAAGCAGCTAGCTGGTTTGTAACTTTCTCTCATCTTTTAAAAACAAACGCTTTTAAAATGGCTCGTAGATAGTTTCCCAATCTGGATCTCATGTGGTATGACCTCAAAAAGATATTGATTTACTTTCACAAATTCATAATCTGATCATAAATATCATTGCAACCTATTGTAAGAAAATAGCTGGATTTGTTTAGGTGTCCAATGCTATGCCTGTAAATTCTGATTGAAAGTGAAAATATCATGTGGTCCGACTATTGTAGCTAGCTTTCCATGAGTTGTATACATGATTTAAAGGAAGGTTTTGCGTTGTAATGTCATTTTTATGGTTAATATATGATAAAAATAGTAAAGTGTTATATTATTTACAAATATAAAATAGCACGTTTTCTTAATTTTTTCATGAATTTTAGAGAAAACGCTTTATGTTGAATTCTTGTAGATAATATTGAAAAAAAAAACTATCTGGAGCATGTCGTTTTGCCAATATGTCTTCATTTTAAAAGTTTTTAAAAAAACAATTCTATTTCATTAGATGCCGCTCTCAAGCAAAGTGAAGACTACGTGCCACAGGCAGCGTGTGAACTCTGACCATGCAGCGAGGGCAGCGTACCTTGAAAGGAGAAAAGAAAGGTTTGTTGTAAAAGCTGAAGAAGATTATAGATTAAAAAGCAACTTGGACTGCATGAAGTTATCTTGGGTGGAGGACATTTAAAATATCATACATATTTTGAGTGAAATATCAATCTGCAGAACCTGAAAAAAGATAAACTGTGTACACGGTAGTTTGACACAATGCTTTGTTTGATGCAATGCAATGATTCATTTCAGGTACCATAGAAGAAAGCAGCAGGGAAAGATTCCTCAAAGAGGAGGGAAAATGATCAGGAGTTATGTGGCAAATTTGTTATTGTGACATACAATGAACTTCCATATGTAGGTCAGGTTCTTGATGTTGTGGGATAATAGATCAGGGTCAATGCCATGTGTCAATCAGGGAATAAAAACGTACTCACATGGCCACATGCTCCAGATGCCATTTACTACTATAAGAAAGATGTCATAGCAGTCATCTCAGAAACCGAGACAGCAACTTCACGCTGTTGTAAATTAAGAAGCTAAGACTGGAAAAAGTTTCAAAGTTCCTTGGGTTAAGAAAGTACCTAAACCACATCCCCAAGATTCATATGAGAATGATGGACAGTTTGATTTCTTCAAGTTTGATGTTTCTGAATTCATCTGGTTCCTTACTGATTTGTGAAATGTTCAGAAAAATATACTTGAATATGCAGTACACTTCAACACAGTGATTTTAAAAGAATGACAATGACATGTGAAAGTTAATGTCTTAGCAAAAATGAAATGGGTTGAAAATAGATATTTGTCTTCAGTATTCAAATGAATAAAATTAATGAAAATTAATGACATCTGTGTTAAATACATTCCATTAAAATTATTTTATCCTGTTCTATCTTTTTTTTAAAGATGTTTTTTATCATTTGGTGCGACCTTTAATAAGACTATCTGTAGAAAAATGAAAAAGTGATGCCTTCTTTCTGTGGCAGAAAGTTAATCACTGATGGGGTACGCTGAGGTTAAAAGCATTTTATTTATATTTGCATTATTTTTATGCAATTTACAAGAAAAATTAGCATACAAACTACATGCAAATGGGTGACCGCGACTTTATAGGAATGAGGATTATATCAGTATGTATAACATTTCTACAGAAATCCAAATAATTAGCTTCTAGACATATCATATGACTAAGAACTTGTGAATATATTGAATAAATATATATATATATTTTAAGATGATTTTGACAGTCGCACCACATGACATTTTGAAGGGTAATGACCAATTAATTTACATGAAAAAACACCTAAATATCTTAATTTATTATTTTAACATGTATGCATCTACACATGACATTGTAAAGCTTTGACCAACTGCAATAGAAATTCATATTTATTGTATTTTAAAACTGACCTGTTAAAAAACTTATCACTCATTGACCCTTGTCTGTCTGTCTGTCTGTCTAACTTGACTAGTCTAGTATGCTCAGTTGTGATTCTGAGTCTCTAAATCACACGACCTGATGGATTTTGTTTTGTTTTTACTTCATTTTTGTTTATTTGCGTGTTTCGGCCGAGTTGAAATTTGCTGATGGTCCCTAAGGTTGAACCATTGCGTTCAGCAGCGAGTACCTGAAGTCGAGCGAGCGGCTGTCTCTGCAACGTTACCCGGCATAAGAAGCATTGGACTCTAATACAAAACTAACTTCACCGCTCTGGCAGAGAAGCGTTTATTAAAAACTACGAGAAAGGTCTGGGTGGTGAATCCCGCCACAGGTAAAAGTGTTAAAAACACCCCCGGGCGTGGCAACTTCTGCCCTGTACTGAAATGTGTAACAGAGGGCCGACCACATGCTGTTAAACGCCTCCAAAAACATAATGTTACAACGACGCCATATCTCTGGATGACGCAGTTACAATCAACACATATTTAGATCGATAAACACTTAATTATTACCGAAGAGGGAAATCTATATCCAGTAGCAGCAATCACAAATGTATCCACAGACATGCAATGCATAAATAATAAAAACTTTATTTAAAAAAAATCACAGGACTACTAGAAAATACAAAATACCACTCTGCACATATGGTTGCCTATTATTGCTATTGCTGAGCTTGTAAATCATTTCTTTACTGACTGCGAAGACGGGGATAAAATAAGATGAAGTGAATAAACTCAAGCTTGGAAAGAGGAAAAAGATCTTACCGTAAAGGAGGAACACAAACGCAGCAAACAGCTCCATCTTCCTATAAACGCCAAATTCTTATTTCCTTATAGTTAATTTAAACTGTTTGAGGGACTAAAACAAATATTAACCAGAGTTTAACTCTTCTATCAAGTTGACCTGATAAACGTTAGTTTGTTCTGGGTTGGATAAGCTTTTCACTTTTACTTTCACTTCAGTTTGAAAAAAAACAAACTAGGGAGTATCATATAACTGCTGTGACATGAGGTTTTTAAAGATGACGTGACACAGAAACTCATTCTGATTGGTCAAGCACATTGAAAGGGTTTGTTTTTCAGTTTTACTGGATTGTGAACATATCTGTGCTTTCTGCAGTTTAAATAATAAATAACTCTTTGCTTTACTGGCTGAAATTCATTTATAACTGCTAATCTTAAAGCATGGGGGGAAATAGGCCTACCTGATAAGAGGGATGAGTTTACTATATGAATCAGTTCAAACGCAATGACAGGCAAAACTTTCTTTAAAAAGGTTTAGGGTAAAATAATTTTTTAAAGTTTTGATGGTTGAATTGGTACAATTGTTTTTAATTAGGTCCAGATTGGTATTGATTGGGTACAATATTGTAGAGAATGAAGGAGAACCATGAAATAATGAAAATGTGTGATTAAATGTTTTTTTTTTAAATTAACATTAAAAATCTAATTATCTGGATTGATTGTTTGGAATATGGACAAGTTCATCCAGGGTTTTTAAAATCTATTTCTACTGAGTCAAATGAAAAAAAAAAAAAGATCCTTAAGATCCTAAACACAAGTAGGTGATTCCTGTACAGTTTATGATCAACTGAGGTGACATCTTCAAGTGTTTCTATTTTGTTGACTTTCTTATAAAATTTAAAACATGACATACATTATGTAAATTTCCATAAAGATTAAACTCCCCACTCTTTTATTGAAAATTCACATAAAACGTTTTAATTGTTGAGGAGTTTTATAAGTAAAGTCTTTGATTTGGAACTGAAAAACAATTGAAAAACGTAATAATGCTAGTCAGAAGGCTAAAAAATATACCTATTACAACCTTGCATAGTCACTGCAGTGTATTTAGCCGTTTTCTGTTTAGATTTTGTATTTGATTTGATTTTTGTTATTTCTAGAAAGAACTCAAAGTTGCTTCAGCTAGGAACGAGAAGTCCTCATGGCCGCCCCTCCATCATGTTAATGTGCGGAGATAGATGCTATCTGCACAGCATAGATCTGAACATGGTTAAACCCTGCAGAGAAAATGGTCTATTAATAGTTTCCTGATGATGAAAATGTCTTCACCACATGTTTATACGTTCTTTTTCAGCATATACAGGAGATTTGAGACGATGTTTTAATCTGCCCATAAAACCTAGCCTATTACCAGTGTTTTGCATCTGGAGCTTTAAATGTAAAAATATTTAGCTTTTATTATACTTAGTTAATTATTTAGCTTGCAGAGTGCAGGGTAAAATCACATAGGAGAGAAAACAAAGTCTGAGCAATTGGACCTTTCAGAGATTTGACATAATTTTTTTTTAAAACTAAAATTAGGGGCATACTTTTGTACTTTGTTAAGTTATAAACAAAAAGTTACGTGGTCCCTTGAAAGAGAAGATGGTGATGATGGAAACCTACTGAATAACCAAGTCTGCAAGGGTATCCAAAAGTCATGAACAGTTGTACAGTAGAAAAATAAGTGGTCAGTTGTTTCAATATCAATTCCGCCGAAAGTGCAAATGTCATATTAAAATGTATTGTAAGTAGTTCTTTGGATGGATATGTCATTCATAATCTTAAAATGTGTCTCTTTAGCTTTAAGAGTTATAGGAATGGACAAATGTTGAGTTATTATCTTTGTGATTAAATGTTTATCATATGTATGCAGGATATCATTTTTATTTTGCTGTCCAGGAAATAATATGTCTGTTAAGCACTTTCTAATAAGAGTTATTACATCTTTTATCTAAAATGTGGATTTGGATGGATTGGATTGTCTGGTCTATTCTAATATTATTGGTAAGAAATACAAATTATTTGGGAAGAGCATTATGCAAATTTAAAAAGTCCAAAATAGGAGGGTTAAAATAAAATTTAGCACAAAAGTGTTCATAATCTAGTAAATTGCCATCATCATCCATTAAATGTGTTACAGACCAAATATCTCTTTCAAACCAATCTTTAAAGAATAAAGATTTGTTACAGTGCAGCACATATCCCTTATTCCAGATTATCGCAGAGTGTGGTGAAAAATAGTGTGTGAATATTAGTTTCCAATATAATAAAATGTCTTTATGGAACTCTGACAATGACACAGTAAGCTTATTGATATAAGTCTGAGATAAGTAGTAGGTTAAAGCCACCAAATTGATTAAAGGGGAATTTAGGAATACAATACCAAAATGAACTGTGGTGTTTAATCCAAGATTTTAGCCAATTTATCTTGAAAGTTCCATTGAGGCAATCTAAATCTATAACATTCAGACCACCATCACTTATATCTTTCACCATATTACTTTTTTAATGTACTGTAATGTGGGCTGTTTCTCCAAATAACATTTTTACTAATCTGATTGAGGGACTCTATTAAGTTAGAATAGAAATTTCAAATATTTCAAGAAAAACATTAAACAGTAGTACTCTGATATCCCCCCAGAAATGTCTATAAAAGATTCCCATGAGACCGTCGGAGCCTGGAGACTTATTGAGAGAAAGACGATTAATTACTGCATTCTAAGCTGATTTTCACATATTTGTTTATAGTCATCTATTTTTGTAACATGTAATGCAATCTTTTCAAGGAAGGACTCACAATTGTTCTTGGAAAGTTTGGAATAGTAAAGTTGTCTATAAAATTTAAGAATCTCGTCTGATGTTTTTATATTATCAATAAATAAGGCTTTAAGGACATTGTTTTCGTGTCTTCTTTTTTCTAGACCACAAAAGAATGCTGAGCTCTTTTCTCCTTCTATCAATTTGGCCCAGGATCTGATAAATGCTCCTTGGGCTTTATGAGAGTATATTTCATCCAATTTTAGTTGTAAGCTAAAAAATATTCTGTTTATCATCATTAGTCAGGATATGTTTATTCCATGCTGTCTCACACTTTTGCATGGGAAAGACGACAAAGGAGGACATATTGAGCTGAGGATGGTCGGAAAAGACAATATATTCAAGAATCTCGAAAAGAAAAGCTTTTTATGAATTGTTTACCATGCTGTAAGATAATGTAATAGATAGTTAATAGTTAATGTGTACAATTTTATGCCGTTTGTGTTGGATTTTTTTTGCATGAAGCACATGAAGTATTTTTAAGGACGCAAATACAGCGGTTACGTCATTTTAATTACAAACTTTTTGTTGGTCTGGAACAATAAACTAGTGTTTTAATTTCTTGCAAACCACAAGAGACTATTAAATATATATTTGATTTGATTTTTATCAGTTTTACAAAAGGGGGGGAAATAGTTTTTTGGAATAAAGAACTCTTTTTCATTTGAATAATTTTGTGTTCCATTAAAGGGGCTAATGCGAATAAACGAAAATCAAGACTGTATACTGTATACTCAATATACTGAGGGAAGGGGGAAGAATGACATGGGACTAGGTGAGTATAATCAGGGGAGAATGAAGAACAGCTGTGGAGAAAACAGAGAGATCGAGGAAAGGAGAGTAATTAAAACAGAGGGAGCTTGACGAGACAGAAGCAGATCTACAATTAAAAAGAGTGTAATGCTAACATAGAAGAATAAACCAGCATCTTTAGTAAATGAAAAGACTCTCAATGTAATAATGAACAACAATTAATAACCTAAGTATGGCAAGACCTTACTAAAATAGGATGACCATATTTTGATTTCCAAAAAAGAGGACACTTGGCACAGTCCTGAAACACTGTCATGACTGTGACCAGACTTGTGATTTTAACATATTTAAAGCATGCATTCTCCATGTGGTTAAAATGAACAGTTAAATAACAAACTTCAGATAGGCTTTCATGAGTGCAAAAATGATTTTAAAATCTCTAGAAATTCATTAATAATAGACTTAATTACTCTTCTGAATTAGAAAATTTACCAGAAACAATAACAGTTCACTTTTAAAGTCATACTGGACAATAAGTAAACAAAAATCTCAAATAACATTCTGAGAAAACAGGTGTTATTTTCTTCTCAATATAATAATAAAAGTAAAACGCAGCAGTCTCAAAAACACAAACAATGCCTGCTCCATTTTTTAGATTTTATCTTCATCCTCCTCAGTCAGTTTATAGACTAATTACTATTATTATAGATTTCGTTTCCATGTGGACCTACTCTTTGCCACTTTTGTCACACACAGAAACACATATGCCAGCTCTGTTTGTCTGTAAAGCTACACTTATGCTTTAATATCTTGTAAACCAGTCAATTTAAAGGAACATGGGGCAGGATTTGTAAATGAAATAAACATCTATGTCCAGTTTTTTAATGCTGTTGGGTGATGAAGCGTTATAAACCAAAAAGAATGAGCCCGCCCACGTATTACTCCGTTTCCTTAAACTGGCTGTGTGCTGCAAAATGTGCTGCAGTTCGGGGCCCAATTTCCCGCGCTGTCTTACGGTTGTGATGTCAATTACACGGCTTGTGCGTTCTTGACAGCTTTAAAAGATGAAGAAAAATGGTCGCAGACCTCTATTGATTTAATTGTGAGAATGGATTTTTCTCTTCTGCAACTGGGAAACGACTCACAGCCTAAAAAGTGTCACTAAGAAAAAGAAGTATGTCTCTGTGAAGAGGAATATTTTAGTGAAGCGTTTGTGCGGCTGGCTGCAGTTACTTGCAGCGCCGGCCGCGTTGCTCGTGAGTTTCGTTTCTTCATTCTGCCCCATGCTCCTTTAAGAATGCTTATTAGTCCCCTTAAAGCAACACTAAGGAGTTTTTTTTACCTTAAAGGAGTCATGACCTGTAATTTTCACTTTTCCACGAGAAAAAATGTGTTATGATTGCCTAGCGATTACACACTGGCCGGGAAGCCTATATTTAAAAGTGAAGCGTTTGTTTACCCCTGGGTTCGTCAACCAGCCCACGTGCACGCGCACTCAAATACGTGGTTTTAATTTCTGGCCGACTTGACGTCAAGTTGGCGCAGGATATACCATATATAGACATCGCAGACCTACCTATGCTGCAGGAAGCCCGCCCTCCCCCTCATATTCAGTCGAGCGCTGCCATTACTGAATTCTAGTGATGGGAATTCCAGCTCTTTTTGGAGAGCCAGTGCTTTTGGCTTGGCTCACCATAAAGAGCCGGCTCTTTCGGCTCCTCAGATTTTCTGTTGCTTAAAGTGTATTTATTACCAAAATTAATGCAAAACGATGTGTACTAAATGTACCAAAACAAGCAGGGGGGGGGGGATGAAAAAATTTAAAAACGGCTCCCAATGACGAGCCGGCTCCCATCGTTCACTTCAAAGAGTTAGCTCTTAGAGCCGATTCGTTTGCGACCGACAAATCACCGATTCGAAGTACGAACTCAAACGTGAAAGATGCGAAAACGTAGTGCACACATGAGTTGCTCTGTTGTTGACTGCCAGAATCAACATGGAAATATTTTTTCTATTTTTTTACGGCAGAATCCTTTACGAATTTGTGACAATATCAGGCGATGTTGGCATCGAAGCTCCGTTTGGAAAAAGGGGCCATTCCAACAATCAGAGACTTGCCTGCAATTGAAACGGTAAGGCTGTGTTTTTATTGCTCTGCTGTGTGTAACAAACAGCAGCTAACTGCTAATGTGGCTATTGTATGCTAGCGGGAGTAGTAGATATGGGTTATACTGAAGCGTTACCTGCGGTGTCAACCCCCCTCCTTCCTGCCCCTCATTTGCATTATTACAATGCCCGTCCACGACAGCCAAAGTATCCCATCAGATCTCGCGAGACAATAATGCCTTCAGAAATAAGGGCCAGAGGAGCTCTGTGTTAATTTTTTTCACTTTTTTTCAACTTTTCTTTTTTAGAAGGGCCTGAAAGACCATAATAGAGTGTGGGTATCCAAGATAATACTAGGTTATGACTCCTTTAAAATAATGTTTCCGAACTCGTGTCAGTGGTTCATCAACTCATAACAGGGTGAAACGGCACTTCTGCATTGGCTTTGCGGCCCTCTATCGGCCATAACAGCACTATGTAACGTCTTTGGGTCGTCGGGTAGCGGTTTTGTAGTTCAAATGCGACTTGCTTTACGGCAGGCTTCACAAAAGCCGGAAGGTGCAGCGTCCTGCAAGGCTCTCTGGGTGGAGCATACTCAGGTACATATAAATGGAAGATACCTAGCAGCAGGTAGATTGAACAATTGTCGTCATGACGGAGCCAAAATTGTATTCATCTGTACACCAGTGTTCCACTATCTGTGATACCCGCATGCACATTTCGATGTTGCGTCACAATTCGCTTACTCAGCAAATCTGTCATCAAGAATTCCTACCTGAAAGTTCCATTTCGTCTGTTTTATTCCTTTGAAGTTTACGGTGAGTTTTTTCAAATTATTTTATTACTGGCTAATTTTTATTAAAAATATTTTAAGGATTTCCTTAAGCTACTTGTTTCAAGTTTACATGACAGGCCTTGTATGTTAGTTTCACTTCTGTGATCGTTACACTGCATGTAAACAAGTCCCATTAATAGAGTCGTACAGTAAATGCGGTGTATTTTGCGGGCTATTTGTGCTTATAATCATAGGCTACTACATTTTAATATTTTGGAGTAATAATACTGCTATCTGCTCTACGTCTTAACGGCTTGGTATATATTCATTAGTTAATTTACAAACTAACAGATTTCCAGAGTGTGCTATTCATCTATAGGCCTATTTAACAGGTAGGATATTCTGATCAAGGTTTTTTAGTGTATCTTTATATACTGGTTCTAGCTTTATATTAAACGGGTAGCATGTTCTGTGGATTGAAAGAAAAGTTTTCGTTATTCATAATTTTTTTGCTATGTTAGGCATTACTGCTAAACTGCCACTTCAATCCCGTCACTTGAAAAATATTTTCCGATGATTATGTTTAACATCAAAGCTAACAGTTGTTGTTTTCGGCATGTAAACATACTTTTCGAGGGGTAGCACCGACAGATGCGCGCTACAGTAGGACATTCTGAGGAGGTAGCACAGATTGTCAGAACAGTGCTGTCAGACATATAATTAATAAATTAGACCGTATCACGTTATAACGTGATAGTTTATTGTGAAAACAACTTGAAACTATCAGATTATAACGTGATAGTTTCACATTTTTACAATAAACTATCACGTTATAACGTGATACGGTCTAATTTCTTTATTATATGGCTGACAGCTCTACGCCGCCGTAATATACGACATGCTGAAATATAGAAAATGTACCTGGGATGAAGACATTTGACACAAAGGCTGCCCAAGACGTGAAAATCTGTGATGTTAGAGGGTATTGCTTGTAAATGTAAATCCCCTGGTGTAACCATAACAGATTTTACAACAGTAGTAGAAAACAATACCTTTTTCCCAACTTTAGGGGGACCCCGAGAGCAAAACGTACTTAGTGCTGCTTTAAAAACAACGAAAGCATGGACATTTTCATCTATTTATATTCATAGTGCTTTACATTTTATGACAAACGCTGCCTTCAGGACCCACCATTGTAAACCATATGCTTTTCTTTTGTGGCCTTCAGTACACCAAAGGAGAAGACAACACTGGCAACATTTATAGGTTGTTTATAAGGTTGTCTTATGCACGCTACCCCCATATTTGCTTCATCTCATGACTCTGGTCAACAGTGGATACAATATCACTCATCATATCAGCTACCCAAATTTGCTTACAGCTTGGTAAAAAAAAAAGCTTCTTCTTACACTGCACAATGGGACCTACAATATTTCCAAGACGTTACAATTCCAAAATTTTATTTCCATGAAAACATTTAAAGCTCTTCTCTGCTCCTGAATACCTTTTTTCACTCTTTGGTGGCATCAGTCATCTTCTATGGTATAGTGTGTTGAAGCAGCAGCTTATCTATGGGGAGGCCAGCTCTGTCCTAGGATGCCCTCTTGACCCAGTGCAGGTGGTAGGAGACAGAAGGACTCTGGCTAAAGTAACATCATAGTTGGACAGTGTCTTAGACCACATGCCTTATATGCATTTGGAGACCATTCACACCCCCAAACTCTTGTGTTGCTTTTAAGTAGTTTTTACAACATCTTTTTGTTGTCCTTAAATGGGACGTCTGTGGTTCAGGTGGTAGGAATTTGTCCCGTAATCGGTGGGTTGCTGGTTCGAATCCCCGCTCTGTTCGTCTAGGTCGTTGTGTCCTTGGGCAAGACACTTAACCCTGTTGCCTGCTGGTCGTGGTCAGAGGGCCTGGTGGCGCCTGTGTATGGCAGCCTCGCCTCTGTCAGTGTGCCCCAGGGCAACTGTGGCTACAATGTAGTAGCTTGCCATCATCAGCGTGTGAATATGTGCATGATTGGGTGAATGACTGAATGTAGTGTAAAGCGCTCTGTGGTCCTCTGACTAAAAAAGCAATATACAAATGCAGGCCATTTACCATTTATGACTTTTTATCCTGTGGTGCATTGTGGTTCAGTGGGAACATCCTTAAATGTGTTGGGCCTCATGGTACAATGACAATGACTATTCTATTCTATTCTCTGCATAATGCAGTTACTATTAATATACTCTTAAGTTCCCATATTTTATTCATGCCTATTTTGAGAGTTACATTATTCACAATAAACTAAAAAGAATTGACAAAGATTTTCCTGATATACAACAAGGTTCAAAATTTTAAAGTATTGCTGAGTACATAAATGTACCAAGCAATTACTTTACTGACTGTGAAAAAGTGGAAACATACCGATGAGCAAAATCAACCTAAGCTAGGAAAGAGGAAGAAGATTTTACAACAAAAGAGGAACACAAGCAGCAAACAGCTCTATCTTCCTATATTTTAAAAACCCAAGTCCTTGCAAATTACTTGTTAATAACTGACTGATACTGTTTCTCTGGACATCTTAAAGCTAACTAAAATGTCACTCTCCTATTAATCTAAGCTCCCTCAGTAAAATTAGTTTTCCATGTTCCAGGTTGGTTTAGAGCAGCTGTTGGAATGTTAAATCAAGCCTGGACAGGTATGATAGATAAAATGATTGCGAGATCGAGTGTAAATCTTTGTGCAACACAGACGTTGGTGCTCTGCAAATAGACTGATTTAAACAGAATTATGCACTTTGCTATCAGGTCCAGATATCAAGTTATACAAGTCTTCATATGGGGGTTAAAAGAAGCAGATGTGTCAAAATGCCTTAGTTCAACTTCTGCCCCTTAGCGCTGCAAGACATGGAGTTGTAATATTGCATCTCTACTTAAAACAAAAAAAAGTACAAATGTTGATTTTTGTTTTGCTTACCCAAACTTAGAGGTTGAACCCTATTGTTCTGTTTTGGAATGCTATTGGATAGGAAATTTGCATATAGGTTCCCCCCACAGGGTCACAAACTTCCCCAACTTAAACCTTGGCTGACGAAAATCTCTGTAATTCACTGTACCAGATTAATTAAAAAGAAGTAAAATGTCGTTTGAAATCGTTTAGTTGATAATTACAATGTCTAGAAAATGTGTACATAGGTAATTTTTGTGGAACATGCAAAATAGAGCATGTGTGTTGTAATTAGACATTTCATGTAATTTCTTTACGTGTCGTATGCTCTGTGTGTTTTGCTGTTTTTACTTTATCCCCTAATCATGTAAAGCACCTTGAATTACATTGTTTTTGAAAGTGTGCTATACAAATAAAATTGCCTTGCCTGGAGCTGGGCAGGGCCGGCACAAGCCTTTTTGGGGCCCTAAGCAAATTTTCATTTGGCTGTCCCCCATACCAACATGTCAGTGCCAGATGCTCAATAATCAAATAATAATTCCTAGGCTATACCATGTGTGTAATGTACCCACTCTCATTAGCATAATTTGTAATTGGCTTACGTCATAAATGTGTATCTGTGAGGAAGCAGGACTTACACTCTGTAGTAAATGCTTTTGTGACCTCTCGTCTGGACTACGCAAATTCAATTTTATTTGGGGTATCAGGTTCTACTATTAGGCGCCTCCAGCATGTACAGAATGCCGCTGCCCGCTTTCTTACAGGGACAGCCAGGAGAGAACACATTACCCCTGTGTTGGCTCAGCTTCATTGGCTTCCAATTCGCTAGCGTATTCAATACAAAATTCTTTTACTAGTCTACAAATCTCTCCATGCGCTTGCCCCGCAATATTTGTCTGATTTGCTTTCCCCCTATGTACCAGGGCGAACTCTTAGATCGGCAGACTAACATCTGCTATCGGTCCCATCCGCCCGGTCTAGAGCTCGAGCCAAGCGGGCCTTTTCGGTCTGTGCTCAGAAACTGTGGAAACTGGGGTGCCCCTGGGCCCCGGCTCTCCCAGTCCATTGCCGGCGTAGCATAGTGGCCGCTGGATGTTCCCCTGGGGTTCTCCTTTGCTCCACTCTTGGGGGATGCGGTCGGCCCCGCCTGGGGCTCTGGGGGTCCTTTGGACGTCTTTGCTCCGATCTCCTTCATGTCTGCATCGATTCCTGGGAGACGGATTGATGCCTGCTCACACCAACTATCGAACACTCTTATGGAGAAACCTTATATGCACCAGCATGCTAACACACACACATAGATGTGGGGTCTCTGGTGTTTAAGGATATATTCTTGGGCAGAGGTTATCATTACTAGAGCTTGATTAATCGGTACCATGAGTTTTTCTGTGACATTGTTGTTGTATTTTTATATCTATTTTTGTGTGATGTGGTTGTGTAATTCTTAGTTCACAATGTTTGGTTTGTTTTGTCAATGTTCCTTTTTCGTGTTTTGTTTTGTTTTTCCCCCTCTCTCTGCCGTCCTGTGGGTATGGAGGCAGACTTCAATGTCTTCATGTGTTTTCTTTGTTCCCCTTCCTCTCTTGTATTTTCAACTCACCCTCTCTCTTGACTTTTTGTTTCCTACCTCTCTTCTTCATCTTCCTTCTTTCTTCTCCTTAATTTTCCATCTCCGTGTCCATAACATCAGGAAATAAAAACCCCAACAATTCATAATAAAGATTTTTCACACATATATCAAGTGGAGTACTATAGCAAAAGCTGTACTGCTCCGCTTGTGAAAGTAAATCTGTTGGGCTTCTACTTGGTACTCAGACACCAATTCTGAGCTCCGCACTGCCAAACAGGACACGTAAAAAAAAAAAAAAAAAAAGAAACTGTGGAACAAACTGCCCCTTACGCTCAGATTGGCACCCTCTCTTTCCTCTTTTAAATCTTTATTAAAAACATATTTTTATTCTATAGCTTTCACTCCAGTATAGCCTGTCTGTTTTTTTGTATTTGTATTTGTATTTATATTTGTTTTTGTTTGAATTTTAATTTTGATTTTACCTTGTTTTATCTAAACGAGACTAAAGCTAATTAGTTTTAGCTTTAGTCTCGTTTCGGTCCGGCTTGTTTTACTGTCTTATTGTTTTATTGTCTTATTTTAAATTTGGTTTTATCTGTGTGAATCTTTATCTACTGGTTCTACCTCGTACAGCACTTTGGTCGGCTTGATGCCGTTTGTAAATGTGCTTTATAAATAAATTGGTATGGTATGGTACATCATAAATGTGTATCTTACACAAGTAGCAATCTGACAAAAATGCTCAAATTAATTTGTGTTTTGAATTGCAGACTGTTAAGTGTAGCATATTAACTTAACTATTTGGAAGTAACATAAACAGACAAACACTGACTTTACAGTAAAAAAGTTACGTTTAATATGTTTTGTGATTAGAATTTGGCACATGTAAAATGTGAGAAACGTGCAATCACTACATAATAAAATCAAATGACATTCACATTATCTTCATACACAAACCAAATAGAATATTATAAGAATATTGAATAAATATTTGAAGTCCTTAAATAACTGTAAAAGATTTACAGAGAAATACACCATAACAGCAGTTGAAAAGTGAAAGCACAAAATTATTTTTAGAATACTATGTACAAAATGGAAAATATGAACCTACACTACAGATGTTCAGGCATTTACTCTTCTTATTTTCCCCTGAGTAAAATATATTCCCTCTACTTTATCCAAACCATTTTTTTTCTAAATTAAGACCCTATTTCACCCCAGCCTTCTCTGACATAACTTTCAGAATCTTTGTTTTCTAGCTTTTCTGGAAGCAAAGCCATCTATGACACATTTGTAGGAGATGTCATGGCCAACTTTTGGTTGATGCTAATAAGTGCAAGTCCACTGAGTTTGTCCTGTGCCATTGTAGATCTCAAGTAGCTTTTGATCAATTTCAGTTTGGAAAAACTCAGTTCTGCTGAAACAACTGTTACAGGGAGCTTGCATGTGGAGGACTACGGGGGTCATTGGAAAAGCAATACAGCATTTTGACGATGAGTGCTTAATTGTGAATTAAAAATATATATTGCTAAATATGATTTCAAATTCAACAATTAATCCATACAAAAAAGACAAATTTGAAAAGCATTTTGTAATTACACATTTTAAATTGAAATACTAAAGAGGAATTGCAAATTGTATTTATTAATTGATTATTAAATACTGTGATTTGAAAATGTTTTTCAAATCCTATTTCAAAATGGAGCATTAAATAACAGAATTATTAAATGAGATTGTAAATATCTTTCCTTTTCATACATTTAAAAAAATAATTCCCTTTTCTACATCCTTTTTCTCTTTCCGGCTATCATATTCAAATCCTTTTTGAAATTGCATTTCCTAAATGGTTTACCCTCTCCTTTTAGCATTCGAGTGACCCTTCTGGTCCCTGAGCACACTGAAAACTAAGTTCAACCAATCACAGCTGCTCCTCGAATGTAACCAGCTCTCTCATTGGTTAGACACGAGCTGTCCAGCTCAGGAAGGTCCACCCAAATGTTGCTGTCTAATCAATGAGAGAGCTGGACATTCCTCTTTAGTATTTCAATTTAAAATGTGTAATTACAAAATGCTTTTCAAATTTGTCTGTTTTTTGTATGGATTAATTGTTGAATTTGAAATTATATTTAGCAATCTATATTTTTAATTCAGAATTAAGCACTCATCGTCAAAATGCTGTATTGCTTTTCCAATGACCCCCATAGTCCACCATACTTGCAGACTATCATGTGCTATCCATCAATATATTATTTTTCTCCACAGGTAAGTCTTTCCTCAAGCACCTTACAGTGGTTTCTCAATGTCTGCGCATCAAGATCACTAAAGTTAGGGAACACACCAAAGTTGTCTCCAACTTCCCCTTAAGACTGAAAGCGGCCCTCTAAAGACTGAAAGACACAGTCAACCACTACATTAAAAAATGACACTTCCAGTCTCTTCATTGCATTAGCTATGGGTGCCTCTGGTGCCTCATTGGCAAAATGCCTTTTTGTGGACCTTAACCTTTTCTCTTTCAGCGCTGGCTCAATCTTCATTTGTTCACAAATCTCTTTTGCAGAGATCTGTGCATCATTAAAGCCTGTTGTCCTGTAACTGATCAAATTACCCTTACTTTTCTGGATAAGGCTCACTGCAACATCAAGTTGCATGTTAACCGACTGAAGAAGCTTGCTTGTGATATTAATTCTGGAAAGAGTGTCATACCAGACCACACAGTATTTTTGAAATCTAAATGACCCAATTTCTTTAGCAAGGAAATGGGCCTCAACTTCCACTATGGGGTAATTTTCTCTGACCTCCAACAAGGCTTCTCCTTACCTTATCTGCCTGATAGCGTAAAGGTTCGATGGTTTTAATGTGACTTTCCTATCGCGTCTCACTCCAGGACTTGAGGGTGATGTGTACATATTTCTCTAAAACTGTCCACTATTGAATAGAACCTGAGAAATGATTATACAGCTTCTCTACATTGCAGAAAAAACAGGTTGCATATTTTGATGTTTTAGCTGAATCTTAAACCATCAGGTTTAGGGTATGTGTGCTGCAAGGCACATAAAAAGATTGCAGATTCTTTGCCAGTAATCTAGCCTGTACACCTTTGTTCTTATCTTTCAGGTTTGCCTCATTATCATAGGACTGTCCCCTCCAATCCTGAAAAGAGAAGTTCAACTCTTCAAGCCTGTTAAGGATGAGTGTGGACAAATCCAGGCCAGTAGATTGAGGAGCAATAAAAAAACAAAAACAACCCAAAAGTATCTCAGGAGTCCTAAAACTCACTGTGCGCACAATCTCAGACATTTGTTCTTTGTGGCTAATGTCTGGAGTACAATCCAATATTATGGCATAATATTTGGTCCCCTTGATTTCTGTCACAATCAGTGATACAGCCTATCAACTCATTTTGGATGGTTTTTCCCAACTATGTTGTATTCTGTGCTCCACTATCAATTCGTCTTAAATGTTCTTTCAAAAGTGGGTCAAATTTAGCCATTAGTTCAACTTCTTTCAATAAGTTTCCATTATTGTCTTCACACAATGTATCAACAGACCCCCTGAATGGAAGATTCCTCTCTGCCAGAGAATGAATGATGCTGATTAAACAAGTTAGAAGATCTGTCCAATGATTTTTCTCTGCCTCTAAGAGGCACATTTCTGTCGCATCAATAGTCTTTCCCAGGGGTGAAAGTAGTTTTAAATTCTTGCCGGTACTGTTACCAAAACCTTCATCTCTCTCTCACTTCATGCATTTTAAAATAGCAAATAGTCAAAACCCAAACAAAATCATTTCAATATTTTTCTGTAGGCCTAGGGTTAGGGGTTAGTTGACAAGAATTAAAAACGATTGATGATATTGTAAAATGATAAAATGATGGTTTGGTAGATATTTACCTTGGATTATGACCATTTAATTCTGTGAATTTGAAGAAGTTTGACCAAGGATTAAAAAAGTTACCTGGGGGATACATATTCTGGCAGACAGAATTATCGTGCCTAAAGTAATTTGTATCCCCCGCCTAAAAAGGGCTGTGAGTATCCCATCTTCAAGTGGTTTAATATATTTCTACCTTGGATTATGAACATTTAATTCTGTGGATTTGAAAAGGTTTGGCCAAGGAATAAAAAAGTTACCAGGGGGATACAGATTCTGGCGGACTGAATTATTGTGCCTGATATAAATTGTATACCCCCCTACAAAAGACTGTGAGTATCCCATCTTCAAGTGGTTTGGTATTGTTGAGAAGGTGTTTTCACTCTAATTTAAAGCCTATCTTAAAGGAACAGACAGACATTTAATTTATGACCCTGGGCTCTCTCTGAGCTCTCATTTCACCTTCCCGCGTGCTCGTTCATTTCTGTAAAAAGGAGCAATAAGAACAACAAACAACAATTATATATTTTAACAGTGAGACGTCGTTCACTGGACTCAGTTCTAGTAACTGAGCACAGCTTTATCTCATCATAAGGTTTTTATTTGAAACAAGACTTAAAAAGGAAACTCCTCCCACATAGATCTTCGTTCAAAGAATGGTCACAGCTTCTTCACACAAGGCACACAGGATGTACCACATTCCTCTTGATTGTTCACTGTTTCTAAGTGTTGCCACATGCACTACAAAATTAAACCCTCATACAACATTAACAGAATTTCTATCTCTTCATCTCCCTCTTTTGATCTCTCATTTTAAGAGATCACTATATATAAGGAAAAATGTCAGGCAAAGAATCATATCAATTTTGAGTCCATCTTCTCTGGAACTTTTCGGATCAGCAGTCAAGTCATCTTGTTCTGGCCGGGAATTGTGGTCGTCCGGCTCGCTCTTCTATGACCTAAGGTGAGAGGTTGCCAGCACATCACCTATATGCAGCTAAAGTGTATCTTTTCAGTAGCCTTGAGTTTGAAAACTCTAAGGACTGCACGCAGACCAGAGGATCGTTCTGCCCCTTTTGGCAGGGCTCTCAGCTTCTTTTCCTTCAAACCCTGCTGCCCCAGCTGGGCAGCTCTGTGCTCCAAGCCGCCCTGCCACCTGATGGTGCAGATGTGCTGAAGTTGGAAACCTCTCAGCAGAGGGCTCAAGTAGGTTGTGTGGTCTGCTCATTGCTGTTCTTCTCCCGCTCTGGCTTGCTGCTCCTTGATGTCCTCTCAGGTTCGTCCTGACTCCTCAGTGAGAGTGCATTGGCTCCAGCCTTTTTCTTTAGTCTGATTACCTGAGAGATCGTGGTCTGGTTGGCTGCTGGTCTCTCACCTGGTCAACAAAGCCTAAAAGAAGAGCTTGCAACTAATTTGCTTTTTCTGTTTGCTTTATCCATAATTGTATCTGTTTTGAGATTCATTTCTTATGCATTTGTCCTTTCTTTAAAAAAAATCAAATCCCTCACTCACCTCACAGTCTTAAGTAGTGCTGCACTGATCGGCCGCACTAACACAAAATCAAATTATTATCCTGACTGCTTACAAACTAGGTCTATCTGTAGAAAAAGCTAATACTTTTGCTGTATGTAAATCACAAAAATCATAATTGACACAAAGTGCACTCTAAAAATCCTGTATCAAAAGTGAGCAACACTGGAACAACCTAGACCATAAAGAATATTTCTTCAAAATATATAGTAAAGGTTATAATGTAAATAAAAACTTCCAAACAAACACTAAATGCATAAACATGCCACAAGGTAAGATGAATGGGTTGTGTGCTAAAACATCCAACTGCACAAAGGTGCCAAAACAGGATGGAAAACAGGAAACATCTGGTCTTTTTGGATTGTGGAAATGGCATCATGAGCATGAGAGACCGCTCAAAAGAAAAATGTGCTGCTTTAAAGCTCAACCCGCAGAAAAGGATCAGTCTAATTTTATTCATTTACACTGCTAACAGCCTAAGTTCATTAAACCTATAGTTTTATAGGATTTTACCAAATCACCGACTATTGTTATTCATTTTTCTGAGCTGATGAAGCCCAATACTTATAAAACAAACTATAATTTCAACCTATTTAACCAAAAAACTGTTGAACCCTAAACAAACGCTGTTTTTTATTTATTTTTCATTTATCTGAAATGCTTTTAAAGCGACAAATTGAAAGGCTTTGTTTTGTAAAAAATAATTGAAATTTAAGTTCCCCTAGTGCCCAAGGATCTCCTCCCTTTTTCTGAAACAGAACTGTTTCAGAAACATCCAATTATATAAGTCTCCTGTTAAACCAGTGTGACTAGATTTGCAGCCTGTTACAGAAAGATGTTATAGTTAAATAAACACCTGTATTGTAGATTAATCTCCATGTATATTTA
This sequence comes from Valencia hispanica, assembly GCA_963556495.2. Classification (NCBI taxonomy): domain Eukaryota; kingdom Metazoa; phylum Chordata; class Actinopteri; order Cyprinodontiformes; family Valenciidae; genus Valencia; species Valencia hispanica. The sequence goes on along the minus strand of OY747707.1, from coordinate 9,700,768 downwards.
CAGTTAAGCTCAATTCCTAGATCTCAGCTGCTATACCTTTTAGAACTGCCAGGGAAGAATTAACAAAACCACTGAATCTATAATTTAATGTGTCCAATCATAACATGACCTTACCCACCCCGGTCCATGGGAAAAAAGATAAAAAGTTTAAAAGTTTAAAAAGGAAACTCCTCCCACATAGATCTTCGTTCACAGAATGGTCACAGCTTCTTCACACAAGGCACACAGGATGTACCACATTCCTCTTGATTGTTCACTGTTTCTAAGTGTTGCCACATGCACTACAAAATTAAACCCTCATACAACATTAACAGAATTTCTATCTCTTCAGTATATATTTACCTTGGACTATGACCATTTAATTCTGTGGATTTGAAGAGGTTTGGCCAAGGAATAAAACAGTTACCCGGGGGATACAGATTCTGGTGGACATAATTATAATCCCTGATATAATTTATACCTTGTAATTTTGACAAGGAGGACTTCCAGCCTGAATTATTTCTCTTCACCCACCAAAGAGAAATATCAAAATACCTGTAGGAACATGCAAAAAATAGTCAGCAGAAACAGGTTGGAAGGCTTTTACATCACTAAAACGTTTTCTATTGATGTTTGAGAATATAAATGATGTTCTACAAGCCATTTCTCTTTTTAACCGCAACAATTTCCTAATGTTGTGAATCTGTTCACATATTTGGCAATAAAACCTTCCCGATTCTGATTCTCTTTCACTTTGTTATAATTATTTATTATAACACTAAAATAAAC